>OW285242.1:124050602-125250602 GCA_935421215.2 Melolontha melolontha | reverse complement strand
TTATGATATAATTTTTAGATTAGGCTTAAATGACAGATTACACATTTCATTCCCTCTATAAATGATAAAAGTACAAATAGCGATGTTACAATTATTAAGATTTAAAGCGTTTTACGTTGGTTCGTTTATATTATCATGAATTTTATTTGAATCCTTTGCATCACATATATTCGATGAATGTTGACATTTCACGATTTAGGTTAGTTGACCAAGTATCTGTCTGAATGATTTTACGTTACATATAAGGGAGATACATAGAGGGAGGCAATCTTCCCATTTTATTTCAATATATTTCTTTCATCTCCGCCGCACAAAAATAATGACAAAACTGCCGCTGGACAAAAATGAATTCTTTCAATATAAAGTTGTGAATAGTATAATATCGAAATCATAATACGCTTGAAGAAAGACATTATTATTATTATTACATTTACGTTATTGCATAGAATGTCTCCAACTAATTAAAATAATACGACTGAATTATTTAATTCAGTTAGAATTGACATTGGTATTTTAAGATATCTTTGGTTATTGCAGCATCAGAGTCATCTCGTGTTGATTCTTCTGGACTATATACTTCGATTAATAATTCTTAATTAATAACGTAATTAATTAATATTCTTTATCAGTTAGATTCCGAATTTTATTGTCTTAATTTTGAGGTAGCTATACGATTTTCTAATTAAGTATTTCATCATTAATTCTTCTCTACAGTGGCTTCCACTGTCGTCCATTTTTGTAAGGACTACGCAATTTTTCGTATATAAGAAGCGAGTTGAGGAATTATCTAAATGTACACTTGTACTTGTGATAATATTTAACTATTTAATGAACTAATTAAGTAATAAACAATTATAAAGAAATGCAAGTCTAATAAGCTAATCCTATTCATTCAGTGAACATATTGGGGTTTAATGAGATTTAATTAAAAAGTAATGATCACTTAGCTGTATCTAAATGTAAACAAAGGTGATAATAAAACGATAGTTACATGTTAATTGTTAGGGAAGAAACTGAATCATGTCTACTACTCGAAGATGTGTAAATAGTGCCTATTCGTTCTCCAACATTTGTGGCAGCTTCACCGTTCCCAGTTAAAGGGTAACTATTACTGCTTTCGTTAAGAAAATGTATTTGCATTATTTTGACATAAAATTTGCTGATCAGCCGTTCTCTAAAGTATAAATGGTTATTTTTTTCTTGGAATTCGGCTTGATAAATTATTCTTCAAATAAAAATACTCATTTTTAACTTTTCGATATATATTGCCTTTAGTGTCAGCAATGCATTGTTGTTAAGTTAATCCTCTCTGAAAGTTGCAAAAAAATATTGCACGAAAATTATGTCGACTCAATTTCATTTTCCAACATCTATAAATTTTAAAAATTCATTGTAACTAAATCTCTTACCGTATCTTGATGAAACTTTAAATTTAGGTTAATGAAAGATTGATATTAATATTGACACCTTACGTTTTATATTACTGGCGTCCTCTATGAGGCCGCCACGTTCCCCTTGCAACTGTGAATAAAATGTCGACCTAGAGGAAAGCAGCTTTCAGAACGCGGTTCAAACTCGGAATCCCAGAAATAATCCTCGGCAGTAACCGTGGAAGTCTACATCCCTCGTATAATGACCACAGTAATCATTGGATCTGGATCTTGTCCGACAGAATGTGACGAATTGTAAATGAAGTGTTAGCAGTTAAATGTGGAGTTTTTATCAACAAAAATTGCTATACTTTTCGAAAATATTCGAAAAGCTAATTTTGGTTTAAATATTTGTTTAGCGTTTCGAACAAAGCGTTTATTGCAAGAAACTGTAATGTAGGTGTTACATTACATTTTCTTGCAATAAACGTTTAGTAGGAATTTCTGAGATAAGTTATGTAAGTATATAAATATCACATGCAAAAGAAATCTTTGAGTTGTAGAATATTTCTTTAATAGTCGTCTCCCTGTTATTCCCATATATCGTGATCGCACGTATCTATTCGATTACTTCAATTAGTTTCTCGCCTTTTTAAATGTTTTACACATTACATTATTGCAAATATTAAATATTATTATTTAAATAATATTAACAAATTAATTGTAAGCATAGTCATCGAGACAGTAAATTGATAAGTAAATTCTTGAGTTGAGTATGTCTGGTACTTTCCACTTATAATTGATTTCGTTTTATTTAGGTGGATCCAACAAAACAAGAAAGGTGTCCATTTCAGGTCGCGTCAATTCGTTAATGTATTTGTCTACATATTGGAAATTTAATGTAGAATATATGAACTACACCTAATGCACCTACCTACCTACACTCAGTAACAAAAGTCAATTTGCAACAGCCAAAAGTTGAAAAATAAACAAATTAAACATTGTCTTGTGCCTTTAATAAATTTTAAAAGTGGGCTAGTACTACTGCGGTTATGACTGCAGATAGTCTCACTGACACAGAGTTCGCGAAGTCCTTTGCGATATCTTTCCTAATTTTCTGTTATTTCTTAAAGAAAATTCTCCCTAAATTTTTTTTCTTAAGCATTGAACGTTTGGAAAACTTGCGACAGCTCATTCAAAAATACTCAATTTGAGAGTGGAGTTAGCATCTTACATAGACGTTCGATAACTTTGATTTCATTGTACCTATAACGGCCTAACGCCTTAAGCTGAAAGCTTGTTAAGACTTCGGGAACGCTTAAACTGTATTTCTCAAACTTTTTGGCTCGCGACCTCCTTTTGCACTTAATATTTTTAGTGTTTAACCAATTCTACTTTAGCAGCTTTGATAGGTGCTTCAATATGCCTAGTTATGGAAATGGAATGCAAGCATTCATTAATGTCCATTCAACAAGTCTTCATACAAGTTTGAAATACATATTACGTATACATTTGTTACAATAGAAACAAATCAAGTATCGGACGGTAAAAAAATACTTTGTTGTGATAAGTTTAGCACCAACTGAACTAGAATTAACTTCCTTTTCAACAATAAAAAAAGTGGACATCAGAATTTAAAAATTATTGTACATTGACTGAATTTGTTATTCACTTTATATGAGAATTTACATCTGAAACAACTCTCAGCCAAATTGGTACCGTGGTTGTTAACAATTAACTAAAAACGTCAAAGACTATTTTGAAGCAATGTTTTAAATTTTTTCAAAATAATCCTTGTGAATTTTTGCCTCGCCTCGTAACTGTTAAAGAGTATGTATCCATCGCTACATATCCAAAACAAAGCAACAGTATAGACCAGTGCTTTTCTCACTTTATGGTCCGCGAGTCGCTTTGGCACTTAAAAATTTCAACGGATCCCCCTCCGAAGAATGGGGTATATGTAGAAAAAATATGTGCAGAAAAATATATATAAACTCAGGAGTTAATTTCTTTTGTTTAATTGCATTGAAACACTCACAATTTTGTTTAAATAATTAACAGATTTATTTTTAATATAAATAAAAATTAATAATTTACCTTTGGTATAACTTTCAACAAAATATTCTATGTATATATTTCGACATTAACTTAAGTAACTAATTGAGTTTACGAAACATATTTTAAATTAACTTTAATATCTTGGGTGAGCTTACTTATTTTGGGACAATAAATTTAACCTGGGTTTAATTAATATCAGTCAATGCAGGTCTCTTAGCGATTTCTATGTTGCTAAGATGAGAGTGCTGCTTTGTTTTGATAATGGCCATTATTAAAAATACCATTTCGCATAAATAAATGGTTGCAAATGGTAATAGAACAGCCATTGCAAAATCAGGGAGTAGTAATCTACGTTTTCTTTACTAAGCCAAAAAGAATTCAATGTTTGCTCACTAAAAACGTAATGTGTATAAACCATACACTTTGTTCACACTGTTCGATGCCATTATTGCTTTTGTACTGCAAATAATCAATATACTGTACGGGTGTTTATCATACTGTAATAATGCAGGTTCCAACTTGTGCAAACATATAGATTCGTTTACTTCAGATTGTTTGACAACACATGCCAGCAATAACAAACTGAGGCCAGTTAATACATAAGAATTACTTGTAGGCTCGCAAGTTCGGTTTAAGTAAATACAGGATAATGATGATAAGAAACTATTTTCTAATTTAAAGAAAATAAATAAAAATTATTTGACCAGAGAAACAATTGAATGAATATCTATTAAGACCATACCAGAACGCTTGATTAATTTAAAGATATTTAATACAAATTATAAGCAATGAAATACTATTTCGGCCTGATAGGCCGGCTTTGTGGATGTTAGGGTTAATATGAGTTCCATTGCAATAATTTTAAATAAGTTCTGCCGTTGTTCAAGGCATCAAGCTCTTTGGATTTCCTTCGGAATTTTTACGATCCCCTAATTCTAATTTTAATTATACAAAGAGGAACCGTATACGCATCCATACAAGTCTTTGATAGTGGTCGGTTAGATTCAAAAGTACCCCTCGCTAAATAAATAATTAAAGGACCGTTAGAGGACGCAACTCTGCTCGTTATTAATGTCCACCAACATCGTACAACAATGTTTCGGACCGGTTACGATGATACCTCAGGCTCTCTGTGGAATTTACGTAATTTCTGTATACCCTTGAATACTTTACTAGTTATTGTGCCTCTGGCCGTTTTCCTCTCTCGTGTTGCCTCGACGCCACTTTTCCCTCATCTCTTTCGGTTTCGCCTTTGTTCCCTTCGTCTTGGTGGTGCGAGAGCTTATTGCATTACGCTAATCCACTGAATCGTTCATATAGATTAAACTCCTTCTTACTCTGGTGCTTTAAAGACACCACCCATCCTTCCACCCGACTCCTCTATTTCAGCTCGTGTTTTGGTAATTTCGCACGGACTAAACTAATTGTACTTAATGCGTTTCCCTCTATCAATTATTCCGGTAAATTTCGTTGTTAAAATTGGCGGTAATGAAGGGGAGAAAGAGTTGATTTACTGGTTTTTGTTTCACCACTTCATTTTCGATGTGGAGAACTTGGAAGTATAAAAGTCGAGATGTAATAATTGCATTATTAGTCTCTAGATTTCATATTATTATCAAAGTTTAATTTACAATTAATTCAATCGAAATTTGTTGTTAAATCAATTTTCGGAGAAGTTTCACTAATTTGTTTCTTTTCAGATTTACGAACGACCCTAAATTATATTAAAACCCTTATTTACGAGGTGCATTTAAGTTCTAAGGCCTCCAATTTTTTTTCTAACTAACTGCTCACCCGAAAACTATGAAACTGGTGTTACTTCTCGACGTAATCTCCCTGCAGACGTACACATTTATCACAACGTCGACGCCATGATTCCATGGGCGCGGCGAAGGCTTCTTTAGGAGTCTGTTTCGACCACTGGAAAATCGTTGAAGTAATAGCAGCACGGCTGGTGAATGTGCGGCCACGGACAGTGTCTTTCATTGTTGGAAACAGCCAAAAGTTACTAGGAGCCAGGTCAGGTGAGTAGGGAGCATGAGAAATCACTTCAAAGTTGTTTTCACGAAGAAACTGTTCCGTATCAATAGCCCGATGTGCGGGTGCGTTGTCTTGGTGAAACAGCACACGCGCTTTCCTGGACGTTTTTGTTGCAGTGCAGGAAGGAACTTGTTCTTCAAAACATTTTCGTAGGATGCACCTGTCACCGCAGTGCCCTTTGGAACACAATAGGTAAGGATTACGCCCTCACTGTACCAGAACATGGACACCATCATTTTTTCAGCACTGGCGGTTACCCGAATTTTTTTGGTGGCGCTGAATCTGTGTGCTTCTATTGAGCTGACCGGCGCTTTGTTTCTGGATTGAAAAATGGCATCCACATCTCATCCATTGTCACAATCGACGAAAAGAAAGTCCCATTCATGCCTTGATTGCGCGTCAACATTGCTTGGCAACATGGCACACGAGCAGCCTTGTGGTCGTCCGTCAGCATTCGTGGCACCCACCTGGAGGACACTTTTCGCATTTTCAGGTCGCCATGCAGGATTGTGTGCACAGAACCCACGGAAATGCTAACACTGAAGGCGATCCGTTCAACTGGCATTCGGCGATCCCCTAAAACAAGTCTCTCCACTTTCTCGATCATGTCGTCAGACCGGCTTGTGCGAGCCCGAGGTTGTTTCGGTTTGTTGTCACACGATGTTTTGCCTTCATTAAACTGTCGCACCCACGAACGCACTTTCGACACATCCATAACTCCATCACCACATGTCTCCTTCAACTGTCGATGAATTTCAATTGGTGTCACACCACGCAAATTCAGATAACGAATGATTGCACGCTGTTCAAGTAAGGAAAACGTAGCCATTTTAAGTATCTAAAACAGTGCTCATTCTCGACGCTGCCGCTACAATTCCATCTGCCGTACAGTGCTGCCATCTCTGTGACGTATTGACAACGAACGCACGCTCATTTTAAAACAATGCACATGCTTCTATCTCTTTCCAGTCTGGAGAAAAAAAATCGGAGGTCTTAGAACTTGAATGCACTTCGTATATCTAATTACGAGTGAAGTTTTTTATGTTACCTTCCTAGCTATGAAAGAAAGGAGTTAGAAGACAAAAGAATATTTTCAAACGTAAGAACCATTAACACTAACTCACTTATTCAACCGTTTCCTTAATACCGCTATGCCTTCGGAAAACAGTGGAAGAGATATGGATTAAAATAGAATCTGCCCTAAAAAGTGCTACCGGAAGGAAGGAAAAAACAGAGAAAAAAAAGAAGGTTAGTTTAATAAAGAATGTCAAGAGAGTAGAAAGAAAACACAAGAAGCAAGGAAAAGGATGCTGAAAAAAATAATCAAAAATTTATACAGGCTTACAGAGAACAAAAAAAAAGATAACAAAAAGTATTTTCAGAAGAAATACAAGGAACTATCTTCAAAACAAGTTACGAAATATAGAGGATCACTATACAGAAAGAAAGAAATTAAAATCTTTTATCAAGAAGTAAAGAATTCAAAAGGAGACCACATACCGAAAAACAAAGAGGAGGTAGTACCTGCCCCATCAAGACAAGAACTCGAAGAAGTAATATCAAAAATGAAAAACAGAAGAAGCCCGGAGGAAAATGGATTCGTGGTGGAATTAACAAAATACGGTGGCGAAAAGTTAATGGACAAAATACATAAGGTAATAAGAAGGGTGTGGAACCAGGAGCAAATGCTGAGAATGTGTAAAGATGCAATGATTATACCGATACACAAGAAGGGTGACAAAGCGTGCAAAAACTACAGAGGAATCGCTCTGCTAGACACGACGTAGAAAATTTTGGCAACACTGATACGAAGCAAATTATAGAAATATTCTGAGAAGATTATAGGCGATTACCAATATGGTTTAGAAGAAATAGAGCGGTGATAGACCAAATTTGTATAATAAAAGAACTGCAAACACTATCCTACGAGCATGCATATAATTTTTATAGATTTTCAACGATCATATGACTCAATAAGGTGGGATAAATTATATGATACCTTGAGCGAAATAAGAGTATCGAATAAACTGGTTAGGTTAATAAAAATGACAACAGAGAAGACCAAGACAAAGTTAGAGTTAACGGTCTGCAATCACAACCTTCCAAAACAGCATAGCGAGTTAGACAAAGAAACCCACAATCAACTGCATTATTTAAGTTAGTCTTAGAAAAGTTATCAGACGGAATAGGGTGAATTATTCTAAGACGATAATAAATAAGAGTCATCAGTGTCCAGCATATGCAGACTACATCGTCATATTGGCGCAAACACAGAAAGACGTGCGGAAACTATTTAAAGCATTGAAACCCGCAGCAGGAGAAGTAGGGTTACAAATAAACCAAGAAAAGACGGAAGTATATGTGTATACCAGTGTCTGGGAGCGCCTATGTGTCACAAAGATAGTTGGAAATAGATCTAGAAGGAGGAAAGAGAATTAACATCGAAAGAGTGAAAGGATATATCTATCTAGGGGCGTGGCTGGCTGACAATGGTAATGGCGCTGATGAAATCGCAGCGAGAATAGTGAAGGGTGAAATGATGTGCTAAGTCATTGAGCAAGCTATTAAGATAAAAAAAAATATATCCAGAAAAGCGAAAATACGTTTGTATAAAACAATTCTACGACCAACAGTAGTATACGCATGCGAAACGTAGGTTATGAACAGCGCAGAGGGTGAAAAACTGGAGGCGTGAGAAAGGGAGATGCTGAGGAAGATTTTCGGCGGAAAAAAGACGGAAGATGGGTGTGAATGACGAAATAACAACGAGTTATTGCAGCTGCACCAAGAACCAAAAGAAACGGATTTTGTAAAAGCCAAACGGATAAGATGGCTGGGACACATCGAAAGGAGAAAAGTAAACCGGCTAGTGAAATGGATAATACAAATGAGACCTATGCTCAATAGACCAAAAGGGCGACCAAGGCAAACTGTCGAAATAAACTTACGGGAAAAGGATATACAGGCCTGGAGGATGAAGGCCAGAACTCGAGAGGAATGGAGAGGAATTTCCAAGCTATGGGTCTAATGGCTTGCTAAAGCATTATATATATATATATATATATGAAAAAAAAAAAAAAAAAAAACCACATCCGTCCAGAAACGTGCATATATCGATATTTCACTGTCGTTACAGATCATCAGTACACGATATTCTAACATGGACATGATTTTATTTTTATACTTTCGTGTATATATACGAATTATATTGAATTTAATTGGAGTGAGAAATAGCAATTATTCAAATCTCCTCTCACATGTAATTGTCGCTAAATTTGTGCAATTGATTCTACAATCTGACAAGATTACTCCTGCCGAAGAATGTAGACGCAAACACGTCGCGACGTTAGCCATCCACCTGTGCGGATAATGAAAATTGTATGAAAAAAACCACATCCGTCCAGAAACGTGCATATATCGATATTTCACTGTCGTTACAGATCATCAGTACACGATATTCTAACATGGACATGATTTTATTTTTATACTTTCGTGTATATATACGAATTATATTGAATTTAATTGGAGTGAGAAATAGCAAGTATTCAAATCTCCTCTCACATGTAATTGTCGCTAAATTTGTGCAATTGATTCTACAATCTGACAAGATTATTCCTGCCGAAGAATGTAGACGCAAACACGTCGCGACGTTAGCCATCCACTTGTGCGGATAATGAAAATTGTATGAAAAAAACCACATCCGTCCAGAAACGTGCATATAACGATATTTCACTGTCGTTACAGATCATCAGTACACGATATTCTAACATGGACATGATTTTATTTTTATACTTTCGTGCATATATACGAATTATATTGAATTTAATTGGAGTGAGAAATAGCAATTATTCAAATCTCCTTTCACATGTAATTGTCGCTAAATTTGTGCAATTGATTCTACAATCTGACAAGATTATTCCTGCCGAAGAATGTAGACGCAAACACGTAGCGACGTTAGCCATCCACTTGTGCGGATAATGAAAATTGTATGAAAAAAACCACATACGTCCAGAAACGTGCATATAACGATATTTCACTGTCGTTACAGATCATCAGTACACGATATTCTAACATGGACATGATTTTATTTTTATACTTTCGTGCATATATACGAATTATATTGAATTTAATTGGAGTGAGAAATAGCAATTATTCAAATCTCCTCTCACATGTAATTGTCGCTAAATTTGTGCAATTGATTCTACAATCTGACAAGATTACTCCTACAATTTTCATTATCCGCACAGGTGCATGGCTAACGTCGCGACGTATTTGCGTCTACATTCTTCGGCAGGAGTAATCTTGTCAGATTGTAGAATCAATTGCACAAATTTAGCGACAATTACATGTGAGAGGAGATTTGAATAATTGCTATTTCTCACTCCAATTAAATTATATATATATATATATATATATATATATATATATATATATATATATATATATATATATTGAAGAAGTACGGTGATCTAAATGTGCGGTGTAAAATAAATGCCACCACGTTGGTTCGTCAAATGATATTACGCTGAGAAGATCTAAATATGAATAAATGAATGATGAATTAAAGTTTAAGAAAGTAAAAGTAAATAGATTTGAATTAATAATTGGGCGCCTTTTAAAATGAAAATATATTTAGGTCAACGCTATCTATGTTCTTAATATAAGCTTTTTCTATAACTGGGACAGCCTGTATATTTGAAAATATTTTCTAGCAATGCGTCGTTTAAATAGGGACAACTTTTATTTGAAACTTTTTTCTTTATACTGTAAAATAAACAAATTATCAAAGAAACCGCGTCAGCTGGGACCCTGTATATATTATTAATTTGGAATACAATTCGTGAAGTCTAAGAGTCAAGATGGGAAAATGTAGAAGGCGAAAAGTCAATATACCATTGAACTAGTAGAAATACGGTTAATTGAAAAATTATAAGAAAAAATGTTTTCGTCCAAGAAGAAATTAAAACAAAAAGAAAATTATTAATATAGAATCAAACAATAAAATCAAAAGAAGCCAAAAAAATCGTTTCCTTTTTTACTTATTACAGTCTCCACAAACAGTTAATTTTTTTGTCTTGTTCTTTCAATTAAAGCGCCTGTATTTTATTTCGAAGTTTGCTATTGTTTTTGTTCTTATCGTTTCTTCGACAGCCTTTATAAAAACGTATTTACAATTTAATTATGTAAGCTGTACATTTCCATTCGGGCATATATTTATTTTAAATTAAATTCACATATTTCAAAAGTTTTGTGAAAACATTATAAACAAATAATGTACGAAGGTATATTAAATTATAACGAGCCTGTTGATATAACTTCTTTCACAACTAGAATTTCATAACACAAAGGATATAACATGAAACCACCATCTCCAATGTACTTATTCTCGAGTAGGCTTTGATTTAACTGTTGACGTTTATTACAAATTAATTACTGAATTGTCAGTGTTTGATGTACCCATCGAACAAATAACAGTGGAGCAAAGATATGCGATAAAATTTTGTGTTTAGTTGGGAAAAACTGAAGCTGAAACTTTTAAAATGATTGCAGTTGCATACTCAGATGATAGTTTATCACGATGTAGAGTGTTTGAGTGTCCTAAGAAATTCAAAGACGGTTGCGAATCAGTGGAGGATGAACCTCGACGCGTTCGTCCACCAACTGCACGGGTTAATTCAAAAATTTGCAGATACTAACGACTTGATCTAAAATGATTGTCGTCGGTTTGGTGTATATCGAATTTCTGACATTGTTAGCTTGTCTTATGGTTCCACTCAGAAAATTATTCATGCAGATTTAGGGTATCGATAGGTGGCGGCAAAATGTATTCCAAAAGTGATGACCGATAAACAAAAACCAAATCGAGTGACAATTTGTTGGCAGTGGAAAAGGAAACTGCGACATAATCCACAGATTTCAAACAATGTGGTTACACATGATGAAAGTTTGTTTTATCATTACGACCCTGAATTAAAGTCTTATAGTATGCAGTGAAAGCACAAAGCCAATCAAAGGTAAAGTGATGCACTTAATTTCTTTTTTGATAAATGGAGCGTTATTTACGATTACATTGTACCTAGAGAATATACAGTAACTGGAAAGTACTATTCAAATCAGCGATTTGTCAACGAACACTTCAATAATTGCTGGTGATAGTTATGGCTCACCCTCCCTACTCGCCTGACCTTGCTCCATGTGAGTTCCACTTGTTTTGCTTAAGTCAGAAAAGAATTGAGAGGTCGAAAATTTTAGTCGAATTTAGAGTTCAATGGGTATACTAATTAGACTGTCAAAAAATGGTTTTTCAGATGTTTATGACAAGTGGAAAAAACGATGGGACAAATGTATTGCACAGAATGGAGAATATTTTGAACAAATTTTCTAAATAAATATTACTTTTTTGCACTACAGCACTACTCTCGTTATTTTCTGATATTTCCTCGTAATAACGTTTAACAATCAGAACAACTATTTTCATATAAACATGAACATGAATTGTTATCCGTTTTTTAATAATATTTGCGATATTGTTCACACCAGATTTTTAATAATATTTTATATTATTAAAAATACCTTTGTATTTGCGATATTATTGAAAAGGTTCTTGTTTTAATATTTGTTAGTATTTCTCATTAATTATTAACCCGTAACCGGTGACGTACAATTTCGATCCCGTAAACAGTGCCATAGAGTCTTACAGACTCTTATAATGAATTATGACATTTGTCATGTTTGTGATTTTTTAGTACAAACCGGAGTTGCTAATATATCACCTACATATTTAGGAAGACGATCTAGCCTGATTTTTAAAAGAATAGTCACAATTGTATTTATGACCATACTCAAACAATGGGTAAAAAAAATATATTCAAAAAATTAAACAAAATAAAAAATCTAAATATTGGAATTCGGTTTATAGTAATAAACAGATAATCTACTAAAATAAAAAACAAAATTATATTGCAAACTGTAACAAACATGACAATAAATAAACTTTCCTTTCGCACTCCTTACAAATTTTGTGACTATATGTCAAACAAATTGGCTTCTTACACTCACAGCACAAATACGAAGTTTTTCTGTGTAAATTTTCATAAATAACAATATTTGCGAACTTCGAGCCGATGTTGTGTTGTAGGCGGTGCTGTCTCTATATGAAAAATGCGTTTTATAGAATCTCTGATCTTTAGAGAAATTCTTGTGTTTTCATATCGTCTTCATATGTGTGGAGTAACTAAGTTTCTTTGCTAGGAATTTCGTAAAATTGTTTCGGAGCAATGACTTATTATCTCCGTAACTGCTGTACATAGCATAAGCGTTGACAATGCTTATGTCTAAAATTTTAAAAATCAAATCCATAGACCAACATTGTCTTCTGAATGAGCTATAAATCATACATTTTTCGTCAAGGGCATCTACACTCCCTTTTGTCACATCATAAAAGCTGATTATTTCAGTATTACTAGTTTCTGGATCATCATCAGTATGATGCATTAAGGATATAATCACTACGGATTTGTTTACCTTTGGAACAAAGGAAACTAAACTCATATTCTTTGTAAAGCCGTATACTCATGAACCAAGGGCCTAGACTTTTTCGGGATAAATTCAGGGGCATGTGGAGTTTTGTTTTTCTTAAAGTTCCTACATACGTTATGCCATCCAACTTTAATAGTTTTACCAGTTAACAGTGGCTTGAATCTGTGATCTGCATGCCTAGATCACAGATTGAGTCGGTTTGTTCAATATTTTTTCATCTGCAGATAACCCGAAATCGTCAGTCTTTTCCTATATATATATATATATATATATATATATATATATATATATATATATATAAGCATAATTATTCCGAGCATTTCTGAACAGCATAACCACAAATCACATATATATATATATATATATATAAATATAATAACTTCGTGACCTTGGTATGATATGGTAAACCTAATCAGTAGGCGATTAAAGGTCTGTATATTACTTCAAAATATATGTATTTAAAAAACTCTACATGTTTCGGCTGTGTACGCCTTTATCAAGAGAATACAAATAATTCATATTTTGTATTCTCTTGATAAAGGCATACACAGCCGAAACATGTAGAGTTTTTTAAATACATATATTTTGAAGTAATATACAGAACTTTAATCGCCTACTGATTAGGTTTACTATATATATATATATATATATATATATATATATATATATTAAAATAATAGACTTTTTCTTGGTTTAGCGACCTTTAATGAATTTCAATTTTTTACTACGACGTTTCGACTTTTTTTATTATTAAGTCTTTTTCAAGAGATTAGAACTAAAAAATTAATACAGTATATTATTTTAATATTATGACACGGACAATAAAATAAATAAGAAATAAATTTTAATTCTTATTAACACTAAATATATATATATATATATATATATATATATATATATATATATACATATACAACGTGTCCACTTAAGTATGAGACAAATGAGAAATATTTTTATTTTTGATTTCACAGAAAACTTTATAGAAAAGAAAAGTTCGTGCATCCTAAGAAACTTTATATTTTGTATTCAGGGTTGCGTTGTATTACTTGGTTAGAGGTTAGAGGAAAAATTAAAAAACTTTGAAGTTGCCGTAAGAGTAAGAGTACTTATTTTTAAAGATATCAAAAATATTCATTTAAAAATGTTGTTTCAAATTTCAAAATATGCTCAAATACGAATTGTTATTTAAAATTTCGAAAAGATAAAAATTAAATTATCGAGCAATAATAATAGCAAATACGCAATAGTTTTTAACATCCATCTATGTGACAGTAGTTCTATGGTTGTCATTTGTATTGTTACTTTAATAATAAATTTTATGTAATTGCACGTGAAATCATAATTCATTGCATAACACGTAAAGAATTTTCGAAATGTCTCCCTTGCTTTTCCCTACTTTTTTTTGTAACGCATTTCTAAACTACCAGTTGCTTTAAACTGATTTAAAAATCTTGAGACGCTTTGGAAACTAATAAATTTGTTGGGATGTCTTTCATTAAAAATATCAGCTGCGTCTCTACATGTTTTGTAGTTATCTCCGCAAATAAGAATTAATTCAGCTCGCTCTTGCATAGTTAACCGTTCAGCCATAGTTGGTAGGTAATAACTTAATGAATTGTCTTAAAATTACTTAATTATTAAAGTGACAGCGGATCTGACAATCACATAAAATTTATTACTAAAGTGACAATACAAATGACAACCATAGAACTACTGTCACATAGATGGATGTTAAAAACTATTGCGTATTTGCTATTATTATTGCTCGATAATTTAATTTTTATTTTTTCGAACAATTCGTATTTGAGCATATTTTGAAATTTGAAACAACATTTTTAAATGAATATTTTTGATATCTTTAAAAACAAGTGTAGCGTACTCTTACGGCAACCTCAATGTTTTTTAATTTTTCCTCTAACCAAGTAATACAACCCAACCCTGAATACAAAATATCAAGTTTCTTAGGATGCACGAACTTTTCTTTTCTATAAAGTTTCTATAAAGTGTGAAATCAAAAATAAAAATATTTCCCATTTGTTTCATACTTAAGTGGACACGTTATATATATATATATATATATATATATATATATATGTGCAGCTTGATAGGAGATTCGTGTTTAATTTTGCGGGGTAAGGCATCCGAACAAAGTGAGGTGAAGGAAATTAGTTATGCAACTTAAACATCACAAGGGTGTTGCATTTAGAAGTTGTTCTGTGGTAGGAATTTAATATGTTAACGAAAAATTTAATGTTGGCTATCTTGGCCGATTAGTAGTCGCGGTATTTAAATTCTGTGATCTCGTGCCCATGCATGCTATATGTTATAAACTTTCGTTGGACTTATTGTTTGTGTAAGTAGCATTTAGGATTATGGCTAATAGTGTATAGTTTTACCATTTTTTTGATATTATTAGTTGTAGATTTTTTAGATTAATATTAACTGGATAGTGTGATATTCTCAAACGTCAAACTATACAATTTTTGAAAATACTATTGTATTTATTTAAATTCATCTGGCATAAGAGTTGGTATAGATCCTAAATATATATTTATACGAATTGCGTTTGTTTGTAATTTTCATTTGAATTTACATTTTATGATATATTTTGAAGATATTCAAGAAGGTGGAAAAAAATTAAATAGAGTATGGAGAAAAAGAATGTTTCGTCCGATTAAATTCTGCATTGAATATGTTTAAGAAGTTTATATAATGGGTTCTTTAAGAGGTTTTTTTAAGAGGTTGACGACAAACTAACAACATATTGATGTAATGTTTTAAAGTTGACGAATTTTTAACATGTTTAGTGCCGTTATTTGCTAAATTTTAACTCTGAATTACACTCCTGATGAAGTAACCAATGCGTTATGAAATATAGAGTGGAATAAAGGAGTTTTATTTTTACTTGACAGACCGCTCACCCGTTAATGAAATTTTTACTTATATATATATATATATATATATATATATATATACATTGCTAAAATACATCAACGTTTACTGTTGGTGCATTTATTTATGGTGGCCAGTTTGGCTAGAATCTACAGAATTTTTTCAATGACTTTAATTTTAAAGACTATGAACTGAGTAATAAAAACTGTATACGAATTGGATGATAAAATAGGTTGAATAAAAATGCTCCGAAAACTACATCATAAAAATTACTATAGTACACTTCTAAATGCACTTTGTCAAACGAATTTTACGGTACGGACATTCACAATTGTTATTATTAAAATCAATAAAGTAAATTGAAGTCGTATATTTAATGGTTGAATATTATGACAGCATTATATTTGGATAGGAAAATAAACGAGAATGCGGAGAGTAAATATTGCATCAAGTTGGTAACTTGCACCGTTTACTGCAGTTAAACGTCTAAGTAAACACAATAAATAATGAAGCGGTTTTTAAGTGTCTATATAAATTATAGTATTGATTTTGATACTACCGAATCTGTGTTTTGCGAAAATATTTAAGTCAGTTCCTTCTTATGTATGGAATATTTTATGTGACGTGCTCTGGAATAAATTTGGCGACAAATCGGGCCTTAACTTAATATCCTAAGACATAACTAATTATAATTACAAGTAGTTTCCAATTTAAATACTAACTATAATAATAATTATAATAACAGAAAGCAGGCGAATAGACAAAGAATTTAATGGACACAACAAATGAACATTAATCTATGAAGGCTATTAAAATTATTTATAGGAAAGAATTACACAACTTAATCCAATAATAATTAATAAAGATAAGCTTGATTAACGAAAGTCTTAATTTACTAAGGACTATTATCGTGTGAAACTATCAAGAAGATATGAAGAGAATAAGATTATTACGAGAATTATTTGATGTAAGGTGCGCCACGCTCCTCAGTAGTACCGGGTGTATTTTTTAACTTGAAGCCTTCAAATCGAAAAATAAGTAGTTTACGAAAAAATCTTGAAATCTTAAATAGGAACCCTTATACCTGGTGCGGCAATAGTGTGTCGGCGGAGCTTAGCATGAAAACTTATAAAGTTGTAGCAATGATATTTTACGTACACATGTAGTATGCTACAGTGCATTTTCTATTTTTATTTATATATTTACAGGGTGTTCCAAATTTTTTAAATAGATTGCTATACTTTCTTGTTATTATGATGATAGCCACCCAAATTATCTTTGCAATGATGTATGACAATGTGCACTTACAACTTTTAGTTTTGGTTTTATTGCAAATTTTGTTAAAATCTTGACAGTTGCAGCGTCTGACATTTTAAGTTTTAGCCTGAAAATGGGTGCAGTGCCTGACGTAACTCTTTTGTTACAAATTTATGGACTAACACGTTATATGTTTTGAGAGTGAACAACGTGACAACATATACAGGGTGTTAAATATGTCGTGCCAAAGTTATCGAAGTTTAAAGGCTATTTTCTCTTTTTTTTTAATTGAACCTATAATTTTTTTTATTAATCAGCAAATTCCTTCTAAAATTGCCGTTAAAATGGTACCGATAACATAGTACTTAAATCTAGTATTTTCGAAGTTATAACCCTTTAATGGGATATACCTATATTTATAATATTCAATACGCGGTGCTGTATCTAATAGTTGGTTGGTTAGACATGAAATGATACTAAGCAAAAATTGCTGTGTAACCAAACGTCAAATATCTACTTAAAATTTCCGTATAAAGTGTTTTTCTGTAGTTCCTCTTTGCTGTAATCGCGTTTGATTGTTATAATTTAAGTTCGTCTAGTTAATTATCAATTTCCGTTTGTTCGTTATTAGTTGTTATCTTGTTGTCAGTTATATCGTTTTGTTGTCATTATTTTTTATTTACATGCCGTAATAGTTGGTAGTTGTGTTTCTTTAAAAATTTTTCGAAAGAGGAGCTAATAGATATGGTATTTGTTCTTGGCGCTAGCAATAGAAATCGACTTTTAGCATCAAGAACATATGCTATGGAGTATCCTCACGATATTAAGACGCTTGAAAATTTGTTGATAAGGTTTCTTCGGACGGGTTCAGTGAATTACGTCAAACATAAAAGAACTAAGACTATGGTTACAGAATATAATGAAGTGACAGTCGTCCAGTCCGTTGTGGAATATCCGCGCGTATCTACAAGGATAATTTCGAAAGAATACGGGATAGAAGTCACTGCTGTAAGAAGGATTTTAAAAAAACATAAATTTCACCATTAGAAAATCCAAAATCATCAAGGCTTATTACAAACGGATTTTGAAAGGAGACTTGTAATTATCGATTCTTATTAGGTCGATTTGTTGTTACTTTTGAGAATCCTTAGCTTCTCTGAGGAAGTGTTAGCTTTATTAATTTTGTACTTTCTTGAGAATCTCCAGCCTCACTGGTTCTCGATTTTGTAGCCTTGTTATTATAATTTAGTCAATACTTTTATTTTGAATTTAATTCATGTCAATATACCGTTTGATATTAGCTGATGCTGTTATCTTTTGAGTCGTTTATAGTTTTGATTATATTTTTATTTGAATTAGTCATTTCAGCAGTAGTTGTAATTTTGATGAGAACACTTATCGTGTATTATAGCTATTTTTGACGTATTTATTCACTTAATAAATTTTTCGTCACACCTACTGCGTAAGTAAACAATTATGACACCTTTTTTTGAAACGTAAGTGACACTTTACATACCGTATTGACAGTTGCTATGGTAGCGGGCTGTAATATTTATTACGACCCTAGGGAAATAATAGCAATATTAGAAAATTTATGACAAATTTATTTCAAACATGATTAATTAACAATTTAGGATATTTTGAAATATCTTCATTTTCGTTAATAAATATTGCAGTTTTTAACATGGAGTATTCACACCATAAACTGTTTGGTGATTTTAACTTCATAGATCTATCACGAAAATATGCCAGCATTACACTTTCTGAAATACTCTCCACATACCTCTGGTGACACCAATCTTTGAACATTTTATAGGTTTCATTGTATCTGTTTTTAGATTTCTCCGGCAAAATCTCAGTACAAGCTGTAATAGCATCCATCTCTATTTGATTCATGTTTATAAATTTTATTTAGAAAGAAAAACTTTTGAAAATCTATTGCATATACTTTGACATTTATCAAAAATATAAATTTATATCGACACAAACATGGTTACCATAGATACGACAAATATTCCTGACTTGATGTTACTAATGCGTATACATATAGTAAAAGTAAAGTGGAAAATCATTCAAATTCGTCTATTTAAAAAAAACGTAGGTATGACGAAAAATCTCATATGCACCACGGTTCGTACAGTACACTTTCATGGTCTCGAATACAAGCAAACCTCGACCCTACGGGTCTCGGTTTGCAATCGTATTCTCGACTATAAAACTGTACTTACGAACCTAGGTACATAAATAACTATTGTTGTTATTGTTATATATCGTTGTTTGTGTTTTATTTCTGTAAGTCCTTATGAGCAAAAGTGTTAGTTTTAAGATCTTTTAGTGACGCTGTTAACCAGGTAATACGAACACCTTTATTTTATTTTTAAGCCTTCATGGCCCAAAGGTGATTCTACGTTGACCTGTAAACTTACCAGCCCTAACGCAGTGGTGCCCTTTTTACCATCTATGCGTTGTTTTGGCCGACGACGGTTCCGTAATTATTTTCTGAGCTGGCCGGTGAGTTTTTCGGGGGCCTTTATAGACCAGGGTCGGAATTAGGGCTTCGCCCTAATTCCCACTGTGTTATTTTTGTTACCTATACAGTTTCGGGTCTAACATCATGATAGATGGCGCTGTAATCGATTCAATTTAAAAAGAAAAATTTTTCTCTCAATTTCTCGCCTTGAGAACCTACTCATATGATTCTGCAGTACGTGTGCAATTAAAAATACGTTTTCTTTGTATATAATCAAAACTAGTCTTAGAAAAACTTTACTTATTTCAAGAATTTCCATTTCTACAGCATTGAGTTGCACCTTTCCTGGGCTGCGCGGAATTTATTTAATTGAGACCCTGGCCTATGTGGGAGTGTTACGCCCGGTAGAGATTCTGAAAGACTCAAAATTAAATCTCTGTTCCTCAATTCGGGGTGTCGTTCGAGGAGAGCTATCCAGTAATAAATCATATTGATGGGTTGCTGAACTTCCGTATCCAGCCAAATTGGTGTCCTAGTTTTTAGTCGGTTCCTGGGGATGCCATCCAAATCATCGTATATAGGAAGATCATTGTTGTTGGTAATCTTAGCCCAACCATTCTGTGCTGCAGAAAGACGTCTGGTATCCGGTGGGGCAATATTAGAATGAATATGTAACTAGAGAGTAAGTGTGGATCTAACAGTACCGGTGACGGTTATATTTATAAATATCTTAGGACGATTTTAACTAAACTGTCTGAACAATAACTAAATCTTTCAAGTACTCCCACAAAAAGAATCCAGGGATTGTGATCGGGTGATCTAGGTGGTCATGCAACAGGACCACCTCGACTAATCCATCTTAGACAATTGACGTTAACAAAATATCGGCAGCAATTCCGAAATATGCTGGTGTCCCATCCATGTAAAACCACATGTCTAGTCGAACCGGTAATTCCTGCATTCAAGCCTGCAATTAACAAGGCCGTGGACATTTGAAAATACTATTTATTGAAATTTCTTAAAATAAAATCAGTTTCTATTGACTTTAGTATAACATTTTTTTTTCATTATCTGACAATAACATTCATAGGCCTGTAACTTTGAAACATAATAACGTGTGCCTAATATATATCATGACCTTATTAATTTATCTCATCGCTATACCACAATGAGCTGATAATTTCTACCAAGCAGGTAGAAATGACCGAATGACACCCGAAGAGTTATTAAAAGTTAAAAATATAAAGTGAATATATGAAAAGAGGAAATAAACCTACAAATTATCAAAGAACACAAGTTTCAATTAATAAACGAATAAATAATATAGTAAAGATGAAGTAATATGACTATTTAATGAAACTGGAACAGAAATTCGTTGATTACGAACCCTTATATCCGCTGCACTTGACATCGTTAACCTGAACGGTCCTGCTTTTTCAACAATATTTTCACTTTCAACTTAACTTCGACATAATTTTGTATAATTGAATTAATTTTAAAGATACTGAAATAGAAAAAACGAAAATAAATATTCCAGTTGAATTGCTACTTTCATAAATAGATAAGAGTTTTTTATTTTATTCTGGAAGTTTTTGTTTCGTTAATCTAGTAATTTGTCAGGAACCGACAACTAGGACACCAGAATATCTCTCTTAAGCTACCAATATCTGAATTCCTTTATAAAAAATAATTCTGCACAATTTCTAAAAAAATCTTCAACGAATGTATTTGAATATAACGGGTGTTCAGAAACTTTCAAAGTCAAGTGGGCTCTGAACAAAAAGTCGTATATCTTTACTTAAGTATCTGATACTAATTTGATAACCTATAAAATTGTATTAAGTAAATGTATCAATCTATCTCAGACAGGACTTCATATTTTCATGGACTACTTTGACTTCGAATGTTTCTGTACACTCGTTATATCGGAAAGTAGACTCGAATACTAGCACCATCTTTAGGAAAAGCTTTGTATCATATGCTAATTCTGCCATGTTCTGCTAAAGGAAAACTGCATGTTTGATTAATATCTGCATTCAAATTAAAATTTACAGTTGATTCACACCACTGTAAGGTGTGAATCAACTGCCTAAATGAAAAATTCTGAAAATATATAACTCGCAATTTATTGATTTAATCCAATATTTTGGATGATTTGCAATAAAACTTACACAGCGATGCTCCTTCGAAGAGACACCATTTATTGCAGGGTTGCACAATTTAAGCATTATGATATAATCGTCGAAGATACTATCAAAATCTTTAACAAATCAACAAATCCAGAAATGAAGAGTAAAATTACTGATATTGTTTTGAAATAGCAATGAAAGGATATCAAAGATAATAGCATTGTGAGCATATTGTAAAATCACTTGTCTCTTTCTGGGTTCTTTTAATTAAAACAAACAGTAATTTAAAACATGATATTAATAATAAAACTAAATACAGTATATTACACTTAATAACTAATAATAACAGTATTTATTTAAATATTTATTTCACATTTATATCACAATATCCACACGATGGCGATTACTCGCTGAATCCTTCGTCTCCCTCTATTTTAAGTTCTTATATAGGTCAATAGCTCATTCGAGAGCCTTGCAGAAAATCTTTTCTAGGAGGTCCGGTATACTTGATGTCGTATTCGGCGAGTGATATCGCTCGCCTGACGTATCATCGGATGACTCACATCACAATATCTACTGAACGCGTGCATCATATTTTGCACATAAAATTCGGAATGTCCAAGCTGTTAAGGTGGGCGCTGTAAATTTTGAATTGTGCCAGAAGACGTTATAAAATGCGAATGTCGAGTGATAATTCAAGCTGCTTTTTCAATACTATGTCAAACAATGTATACGAGTAGTTCAGTAATTTTTATGAAATCGAGAGGTCACTATATTATGTTTAATTATACTTTTTGAGTATGAAGTGGAAATATTAAAGTTTTTAAGTGATATTAGACGTATTCAACTCAAAATATTTTTTATGAGTTACGTAATTACATAGGAAGTTGTAAGCAGCCGACAACGATGAAAAGATATTGCATTAAGTGACCAGCCTATGGCGATATTTTGATATCATTAATCAATTATAATTGATTAATGATATATAATAATTATAAAATTTATTTGGATAATTATTTAAATAATTTTATAATTATTCTCATGAAAATATTTGTAAGCGTTTTCCGAGGGTTACGAGATCTCAGAAAGGAACTGTGAACAGTGGGTGCTGTTAAGTATTAGGAGCAATTATCCGAAAATTTTTAAAATGTCGATAAAAATTTTTATTTAAAGTTCAATTCAATGCTAGTGTGAATCACAGAATCATACAGTGAGTTACGAGAGGGAAATAATAGACAATATTGGTGTCGTCTCCATACTGTTATGATTAGATCCAAAAATGGTCAATTAGAAAAAAATACTAAGTTAGGGTAATATACACTATACTGTAGGTATAGTATTTACACATATTAATTTTAATTGGACATTTGAAAATATTATTTATTGAACTTCTTTTAAAATAAAATTAGTTTCTTTAGTGTAACATTTTTTTTTCATTATCTGACAATAACATTCATAGGCCTGTGACTTTGAAACAAATAAAAATGGATCTTCAAGTTTTGCTTTTTTTTACTTGAAGTAAAGTCTACTTTAAACTCCCAAAATTTGAACATAACGATACGGAACAGCTTGTATATATTAAAGCAATCAATATTTAATAATTATTTTCTGTAAATTCCATACAGTGCAGTGTGTATTACCCTCACTTAGTATTTTTCTTATTTAACGTCTGAAGTCTAACAAATAATTTTTAAATCGAATCATTAACAATACGCAGAGGACACCAATAATCTTCGGAAATATTATTTCCCCCTCCTAACATACTTGTGTGGTTTTGTGTAATTAACTAAGCATTGATTCGAAGATTTTTAAGTAAAAACTTTTGCAGACGTTTTAAACATTTCGTGGTAATTTTTCTTATCATTTAAGAGCAGACCTGTTAACTGCACACCGGTGTTTTCTGAGATCTCGTATCACCCTCGGAAAACGGTTACGGCTATTTTTATAAAAGTAAGTATAAAATTTATTTCGATACTTGCAAAATATAGTCATGGACTGGTCACTCAATGGAATATCTTTTCGTCGTTGTCGTTGAATTTACTAAACAAAACAGAAGTGCGTCTAATATCCCTTAAAAACTCTAATATTACTACGAGGTTTTTTAATTAAGGTCCGTTTTGTTGTAGACACTAGTAGTTCGCGCGAATATCGCAACGAGCGCATGCGTCGTGTACCGACATGCCTCGGGAACAACTGTGCCCAGTTTCAGCTCTGTATCTAACCTGTACGGTTCCGTTCTATGCTTTCAAAATCTTTACGACTATCAAGTCGCCCGCCGCGTGTGAGGTTCGGTCAGTGATACGGCTTTTGTCAGCAAGGAACCTGTCTGCTGCAGAAATTCATCGACAGATTTGCGAAGTGTACGGTGATACTGTTATGAGTGAAAGCAAAGTGCGCAAGTGGGTACGACAATTCAAAGATGGTCGTGACAACGTTCATGATGAGTACCGCTCCGGTCGCCCTTCTTTGATTAGAGACGATTTGGTGGCTTCAGTTGAAGCGAAGATTCTTGAGAACAGGCGCTTCACAATAACAGGTCTCTCAAACGAATTTCCTGACGTGTCGACATCAGTGCTTTACAACATTGTTTCTGAACACATAAAGTTTAGGAAACTGTGCTCCCGTTGGGTCCCGAAACTCCTAACAGAGGACCACAAAAACCAACGATTTGAGTGTGCGGCGAAGTTCTTGACTTGTTATAACGAAGAAGGTGACGGCTTCTTGAGGCAGATCATAACTGGAGACAAAACATGGGTTTCGCATATTACGCCCGAATCGAAGCAACAAAGCATGGAATGGAGACACACACAATCGCCTGTAAGGGTGAAGGCCAAACAGACTCTGTCCCAGCGCAAAATTATGGCGTCGGTGTTTTGGGATAAGCATGGTGTTTTGTTGGCTGACTTCATGCAACAGGGATCCACTATCAATGCAGAAGCATACTGCCAAACCCTGAGAAAGCTACGCAGAGCGATTCAAAACAAAAGAAGCGGCATGCTGAGAAAGGGAATTGTCCTTCTCGATGACAATGCAAGACCTCATACTGCAGGTCAGACCCGCAATTTATTGGATAGTTTTAGCTGGGAAGTTTTAGACCACCCACCCTGCAGTCCTGATCTTGCGCCGACCGATTACCATCTGTTCCTCCACCTCAAACGTCACCTTAGTGGCAACCATTACAATGATGACGACGACGTGAAAACGGCAGTGAACTCTTGGTTATCGGAGCAGGCGGCAAGTTTTTATGAAGAGGGTATTTTAAAATTGGTTAATAGGTATGATAAGTGTTTGACCAAACTTGGCAACTATGTCGAAAAATAGAGTGAAGTATGTACTTTCTGAAAATAAATTTACTTTTTTGAAATAACCTTTTGTTGTATACTTATGTTCAAACGGACCTTACTTAAAAAAACACGCCTCGTACATCAGACTGAAGAAGAGCTTTCACGAATTTTTCATTTATTCTCAAAACTTTTGTATTATATACAAATTGTATTATTTCTATGACCACGTTAGAACTTTATAAACACTCGGAGATAAATTACATGAACAGATTCCAAGAAAAGTAATCTTCAATAAATAATTAATTTTACATTTCGCCACACCAAGTAGATTACGCATTAGCATGCAGATTAATTAGTTCCTTAATTATTCTTGTAATTAGGAGAAATCCTTTTTCCCATGTCTTGATATATAGCAGATTAAGACGGACATACAGAGTATTTGGTAATATACACAGTAAATCAACAATCCGAATTATTACACTCAAGTAGATACAATTATATAAGTTTATCTAACATTATCCCTTGTCTCTACTAATATTCCACATTTATAACGTCGGCATTATGTCAAATAGATATTCCCAGATCCAAATATACAGACCGAACCTTCTAAGTCGAGGTTTTAGTATTCCCCGTAGATCCAAGCGTTTACCTTGAGCGAACGTCCTCCTTAAATGAATTTTAGAGGTTTAATCCGACCCTTTCTCGTAAGAGAAAACGTTTGGGTCGGTCTGCCTGCCCCTCACGTGTGCGTACGTATTTCGGTGAATAACTGGATCGTTCCTCACACGCTTTCGCGATTATTCCGGCCACCCCGGAAGAATGTGACTTGCTGGTGGCTGGCAGAAACGTGTCATACGTGAAGTTTATTGGGCTCATTAACGGTTTACGAGGTTTCTGGTGAGCCGTTTTATAAGAGGGCGAACGTGGGATGCAGGAAAGGAAGATATGACGCGAAATGCGATGGTGCTTTAATATTAGATGAGCGTGTGCGAAGTGGAAGTGCTTCGAAGACGCTTCTGATTAATATGAGTTATTTAAATATGCAGAAATGTGTAAAATGTGTGTGTGTATAAGAATGGAGTTGTGGGATGCGATGATGGTGTCGAAAAGTTTGAATAATTTATTTGTAATTCGTAGGGGAGTTTAATTAAAATTTTTATGGAAAGTATCTTATAAAATAATAGCACTCCGGTGCATAGTATTGAACTAGATACTACAGCCTATAGACCATCTTACACATATTTCTCAAAATTTAAGGAATGACTCATATATTTTTTACTCAGATTTATGTCTGCATGATCTACATATAATTTCATAATACGAGGTGCGGTTATAAAATAACGAGACTGATTCTGTAAAACTTTTTTTTATTATTTATTTACACTTCTCAACTTTTGAACTGGTACACTTATATAGCAGGCAGTAAAAGTAAACAACACTTGGTAGGCGTTAGGCATGACTTACTATATGACCAGGGCTGTGTTTCGGAATGCATACAAATATCTATCGAATGGCACTTGCGACTTATGACTTATGACACTTATGACAGATAATAACAACAAACAACATGTTGTTATTATCTGTCATAAGTGCAGTTACTGAGCTCGCGGACGCTTATACTTTTATCAAGTGTTAAGAGAATTTTTGCTAATTTCTCGAGTAAGTTTTAATGCAGAGTGGTTGATTGCATTTTAGAGATGCCATTAAGGCGTTTAAGTATTGAAGAGATGAGCCAAGCTATTGGAATGCTTACGACTGGTGCATCGCTAAGAACTGCTGCTACCCATTTCAATGTGAGCCACAATGTAATTAGAAGAGTTCGATGGTGTATTAATGATACTGGATCTGTCCAACATAGACGCGGCGGAGGGCGAAATCGCAGTACAACAGTCAGGGAGGACCGTTTTATTAAGGTTCAGTGTCGAAGGAACAGATTTTCTACTGCAAGAACATTCCAAATTCCAGTTTTTAAATGCAACAGGTACTCCAGTATCCATTCAAACAGTAAGAAGAAGGCTCCATGGGGTAAATTTAAGGTCCAGATCTTCTAAAAAATGCCCATTGTTGGCCAGAGCCCACAAAAGAAGAAGGCTAGAGGGGTCACATCAACATGCAAATTGGCATGTTGAAGATTGGGGTCGTTTTTTAATCAGTGACGAGACCAGTGCGCGTCTCTATAGCTCATACAGAAGAGTTAGAGTTTGGAGAAACAGAGGGGAACGCTATATTGAGAACAACGTGACTTACCATCAAGCTCATGGAGGTGGTTCAATTACTGTTTGGGGAGGTATTTCTGCGACTCGTCGTACTGAATTGGTTATGCTTAGAAATGCTACAATGAATAATATCAGGTATTTCAATGAGGTATTACAACCTGTAGTGTTGCCATTAGCTAATGAAATAGGCGATGGTTTTGTGTTTGTTGATGATAACGCGCGTCCTCATAGAACAAGACAAATCAATTTATTTTTTGAAGAGCACAATATTACGCACATGGATTGGCCAGCGAATTCTCCAGATCTTAATCCCATAGACAACATATGGGATTACCTAAAGAGGTTGATAAGATCATGAGGAGTGGATTCAAACAATCACCATCAGCTCCGAACTGCCGTTTTGGAAGAATGGCAAAATATTCCTCAGCATTTCATTCGGAATTTGATTTCCAGCACGCCAAGATATTGCCAGGAGGTCATAAGAGCTAGAGGAGGTCCCACGCATTATTAATCTATAAGTGTTTGGTTATCTTTTCTTTCCAAAGCCAACTTTTCTGTAATACTAAAATGAAGATTTTGTTATTTTTCTATTAAAACATTTGAAATTCGTTATTTAAGTTTTATTCTTTTAATTCTTCAAGTGTTTACCAGAACTATATACTATCAATTAAGCAAGAAAGTGTTGCTCAAAAAGTAGTAAATTGTTATTTATATATGTTCTTGTAAGTGTACCAGTTCAAATGTTGAACAGTGTATATTCAGTTACACTGATCAACAGTTTTGTTTTCTTATACTCCAATACATGTAGCTTATTTCTTTTGTCTGATTCTGAATCTGATTTAAAATTTTCTCCTTCACGTCAGGATTTTGAGGATATTTTCTTAAATATACACCGTTCCCTCTAAGTTCCGAAATTCACTAAATTAAGGGGATTCAGGAAGACATTATAATATCAAATTTCATCACCTACATTTTTCGATAATACTCTTATTAAAAATCAAGTGTATTCGCATTTCTCTATCCCCTTTAAAATGCACATTTGCAACATGCTGCTGTTGACATTTATGCTGTTGACAATTGACATTTGAATTCGTTTGAATTAATTGCTACCGGTTTTCTCCTTATTACTATGTACTTGTTCCCTCTTTTATTTAAACTTCGCGTTTTTATATCAATCTTAACTGTTTTTTTTTCTTAAACACTCACACCGCGATAGTAATAAGTAATCTTCCGCTTATCTGGTGAAAAGTTCTAGATTTGACCTCAATAATATCTTTAATCCATCGTAGAAATATTGTTTTTGTTTCCCGGCACAATGGTTCTCTCCAGCTGCTATAAGTGCGTCATTGTCCCTAAATTTTGTCACTGGGTGTTCAATTTCTTAAAAGCCATAATCAGCAAGAGCCGCTTCTTCAGTCTTAACTTGTGCGCTGGTGCATTGTCGGGGAGAAATAAGATACCTAGCGTGAGTTTAACGCATCACATTGACATTTAGTTATACAAATTAAACGTTTTCACCAAAAAGAAAGCAGGCGAAAAAGAAACCATAGCAAGAAAACCAATAAATTAATAAGTTAATAAACTAATATGCAATTAGGAGGGATAACGAAATAATAATGGCTATGATAAGAATTGGTGTAATGTAAAGGTGTCAGTTTGACAGCTATAACTAAAATTGAATTATCTCGCCAAAAGTTGGCGAAGAAACTACATCCACACTTAATCAGGAACACAATTAACACAGATAATCAAAGTAGTTCTTTTAATAAAAGACAACACAAAAGAACAAAAAATTATGCATAATGATGGGAAACACAAAATTCACAGCAACAACTCTTTTACTACAAACAATCAAGTCACAACAAACTACATGGAACTTAGCGTCGCTCATTGACTAATGTCGATATCGTGAATGCCAAGCCAACCATTGCCATTCATATGATAAGTCGAAGATAAAGCAAGAGGTTTCCATCGGATGGTCACAGCCGTAACCGACAGGAACTGTATTAAAGTGCTTGTGCACTATAGGTTTAGCAACTCTGACAGCGTACATAACGAAAACAATTTTAAACATACTTGGGTGGGCAAAAGTGACCATTTTTTGTATAAAGCAAAAGCATTTTTTATTATATTAAAAATATACCTCTTCATTTGTTCGATATCTCTTTCCACCGAGCCATTTTTTTAAGTTTAGAAATAAAAGAAATCACTGAGCAAATATGGCGAATGAGACAGGAATTGGTAACGCAATTGGACAAATTTTGTTATAGCAACAGCAGACGAATGAAAAAGCGCATTATCGTGATGGAACAACACTCTTTTCTTAAACAAATGTGGCCGCTCATTGACTAATGTTAATATCGCGAACATCAAACCAACCATTGCCATCCATATGACAAGTCTAAAATAAAGAAAGTGGTTTCCATCGGACTGTCACACCCGTAACCGACGCGAACTGTATTAAAATATCTCTATTATAAGTCGAACAGCTTCGACAGCATACATAACAAAAACGATTTGAAACATACTTGAGTGAGCAAAAGTGAATAAGCATTTATTATAGTATTAAAAATATACAAAAAACTTTCAAATTGACATTTAATTAAATCTAATAACGCAAATTTTATTGAGAGCAAGAAAAGTGAACACAAAAAATATAAACAGAATCAGTATCAGTTAGGAAAGTTTCCGAAATAATGACCGTTTAATTCTTGACAATACACAAGTCTGTGAAGAAATTCTTGAATGACATTTGACAAAGCTTCCTCACGAATTAATTGCATTTCTTCAATTATTCTTCGCCGTAACTCGTTCAGATTATGCGATCGTCTAGTATAAACCACAAATTTTAAATGATCCCAAAGGAAAAAGCTAGGAGATTTAAATCTGGAGCCCATGCGGAGCCATTTAATGAATCCTCTGCGACCAATCCACCGATTTGAGAATGTTTCGTTCTAATTAATTCTAAAATTAAGGACACAGTGAAGTACTCCATCATATTGGATTCAAACAATTACAGGTAATTCTACATTTTCGTGAATATTAGGGGCAACCTGATCCCGTAAAAGATCGAAATATCCTTGTCCAGTTAGTTTACCATGAATGAAAAAAAGGAACAATACTACCGTTCCTGAAAATATCCGCCTAAATGTTTAACCTCTGCAGATGTTGTGTATGCGTAACTAGCATCAAATAAGGGTTATCTATTGATCAATATCGGCAATTTTGGGATTAAGGATACCATTCCAAACTAAACGTAGCCTTGTCCGAAAACAGCAAATTGTATGTAAAATATTGGTCATTTTAGGAAATCTTCATCACTCTTTTGTAAAGTTCAATTCTACGATCATAATCCCCGTCAAATAATTCTTACATTAAATGTGGTTTATTCGGATGATATTTTCGTGATTCAATATTCTGGCTACTGAACGGCAACTTATATCAGAGTTTAGGTCGAGGGATGTAGTAGTAGTGGTAGAAGTTTTTGGTAATTCTTCAAATGCTATAGCAATATCTTTTCCGGTCAAGTTATACCTTCACAAAGTTTTTTCGACGACAGTTCCTGATATTGGATGCCGATATTGATGTAAATTGTTAAATAAGTTGAATAGATGAGGCTGTTACTTGTTGAAGATCCATATTAATACGATGTAAAATAAAACAAAACAATTAATTTGTTTAATCTTCACTATATAAAACGTATATTTTCTAAACGTTTACAAAAATGTGACGCGTTTCGCTAACACTGTAACTTTATCAAACAACGATGGTATAATGATTATTCTACAAACGAAATGAGTGTATGCACATAAATTTGGTATATAATGGAAGAAACAATAAGCTGTTAACAAAGAAAGGAAGAGATTAAGCATTCAAACACAATAATTACATGGAAAAACCCTAATTAAATAAGTTTAGTAAAGGAAAACTATTTATATCTAGTTGGTCATTCAGTAAATTCCCAGACTTTTTATTTTTATTTATTTCCAGGGTTTCTAAGACGTCTAATTTATGTACATGTAATATTTCAAACTCCGGATCGAATGAATGGTTTTCAGATAATAAGTGATTTGAGTAATTAGAATCTAGTTTTTTGTTATCATAACTACGTTTATGTTCTGATATACTAGTTTTGAAATTTCTGAAAGTTGTATCAATATAAATTTTGTCACAATTACTACCAAATTTTAATTTATATACCCCTGATTTATTAACTTTTGAGGATTTGGATTTATTGTTTTTAATGAACCTGGATAAATAGTTGTCTGTTTTAAAGCATGTATTTAGGTCTGAAGTTTCTAAACATTTTTTTAATTTTAATTGAAGGTTTTCCTATGTACGTTAAACTTTTAAATTGATTATTTTTATTTTTACTCTTATCAGAAGGAAATACTTGTTCTAACGTTTGCTTGTACATTTTCTTAGCTATAATATTACCAATTAATTTGGATCATAGTTATTATTGACAGCTATTTGTTTAATAATTTAAGGGGAATAGCTTTACTGGAAGGCGCTTACAAAGTCGTGGCAAAAATCATACGAAAAAAATTAAAGATATATGCTAATGAGATAATAGTGGAATATCAAGGGGGTTTCAGGGCTGGTAGATCAACAACAGACCAAATATTCACGTTAAAGATGCTGCAAAATAACAGTTATGAGCAAAATCTAGGATTGCACATGCTTTTCATGGATTTTAAACAGGCGTACGACTCAATTTCTAGAAAAAAAATGTATGAAACTTTAGCAGAATTACAAATACCGTACAAACTAATAATGTTAATAAGAATGACACTCTCGGATTCGAGAAGTAAAATTTTAGTGGATGGAAGGTTCTCGGAACAAATTACAACCAGAAGAGGACTAAGACAAGGAGACCCGCTTTCGACTGACCAATTTAATCTGGTGCTGGAAGGAATCATGAGGGAAAGCAACATTCAAACAAACGGCGTAATTTTCCACAACAAAGTACAAGTTATTGCATATGCAGATGATGCAACCATATTATCGAGGTCAAAGAGGGTACTAGAGAAAGTATTTGGACAATTTGTGGAAGAAGCAAGAAAACACGGATTACAGGTGAACGAGGAGAAGACAAAGTATATGAAAATGAGAGCGGAAGTGACAGAAGAAAATAGATATACCAAATTCAAATCAGGTCGAAACGAATATAAATTCGAAAAGGTGAAACAGATAGAGTACTTGGGTGTAACACTAACCAGTAAAGGGCAAGAACAAAAAGAAATTGAAAAACGCATGGTGAGAGGAAATAGAGCAGTTGGCGCGTTAACACGAATATTAAGAGGGAAAGACGTATCCAGAACTTCTAAAATACGAATATACGAGACAATAATCCGGCCAACTGTTCTATACTCAAGCGAAACATGGACCATGACAAAACAACGAGAAGAAAATCTGAGAATCTGGGAAAGGAGAGTGCTTAGGAAAATTTTTGGAGGAGTTAAGGAGGAGGATGGCAGGTGGCGACGAAGAACAAACACAAAGAAATGTATAGAAAACCAAACATAACTCAATTAATTCGATCACGAAGAGCTAGTTGGTTGGGACATATCTCTCGGATTCCGGAACAAAGAATTGTGAATAAAGTGTTGCACGGAGGAGAGGGTGGTAAACGAAGAAGAGGTCGGCCAAGGAAAAGTGGTTACAGGAAGTGCTAAAGGATATAGAGGAAGAAGGAATTGATGACTGGAGAAAAAGAGTGAGGGACCGAAAGAAATGGAAGAAAGTAGTAGAAGAAATAAAAGCCAAGGGCCTCGAAGGCCTGTAGATTTGTTATATATATATTTGTTTAATAATATTTAATTCTTTGTTTTAATTATTAGTCGTTAAAGGAATTGTTAAAAGTCTGTGTATCATACTATTGTAAGCTGCTAATTTATGGTTATATGGGTGGACTGAACTATTATGAATTGTTATATCAGTATCAGTGATGGTTTATGAAATATGGAAAAATCATGTTTATTATTTATTTTTGAAATAGTAAGGTCTAAAAAGTTGATAGAGTTATTTTGTTCAATTTCTACTATCTAATTGTCTAGTGGTACAAGCAAACGTTAGAACAAGTATTTCCTTCTGATAAGAGTAAAAATAAAAATAATCAATTTAAAAGTTTAACGTACATAGGAAAACCTTCAATTAAAATTAAATAATGTTTAGAAACTTCAAACCCAAATAAATGTACATGCTTTAAAACAGACAAAAATTTACCAGGTTCATTAAAAACAATAAATCCAAATCCTCAGAAGTTAATAAATCAGGAGTATATAAATTAAAATGTGATAGTAATTGTGACAAAATTTATATTGGTAAAACTTTCAGAAATTTCAAAACAAGAATTTCAGAACATAAACGTAGTTATGATAACAAAAAACTAGATTCTAATTACTCAAATCACTTATTATCTGAAAACCATTCATTCGATCCGGAGTTTGAAATCTTACATGTACAAAATAAATCGCATAAATTAGACCTCTTAGAAACCCTGGAAATAAATAAAAATAAAAAGTCTGGGAATTTACAGAATGACCAATTAAATATAAATAGTTCTCTTTTACTAAATAATACAAAGGTATTTTTAATAACATAAAATATTATTAAAAATCTGGTGTGAAGAATATTATTTTATAATAATAATATTTTATATTATTAAAAAAACCTTTGTATTATACAAAACTGGTGGGGTTTACCTACTCATGTATGTTTCAATTATTCTGATCTTTTACTAAACTTATTTAATTAGGGCTTTTTCCATGTGGTTGTTGTGTTTGAATGCCTAATCTCTTTCTTTCTTTGTTAACAGCTTATCGTTTCATTCTTTATATACCTGTAATTACCAAATTTATGTGCATACACTCATTTCATTTGTAGAATAATCATTATACCATCGTCGTTTGATAAAATTACAGTGTTAGCGAAACGCGTCACATTTTGTAAACGTTTAGTAAATATACGTTTTATATAGTGAAGATTAAACAAATTAATTGTTTTGTTTTATTTTACATCGTATATTAAAAATATTCGAATGTATCCATACATTTGCCAAACCCTGTATATTAGGGTTGGATAATAAGAAAATTTTTAGTAAATAATACTAGCATTTGATACTACAGAAATGTATAATTATTTATGTTAATTTTATATTTATGTTGGGTATAAATAATATTTATATGCGAAAAGTATCATGGATTAAACAAACTATTTCGGAATTAAAAATAAATATTTGTGAAAATTGTTTTCAATCGTGCTGGGGTTATTATGGAATATTAAATTCTTTTCAATTAACGGCACACATGAAATTTTCGAACGCGTTGCATAATAAATATGCAAACATGCCGTTCCAATTCGTTGCATAAATAAAAGAGTTCTGAAAAAAAAAAGAAATAAAAATAAAAATTAAAGGAAAATAGAAAAATGAATTTAAAAATTGTAGAATGTATTTCAACTAACACTAAAAATAGTAGTTTTAGCGAATGGAGATTTATATAGTTTATTTTTTTACTAGGTTATCCGTCGCCAACTAATGAACATTTTCATGCATGTTCTGTGCATGTTAAACAATTTTTCTAAAGGAATTTATAGAATTTTTGAGTATTGTGTAAAATTTACATTTTTAATTAATTACACGATATTCGCAGCAAAACTGATGGTATGCAAGAAGAACACTTAGTATGTTAAGTATATTTTATATTGGCTTTTATACCGCGTATAATGTTTTTGTGTTCCTTAAATATAATGGAAATGATATGTACGACAATGAACTTATAAGTAGGTAAGGGAATTTGGCTTTACTTTATCTACCATCTTAACGTTTATGGAACATAACCATTACCTGTTCCTTCATTGCACAATGTAGTACAACTTCTCTTTCCCATTTTGAATACTTTACCACGTAGCTTTAAGCTGTCTTCTTAAGCTGTTTTAATTTTAAAGCGATATTAATCTTAAATGCTTTTGCTGTTATTTTTACAATATTACGGCTGTGTTTATAGTATATGAAATGAAGTAAAAAATGATAATCGTTATATACCGATAGTGATAAAATGCGAGGGCTGTTTGACAGGAGCGTAGCTTTTCAATAAAATACATTGTAACCCGTCAATATGGCCACTAAAGAAAGAAACAATTTTAATTAATTTCACTTTTTAATTAACACTGTAACGGTCGTTTCGCTCCAACCTGAGCTTCATCAGACATATAACTAACTTATTTACAATTTTTTTTTAACACAAGTATACGGTAACAAACACATCTTTTATTTTAAATAGTTGAAGGAATGGGTACTTTTTATTACTAAAATGTCTATGCACAAAACTTTCACTACGGTTTATACAATACTGTTCATAAGTAATAAAACTAGGGGTTTACATTATATTACAGGTAAAGAAATTCTATGGAAAATACAATATGTGACTGTCTGAATATCAAATAAATAAATTTAGTAAGGGTGAATTATTTGTTTCTAATTGATCATTTAGGATCTTGTCGGTTTTCTTTAATTTATTAATTTCAAGTGACTCTAATAAATTAAGTTTCTTGCCCTTATTTTCTACGTGTAATATTTTAAATTCTTTGTTAAAATTGTGTTTCGTTGAATTAATATGAGACGCATATGAAGAGTCACTTTTATTATTTCTAAATGAAGAAAAATGTTCTTTGATGCGTATTTCAAACGATCTGCCTGTCTGTCCGATATAAGTCATAGGGCAACTACCGCAGGTTAACTCATAGCCTCTTAGACTCTTAGACTCATAGACTCCTGACTTTTTATTGTTGTTTGTTAAATCTTTATTGTTTTTTATAAATTTGGATAAATTGTGGTTAGTTCTATACGCTGTATTAATGTCAAACTTTCTTAAATATTTACAAATTTTTGAGCTTGAAGAGTCTATAAACGTGATCGTTTTAAATTTTTGGGTGTTATTATTTAATATTGGGTAAACTTGTGATATGGCTTTTGTAAGGAGTTTTTTATTTAAAATGTTATCTACTATAATCCTTTTATATCCATTGTTGATAGCTATTTTTTAATTAAATTTAACTCTTTCTCGAAATTTGTTTGGTTCAACGGAGTATTGATTAATCTATGTATAAGACTGTGATAAGCCGCTAATTTGTATTGTATAGGATGGCAAGAAGTGTTATGAATAGTTATATCTGTAGTTGACGGTTTGTGGTAAATTGCAAAGCTACATTTGTTGTTAATTCTAGTAATCGTTAAATCGAGAAAGTTAATACTATTATTTGTTTCCTGTTCCATTGTAAACTAAATATTGTGATGCAATGTATTAATATAATCAAATAATAAATTTAATTGTCTCTTTGTTCCTATGAAACCTAGTAATATATCATCTACACATCTGTACCAAAATAATACATTTTGAAAAAGAGGATTTTTTGAAATAGAATTTTCAAGATAATCCATAAAAATCTCACCTAATAACGGACTTAGGGGATTACCCATGATTAAACCTTCTTTGCAAGTGTACATGTTTTCATTAAATTGAAAGTAATTTTGTTCTATGCATATGTTTAGTAAATCAAGAATTTCATTAATAATTATTGGATTTACATTATTTTTATGGAGAGGATCTTTTACTAAAATAACCTTTTTTTTTCTGGAGGGATAATAGGCAATAAATTTTGAACGTCAAAGGAAATGAGTTTTATGTTAGACGTTAAAGTAAAGTCTTTGATTTTGTTTATTAGTACATATGAGTTTTTTACGCTTAATTTAGGTTTAAATCCTGTATATTTAATAATGAGATCTATAAGCCTTTTCGAGAGTTTGTAGGACGGAGCTGTCACATATGAAACTACCGGACGAATCGGGTAATTTTCTTTATGTAATTTAATAAGGGAATATAATTTTGGGGGTTGAGGGTCCATAATGATTAAACTATTTTGTTCCTTTTCAATAAAAAGATTAGCAGAATTTCTTATAACTGTTTTTAGAGTTTGTTGAAATTTTTCTGTAGGATCTCTCTTAATTATTTGAAATTTATTCATTACTAAAAACTCATTCGTTTTATTCAAATAATCTACTCTGTTCATTGCTACAACCGTTTTCCCTTTATCCGCTCGAGTAAAAACTAGCGAATTATGTGTAGATTTATTCTTTATAGATTTGAAAATCTTAAGTTCTCTATTATGATTTATGTTTTCGGTTTCCAGTTTAAGGATGTTCGATGCAGCAAATTTATTGGACAAATTATTAGGGGTATCTGTTAATGCGATTTCCGTCTCTACAGCTAAATAATCTAACGTATTACATGTTATTTCAGGTCTTAGATTATAATTATATACATATATATTTTATCCTGAAAATAGTTATAATGGAATTTCATCAAGTAAAGGCTGAAACAATTATATATTTTAAAGAAACAATATTGGCCGTTATATAAAGGTGGTCGTAATGGTCAGGTTTTCGTCTTCCAAATAAAGTACATAATTGTTTTTTAAGATTGTTTTCTTGATTTTATTAATTAAAGTAAATATTATATAAACACGAAAAACTAAAACTATTTTAATATATGTAATATGTACAAAACATAGACTAGGTACATATTATAGATACAGCAAATGCTCGATAATGTGAACTAATTCCGACCGAGAGTGTTTCACATTATCGAAACGTTTACATTAGCGAACGTGATTTCATTATCAAGCAAATTATTAAAAGAAACCTTTAATACACCAAAATAAAAATAAGAAAAATATTCAAACAACTTAAAGTATTATTTATTTAGAAGAAAAATAATCTGCTATCCTAGTCTGCGTAAATTTGCGCTTAGCATTGTCTTCCAATGACTACGCCCGTAATTTGCTGGGAACTAGAACTAAAACATTCGCTTATGACACTTCTTTTCTTTCAGCCCAATCTAAAGCTTGGTTAAAATCTTGTATAGATTGTGCATTAGTCACTACACTTGCAACGGAATAAAGATCCTCGTCATCACTGTCCGTATCTTCTTCCTCATTTACATCATTCAACTGCTTATCTTCGTTCCATATATTGATATCACCTGGTGTACAAAGGACGTTAGAATTAACAATTTGCAACAAATTAACAACAGCAGATGATGCATTAACAAGAACGTCAGCATCTGACCGCAATTGCTCTCTAATTACGCTTAAAGGTACATCGTCTTCATTATCGTCATTTCGTCGGTGGTGCAAAAGAGATTATTCCAACTTTTTTGAATTGTTTGCTAATTAAGTGCATTCCAGGCCATGTGCAAATTCTCATAATGTTATTTGTTTCAAAGTCTCGAAAATGTTTTCAGTATTCTTTGGTAAAACAGACGAAAGTAGAAACTTTCGGTAGTGTAGCTTGGTGAGTCTTATTACATTTTGGTACATTGGTTGGATTAATGGAGTTATATATGTTTGGCGGCATGTACATGACAAAAATTGACCCATCCTTGCTTCTCAGTTGTTGCTCTGGAGGATGACTTGCTGCATTATCTAATGTAGCGTTTCTTAAACTGTGTTCCGCGGAACCCCGGGGTTCCGTGGAGATCACTCAGGGGTTCCGCGAAAGTTACGTGCTTTATTTATAACATTCAAGGAAGTAACATAAAAAAAGTAATAAAAATTTAACGGCACAACTAAATTCCACTTACTAATCTGGTTAGTCGGTGCAATGCGACAGTCCGACGTCGCGAATTCTAACGGCGCCGTCGGGACAATTTTTGGTATTTAAAATCAGCCGCCCTGGTATAATCACGGGAAATCCTGGTATCGGTGATTCCCCGGCTCAATTCTTTATTTATCATTACACTGCGAGTATCCGGTCATAATAGTCACTTGCCGATGCGTGTCTTATAAATAAAGTGATTGAAAATTAAAATAAAGTGATTGAAAGATAAATAAACTGATTGAAAGTTATTGATAAAGTGATTTTGTTTACTGATAAACTTTATTGGTTCTGTCTAAAACCAATTGTTTAAAACCTGTCTAAAAACTGTGTTAAAACCTAGAAATTATAATTGTTTGTGTTTAATATTTCACTGTTAAAAATAATATCAACGTAAGTAACCTTTAAACTTTATTCGGTCTTAAGGGGGAGTTCTCATTTTTTGAATAAAAATACGACGATTTTTAATAATTTTTTTTAAAGAGGATTGCTTTTTATATATAGAAACTTCTTTTTAATGCGTTACGCATATCTTTGCAAAAACAAATTGTGTTTTAATTTGCCATAATTTGCCTCTGTAGCAGAGAGCGTTAAAGTTGACGCCCGAAAAACGAGATACCAAACGGTAGTAAAGATTACTTCTGTTGAGTAAAATAGGATCTTTTCAAAAAAATTAAAAATTATAGGCATCTTACTGAAAATTTGAAAAAACGACCTTTTTAGATTAGGAAAAGTGGAATTAGAACTGAAATATAGCATTTTAATCAAAGATCCTAGTTTGCCCACTTGTGTACACGTTTACAAACATAATACAAAAGATCTAGATCTAGATTGGTCAATTAGCGTCTGAGAAATTCTTGTTACCGATTTCAGAAACATCATTTTGTGAAAAATTTGCTTAAACTTTATACGAGTGATGTATACAGCTTGTATACAAGTGATGCATAAAGCTATAACTTTTATACGGAACCGAGTACTTATTCTAGACTTATTCTAGACACATATAGCATTAAGATCATAAAAGAAAAAAAAAACTTTTTTTAATTAAAAAATGAGAACTCCCTCTTAAAAGCTAACTGGTGCTGTTATTTTTGTCTTAAATCCATTTTCGATATTTTGTTGTAGGATGGAGAGGTGGCTTAAAGAAGGCACTTTAAAGCGTTCTGCTGCAGAACTTGACTCTTCTGTTTCGGACACAGCAACTAGCTCTTTTGCTAAAGATAAATGTGGTAATAATAAAAGTGATGCAACTGAAATCGCTACAAACGAAATTAGGCCAGTAATGGCTTCTACAAGTAATCAACCCAGAGTAGTTACTAAAAAACTAAGGAAATATGATGAAAGTTATATATGTTTAGGATTCATGAACGATAATGATAATACTCAGTGTGTTATATGCAACAAAGTTCTACCAAATAGCTCTTTGGCTCCAGCTAAAATGCGTCGTCATTTAGAATCTGTTCATGGCGAGCTTAAAGAAAAAAATGTTGAATTCTTCATTCGGAAGCGTGACGAACTTTTAAAATTAAAAACGGTTATGGTTCAAACCACAAAAACGGTGAATGAACAAGCAAGTGAGGCTTCTTACTTAGTCAGCTATCTGATAGCTCAACGCGGTGAAGCATACTCCATTGCGGAAAATCTTATTAAGCCTTCATGTATGGAGATGGTAAAATGTGTGTTAGGTGAAAAATCTGCAAAAGAAATGGCTAAGATTCCACTTTCGAATGACACGGTAGCTCAGCGCATTAGAGAATTTAGCAGCAAATATAAAGAATGAACTTACTTTTCGTCTCAAATCATGCAAATTTTCATTACAAATGGATGACTCAACCGATGTATCTGGACTCGCAATATTAATTGTAATCGTTAGATATCAGCACGAAAACGCATTATTGGAAGATCTTCTTTTATGCAAATCTCTACCAACACGTGCTACTGGAGTCGAAATATTTGGTTTTCTAAATTCTTTTCTTGAAGAGAATAAAATACCATGGGACAACTGTATTGATATCTGTACCGATGGAGCAAAGGCTATGAGTGGCATAATTAATGGGGCTGTACAGCTTATTAAAAATATAGCTAAAAACTGTTCTAGTAGCAACTGCATGATCCATAGGCAGGCACTTGCTGCTAAAAAATTATCCCCCAGTTATAAGAATGCTCTTGATGAGGTCATCAAAATCATTAACTTCATAAAATCTCGACCGCTAAATAATCGTTTATTCAAAATACTCTGTGAGGAGATTGGAAGTGTACATACATCTCTTCTTTTACATACTGAAGTCAGATGGTTATCTCTAGGAAAGATACTAAGTCGTTTTCTTGAGTTAAGGGACGAGGTGCGTGCTTTTTTTGAGAACACCATTTTAAATTGAAAGGTCGATTACTTGATAGAAATTGGTTACTTAAAATTGCCTATTTAAGCGACATTTTTACAAAGATAAATGAACTTAATTCAACCCTCCAGGGAAAACAAGTAAATGTATTTATTGCCCAAGAAAAAATTCTAGCTTTCAAGAAAAAAATATAATTTTGGACAATTTGTATGCGCTCCCACGAGTTTGATTGTTTCCCAACAATAAAAGGCTTTTTAGAAGAAGAAGAGGTTGAAATGGCAGAGGCATTTATTGAAGAATTTATTCAACATCTGAAAGGATTGAGTGAAGCTTTTAATAAGTATTTTCCAAATGAACAGCATATTAAATATCAAAATGAATTGTGGTTTAAAAACCCATTTATTTCCAATGCACGACCTTCGACCATGTCAACGGAAGAATACGAAACTTTTATTGAAATGACATCTGATTCATCATTGCAAAATAAATTTAAATTAATGCCATTAACGGAATTGTGGTGCAGTATAAAAGATGAATATCCTCAATTGTCGCAAAAGGCCGTGTTGGTGCTTTTACCATTTGTAACCACATATATGTGCGAAACGGGGTTCTCAGCTTATTTGTCGACAAAAACTAAATACCGGAACAGACTTGATGCCGAACCTGACATAAGAATTCAACTTTCATCAATTAAGCCTAATATTAAGTATATTTGTGATAATAAAAAGCAATATCACTCTTCCCTTTGAAATTAAAATTTAAATGTCCTGTAATTTAAGTTGTTTTAAGAACTTTTGTGTTAATTTTTGAATTACTTTTTGGAGAAAGTAAATATTTTTTGAAATAATTGTCATTTTTGTTGCATATAATATTTACAGAATGTTACATTAAAAGCATACGAATGAAACAAATCAGGGGTTCCACAATAAAAGGGCATAATAATAGGCAAACTGCAGCATATGGGCTACGGAAAATCCTAGAGTAGTTCAACAGCGAGAATTACACCCACTTAAGTGTACCGTTTGGTGCGGTGTTTCGTCGGAAAGGATAATTGGCCCATATTTTTTTGAAAATGAACACGGTGTCGCCGTTTCCATCACTGGTGTTAGATATCGGACAATGTTGGAAAATTTTTTAAGGCCAGCCGTGGAAAACCATCCGCAAGTATGGTTCCAACAGGATGGAGCCGCAGCGCACACTGCAAGGGACACAATGGCTCTTTTACGCGACATCTTTGGTGAACGAATTATTTCCCGTACAAGCGATTTTAATTGACCTCCGCGTTCACCGGATTTAACTGCTTCAGACTGTTTCCTTTGGGGTTATTTGAAAGGAAAAGTCTATATTAATCAGCCTCGAATCATACAGCAATTAAAAAATAATATACGCGACGAAATCAACAACATAACACCTGAAGTTTTGCGAAAGGTTATGGAAAATGTTTTGGAAAGAGCACGAATATGCGAAGCAGAAAATGGCCACCACTTGCGAGATATAATTTTTCATAATTTAATTAAAAATATTCTCCATTAATATACTGTATTTAAAATTAAAAAAAATTAATAATTATGTCTTAAATAAGAAGTTATAATGAACTCAAACCCCTTCGGTCATTTTGGGCCACCCTGTATTATTACAACATGTTCATAGAAGAAAAAACATAATTTGTTAACCTTTTTTAAAGTATGATTCAATCTTTGTTTGCTTTAAAGTTTTTAGCTTCGATTTAAAATCTACAGCTTCATATCTAAGTAAAATTCGAGAAACATCCGTAAAAATTTCACCACAATTAATAATTCTGCATGTCTCCTAATTTTGCACCCTCTCTGCTCATACTAGATAAAGTAGATTTTGGAATTTCACATTCGTCCATATCACTATTATCAGAGCTATGTTTTTCATCATTATTGCAAAATTCCTCAACAATTTCCGTAACGTGAAGTTAGGGATCCCTGTAGATACGTGACTATCAGCAGGAGCAAATTCATCTTAATCTACAATTTCCTACAGTTCTACAAACTGTAGGAAGGAGTTGGGCTAGGGATATTTCGTCTTCTTCATAAAAAATGATATGTTCTTGGATAATATCAGAGAATACGGTCTTGGAAAACATTCCTTAACCGTTGCAGGAGATTTTTTAAATATCTTTGTAATTTTTCTCTCGTTTATGAGAGGGAATTTTTGAAAAATAATTTGGATTTATATTCTATAGTCTCCACCAATTTTGGATTAGAAAAATGTGTTAAAATTGGTAAAAAACTTTAGTTAGGTATTTTAACTTATTAGGCATCTTTTCTTACGTCAAAAGAACAAAATATTTACATAACATGCATATATGCACAGGATTATCCTTGGTTACGGTTTCACATAATGGAGACGATGATGTAGAAAATAACTTTCATGTTTCCATAGGTGTTGCGGGTTCCTTGCTTGTTACTGTGGCTCTTCCACAATAAACTTTATATTCATATCTTCCTGTTTTTAAGTTATAGTTTCTTTGATGTAGTGTTGTCATTTTTAGTGTTAATTTCTGATATAATATATTGTTTATTTTTAAATTTGCGTCTTGGCCTTTTAAACGAAAAAGCACATTTTGTTTAATTTGAAAGTTCTCTAGACGGTAGTGAAATATAGCTTGAAATATTGTTCTTATATACTTCACTAAGCGGTGATACGAGAACGTAGAAGCAAAACTTTTCCCTTAAACGCTTCTCTTATGATTCACTGTCTACTCCTGTCCAAAATCCTTTGTGATCGATTCCGGGACATTAAGGAAGAAACGACTTTTTAATTTACTTGCGCGAACTTTTCTTTGTCAAGATGAAGGTGATGTCTGTTTCTGTGGACTTTTATTTTCGAATATCTACAAGTTATTTACTCTTATTACTTTGTCCATCAAGTTAGATATAATTTTCAAATAAGAAAATATTTTCTAATAAATAAAGAAGATAGTCTTTAACAAGCAGGTTGTCAAAATTAGATTAATGCATTTTATCTGTGCTTATTAATTCGCAGTTATCCTAACATTTAACGATATTACTAGTAAATAGCTCTTTGTGGCAAATATTTGATCATTTTTAAATGTCGATAGTGGTTCAGAACAATATGCAATATGTTGATCCTTTTCGAAATAGTCGCACGTCTAAAGATGTACACTTTACAATCACCCAGATTGCTGTCTATGCACTGTAATTGTACTGGGTTTAATGTAAAATTTTATTCTAGGACGTCAATCTATATTTTACTACACATTTAAATACCCATTGCTATGCTAAGTTTCAAAAAACTCAAATGGCCAAAAGGATTTTTTGAAAGCATGACTGGTGTTCAGAAAAATCCGTCGTCAAGAAGGTTTTGGACAAAGAAGCGCTTGTTCTAACTTAGCTCTATTGATTTATACTAAATTTTAAATGTCAAATGTTCTTCGTTTGTCAAAAATTGCGACAATCTGATATCTGATATAAGAGAGTGTCATTCCTCTGGCGTTTAGATAAAGAGCCTAGCTTCAAAGACTGTACCTTAGCCACCCTACGTTTAACACTTTTTCACAAAACATTGTTTTACTGAAGATGACAACTTAATTGTCCGAATCTTATTTGGAGTTCATTGATTTATGTTTTGGTTAGGGTTTTTTTGTTTCTGTCTGTTTCAAAAATATTATTCTGTCCTCAAAAACTAATGTGAAAACGCCATTTATAACCAATTTATTCACCTTAAACCATCGGAAACGTATCATACACTTTATTAACAAAAAATCTAAGAACATATACATATTTTACATTAATTTTCTGAATATTTACTTTTGATATTTCTTTTATAATATCCACCAAATCTTTCTCCATGCTCATCTGAAACTGCTCCAAAACTCTTAGGAAAGAAATTCAAATGAGAATGGAGAAAATTGAGTTATAGCCACATGTTGCATCCCATAATGTGATAGTTATTTCACGTGTTTCTGATAGTTCTCCAATTTACTATTCCCAAGAAAATATTTGAAAATGTTGCCAAATGCATCTCACGTTGTCTTTCAATGTAATTTAAAGTTGTTCTAAAGTTGGCATCTCGAAGCAATTGTCTAATTTGCGGTCAAACAAAAATTCCTTCTTTGATCTTTGCCGCACTTATACGTGGAAACTTTTGTTTTAAATATAATAAAGCATCCCCTTCTCTTGTTAGTACCTCAACAAAATTTTAGATAAAGTCTAGCTTAATACGAAATTAAAGTAAAAATATTTTTTCCTTCCGAACGAATGCTTCTCGTGACACATTTTTAGCGCCTATCTCAATAGTTTTGCGTGGAGGCCTATGTTTAATTAGATGAAATGTTTGCATTCGTATACCAAATCTATGGTTTTATATATCGTAGTTGTAGGGATCCATTACTAACATCGAATCTCTTCAGCAGCGATTTTTCAATTATATGTGTTACTTAATTCATTGAATTTACCCTGAAAGAGGATCGAAGTACAGACTTATGCTACGTAAATTTAATTTTATACCACTCCATAGACAGACGTTTGGTTAACATTTGGAATTTACTGCAAGTGAGAATTAATGAATATTAAATCACATTCTTACATGTAAATGTCGACTTATTCAATGCGTTCGTAACTACAATCCGACAAACTAAGTTTGTACCAGTATGCAGAACACACCCTTTCGCGACAACGAACTTCCTGGTGATTAGGTTAATTAATAATTAAGAAATACTGAAAAAACAAGTCAATCAACGGGAGGAAACGTACAGACGACGTTTCGTTCTAGTTGGAACTTTTCAATGTACGGTATTCCCTCGATGACGGACATTGCTTTTTCATTTATATACTTTCTGTATATATAGTTAACATTTGGAATTTACTGCAAGTGAGAATTAATGAATATTAAATCACATTCTTACATGTAAATGTCGACTTATTTAATGCGTTCGTAACTACAATCCGACAAACTAAGTTTGTACCAGTATGCAGAACACACCCTTTCGCGACAACGAACTTCCTGGTGATTAGGTTAATTAAGAATTAAGAAATACTGAAAAAACAAGTCAATCAACGGGAGGAAACGTACAGACGACGTTTCGTTCTAGTTGGAACTTTTCAATGTACGGTATTCCCTCGATGACGGACATTGCTTTTTCATTTCTATACTTTCTGTATATATAGTTAACATTTGGAATTTACTGCAAGTGAGAATTAATGAATATTAAATCACATTCTTACATGTAAATGTCGACTTATTTAATGCGTTCGTAACTACAATCCGACAAACTAAGTTTGTACCAGTATGCAGAACACACCCTTTCGCGACAACGAACTTCCTGGTGATTAGGTTAATTAAGAATTAAGAAATACTGAAAAAACAAGTCAATCAACGGGAGGAAACGTACAGACGACGTTTCGTTCTAGTTGGAACTTTTCAATGTACGGTATTCCCTCGATGACGGACATTGCTTTTTCATTTCTATACTTTCTGTATATATAGTTAACATTTGGAATTTACTGCAAGTGAGAATTAATGAATATTAAATCACATTCTTACATGTAAATGTCGACTTACTTAATGCGTTCGTAACTACAATCCGACAAACTAAGTTTGTACAAGTATGCAGAACACACCCTTTCGCGACAACGAACTTCCTGGTGATTAGGTTAATTAAGAATTAAGAAATACTGAAAAAACAAGTCAATCAACGGGAGGAAACGTACAGACGACGTTTCGTTCTAGTTACGTTCTAGTTACGAACGCATTAAATAAGTCGACATTTACATGTAAGAATGTGATTTAATATTCATTAATTTTCACTTGTAGTAAATTCCAAATGTTAACTATATATACAGAAAGTATAGAAATGAAAAAGCAATGTCCGTCATCGAGGGAATACCGTACATTGAAAAGTTCCAACTAGAACGAAACGTCGTCTGTACGTTTCCTCCCGTTGATTGACTTGTTTTTTCAGTATTTCTTAATTCTTAATTAACCTAATCACCAGGAAGTTCGTTGTCGCGAAAGGGTGTGTTCTGCATACTGGTACAAACTTAGTTGTCGGATTGTAGTTACGAACGCATTAAATAAGTCGACATTTACATGTAAGAATGTGATTTAATATTCATTAATTCTCACTTGCAGTAAATTCCAAATGTTAACTATATATACAGAAAGTATAGAAATGAAAAAGCAATGTCCGTCATCGAGGGAATATCGTACATTAAAAAGTTCCAACTAGAACGAAACGTCGTCTGTACGTTTCCTCCCGTTGATTGACTTGCTTTTTCAGTATTTCTTAATTCTTAATTAACCTAATCACCAGGAAGTTCGTTGTCGCGAAAGGGTGTGTTCTGCATACTGGTACAAACTTAGTTTGTCGGATTGTAGTTACGAACGCATTAAATAAGTCGACATTTACATGTAAGAATGTGATTTAATATTCATTAATTCTCACTTGCAGTAAATTCCAAATGTTAACTATATATACAGAAAGTATAGAAATGAAAAAGCAATGTCCGTCATCGAGGGAATACCGTACATTGAAAAGTTCCAACTACAACGAAACGTCGTCTGTACGTTTCCTCCCGTTGATTGACTTGTTTTTTCAGTATTTCTTAATTCAGACGTTTGGTGTTTAGTGTTAAATACTTCTTGCTTATTAATAGGATCAACTTCAATATTCCTAGTAGTAATTTACGAAGTATCTATTTTATCCTCAAAATAGTAAAACCAAAATGAAGATGAAATCGCCAGTATCTTTTGTTTCAATTCCTTTCTATTTTCTGTTGCTGTTTAAATTTTTACTTTGTTTTTTTTTTGTATTTGATGTATTCACTTATTGTATAATATCAATGTCCAATTTCATTATTATTTATACTTGGATAAATCCCGTTTAAAGTAAAGGTATTATTAATATTATTATTATAACTAGTTTATAATCAACTAGCTGCCCATAGCCCAGCGTTGCTCGGTCATATTTTATAGAAAAATTAAAACTTTGAACTGCCATTAACCGATAGAAAATTTTTGTTTATTCTCTAGCTAAACAACGAACAAATGATATTTTATTATAATTAATCTATCACAAACAAACAGAGTAGATGGTTTCCCAATTTGCAAACATCGTACGCATGAGGAAATTCGTCACGAAGAAAAAACCGATATTCGAATTCATTGTATCAATTATTTGTTGCCTTAGATGGGGCTTCTTCTCCAAATGCATTTCTAAGCAGATCTGATGACGATGATTTAAAATCGTAAAAAAACATATCCCGGAAATGTTCTCTAGTCAAATTAATTTTTGGGTCAACACAAAATCTTTAAATTATGATAATTAACTAACTATTAGAACAAATAGAACCAACTACACTGCAATCAACTGGCATAACATTAAAAAGTAGCTGTCAAATAAAAACAAAATTCATTTTCTTTAAAAACATTTTGTTCAGTGATGCCGTCGTATAACGACGCATTTCCTAGTAAATTTCCATTATATTTTTATTAGAATTGGTGACAAACTTCACCCAATAATCATATGCGATCCACACAAATATCTGGTAGATTACAACGTACATACAATTGACAAAAATGCCTCGAAGCATTTTGTCCGATTTCCGTTAATTCTCGACACGTTTTTACAATTAGTACTACTGGTGTGTGAGACAGCACAGCTGTTCCGGAAACTAAACTTTCCGGAATCGATGCCGCTTCTACTAGGATGAACTATCATTCGAAGGCAATGAAGCGACATTGTAATTACCTTATATGTACTTTGACTGGAAATTACAGTAATAACAAACTTTTAAAATTGATCCTCCTCTGACAAACTAGTAACATGAATATTTGATAGTATTACAAACATATTTCAGGATGTGTGCATATTATATAAGTCACAATAATAGTATAGGTTTATTTATATAGTTATAACTAGGTTTTAATCGTTATATGTACAGTTTATATATAAAGTAGTTTGTAACTTTTAATCCTATTAATTTTAGTAAGTATCACTTACCTATACATATCCATAAACAAAGCAATTTGTTAGAGATTTATTTATTATATGGTTAAATATTAAATAATTATTAATTATATAATAAACTGAAACGAAAATGAGGTACATGTTGCAAAAACGAGATCCAAAATACAATAAGAACATTAAAGAAAGGGAAAGCCCTGGAAACGATAATATAAGAAACAAATTTCCGAAATATGGTGGAAGACATCTTATAGAAGAACAGACAAAATGCTTTAACATCATAATAAAAGGAGAAAAATGCCTTTAGAATGGAAAACTAGCATCACCATCCCAATATTCCAAAAAGGCAATAAAAACAACACTGAAAACTTCAGAGAGATCACGCTGTTAAATACGGCACAGAAGTTGCTATTTAACCATTAATGAAAAACAGCAGGAATTTCGCCCAAATAGACCTACTACTGACGCCATATGCGTTGTCCGTAGAGAATACAATCCCAGGATCCCGGTCGGGGTTTGATCCCGTAAATTCCGAGACTGTACTTGGCTAATCTCGGGATTTTCAGGATTGCCAGTTTGCATTCCGTAATCCGTTGCGCCTTGACAATGAACTTACCTAGATTATATTAAGGGCACTTATTACATAAAGACAAGATATCAACCTTAGGTACGCCGTACGATAAAGGAACTACACAGGTACGGCCCAAATAATATGTAACTTAGAAGGGGCTTCCTCGCCCGGCATACTTCAATACAATACTGTTAAAGTAATTCCCCAACGGGCCAACAGGGGAATCACCCGATCACCTTATGTGATATATCATAATATTGTTGCGAGGGATTCCCCGTCGAGGATTCCCTGTACGAAAGTATAAATACGCTTAATAGGATTTACCTTTTTCATTTATTATTCTACCAGCGACAAGGTTACGCAGGTTACGTCATTTAAATTTAAAAGTCAATTATCTGAAAAAGTTATTCTAAATGGCGAGAGACTTTGTTCAACATAAAAACATAAAAAAAAACCGTGATACGTCGTCACCGTGGAGTTATCTATTAGTTGCGAAAGACGGGAATAGTGCTAAATGTAAGCGATGCCCTGCCATTCTCAAGACTTTGGGTGGATCGACTAAGGGATTACATACACATTTGCCATCAAAACATAACATTAAGATTTTAGCTGACGTTAATCGTTTAACAGTTTCAACAAGTCAAGACTCTGATAATCTGAACACAGCACCGCCGCCAGCTAAACGAAAGTTAAAAGATTATTTTACTAAGAGTGCTGACGATAGCCTGGATGATGTTTTGGAAAATATTATTGCATTAGATGGACATCCATTCAGTGTATTCATAACTTCAGACGATTTGAGAAATTTGCTCTTAGCGAAATTCACGGATTTACCAAAATCAGCCGTCATAATTCGAAAGCGTGTTATGAATTACAGTGAAAAAATCAGGAAGCAAGTAACTGTAGAATTAAAACAGTATACAGTATTTGTATACTGTCATTTATATTTTATATCCTTGATAAAGGCATCATTGCCGAAACATGTAGGGTTGTTTTAAATATATATACTTTAAAGTAAAGCCAGACCTTAAATCGCCAACTGATTGAATTTACTATATCATACCAAGGTCACGAAAATATTATATATATAATATTGTTGTGTAAATGTGTGCACATTTGCACAACAGTGATTTAACGACAATTATTTTTAAATATGTTGTTTTATATACATTAATCTTACCACATTTCATTTATTTATATGGCTTTGAACAACGAATTTTATATTTTAACAATGGAAATATATATTTGCATACACACTGACGTCTGACGCCTACAAAAGTATTTGGACGTAAAACAAAAGTAACACAACTCAGAAACATAGTTCATTGAGAAAGGAGCATGTCTCCGAAACATGTATGCAAAATAAAAACATTTTAAAATAAGCAATTGTTTATACTTGACCTAGAAACGCAAAAAAAACTTAATAGAAATTATATATATATATATATATATATATATATAATTTAATTTAAAAGAAATTATCGATCGTACTATATTGGATAAAATAAATTAAAAGCGGGCAAGCGGTCTGTTAATTAAAAACTCATTTATTAATTATCTCTATATTTCGCAACAACTTTGTTGCTTGTTCAGGAGATAAAAAATGTAGAGTTCAAAAAAATAATAAAAGTGACGTAAGCGGACAATAAAATTGTCCGTTTACGTCACTGTTATTATTAATTTTAAAAGCTTTCGTGAATTTTTGATTGTAATGGAAGTGATTGAATCAAAACGTGGCAAACCAGTCATCCTGTATTCCAGATACAAGTTCAACTTAAAAGAAAAATACAAAAACTTAACTCTTCGATGGATTTGCATAAACAGGAACTGCTCAGGAGCAGTTACTGATGAAGTAAAATCAAAAGTTATAAGTGAGAAAATCTATTACTCTGCTCCAAATATTGTTAAAAATTAAGTCGATAAGTGTTTATGTAAAACCAGAAAGAGAGTAAGAGAAGAAGTGACACTATTATCGCAAATATATCGACAAGAGATGATGGTTGCTAAGGCCAGAGGTTTGGATTTCGTTACACATATTCCGCAGTTTAATTCTTCATTTAATTCTTGTACTAAATGTACTTTATACGGATGAAACTTATTTTTCGACAATACCCTCTTTACCGATCTATCGCTAATATTGTGATATGACAGTTTTGATAGTGATGTTTTTGGTTCTTATTGAATATTGATAAGAAGATCCAATGAATTATCATCATTTGTAGCAGTTCCACGTCGACCGGTTTTTAGCAAATTTTTAAAACTTAACATTAAACTTTCGCATCACCCTTGACACTGTTGATTTTGAAATATTTCTTTCGGGGAATGTGGTATTAAAAATATTGCATGCATCATGTAGAGATCTCTGCCTGTCTCCAAAACCAACCATCATTAACAAAGTATTTCTTTCACGTTCTGTTAGTTCGCACATAATTAACGTCTATTTTTGTTGAATGGAAACTATCTGTCACTATTGAGTATGACTGTCAATAATACTTTTATTTTTGCTTAAAAGGTTTACATGGCAACATAAAAGTACGAATATTTTTTATCAGATGTATCTGATAAAAAGATGTTTAGAGCCAATGTTTTTTTTAAATATTTCGAATCACACACCAACCAAACCGTATATCATTGTAATTCTTGAAACTGTCCATCCAAAAATGTTAATATATACAGGGTGCTCCATTTAAAGAAACTGCCGATGACGCGATATCCCGAAACAAGTGAATGTTGTAGAAAAACAAAGTATGTTGTAGAGTAGAATAGAAATACTACAAAAACCTTCATTCGTCTTTAATTCGTCACGTCCGCGAGTGTGTGAGACTTCACGGAGTCCGTGTTATGACATTTTTCAATAATTTCGTTAAGGTGCCTCCTGGGACACCAGTGACCTGGGACACCAGTGACCTGGGACACCACAGCGTTTATATTATGTACTTAAAAAAATCAAGAAAAACCGATTTCCAGCGGCGTCCTTCCGGGACGCATATCTCCGTAGGAAGGGCCTGTAGGAAAAGAAATTATTTTATTATTATTAAAGAGATTTCCCACATTTTCCCGGACACCCTGTAACTGAACGCCCAAAAGGGGAAAATTTTGTGAAACGCTCGAAAAGAGAGCGCCCGAAATGGTCACAAATCTTACAACGATTTGTGACCGTTTCTAGTGATAAAAAACCAACTAATATTTTTTGTTATGGTGTATCGAAATAATTTTCGAATTTATAATATTAATTATAAAGTAAATAATTACAAATATATACAAGGCATTTATAAAAGATTATATAAAATCAGATTTTCCTTATTGTTATTCCTGAATCCCCCAATTTAAATTCAATTTTTGTCGTTTATTATATTTTTCATTCCTTTATAATATAATATCTGCTGAAATAGGGAGAGATTATTAAAATTTAATATATTGAAACTTTTTTTTATATATTATTTCAGACTGCTTCGATTTATATTATATCTCAAAATCGGGGTTAAATTTGAAGCATGTAAAGTATTATCGTTGCCCAAGGCGCACTCTGACAATATAAAATCAGAGATTAATTTTTCAGTGCAGAAGCATACCGTGGAAAATTGTTAATCGGTTGTTGTTGCTATATGAAAAAATTATGAAATAAATTATTTTATAAATACGCTTTGATCTAACTAGTAAAACATTTATATTCCTCTTTCACAATGTAATAAACCTCTTTGTGAATTTAATTTAATTTTTATTTTTTAGATTCCACGTTTCGATTTTATAAATTAAAATAGGGTCAAAAAGGCTCGTCATTGTATAGCAAGGATTTGGGGCATTTATTTTGTAAACAACGAAATTAATTCTTTTATGTTTTACAACGCACAATGGTCAAATACATATTGATGATATAATTCTAACTAGGACTTTACCTTACCTAGTACTATCATAAATACTTTTATAAAACTTTATTCATAAATCACAAGTGCTGTGACAAATAAAATAAAGAAAAGACGGATATTTACTGTAAGTTGACATTCCTGCTATTCAAGTGTGTGCACATTTTAACCCTGCACCTGACCCCTGCACCTGACTTAAAAACCCCAGATATTTTTAATAGCGTTCACACATGCGCAGTAATGCTCCTAATATCGTAATCTTTGCATCTAAAGTCAGTATTGAATAACAAGTGGAAGGTGGTGTGTAGTGGCTGTAGATTTGTGTAACAGTTAGGTTACTATAAACGTGTATGTTGATTTATAGGTATTGCAGACCACAGGGTTCAGTCTACTGAAGTTTTATTGGAATGTTGTTTTACTTTTTATAGTAAGATGACAACTTCTAATCAAGATAGAAAGCGTCCATTGCCTGACGTTGAGTTACAGGGTATTGCAGAAAGCTCATGGGACGAGGAAGATGACGATAATGAAGACCATAACGATCTCTTTGGAGATAATTCTGATGAAGAGGAAGACTACATTCTTGAACAAACAAACAGCGGTAGTGAACAAAGCGTTGACGAAGATGACCACCAAATGAAAATGATGCGCTCTCTTCTGTAAAAAAACGAAATAAATTCAGTTTGCAAGGAAAAAACGGACACAGGTGGAGTTCTATTCCAGCCAGAGTAGGTCGTCCAGCCCAACACAATATAGTTTTATACTTATCTGGGCCAAAACTGGAAGCCCGAAATGTCAAAACATATGAAGAAGCTTGGCGTGTCATGATAACTGAGGAAATGTCAGATATTGTAAAGATCTTCTTTGTCACGATCTCTGAAAACCAAAATTTGTGAAATATTGGGCATATCGGAAAATTAAAAAAAAATATAGAAGCACTTTTACCAAAAAAAGTCAAGTGTAGTATTTGTCCAAGGAATAAGGATAGAAAAACTAACCATTCGTGTTTAAATGGCTGCAAACCTTATTGTACAGAACATAAAGCTAAAATATGGGGTAATTGTGTCACATATTCAACATCTTGAATAGGTAAAGTTATATGTCTTATGTCAAGAAAATTTTTTTGTTTTGTTTAAACTCTAGTGTATTTATGTTGTTTTTGTTTATATTTTTAAAGGTGTTTTTTTTCAATTTTGTTCCCATTGTTCATTATGTAAAAACGTTTTAAAAATGTCAATAAAAATCTAACTTATCAGTTAAAAAAAGGTTTCGAAATTAATCCCATCTTATCTTTGTTATAAAATGATTGATTCATTGTCACCTAACATGCATACAAAAAAAATACACGAACAAATTAAAAAAAAAGTAAAAATGTTTGTTTTTATGTTTTTAAGGGGTCTGTAAAACCCCAAGGTTCAGTCAGAGTTAAAGATAAAATACAGCTTGATAATGGAATAGGGATACAGGAGGATTGCGTTGCTGTAATTGCTTTGCATAAGTGTGGTATTGAAAAATCCTCAATTATAAAAACGTTGCAGCTATTGGAAATTAGTCGTATGTTCGCATACCAGGCATAAAATTATACGACGACATCGGAAATGTTAGAGATCGTCAAAGAACAGAAAGAGCTCGCGCTGTTAGAACTCAACAAGTCACTAAAGCAGTAAAAGCGCGAATTAGGCGTGACCCATTAGGATGAGCCACGAAATGAAAATAACCACCCAATCAATGTCGCGCATTATAAATCAAGACCTTTAACTAAGAGCATATAAAAGATACATGGGACATTTCCTTATCTGTGATTTAAAAAGGAAACGACAACAAAAATCGCAACAACTTCTGACTCGATACGCGAATAACCAACATCAGCGAATCGTTTTTATAGATGAAAAGATCTTCACTGTTGAAGAACCTTTTAATAAATAAAATGACAAGATTTATGCCAGATAATCAAAAGAAGTAAAACAGTTGGTTCCAAGGGTATAAAGAAGTCATTATCCGAAATGCTTAGGTGCATAGTTAGTTACGAAGGAGTGACACAGATTCATTTTTGTGAAAAGGGGTTAAAACCTCAGCAGCAGTGTATCAGGAAAATGTTTTGGAATGCGTTATTAAATCATTGAACCACACATTGTTTAGCAGTGAATCATGGACATTCCAGCAAGATTCAGCGCCTACCTACAAGGCCAGAACAACTCAACAGTGGCTTCAGAGCATCGTACCGAATTTTATATTTCCGGATGATTGGCCATCCTCTAGTCCGGACCTTAATTCTTTAGATTACAAGTTATGGTCAGATTTAGCGAATACGGTGTGTTCTAAAAGACATCCGAATTTGCAGTCTCTGAAGCAATCCCTAAAGCACGTAGCGAAAAATTTCCCAATGAACAACATACGTGCTGCAATAGATGTATGGCCGGCGCGTCTGAAGCCCTGTGTTAAGGCAAATGAAGGCCATTTTGGATAATTTATTGAAATATTGTTACTTATTTATTGGTCGATAAATGCTACAAAAATTATTATGAAATCCTTTCACATTTCTATTTTACAACTAAAAATTCATGTAACAGTTTTATGATACCCTAATGTTTTCTGAATTCTAAATGACGACCAAATGGCAAAGGAGCGAAATTTCGCAAACTCAATACTTTTATACGATACCTACATATTTCGCGAAAACAGACGACAAGTAAAGCCACTGTAAAGAAGAATTTAAATAAGAATTACATACTTAGGAAAACATTTTGCTACATCAAAATTAAGGCAATAAAATACAAACTCCAACTGAGAAGGAATTCTAACTAATTACGTTTATATAAGGTATTCTTAATGAAGGACAAGTGTCCAGAAAATAGACACTTAAAAGTTACCACGAGCCATAAAGAAATAGAAAAGAAAACGAAACCACCCACATAAAACAATTAAATTTCGTCATGTCGTCTCGACATTTTCTTAATTTTTGTTTTGGTTTTGTCGACAACGAATTTTATGATTAAATATTTTTATTAAAATTAGCTCACCTTACATTTAAATTAACATATTAGCTTATCATAAATATTATTGCGATCTTTTAACGTAATTAGAGATTTTCAAAATTCATGTTTTAATAATTTGTGCATAAGACCGCAATTCCGTTGATTTTTTGTGCTATTTTTTAAATGCGATGGCGAATATTAAGATTTATGATTATTTAATTACGCAACGAACTAATTAATTTTGTGAACGCCCACATAAGATCTTATGTATACGTATTGCCGCTTCTTGTAATTTGTTAGTACTTTTTTTTTGGTATACTGTTTTACTTAATTTAATTAGCTGTCTATACACATCCATCCAAGAATTTTGAAGGCTAAAATTTTGCCTTTATATCATTTAAATGTGAAATAACTAGTTTTGATTTGGTAATAATTAATTTAATAAACTTGTAATTACTTTTTTTTTCTTTAAGTGGAACATTCTCTTTTATTTAATATCATCTCCTGTTCCTTTTTTTCCTTGCGACTTCGTGACGCAACTACTTAAGACTTTCGGCGGTGGGTTCGTTAGCACGAATACGAACTCCGCGTGTCGTATAATCTCGACGACAAGCAGATTATAAGTCGTGGTGGTGCCTTGTTTAAATTTATAGTCAGCATAATACCATTTCGTTAAGAACCGCACGGCCATCTCACTGAGCTTTAAGCCGTTGGTAACTGGCTGGCTGGTCCCTTTAACTTCAACTCACCCACGCGAGCGCTCTCTCGTATTGACCAACTTGTTAGTTAGTAAGTTTTATTTCTATTTTAGGACTAATTGTTAAAAAAAAGAAACTTAACAGGATTACCATCTGAAAGAAATCTCCATTTACATCGCTATTTATGCATGGGCTCTATTGGAAAATAATTTATTTCTACGTTAATTTGAATATTTCTTTTTCGTCACGGTTTGCTAAGAGAAATAATTAGTAAATAGGAGATTTCTTGTTAGAAATCTCCAATTTACCACTGGTTTGCGAATATAACGTTAGTAGATATTTTGAGCAACGTTATATTCGAAGACTAATTAAAAAAGTGTCATAGTAGTTCAAAAATGATAATTCAACAGCAAAAATTGAAGGAAAACCAAGTTTTTGCATTAGTAAATATTTTCTAAAAAAATTTTATGATTATAGATTTTATTCATTATTTATTTCATGGTATATCGTGTTGTCTATTATATTCACGCTAATAGAACGAAGTATAAGGAAAATATGCATGTTATTAACCACTAGAACGATATCCTTGTAATATATTTTACACATTATTAGTTCCTATTTTCTATGTTTATGGCTTCTAACTATATGCAGTCAATTTCGAAATGTACTGAGGCATCATTTTCTACACCTTATAACATACAATGTGTAAAAGTTGTACATACGTGCTTTGTAAAAGAGACACATTTTCATTTACATAATGTATCGTAGTTAAAGGCTTTTGAAAAAGGTCTGTAAATTGTACTCCCCTCAAGCCCGAATGACACGCCATTCTTATACAAATGGACATGGCTCAGCAGTCATTAATCCAGTCAGCCAAATTGCTGAAATACACGCACTCAAGTCAGTTTTAATGTTGTACACTACTACATTTAAAGATATATACGTCGACAGATTACAGTCTATAATGCACACGAAGTTATAACTTCTCACTTATTTTGCGGTGTTCTAAATGTGCTTGCGTATAAATTAGGAAAATTATAATGTAAGTTTCGTGAAATGTGTCTGAGGTGTTAAATATTAGATGACTCCCTGGGAAAAGTTTTTTGTACCTTGACAATACATCATATTTTTACCTGACAAGAAGTTGTGGAATGGAATTACTTGAAAGAAGTTATTTTCTTAAGTGCATATGTTATTATTAGAACAGGTAAAAGTGAATTCATTGCTTAAAGAAGGTCCTCGTAAATTCTTAATTACTACAGATCGATTTTGTTCGTAAATATAAGTAATGAAACAAATGCTTTTACCTTCAGGTGTATGCTGTTTTCAAGATAATGCAAATTTTAATCATATCCTTGATTCCAATACGACTAGTTTTTTTCTATTTAGCTGAAATCCAACATTGGTATTTAGAAAGAAAATATTTAGTTTAATATCTGAAAAAAGTTTTTATGCAATTTTTATCTACATCTGTGAACACTGGAATTTTCTTATTTGCGTTCGTAATTAACTCATTATGAAACTCTATTTTTTCTACCTGCCAAAATTATACCGACCCCGTATTAAAATTGACATATTTTATAGTCAAATTTAAATCAATGGAGATTCCGAGGGCCCCCAAGATATTTTGGCAATTCGTTCGAGAGAGGAAAGGTATTCACGAATCCCTGCCTGTTTAAAACTTGGTGATATTGAGCTGACGGATCCAGATGAAACTGTTAAAGCCTTTGCTAATACTCTTTTAGATGTATACCAACTACGAGAAATTTCGTTCTCATCAGTAGATAAGTTGTGGGGGTTCTGGCGCAAAATTCCATGTATTTTCTTATAGAGGTTAATTTTACATTTTTGGGGATGACACGTCAATGCATATGCGCCAACCCCAACTCCTACAATATATTCTCTTATGTCAGTGAAGGTAAGAAAGGGGGGTCAAATTATGATTTTATGCGGGGGTGAGTTAGGTGATCGGAAGCTCATCATGGTTTGAAGAGGTCTGCAAGGGGGCACAATAGTCTGCATGGAGGTATAAGGGGTTGCCAAGGTGTGGGGTGTTGAAAATAATGTCAAAACAGCTCCAACTGCATCACATTTGCAAATCCATTTTCTTTGTAATTTATTTTCAGTTTGTAAATTCTTATTCGTTGTCACCTGTACATATAGCGCTCATTTAATCATTTTAATATAGTTGTAACCATCGTTTCCTTTATGTAAATACTAAATAAAACTTTAAAGACAATATAGAGATATTGTCTTTAAAGTTTTATTTCTGAAAGTTTATTAAATAAAAGAAAATACAGAGGTATTTTCTTTTATTTAATAAACTTTCAGAATATTACATACGTCCTGGATCTTTGATGCTTATCATCGCATTATTCTCATTATTTTTTGGACGCTACAGCTAGCCCGGAACAAAATACAATAAATATAAGCGTTTACGTAACAATTTGATCCTCAAACGTGCAACGAAACACAATCCAACTAGCATCGTGGCAACAATATATTTGGAGTCGCTAGGCACCCTACTGGTGTTACGTATACCAAAAGAAATCTGGTATTATAAGGGTTAAAACTGACGGTAATTTTTTTAATTAATTTCAATAATTTTATTATTTTCAATTCAAATTTTGGTTGGAAGAATCTTCGTTACCTAATAGTATATTAAGGTACAAGTTTCATAACACATGATTTTTGCGCACTGAACTCGTGCGCAAAAATCATGTCTTATTAGTTTAGAGGTCGTTCATTAGAAAACTCGCCTACGGCTCGTTTTCTAATGAACGAGTGCGCAAAGATGTCTTATGAAACGTGTATTTTATACTATTTTTTCTATTCCGCCTTTTAAAAATTAAAAAATGTTTAACCTTCCATTAGACGCGTATCACCTATCAGGTGCATGCCGGCACATCATCGCTTATTTCAAATAAACGGGTGGAGGTAAGAAGGTTGCATATTTTCTATCTTTCTAAGTGTTTTCGTTCTAACGAACAGTGCATGAGTTGTAATTGGATAAGTCATATCTCTCTGTCGGTGAAAGAATATCACCTCACAGGTGATTGCGACAATCGACGTAAGCTTTTTCTTTTATCATACGACTGTTTTCTTTTCTTAAGCTTGTTGGTTTTTGCTATTACAATTATCTGTTAAATTTTCGTTTATCAAAATTTATAATTTACACCCAAAACGTACTTGTCACCCGTGAGGTGCTCGCGACTGTATTTGTTATAATTTGGTTTTAGAAACACTATGGCTTCCAACAAACAGAGCTTTAATATAGAAAATAAAGAAGACATTGCTGCAATTTATAAGATACTATTTGATGACGAATCAGACAACCAAGACGAATTAGATGTGCCCGATGCGTCCGATCTTGAAGACGAGGACCAGGTTGAAACTAGAGAAGAAAATTCAGATACCGAGCAAAGTATAGAAGAATGTGACTCTGAAGAATCAGACTGTGAAAATTATCTAGCTTATCGACGACAAAGAGGCAAAGATATTGACTGCATGTCATGGAGAAAATTACTGTTTTCTGCAAGAAGAAAGTTGGGAAAACAAAATCTGTTGCTACACCTTCCAGGAGTAATCAGTACCGCAAAGGATGCCGAAACAATCTCTAGTAACTGGTATTGCTTTATGAACGATTCAATATTAGATCAGATAGTAAAGTATACCAACCAATATATCGAATTTATATCATCAGAATATTCTAGAAGTCGAGATGCTCGTAAAACAGACTTGATTGAGATTAAGGCATTTATTGGTTTATTATATTTAGCTGGCGTTTACAAAAGCGCTCGCCTGAACCTTGAAGATTTATGGGCCTCAAACGGTGATGGTATTGAGATCTTCAGGCGAACAATGAGTTTATCTCGATTCCGATTCATAGATGCCTGAGGTTTGACGACCGAGAGACTAGACCAGAACGAAAACAGCTAGATAGACTTTCTCCTATAAGAGAAATTTTTGAAAAATTTGTTGAGAATTGTAAGAAGTCCTACTCTGTAGGAGAAAACCTTGTGATTGATGAGAAATTAGAGGCGTTTCATGGCAAGTGCGCATTTCGTCAATATCTGCCGTCAAAACCTGCAAAATATGGAGTTACAATTTTTGCATTAGTAGACTCAAGGATATTTTATACGTCTAATTTGGAGATATATGCAGGTGAGCAGCCACAATGACCATTTTCACTGAGTAATAAAACTACTGATGTTGTAAAACGACTAACTGCACCAATTACCAAAACAGGTCGTAACATTACCGCCGATAATTGGTTTAGTGACGTTACTTTGCTGAAAGATTTAGCAGATACCAAATTATCTTTTGTAGGAACATTAAAAAAAAATAAATGGCAAATTCCACAGCAGTTGAAAAATGTAAAGCATCGTGATGAAAAGTCTAGCGTTTTTGCTTTTAGACAAGAGGGAACAATGGTCTCTTATGTTCCTAAAAAATGAAAAAATGTAATTTTAATTTCTAGTCTTCACTTTGATGCTGCAATAGATGAGGAGTCTGGTAACCACAATAAACCGGAAATCATATCATTTTATAACCGGACAAAAGGAGGTGTAGACACCGTTGATAAGTTATGTGCAACATACAACGTTGCTCGAGGTACTAGACGATGGCCCATGGTCATCTTCTTTGCAATGTTAAATGTTGCTGGGATAAATGCGCAAATCGTATTTGCAGGAAATGGTGGAGTTATAAAGAATCGGCGAATGTTTTTACGTCAACTTGCCAAAGATCTAGTGCATGAACAAATGATTCAGCGTGTCTCCAATAAGAAGCTTCCCACGTCCCTGCACAGTAGAATATTAGAAGTAACAACTCCATCTACATCCAAAATTCCCGAAAATGACGAAAATATCAGGAAAAGAAAATTATGTGCGCCATGCCAAAAGGACAAGCAAAGAAAAACACAAAATACTGCTGTAGAAAATGTGGCCAATATTTATGCCTTGGACATGTCGTCATTACTTGCAATTCGTGTTATGATCAGTTTTCGTAAAGAAAATGTTAATTTTGGAAAGAAGTACAGTTTATAAAATATACAGTTTTTTGTAAAGTGTATTTAAAACAATAAAACACTTAATTATCTTTTTTCCTTCTGTGTTCTGAGTAAAAGTAAAAGAATTACTATTGTTTATTTTTTCGTTATTTTGTTTTTATTTTTAAATTAATAAATGTGTTCGTTTAAATGTGCATACTTGTTTTCTTCACCTTAACGTAATAGAATACAAAAATATCAGTTTTAGATTATCTAACTTATCGTTGCACCTCCCAGGTGATACGGCGACAACTCATGTTATAAAATAGGACGCGTCTAATGGAAGGTTAAAATAATAGTCATGTTCAATACGAATATTTTAGATATTTAATTTTTTTGACGTTGGTTACACTGACTTATAATTTGAACATTTCAAATATTTGAGATATTGTTGTGTTTTGAAATTTAAATCTTAGACTAATTTATGTAACTATCTAACATCAAAATGGACGAAATAAATAATTGCATGCCGCCAGAGCTTCGGAAAATTGCAGAAAGATAATTTAGAAAATCTTCCGCCGGAAAAATCTCGACACATCTATAAAAAGGAATATAACCAATTTATAACTTTGTGTAAAGAAAATAACATCGTGACTATTACAGAAAACATTATGATTGCCTATTTTGACAAAGAAAGTAAAATAAAAAGGCATCTTCCTTGTGATCCAAATATTCGATGTTAAAATATTTATAAAAATACAGATATCTCAAAATTTTCTAAACTAATAGCATATAGATAGATAGATAGATAGATAGATAGATAGATAGATAGATAGATAAAAGCATAAAGATTGTCTGAAGGCTATGAGCCTAAAAACTCGAAGATTTTAGAAATAGAGCACATTAACCGATTTATAATAGAAGCCGATGACAAAACATATTTAGCAATGAAAGTAAGTAATAAAAACATAATTATAGTAGTATTTTACTAATTTTGTATATTATTTTGTTATAATAATCATACTAAAATTATGTTAGGTCATTCTTATAATGGGCTTTAATGGAGCTTGCCGTCGTGAAGAAATAACAAACATGATTATACATGATATACATGATATACAGTTTAAAAATGATGTCATAATGGCTGACGTGCTAAAAACTAAAACTTATGTTCCTAGACAATTTATTATAACTCAAAGATTATGGATTGATTTGGTGAAAAAATATTATCATCTTCCTCCCAGTCATGTTATACATAGGCATTTTTTCCTGCAATATATAAATGGCTCGTGTAAATATTCCAATAGGTATTAATACAATAGGAAAAGCACCAAAAAATATTGCTACTTACTTGAAATTACCTAATCCTGAACTCTTCACTAGACATTGCTTTAGACGATCAAGTGTAACACATTTGGCTAATAGTGGAGGAGATTTAATTACAATTAAGCGCCATGGAGGATGGAAATCTTCCGCTATGGCTGAAGGTTACATTGATCATCAAGAAGAAAATAGACGTTGCTGAAATACTATCTAACATTGCACCTAATACGTCTACTAAAATCAAAGAGAATCCATCAACTTCTAATTCAATGGGCAGTTATTTATTAGTTAATGTGAATCAGCAGGGATCCAAACAAAATATAGTGTGTTCCCAGAATCTGCCTAGAATATCTATTAATGCCAACGAATCTTCTAGTGTTACAGTAAAAGTATATAATAATTGCAGTATTCACAATGATAAGTAATCTTAATAGAAGAATTTATAGATACACTCCTTTAGCAAGAGTCTGTCGAACGCCTTTTATTATGTATAATTAGTAGAGACCGGTCACATCGGGCTGAAATGAACGTTATTACGACGGACGATATAAATAGTCTACAACATCTGTAAGTACATCACGCAGTTATTGAATAGCACTGTTCATTCGGTTAACCGCACACAAAAAATAGATGTGCAGTTAACCGAATGAATAGTGCTATTCAACTGTGTGATGCACTTACAGATGTTGTAGACTATTTATATCGTCCATCGCAATGACGTCCATTTCAGCCTGATGTGTCCGTTCTCTAATAATTAGTACTAATAAAGTTTTAGCAAATGTCTCTACTATTCTTTCTATAATTTTTATTTACATTTTTAACACTGTCAAATGTTAATATCTAACGATATCTAACTTTTAAAACGATTTAACTCTATGATTTAGCTACTTATTACACTTGTGACCAACTTCGAAAAAAAAAATTAGAGTGCGGTAAAGTAATAAATTACAATACTGTGAACCAAGCTACGGGGTATCGTAATTAGCACTTTACGACACCGGAATAGAAAAAATTTATTTTGCACTTGTACAGAATTCAGACTTCCAAGTTCTATTACATATTACCAATAGCATTACTATCTTATGCGCGTAGGTTGACATTACTGATTTTTTCCCCGATTTCTTAAAATAAATACATTTACATTGTTACATATTGCGTACTATAAATGTCATGACTTGACCTTTGCGCCGTGTATATTATTAAGCAGATAACATTGCATGGTGAAACAATATTTTTCAAGCAAAATCGTTAATTATATATGACGCTGGCGATATATTGCATAATTTTTTTAGAATTAATATTGTAGAAAGAAATTAGAACATTGTTGTGTCTTCTTTATTGAATTAAGCATTACGCGTTTTAAGTTTTGTTAATAAGGTCGCTGTACTTTCAAGATACTCGTATTATGCATATTGGAATGATTTTTTTCCCTACTAATATTTTGAAAAGTTTTATTATTTATGAATGCACATTTATTTTGAACTTATATATATTTTTGACTAGCGCAGTGGGTGCACGCCATTTTGCTTTGCTGTATACGATTTTTATAACTATATTTTTTTATACGGAGCCAGCGGGTTTGCTGTATCTTAAAGGAGACGCAAATGTACTCTGGGTTAAAAAGACGTGTTTTATAATAAGATAAATCTTTATCTTTGTTATGTAACTTCGTGATTTTTGATTAATTAGTGGTTGGTGTTTGAATTCATTACCGAGTCTTATTTACGAGTTTGTTGTTCTCGTAATTGTTTATTTTATACACTTTCTAACTCATTGTGTCTCGAGAAAATATATATATTTTTTATACGTAAGTAAATTATATTAATAGATGTATTATTATTATTATTATTATTATTATTATTATTATTATTATTATTATTATTATTTTGTATGTTTTGAATTTTGTATTTTTCCTTTGTGTTAATTTTGATATATATATTTTAATCTTAGTTAATTGATATAAATGACAAAGAACGTTTTTTAAAATTTCTAATATAAAAAATTCCTATAACTGTAAAATTTTGTTCGCTTGGGATATCAAGGGCATATTTTTTCATGTGGTTGCACATGCGTTAAAATTTGTTTCGGGCTGTCATATCAGTTTGTTTATTTTGTGTCTTGTTGGAGAAATTAAAAAGCATCTTTGTAATTTATTAGTTTTAATTTTTAATCGGCTGTCATAAAGGAAGTTTTTTATCGTATGCTGCGGTCATTTCCATACGATATTTTTACCTTAATAATATTGTTTAATGACGCAATATTAATCTTTATACTTCATAAAGATTTTTTTAAATTTTTTTTTATTTTTGTATTAAAGTTTCATTTAAAGTTTGCTGTGTGTGTTTTTGAATTTTACCTTTTTTCGTTTGTACTTACAAGTAACTGAAAGAAAAATAATTATAACATTTGTCAATACTCTTTTACTGGCGCATTATAAATTTGTAGAAGAGAAAAACCACGTTTCCAAATTGGAACCCTGAGGGAAAAGCAGTCTCATCTTGAAAATTAACCGACTGAATATCCAAGGTGGACAGATTGTTTGTGATTAGTGGTGTTATCAAATTCAAAACCACTATTATTCATAGCAATATGTTAGTTCTCGCCTTTGGAATAGCATTCAGGTAAATATCCATCAAGTCGCTAAGAGCAAAAGTCGTACAATAAAAGTGTATTTGGCATCAGAAAAACGGGTTCATGCACATAAGTTTCAAAAATAAGAAAATATTAAATTTTGTAAATCTGTATACAGGGCATTTCAATTGAAACGGGACACTTCAAGTAATTCTTTACCTGCTGTGATTTATTTAAAATTATGAAACCTGTCAATTTTCATATCAAGAGGAACAACTATTAATGTTGAACCTGACGACTTAAAATCATTCCTGTAGCCCCAGTAGCACCCACCATAAAAATTTAAATAGGGAGATGGGTATTGTGACCACTCATTCAAAACGTCTTTTAATTCTTTTTACACACAGCATGTATCAAAAAGTCGTTGTTAGACACCTGCATGCATACCCAAGAACTAATTGTTCAACAAAAATAAAAATTTTCAAATAACATCCAAATTAATTGAATTTAAAATTTGTTAGTTGACGTACATATTCAGAAGATGTTAGTATTAAACTATGCGGATTGTTAATTCAATGTTTCATAGTTTGCTAGTTTAAAGCATCAGATGTATTAAAGTAAAGATTTTATTATTTGTATGTATTTGTATTATGTAACATAAAATAAAGGTTTGGTCCAAAAAAAATAATTCAACAAACACACCAACTTTAATTGAAAACATGACACAATTTCAATAAATATACAAAAAGGTTGAGTTTATGAATAATTGCTTAAGTGAATACAATTTTATTTAACATTCTGTTATTTGCTGAAATAACCAATTCCTTTCTCTCTATGTACGAGGGTATATCAAAATATAACGAGACTGGTGCTATAACTTCTTTCCCAACTAGAATTTTATAACACAAAGGATAAAACATGAGACCCCCATCTCTAATGTACTTATCCTCACGTAGACTTTGATTTGACTTTTGACGTTCATTACAATTTAATTACTGAATTGTCAGTGTTTGACGTTTCCATCGAAAAGATATCCTCGATCGTTCCCAAGATGTGCCATAAAATTTTTGAAATGATTCAAACTGCATACCCAGATGATAGTTTATCCCGATGTAGAGTGTTTGAGTTGCATTAGAAATTCACAGACGGTTGTGAATCAGTGGAAGATGAACCTAGACAAGGGCGAACACCTACTGCATGGATTGATCCAACCATTGCAGAAATTAACGACTTAATCCAAAATTATCGCCGGAATGACATATATCGAATTTCTAACGTCCTTAATTTGTCTTATGGTTCCACTCAAATAATTATTCATTAAGATTTGGGGTACCGAAAGGTCGCGGCAAAATGGATTCCAAAAGTAATGGCCGATGAATGAAAAGCCAATCGAGTGACAATTTGTCGGCAGTGAAAAAGGCAACTACAACATAATCCACAGTGTTTATACAATGTGGTTATATGTAACTAGAGTTCGTTTTATCATTACGAACCTGAATTAAAGTCCCAAAGTATGCAATGGAAGCACAAAGGCAATCCAAGACCGCAGAAGTTTGAATCTGAAAAGCCGGTAAAGTGATGCATTTAATTTTTTTTTATAAATGCGGCGTTATGATTACATTGTACTTAAAGAACATACATTAACTGGAGAGTACTATTCTAATGCACTTCGAGGAACTTAAAGGCAAAGTTAAAGAAGAAGCAGTCGCTTTATTAAGACATCGGTTGGATCCTGCATCACGACAATGCTCCGGTCCACAAATCAGCGATTCGTCAACGAGCACTTGAATAATTGCTCGTGGAAATTATGGTTCACCCTCCCTACTCACCTAACCTTGCTCCATGGGACTTTTATTTGTTTCCTGGAGTCAAAAAAGAATTGAGAGGTCGAAAATATGTCGAATTTAGAGCTCATCAACGGTGATAGGTATACTAAATAGACTCTCAAAAAATGGTTTCTCAGATGTTCATGACAAGTGGACAAAACTATAGGACAATTGTATTGCACAGAATGGATAGTACTTTAAAGGATAGTCGTTGAAGTTTTCTAAATAATAGTTTCATTTTTGTGTTACAGCACCAGCCTCGTTATTTTCTGATATTTCCTCGTTTAACCTAAATATTTTTCACAACTTTGTATAACAATGTATAACCAAGACATGCGCAAATATATACATTGCTATAGTTTCAGCCACGGTTTATAAGCTTTATACCCCTGTTTTCGTAATTTGTAATATTTATCCCAAGTACAGCAGCTTGTGCATGTGTAAACTTGTCTGAGCGTACGCTGACTTGTTTGTAAAGTTCGCACAACCACAGAGTGTATATAAGTGACACATCCTTTGGGCTCGCAAACACTGTCGTGAGCTCTTATTGTGTGTTAATTTTCTTTTAGTATGGCAAGTAGAAAGCGTATAAACATTTCAGACACATTTTGTTATATATGTGGTTGTTTTGTTCCTGCTAAGCGGAGGCGAAATATTATCGATTTTGTAAGAAAATCGTATTATGTTTACTCCAATATACGCCTGGATGATCAGGATATATCATGGACACCGCATAAAGTATGCCATACATGTGTCGAAAATTGAGTCAAAAACAAATCGCGAACATGCCTTTTACTATTCCTATGGTGTAGCGCGAATCAGTAAGCCATGCCGAATGTAACTTTCGTGTATGTGACGTTAAAGGTTACAATTCAAAAAATAAAAAAAGACATTAAATATCCCAATTTACCATCACCCATAAGGCCAGTTCCGCATAGACTTGATCTACTTGTAAAACCTCAACCAGAAACTTTGAAATCCAAATTTTTCAGTGAAGCCAAAACTCCGCAGGTTAGTGAATAAGAACGTTATCAATAGGAAAATATTTTACTGCTGCAACAATTCACTCAACCCGAACTGAACAATTTAGTAAGAGACTTGAATCTTGTAACTTATGCTGCTGAAATTCGGTGATTTAGACTTCCGGAGAAGAACTTACTTGCTCCAGGTACATTATATTCCTTGTACAGAAATCGTGAAAACGAGTTTATGGAGTGTTTTTTACGAAGAAAAGGTCTGGTATACTGCAATGATGTCGCTGGTTTAATATGTGCCTTAAGAGCTCCATCATATGTTTTTAGCGGATGGAGATACACTCGTCTAAGACTAGTTTAAAGGCTGTTCTCTTATATCATATGTTTGATAATTGAATGTCAATAGTGAAAGGGTCGATTGTTCAGGTTATTATAAGACAAACATGAGTCCTGAAATACACCCTTTCCGAGATACAGGGAGTTAAACTTTCAAGAAAAAGTTTTTTATTCATACCACTTTAGATATTCTTAAGAACTTAAGAAATTAAGCCATTGTTGTGCTTCATTTTGGAATGAAATGGTAAACCTGTAACGCTTGATTGGATAAAGAATCAATGGCCTTTGTGGCCAATCTGACATCGAGTTCAAAAAATATTGTGCATAAAAGTTTAGTGAAGTCAGATAACATAACATATTTTTGCCACCATTACATATAAAATTAGGTATAATGAAGGAATTTGTAAAAGCATTGAATAAGAATGGTGTGGTAAATTGAAAGATTGGTCTCCAAATTAGAAAATTGGTTTTGAACAGCCATTTTAAAACTAACATGCTGTTGAAAGGGAAGCCAGGATTCCTTTCGAAAGTGTAATAGAAAACTTTCTAGAAAATTATAAATCATAGGATTACGAAAAAGTTGTTCAAAACATACTGCCAAACGTTTGCAATTTAGATTGCGAAATGAACATGAAAATTCAATTTTTTAATTAATTAATTTAAATTAATTAATTTAAACCATCTTTAAATTTGATTTAAATATATCTCTTTGATTATGGCATAACAGCCAAAATATATATTAAAGTTATTCTAATTAGTGAATTATAGCGAAGTGTCTTATTCTCAAAATTTAATCTTAGTAATGAATATTACGGAAATACTTATTAATTTTGGAGAAAATAGTTGAACTAGCTGTTAAATAGTAATAAATAAGATTTACAATAACACAAGTTGTTTTAATCTTAAGAAAACATCTTTGAAAAGTTTTAAAAAAAATTAACAAGAAAATGTAATATACAACAATATGGAGGTTATACCTATCAATATTTCTGTTTTCAATTTAATTTCAATTGAATTTAATTTCAATTTAATTTAATTTAATTTCAATTTCAAATGAAGGAATTTGTAAAAGCATTGAATAAGAATGGTGTGGTAAATTGAAAGATTGTTCTCCAAATTAGAAAATTGGTTTTGAACAGCCATTTTAAAACTAACATGCTGTTGAAAGGGAAGCCAGGATTCCTTTCGAAAGTGTAATAGAAAACATTCTAGAAAATTATAAATCATAGGATTACGAGAAAGTTGTTCGAAACATACTGCCAAACGTTTGCAATTTAGATTGCGATATGAACATGAAAATTCACTTATTTAATTAATTAATTTAAATTAATTAATTTAAACCATCTTTAAATTTGATTTAAATATATCTCTTTGATTATGGCATAACAGCCAAAATATATATTAAAGTTATTCTAATTAGTGAATTATAGCGAAGTGTCTTATTCTCAAAATTTAATCTTAGTAATGAATATTACGGGAATACTTACTAATTTTGGAGAAAATAGTTGAACTAGCTGTTAAATAGTAATAAATAAGATTTACAATAACACAAGTTGTTTTAATCTTAAGAAAACATCTTTGAAAAGTTTTAAAAAAAATTAACAAGAAAATGTAATATACAACAATATGGAGGTTATACCTATCAATATTTCTGTTTTCAATTTAATTTCAATTGAATTTAATTTCAATTTAATTTAATTTAATTTCAATTTCAAATGAAGGAATTTGTAAAAGCATTGAATAAGAATGGTGTGGTAAATTGAAAGATTGTTCTCCAAATTAGAAAATTGGTTTTGAACAGCCATTTTAAAACTAACATGCTGTTGAAAGGGAAGCCAGGATTCCTTTCGAAAGTGTAATAGAAAACTTTCTAGAAAATTATAAATCATAGGATTACGAAAAAGTTGTTCAAAACATACTGCCAAACGTTTGCAATTTAGATTGCGAAATGAACATGAAAATTCAATTTTTTAATTAATTAATTTAAATTAATTAATTTAAACCATCTTTAAATTTGATTTAAATATATCTCTTTGATTATGGCATAACAGCCAAAATATATATTAAAGTTATTCTAATTAGTGAAATATAGCGAAGTGTCTAATTCTCAAAATTTAATCTTAGTAATGAATATTACGGAAATACTTATTAATTTTGGAGAAAATAGTTGTACTAGCTGTTAAATAGTAATAAATAAGATTTACAATAACACAAGTTGTTTTAATCTCAAGAAAACATCTTTGAAAAGTTTAAAAAAAAATTAACAAGAAAATGTAATATACAACAATATGGAGGTTATAACTATCAATATTTCTGTTTTCAATTTAATTTCAATCTCAGCTTTATATACTTTAGAATAGGGATCAACTGAGTTCTATCAGAGTTATGAATAAGATATGAATGCATTCTTGAAAATATCCGTAAAAATTCTTTGCTATTTATGTACAAAATGCAGTAATCTATATGCTCTGATGAACGTATACAAGATATGTACATATATGTACATGCATGTATGAATATATTTGTATACGTGCATTTTTGCTATGCAGTAAAAATGAATATAGTCAATATCAGATAACATTACATGGGAGAAAATTTATTTCAATTTTACAACATATTCCCGCTGTCCATATATACTGTGTAGAAGCAATATGAAAAATGTAAATATAAAATATTTGGTGAATATGTCCTTTCTTTTGTAATTTCATTATTATTTACTATTGTTAGAAAGAGCTTTCAATATTCCTGGGAGACTCAACTAAATAGATATACAGTGTACTCTCTCCTTACGGACACCTCTCTTAAGCGGACACCTCCCATAAACGGACACTTTTTGCAATACCAAAAGATTACTTAGGGATTTTTAAAATTTTTCTCTCTTGAGCGGACAACCCTCCCATAACCGGACGCGGACACTTTTTTCCCACACCAAAGTGATTTTAGTTCCCCATAACCGGACAGCTTACAACACTGTAACCCTGTTTTTCCGTTTACTCTTCTTCATATTCGTACATTCGTACAGATGTTGCTTATTGAATAATACGTGTATGTACAAAGGGGAATTCCCTAAATACGCCCAGCTTGTTGTTTTGAATGTAGTATGTAAATACATAGTACATTTATAGATTCTTATTGTATACATACTTGATTCGCTATGCCTAAAGCAGTGTTGACTATTAAAGACAAAGTTAATGTCATTGAAATTCAAAAAAATGAGAAACTTAGTGTACGCGAGTTAGCAAAGAAATGTAAGATCAGTAAAACTCAAGCTGCTTGTATCATAAAAAACAGAGACCAAATTTTAAGATTGTGGGACACTGATGTCAATCCGGATAGAAAAAGGAATATGCTGAACGTCAAAGGCGTTAACATTGATAAATTGTGCTACGAATGGTTTGTGAAGGCTCGAAATAAATATATTCCTCTCTCGGGCACACTTATCAGGAGCAAGGCTAAAGGAATTGCAGATAAATTGAAATACGCAGATTTTAGTGCATCATCTGGCTGTCTGGAAAGGTTCAAAAAACGGCATAACATAACCTTCCGTGCCATTTCTGGAGAAGCCGCTAGTGTAAACCAAGATTATGTCAAAAGTTTTACTGAAAAACTACCATCTTTGATTCAAGGATATGATTCACGAGACTGGATTGTTTTTTCGGGCATTACCCGATAAAACATTTGTATTAAAAGGTGAAAAATGCACTGGTGAAAAAATGGCTAAGGATAGGCTAACGATTTTGCACTGCGTCAATATGGCTGGAGAAAAGGAACCCCTTTTTGTTATTGGGAAAGTTGCAAAACCTCGGGCGTTTCGCAATATTAATTTGAACAATTTACCAGCTATGTGGCGATCAAACAAAAAGGCTTGGATGACGTCTGATTTGATGACTGATTTTCTAGCGCAGTTCGATAGAAAAATGCAACTTCAAGAACGGAACGTCCTGCTATTTTTAGACAATGCGGCCTCTCATCCTCGCGATCTTAAATTGAAAAATGTTAAAGTTATTTTTCTTCCAGCAAACACAACAGCATTTTGTCGGCCCCTGGATCAAGGCGTTACAAAAAACTTTTTTTTTTTAAATATTTTGCTGCAGATGGAAGACGCAAATTCTGCTTTGGATTTATCAAAATCAATAAATTTGTGAGATGTCGTTTATTTCATACACAAAGCGTGTGAGCAAGTGGGTCCCCAGACAATAAAACATTGTTTCAGGAAAGCTGGTTTTGAGAAAACAGATATCCTAAATGACGATAGCTGTTGGACCGCAGAAGATGAGCTTCCACTATCAGCACTTGCTCAGTTCTCCAATATTATTAATCAAGTTCAGAGCCAAATCCAAATTGACGTCGAAGACTATATTAATTTAGATAATGAAGTCTTCATTAATGATGAAGATGTGGAAAACATTAATACTGAAATGTTAATTGCTTCCCAAGAAACGCTCGCCAACTCGTCTGAAGATGAGCTAGAAAGTTAAATTGAAGACAAGTTAACTTCCTATAAAGAGGCTTATTTAGCTATAAGAAAACTAAAGGCTTTTTCATTGTATCACAGCGACCTTAAAGGGTTCAATTGCTTACTGATCTTCAAATACATATCCAAGATAATGAAATTAAAGGAAAAACGCGCCAAGCTAAAATTTCTGACTTTTTTAAATCTATTTAAATACCTTACGTAACAAATTTTGTTTTTTTTTACTTCTTGCAAAAATGTTAATGAAAATTCTGTTTACTTTATCTAATATTTATATGTTCTTGTTTTGGAAATAAAATTGTTTAAAGATAAATATATTACAAATTATTATTATTTACTCTTTTTGTACTTTTCTCAAAAGCGGACAAATTTTTCAGTCCCATGGCTGTCCCCTTAAGAGAGAGTACACTGTAATTCTACTGTATCAATTAAACATAATACTCGCATTCATTATAACTGAAATACACTTACCTAATGGATAGTTAATTATATAGTTAATATTAATTAATTTATTATTTCAAAGTAAAAAAAATGGTTAATATTGATGAAAATGGTAATTACAATAACACTCAACCCATTATATAAATAATAATAGTAATTAATCATTTATTAAGAGCATTCAAGCGCAAACAAAGTAAAATAAAAAAAGAATGAATATAAAAAAATTAATAAATATAGTAAAACCTCTATTTACAGATACTTCTGAATAGCGGACACTTCTAAATAATGGACAATTTAATTTTTACGAAATTTCACAACGATGTTTTCTTAATATTACCACTTCTTAATAACGGACCCTCTAGAAAACTTACGCAAACACTCTCCTTTTTACCAAGAATATTTATAAATTTACCTATTAATAGCGCTCAAACGAGAGACATACATATTAATTATTGTTAATTTAAAATTCAGGTAGCGGCCTTGGAATTATCTAATGGATACTATTTTATTGATACAGCAGCTTCATTAAACAAATCACTGGCAATTTAAAATAAAAATTTCTATAAATGTATCTCAATTTTTTAGTTAATTCTAACTTTTAGAAATTAGCGCATCTGCATTGACTGGAATATCAAAATGTGATTGATATTTTATGAAAATTATAACTTTCTTTTTACAAGGACGCCGACATTATAATTGGGATAAAACTTCCTAAAGTGTCCCATGTAAACTGGCTTTTGCTGGATAAATCTTTGGTAGAAGCTGAGCTGATTGAATACCATTGTCGAAGAAGAGTTCTAGGCCGCTTCCAAGAAAATAATTTAATTTAACTAGTCAGGAATCGCAATGTAATAGACTAGATTTGATGGGTTTGACGTATTTTAGCAAGATACGGTTCAAATGTTTTACATTCGTCTGACAGCTACAAATATTTGATTTGAACTCACTACGTGGAATTCGTTAGTGTTGAGTGTTTAATTAACTATTAAGTAATTAGTGAAATTAGTGAAGGTGAAATTTATCGAAAGATCTTTGGATAAATTACCAATTGATTGATTATCTAGATTAAGCGTACAACCTACTTATTAATGGCACAATGACTTAAATACTGAGATCTTATTGCTTCTGTCGTATCACTTTTATTTTTCTAAATTCATTAGTATAATTTTACTTCAGTATTTAAATGCTTTTCTTATGTATATTAATTTGCATTATTATTATTCATTACTCAGAATCAATTTATTACCTTTATTTCAACTTTATTCGTATACCTTTTGTATTCATTAAGCAATGTGGTCACTGGTATTTTTTTTAATGTTTTATGGTTAGTTCTTTATTAATTGAGCCTTGAATAATTTTTGTTGTTATTTCTTAATATTATATTTCTTACGTTTATTGCTGTTATGTTCAATATAGATGATTGTTAGGATATATTGACCGTTCACGTATTTACCTGTGATTTATTTAACTTCCTTTTGGCGGCGTTTGTGCACGCTGTCCCGGTTTGAGATTATAAACAAGGTGGCGCCTATTATTAAAAAGACCATCTCTCTAGCTAGCCTCTTAAGTGAGTTACGATCTCAACCGAAGATCTCTGGGATAATAGTGTTTGTTGGGTAAGTTAGTAAGTTAACTAATTGGTACGTTGTTTAGGAAGGCGCGTGTACTAGCGTAGCAATTTCCATATTCACGATAAAATTAACGTTATTACGGCCAGTGAAAAATATAACTTGAGTGTTTGAAAACTCGTGGAGAAGTTTAGTGCCCAATAAAGAAAATTTTCAAGAACTGCAGGTTTGGCTATCGGTAAAGCAGTTTTTAATTGGTTCAATAAGGTACGAAGTAAGAATATTCTCAAATCTAGACCTCTGTTTAAAAAAAAAGCCATTGAAATTAGCATAAAGTTTGAAGCTAACTGACTTCAAAGCTTACAGTTGTATGCTGGAAAAATTTTGACAGAGGCATAAAATTATCTTTAAAATCGTGTGTGCTTGCTTACGTAAACTTACAACCTGTTGAGGACTGGAAAGCTAAGTTGCAGATAATATTGAAGATCAAAAGATCAAAGATCAAAAAGATATTTCTATGCCGGTGAAACAGACCTTGGAAACTCTGTAAAGAAAAGACACACGATGCTATTTTGAAATAAGAAAAGGCCGCTGAGACATTTTAAAGCAGGAAATGTGGATAAATTGCCAATAGATTGATCTCCAATAAAAAAGCATGGAAGAATTTGGATAAATACAGTTGAAATTCAAGTTCATTGACCTGCAAAAGAAATTGATCAAATTCTGAACGATACTTTTAACATAAGTTTCTATTCATAGATAGTGGATGTTGGTGTTCTCTTACCAGAACATATTCGGTCACACATATAGCAATGTTTTTTTTTGTGGATATCAATAATAGCCTTTACGTCGAATATGTCGACAAACCTATGCCGCATTTAATTAATGGGGTTAAAATTAAATGAATGTTAAACTTCATTTAAAATAAAATTATTGCGTTTATAATAAAACCAAAAATGTTTATGTAGCGTGTCCATGGCGTGTCCAATGGCATAGATACCTGATTTTTAATTATTTCTATAGTATTTACATATTTTTTTTTTCTTTAAATTAGTGTGTGCTACTGACAAATACCGATAGAAAAATCTAATTAATAGGTAAAGAGAATTACTGATGAATTGAAGCCCGTATTGACGCCCGTATATTTAACTGCGACAGGACCGGCTCGAATAAAGAATAATCATTTTCTCGTTACTACGTGAACGTTTGACCGCGATTTTTTGGTATCAATTCATTACTCACATCCACCTTTCAGCCCTTCTTTTCCTTGGCACTATACACAACTAGCATTGTACATTTACACATTTTTGTTTGTATCTTTAATTATTTCTGCTAACACTATGATTTTATGAGAGTCCCCAAATACTTTTAAGCGGTAGTGTACATATGAGATAATTAAAAATTTTTAATTTTAAAGCGGAAAAGGTTGGCGTTTCGTAAAGTTGAAACCTATGTGTAAAACTAGTGCAATTCTAGTTTTTCAAATATTTTAAATACAGACGGAATTTTATGTAAAATATTTTTGAGTATACAGAGCATGTCACTATTTTTCAAAGTACTGTCTGAACAATGAAAACCTACAAAGTTCTCATACTCACCTAGTATTTCTAAAGTATGCGTGATCTCTCTGGGTTCCATTGTTCCAAGCTGACATACATAATCTCCCGCATCTTGCGGCCTCACGTTTTTCAATTCCAAACTGTAACTGCCCCCGGTGAATCCGGGAATTCCGGATAGGTTCGAGTTTCCCGAAGGCGATGCAGGTAAGAGGCTAACCCTCGGATCCGGTGTGACCTTCACGTGTCCTGCGGTCAAGACGGCCGTGCCTCGCTTCCAGGCCAGCACATAACTTCCTAGAAACAAGCACAACAAGGGCACTTTATTGTTGGGACTAAAAAAAGGGTTTTGCGGCCGAAACAACGACACGAGAACTGGCACACAGAAAAAAGAAAGTTTTACGATCGTCAATTCTTTTTAAATGAGTAAAAGGGTATTTGCCGGCGAAAGGGCCCGTTTTTTTGCCCCATTCTCTTTGCCGCTTGCCTCTTTTGCTTAATTAAACTTTTTCATAAGATTTTCTCCGCCTTTGCCGATGCCGTTTCTTTAAGAGGGCGAATGCACACATTTTGTGTGAGGGTCGTTTTAGTCAGAAGGAAAGAGAGAAGTTGCCGAATAAATAAAGGTGCCTAATTTCGTGATTCTGGGAATTAAATTAACTCCGTAAATTGATCTTTCTTTTCTTGTGTTTTCGGAATTTATTAAAGGAAAAATTCCCAGCGCAAGTATACTGGAAGAGGAAGTTCGAAGACCGGTCGTGATTCAAGAGATACCTTAGAAAATTATTTTTTCTTAATGAAAAAATTAAAGAGAATCTGCGAAAATTTCGTTTGTATTTTATTATCAAAGGCAAACTTTAAAATTATTTTGATTAAATGGGAAATAAAAAATTTAATTATTATTAGTTTTATTAAAACTCTTTAGCTGAATGAATACATTTCCAACTTTATACAAGAACAGAAAACGCATTATTACACTTCGTATACAAACTCAATTTCGAAATTAACGCACGACTCAATGTTTCTAATATATTTTATTTTTCACTTTAGTTATTTATGCACAAACATCGTATATTATGTGTATTATATTGCTCTGGGGTCAACGTTAATTCAGCCCGAGGCGGACCTCTGGCCCGAGGGATAAATGTCGACCAAGGGAAATATAATTGCCGGAACGCCAATGGTTCATACAAGATATTATTTTTCACGAAAAATAAATTTCTTAAGCGGAAAATTCAAATTACATTGGAAAAGTTCCGAGATTTCGTCAACTGTTATGTCGTTTACAGTTCTTACGCATTTAATATGTTGAGGTTGGTGCCATAGTTCAAGACCCTAAAAAAATGCATGGTAAATTGAAAAGTGCATGTGTAGCAGAAGGATACATAGAGGAAAGCATTTCTTCTAAGTATTTTTTCAAGTATCCAGCATAATATTAATTTTTTTTACAGAATAAGATACATCCTCGTTGGCTTGTCAAAGTACTAGTGGAGATTTTTTCCTCCAAGAACCTTAAAGAATGCTAAAGTTTTGATTCTTTCTCTAGACTTTGTTAAAAACTAAAGTTATTTGTTCTGCAAAATGTAAATCCTTTCTTCTCGAACCTTGAAATGAACAAATAATACCTAAGTGAAAAATAAATGTATTATTTGTTCATTTCACCTTGGATACGGTTACCATAAACACGGCCATAACGCCCATGTGTCTGATAAACGGGCATTATAACCCATAACTCTCGGTAATTTATTTACAATTTTTAATAATGCGTGAGTATAAATAAAGCCTGAGAAGGAAAGGTATACATTTTACAGAAGTAATAACTTTAGTTCTTAACAAAGTCTAAAGAAAGAAGCAAAACTTTAGAGCATTCTTTAATAAAATTAAGAGTATCTAAACATCTACAACTTGAAAACATCGAAAACAGTGTCAATAACTGTCATTTAAAATACGTAAAACTTAATAGCTGTTTATTTTCAACAATTTCTAAATGAAAGAATAAAATATTTAACATTATTTAGCAAAATTAAAAATACAGTTTTCGAAGCGCCCTGAAAAATTATGCCATCCGAAGCTCTCCAAGTTTGTTAAAGTTCTTGGAGGGAAAACATCTCCCCTAGTACTTTGACAAGTCAACGAGAATTTATCTGATGCTGTAACAGAATTTAATATCATGTTGTATACGTTATTCTTAGAACAAATGCTCTATGTATCCTTCTGCTACAGATACACTTTTCCATTTCCAATACACCGGCCTCAACATATTATCTGTCAACTGTCTCAGAACTTTTCTGATGTAATTTGAATTTTCCGCTTAAGAAATTTATTTTAGTGAAAAATAAAATCTTGGATAATCCACTAATGGCAATTATATTGTCCTCGGTCAACATTCATCCCTCGGGCCAGAGGTCCTCGGACTGAATTAACGCCGACCCCAGAGCAATATAATACCCATAACGTCCTTGGTGCATAAATAACCATTCTATAATTTTTGGATTTTCTAAAAATTTTTGATTTTATATGAACATAATCAAGTAGGTTTATCTCACTGCAAAGTAATTTTGACATTTCTGGTGAAAAAAAGCCGATAGTTAATGTCAAGTTTCACTAAACAGACTTTCTTGAGTCGTTTGAAGTTACAGTTCTATCATTTTTTAAGTTTTAATTACGCGTTTATTAATCCTTTTGCTTGTATAGAATTTAAGTTAATAAAGTTTAAATTCAAAAATTATGAATCGACCACTTCATTTAACCAATGGTGAATGTGTAAGAGCTTCAACTAATAATATTATGTGCAAATTAATTAATAAGACTACCAACGCTTACTCTAGTTGTAAGTTTCTTTTTGAATACATTAGTCTTCTTCTTCTTTAGGTGCCGTCTCCGCTTTGAAGGTTGGCAATTATCATAGCAATTCTTACTTTTGAAACCGCAGCTCTAAACAGTTCATTATTATTGCATTCAAACCAGTCCCCAAGGTTCTTCAGCCATGAATTCCGTCTACTTCCTATAGATCTCTTGCCCGGGATTTTTCCCTGCATAATTATTTGTAGTATTTGATATTTTTCTCCCCTCATGACATGCCCCATGTACAGCAGTTTTCTTCTCTTAATTGTCGGAATCACTTCTCTCTCCTTATGCATACGTCTCATCACTTCTACGTTGGTTTTTCTCTCTACCTATGAGATCTTCAATATTCTCCGGTATACCCACATCTCAAATGCCTCCAGTCTCCTCATGTCGGTTACCTTCAGCGTCCAGGCCTCCATCCTATAGTATAGTATAGACAGCACATAGCATCTCATCAGTCGTATTTTTAAGTCAAGGTTTAAATCTCGGCAGCAGAAAAGCCTTTTCATCCTTGTAAAGGTGCTTCTCGCCTGTTCTATTCTGACTCGTATTTCTTGGGAGCTGTCATTGTTCTCATTAATAATCGTGCCCAGGTATTTGTATTGTCTTACTCTCTCAATAGGCTGGTTCTTCACATATATCTTACGATTATCTTTAGATGTTTTTGTTATCAGCATATATTTTGTTTTGCTTATGCTCAGCGTTAGTCCATACTCTTCGCTTACTGTGACCATTCTGTTAATTAGCGTCTGTAGGTCTTCGTGTGTTCCAGCTAAAATAACTGTATCGTCAGCGTACCTCAGATTATTTATTGTCATGCCGTTAATCTTAATGCCCTTGTCCCGATCATCAAGTGCTCTATTTACTATGTCCTCCGAGTACAGATTAAAGAGGATTGGCGACAGTATACACCCCTGACGAACACCTCTTCGTATTTCTATTTCCTCTGATGTCGTGTCTTCTATTCGTACTGCTGCTTTTTGGCCATAGTATAGGTTTGAGATTAATCTTATGTCTCTGAGGTCTATCCTTCTCTTGACCAATGTTTCTATGAGTTGATCATGTCTAACTTTATCAAATGCTTTATTGTAATCTATAAAGCAGGCGTATATGTCCTGGTTTACGTCTAGGCATCTTTGTGATAGGACATTTAGTGCAAATAGTGCTTCCCTTGTTCCCAGGCCCTTACGGAATCCAAACTGACTGTCGCTGATATCTACATCCAATTTCCTGAATATTCTATTATGGACCACCTTCAACAGGACTTTCAATGTGTGAACCATCAGGCTTATTGTGCGGTAGTCAGAGCAATGCCTGGCATTTTTCTTTTTCGGAAAGGTTATAAAAGTTGATAGCAACCACTCATTTGGTATTATTCCTGTTCTATATATGGTATTAATTACTTCTACCAAAACATGAATCCGGTCCGCCTCTATCAGTTTAAGAATTTCCGCTGGCAGTTGGTCCGGACCTGCAGCTTTTCCGTTCTTGAGCATACCTAGTGCATATGTTACTTCATCCTTAATTATGTCCGGGCCCAACTCCCCTTCCGTATTTTCAAGAGTCGTATGCCGTCTCTCATCTTCGAACTGCTCTGTAATGTAGTTCTTCCATATTTCTAGTTTTTGTTCTATTTCTGTGACTATTTTCCCGTTGTTATATAATATATTAAGTTGCTTTTGTTTGCTGGTGCCGACGAGTTCTTTAATATTTTTGTGCATGTTAAAGTTATCGTATTTGGCTTGTAGCTCCTCAATTTCTTCACATTTTTGTTTATAATAATCTTCTTTTGCTTTTCCGATTTTTGTGCGAAGTATTCGTTGTGTTTCTTTATATTGTTGTTCGTTTTTTCCCTTATAGCTTCTTCTCTTTTCCATAAGATTAAGAATTTCACCAGTAATCCATTCCTTCTTTCCTGTGGGTTTCTCTGTCTTTAGAATGTCTAATGAGGGTTCCAACAAGGCTGATTTAATTCTGTACCATTTTTCATTTATGTTTCTGCAGTTTTGGTATTCGTCCTTGCTTTCGAGTGTTTCCAGATTTTTGTTTATTCTTGTTTGCAACTCATTCCGTATTTCTTCGTTTTTTAGGTGTTTTGTATTTATCCGAGTTTCTCTCTTCTTTGGGATTCTTTTAAGTTTGAGGGGCATCTGGGCCACCAGGGGGTTGTGGTCCGAGGAGACGTCAGCGCCCGGGTAGGTCTTAACTGATTTGATGTTGTTTCTATATCTTGCGTTTATCAAAACGTAGTCTATTTGATTTCTCATCGGGTTCTGGTCACTGTCTTGTGGGGATTTCCATGTGTAGAGTCGTCGGTTTGGAAGCTTGTAAAAGGTATTGCTTATTATCATCTCTTCCTCTTGGCAAAACTGTACCAGCCTATCGCCCCTGTCATTTCTTGTCCCCAACCCATATTCACCTATATACTTGTCACATCTCCCTCTTCCGACCTTCGCATTAAAGTCTCCAAGAATTATATTGATATCTCTTGGTTTTAGTGAATCAAGCGTTTGTCTGATTAGTTCGTAAAACAGCTCGTTTTCTTCTTCAGGTTTGTCTGCGGTAGGGGCATATATTTGTATAATGTTTAGTTTTCTTGAGTTGGTCTGTAGTTGTAAGAGTATGATACGGTCTGAGATAGGGACAAAGCTAGTAATACATTAGTAGAAATGTAAATTATATATTGCAATTTTATAGTATCTCCTGACGAAGTTATTAATAAATGACGGAATATTGAGAGAATGAACATTTGAGTTTTAATGTAAACAGACCGATAACCCAAATCTTATTGAATTTATATATATATACATATATACCATATACATTTATATATATATACATATATATATATATATATATATATATATATTCCTGAGCGATACGTAGTCGCCCCCAAAGTAGATACTGAAAGTTTGTTGTCCCTTCATATATAACGTTGTAACTTCGAATTTTGGAAACCATAACGTTTTGCAGTTCTTTTTCATTAGGACGTTTAAAGCATAATTTCAAAAATTGTCTAGGAAGTGACTTTAATGCACCTGTGTCTACAATTCTCGATTTTAGTTCTCTAGCATAGATCGGTGGCGCTACTGTCGCTTTTAAAAGTGGCACCTGCCGTACAAAGTTGCTTCTATGTATATAACGTGTAAGGAAAGATATTTGAAATGTCCGAAATTTGGCAACATTGTGTCACGTTTAACGGCGCAGACGAACTTATTCGCTCAGAGACAAGGAGAAAACTATGCATTATCCTTGTCTATGAATTCGCTGCAAACATTCGTCCTTGCCTAACGTGAATTAAGTGAAAATATCTGTCAGAAAAAAGATATTTTATTTTTAAATATGATGAATATAATTTCGTTTAAAACAATGAAAGTGCTGAGTGTAATAAATTTTATAAAAAAAATTATATATAATTGAGGACTTGTTGTTATTTTGTTTCAAAATTTTATTAACTTTTCTGTTCGTTTAACTAACATTAATATTAGAACTATATTCGAAAAATATACTGGTTTATTTCAAAGATAAGTTTTGAAACATTTATAGACATTTACCGCTTATTTAATTCAATCTCATAATATTAATGATTATTCTAGAAAATAAATGTCGACTATTCAACGAAATAAATACGACGGAATATTCGAAAAATGTCAGTATTTAGAGAATAAATAATAAACATGTAATGAGGAATAGTAACGACTAAAAAACTTATGTAGGTAAAAGTATTCTACAGGAATTCCGCGTCTCCCAAAACAAATTTTGTAGGATTGACTTGCAACAAATAATTTTTGGGAAATTCTTTCTGAAAATAATCAATATAATAAAAATATTAATAAAATAAAGGTAAACTATTCAACGAAATAAAATATTTTAGTTCAAAAAATAATATTTTTAGAAACATTTTTTAGAAAATCAAATAAAACCGAGATTTGTGTTTATCTTAACTCTCACCGATTCTAGTAATGATTCTTTCAGAAATATTTTTATTACAAATATAAATAACACTGGAAGAGGAGTTCTTAGATTATAATTAAGATTGTAAACACTCGAATTTCCCGATATTAACTATAAAGTTAGGTAGAAGTTATTTCCAGGTTTCGAAGATGGAGCAGCAAGAAGTAAAGAAAATCACCCGAAGTGAAGTTTGCCCAAAGTTTTCTACACTTTTAGCGAGTTTACCCTTGTTATTATCAGTACAATACTGATGCTTTTCAGAGCTTCTCACAATAAATTTATATATATATATATTCTTTATTTTGTCGGTTTACTTCCTGACTTTTGCTTTTCCTTTATTCATCGACACGAAAGAGTTTTTTTGTATGAGTGTATATATATATATATATATATATATATATATATATATATATATATATATATATATATATATATATATAGACGTATGTATATAGTTAGATTGAAGTATTTATAGCGAGAACAAATGTTTATATTTAATGTTTATTGTTCATGACGTAAATCAAAAAGTTTGGAGTGTTTTTATTGCGGGGCTATTTATTTTGGACGGGAGGGAAAACTTTTGCAATTAATTATGTTCGTTCTTGGGATTTCCGGCAACGATAAATTTTAAAATGAGCGCTTAAAGGATAGATGAAATAAATAAAAAGTGTACCAATATATTTTTATTATAATTTCCATATCGTTTGATATTTCGCTTAAAAAATATCAGCTAGATTTACAAGTTACACTGAAATTATTATACCGAGATTACTTTTAATAACAAACATTATATTCAATAGTTCTAATTTCTTCGCATAGCTACACATATTTGTTGTCAATTATATTTCTATTATCATTATTTTCGCGTTTTACTATACAATTCGCCTTCTCAAGGACATATTTCATAGAATTAATACAAACTTGAATGAGTTAAATAACGAACAGTTTCTTATATATGTAGATCTCGGTTTCCGGGTGGGAACCGCGTCGAATTAGGCGTAATTGCCAACGTTTCGTCCACTGTTTCAAGGGACATCTTCAGGGCTGTACGGAAAAGTAAGAAAAGAAAAAGTAAGAATTCATCATCAATATGAATTCTTACTTTTTCTAAACTCCCAGCACCGTGATATTCGCTTTACCATGGAGGTGGAATCAGACGGAAGTCTCCCGTTTTTAGACGTCTTAGTGACCCACAATATCAATGGCAAATTGGGCCACACGGTTTACAGGAAACCGACTCATACGGACCGATATCTGAACGGGTTTTCCCATCATCACCCGCCACACAAACAAGCGGTCATCAATAGTCTTGTACATCGTGCGTTTTCAATCTCAGAACCTAGGGCACTACCCTCCGAACTTAAGCATGTTTCTAACACCCTACTCAAGAATAATTATAACGCCCCCGACATACACCGTAATATAGTCAGGCATCGTAACCCCAAACCTCGGAGTGAACCCGATCCTAACATCAGCACCGCCTTCTTACCGTATACTCAAGGTATCACCGATCATATAGGAAAGGTTCTACATAGAAATAAAATCAAAACTGTCTTCAGACCCCATTCTAAAGTTTCGGACCTCTTACCCTCGGTTAAAGACAAAATATCTCCCCTCCAAGCACAAGGAGTGTATCGCATTCCGTGTTCGAGTGGCAGTGTGTTCATTGGCGAAACTAAGCGGCCAGTCGGTGTGCGTGTGTCCGAACATGAACGTTGTAATAGACTGTTACATATAGCCGGTTCAGAGCTCGCAGAAAATAAACTCAACTCCGGTCATCAAATTCTATTCAAAGATGTCAAGCTTCTGTCCCGCGAATCGCATTATTTACCTAGGAAAATCCGTGAATCTATTGAAATTTACAAACATCCCCGCAATCTCAATAGAGACGATTGCTATACGTTACATCCAACGTGGCAAACTCTACTAAGAATTATCACGCCTATATGACGCATGCCATTGGCTCATTGTCCCCAGCCAATAGGAGGCCACCATCTGACCCGGTCCCCCTGTATAAGTTGTGCCGGTCTCTGTCATAGCATTCTTCAAGCTACTGCGAAACGATCAACATCTATGTACAGCCCTGAAGATGCCTGAAACAGTGGACGAAACGTTGGCAATTACGCCTAACTCGACACGGTTCCAACCCGGAAACCGAGATCTACATCTAGAGAACGACCGCGGAAACATACATCTACTTATGTAGATTAACGTAAATTATTTAATATGAGATGTCCCAAAACTCTCATTTCTGTATTGCCATGCATCGGTTGGTTGACGCTCTGCCATCAACAAGATCAGCGCTTTTGGTTTCATCATTGCTTTTAGGAAAAGTCTTTATAGAAAATTTGATTTAAACGGGTCTAACAAAAACACTTTGAACTGTTTTTTAGCATTTGGAGGGTAGAGATCCCCTAGGCTAAACGAGATATTCAAATGCGATATTTTGAAAGGATTCTATTAAGAATCGGACTTCAAAGATATAAGAGCTATTTAAATTTTCTGTTATAATTTTGAAGAAAATTAGGATTAAGTAAAAGTGCCAATAGTTTCAAGATTAGGTATAAATGAGTTGTAAATATATATTTAGTAATCAATAAAATAATTTTAAAACAATAAATAATTTGTATTATTTCTCTGAAATCAACTAAACAAGAAGCACGAAACTATAGCATCAAGTAACGGGTGTATCGAAAGTTTTCGGACTATTTCGAATGAATAATTTTACACTCTCGAAAAACTTTCCTATTTAGATCTTTTGACATAACATTTAACAAGATTTGTACTTTGTAAACTTAACATTATAAAACACTTAACGCTCCTAATTGTTCAATGCGACGCACTTTTGCTCGAACACCTTGCATAAGTCGTTGGCAGTACTGTATAGAAATATCATGAAGATTAGTTCGGATCCTGTTCCTTAATTGATCTTCATTTGGTGTTTACCAAACATTTTCGCAGATCTACTGAGATAATAAAGCTTAAAAGGTTTCAATAAGCCTAGCCTGAGGCAGAGCCGGGTTAGCCCAAAACATGATATCATCATTTGAATGATGATCATTGATGAAATCAACCAATTTTGGCGAGCAACACTAAATGTAAAGGTTACCAGTTACTGCTTCTCCTATCACATGCCCTATGTAAGATCGAGAAACACCTGCCTCAGAAACAGCGCACCAGATTAGGATCCTTTCTGGCAGTCTTGTCTTTGTTTTATACTTTACTGCATCAGGAATCTCATCCACATTTCCTGTGTAGAAACCAGCATTACCCGGAATGAAAATACTTTTCATAATCCATCATGATTATCTTGTTTCCAGCAAAATATTCTTGTCTCAAATTTCGACAACATCTAGGAATTCTTGCAAGTTGAGCTGCCGTGTATTTTAGACACTTTTGACTTTTTTTATGTTTTAAGTTATTTTTTAAATTTTTTTTATTTCTCTTGCAATGGTGGTGTTAGAAACATGAAAATGGCGAGCTAATTTACGAGTAGACGCTCCAATATGGTTTTCAGCAAAGTGAAGAAGCCTTTCTTGATTTCTGGCTGCAGCGAGCTATTGTGGTCGGTCACTTTTCAGTAGGTTCTGACAGGGTTATACCCTCTTCACACTCACGAATTGTTTGATATATGGTACTTCGAGAAATATTTTGGGATATGCTCCTAGGAGCAATAGTCTTGCGCCTTCTCACTTACCTTGATACCTTATTCGGATCTATCAACTTATACCAATAACATGATTGCCCCGGAAATCTTAAGTTAAAGAAACCAACTCAGTTGTAGGATATTATTTTTTATGAGGGCGCCATCATGTTTAATATTCTTTAGCCGTCCCAGTGAACATAGAGACTGTCGATGGTAAATTGAATAAATCAAAGATATCTACGTGTTTCATGTACTTGTATCAATGAAACAACAATGAAAACAATAAAAAGGAGAAACAACTAGGAAAACGAATCGCCTAATTAGAATAACGATGGCTTCTACAAGATAGTCTCGAGGATCACTCACCTTGTTCAACGATTTTTGCCGTCTATAAAATGGCGGATTCACCACATGTCTGGAAAAAATATCTTCGCTAATCGGTGAATATACATGACAAAATAACGGTAGGACAATACCTCGTTATTTTCACCAGACTAATTAGAATTGATAAACAGCTATTGCGAACAGGAAACGCTGTTTCATACAATTCTAATCATTAAGACAATTTTAACATCAGAAAGTAATGAAACTAATGAGGGAGAACATGGCCCGACTCGCATTTTTATATCGGACAGTTGCGACGTCATACGGAAAAAACCATATTTGAAAGAATATTTCAAATACCCTATATTTAATTATTTTCGAGAAGTAAATCGGAAGCCAACACAACCCTAAAGCTAGGTCACAAGAAGTATAAATTACTATCGTTAATTAAGACCAATAAATGAATAATTAATACATCGAACTATAACACAAATAATTACGTATAGATGTCACTAATTTTCAAATCCCATACCGAAATACAAATAAAAGCCATAACTGACGTCTTCAAAAATTCTCATAATTAGTTAGGAGTCAATTCAATTAAAAATACTACATTGAAACAACGTTTATTAATTTATAGAAATCAAAATGACTTGCATTTATGTATACACATACATATACATTCCATGTCCGTGAGAATCAAAAGCGCATGTACGCCTGACTTGTAATGTTTACAATCTTAATTCAAATAATGACAACCAAGTAAAAATTTACATAAGCATTCCCTAGAATGGCACAAAAAGACGAAGGTATTTATACAATGAGATCTAATACTTAGTGAATCTATAATATATACCCGTTGGTTTAATAATAACCAACCAACCGCAAGGCAAAATAAGGTTATTTAAATTTAATCATTTAAGTAGTACGATAGATTAGTAATAATTACAGAAGATACTAAAAATATACAGGGGTCGAAATCGACGTATAACAATTTTCGATCTCAAAAAGGTGTACATTTTGACATTTTGCCTAAATTATAAATATGCTTTCGTAGCTCTAATTTGTAAGCCATATTGTTACAACTGAGAAGAAAAATGACATGTGAAATAAATATACGATGGCCATACATGGCCATAGCTTACTCATTAAAAGTGTGTTTATGTATTTGAAGAAAACGTTTTAAAATAGTCCGAAAACTTTCGTTACAGCCGTTACCAACAGAGACTTAACACTTAGCCGAACAAGTTGGCAAAATAATTATTTATAAGTAAAAATAGTAATCGTAGACTTAACCCTTAAATGCTTAGTGTTACCATTTGGGTAACAGTGGTCTGATGGTATTCTACCGTGGTAATAAGTTGTAACTGAGCTATTAGCAAACTTATTACGCATGAATTGTACTTTGAAAATATTCTACTAAAGGTTAGTGTACTTGCTGAAAGCTTAGTTATCCGGTTCTTTTTACCATTTTGTTTCAAATTCTAGTGTTATTTTTTGAAGCCAAAACATGGATGTCCGCTTTACACAAGTAGCTCTTTTATCTATCTTCAACTCATTATATGAGTTTTTTTTTATTGTGAGATTATTGATAGTACATTATTGAGTGAAGCTATATATTTTAATTTTACGGTTATGACCGGTGTTTGTATCAGACCAAAAGCTGACCGCTACCGTATGGTAACACTAGGACTTGCTCGTGAGATCAGTGTTATAAATGCAGTGTTGCAGAGGAGGTTTGACATTGCAAGAAGCTCTTGAAATGGCATATGCAGATAATGGAGATCCAATAATAGACATTTTTATAACATCGCCCGATTCTCATGAGCTAACTGACGAGGATTCAGGTGATGAAAATGAGGTAGGGCCTGATCATTTCACAGGCAGTTAGGTGAAGAAGCTGAGGTTAGATAAGTTACCGACCAAACAATGATTGTGGGCCCACGAGCGAGAATCGCAATATTCAAGATGCAGATCAAAGGGACCCTGTAATGACGAAGACCTTTGATAAGAATAATATTCACTGGCTAAAGGGTGATATAGTCGAATCACAAAAAATATTTCCTGTTGGAGATTACAGTGCTTATAAAGATAAATCTGCTGTAATGACGAAGACCTTACATACGACTTCTTTGATAGGAATAATATTCACTGGCTAAAGGGTGATATAGTCGAATCACAAAAAATATTTCCTGTTGGAGATTACAGTGCTTATAAAGATAAATCTGCTTCAGAACTGTTCGAATTATTTTTTAGTGAATCCGTGTTTTTATTATTAGAAGATGAAACAAGAAGATATGCATTGGCTCAAAATTTTCCTAACCCTAACATCACCAAGGGAGAATTGAAATGCTTTCTGGCAATAGTAGTGATAAGTGCATACAATGAGTGCCCAGGTAAAAGTTATTATTGGGACTCGGAAGGTGATATGCGAAATTATGCTATTTATGCGATTTTTGCATTTCCACGACAATAATAAAATAAACGCTGTTGATAAACTTTGTAAATTACGACCACTGATCAATAACATCCAATTTGCTTCTTCCAGTCATTTCGTGCCAGAGAAGCATATCCATTATGATGAGTCGATGATAAAATATTACGGGCATCACGGATGCAAACAGTTTATTAGGAGAAAACCAAATCGTTTTGGATGTAAGGTGTGGAGTATCAACACAAAAGAAGGATATCCTGTGTCTTTTTAAATTTACCAAGGAAAATGTGTCGCTGGCAACCCTGAAAAAGACACTTTGGAAAAGCATCTGCCCCTTTCGTTACAATGATTGAAGGCTTACTGCAATAAATTTTACATTTATATTTTGTTTTCCAGCATTCCTCTCTATGACTTTCTCCAGCAAAATGGCTACGGTGTCAACAGCACATTTTGGGACAATAGTATCCCCAAGAACTGTCCTCTGAAGTCGAAAGTATAAATGAAAAAGTTGCCAAGACGAACCTACGATACTTGTATTGCAAAAGACGTGGGAATCTTGTTTGTCCGGTGGATGAACAATAACGAAGTCACTGTTGTTTCCACTAACTTTGGTACTCAGCCTTTATTAAACGTAAAACGATATTCACAGCAAAATAAGAAAACGATACAAGTTCCTCGACCACGTCTTCTAGGTCAATACAAAAACTTCATGGGTGGGACAGACCAAATAGACAAGAATATTGGCAGATATCTATTTCTATCACGAGCAAGCAGTGGTATTGGTGTATTTTCACATGATTTGTATATGCTGCAATCAACAACGCTTGGATTTTGAGAAGAAAATCTATGGGAGTACATTCCGATCAATTGGCTTTCCGCAGAGAAGTGGCCAATTTTTATGTGCATAAATATGGCATGGAACTCAAGTCAGCTGGCAGACCTTCGATTTACAAAGACAGTGTTTCTTGTAACCGAGTAGATGATCTTGTTCGATATGATGGACATCTGCTTGCAAGTGTTCCTGGGAAGAAGACACCCTGACCCCCGATTATAGCTCTGTAGTATGTACAATGTGTAATAAATGTGAAGTCGGGATGTGTATAGACTGTAATGTTATATCCCATATTAAGACATACTAAATATTTATAATAATTCAATAACTTGATATTATTTTGTATCACAAGAGGAAGTCCTAGCGTTACCATATGGTAACAGCAGTTTTTTCAAAACGATTATATAATTTTCTAATCATAATTATTCAATTTCACAAGGATTTTCAACCGAAAAAAATTACTGTTTTCGAGTGTTAAGCAGAACAATCTGACAGACCGTATAACTTGATTTTAAGTATTTAATGTTAAGTGAAAGTTCCTAATTCTCTATAACAATCAATAATGATTAGGCCTTATAGTACATATTGCTGTGGACTTTTCCCCGCAAATATTTTGAAAAGTTTTATTATTTATCGTTGTACTTTGTTGTATTTTGGATGCTAGTGTACTTTTTGATATTTTATTATTTTTGAAAAAAACTGGTTTTATAGTCTAAGCCTGCGCGCTTGACTACGTTTAACCTTCAGACACTATTGTACGCTGAGTTTAGAAGGTCGTGTGTTTTTAGAAGACAAATCTTTATCTTCGTTTTAAGTAGCTTCGTGATTTTTATTAATTTGTGATGGTGTTTGATTTCAATACCGATTTATTTACGAGTGTGCAGAACTCGTAATTGTTTGATTTAATAGTGGCTTTCTAACTCAGGTGTCTCGAAAAAAAGAAAAAAATATATTTTTTTCATTCGCGTAAATCAATCATTTAAAAGATTTATTATAATTTAAAAGAGTGTAATAATGTATTTTCTTTTGTATAATTATTTTCATATTGATTTTTAATCTTAGTTATTTGAATTAAATGACAAAGAACGTTTTTTAAAATTTCTCATGTAAAAAATTTCTGTAACGATAAATTTTATTCGCTTGGGTTATCAAGGGCATTTTTTTTCATGTGGTTTGCACATGCGTTGTCTGCTTCGGGCTGTCATATAAATTGTTTACTTTGTTTATAGTGGGAGAAATTAAATACTTCTTTGGAATTTATTAGTTTTATTTTTGCTCGGTTGTCACTAAGGAAGTTTAATTGTACGCTGCGGTCAATTCCGTACGATAATTTTACCTTAATAATATTGTTTAATGTCGCAATATTTATCTTTATACTCCATAAAGATGTTTTTTTTAATTTTTTATTAATTAATTAGGTTTCATTTAAATTTATTGTGATTTTCATTTTACCTTTGTTTAAACTCTTTTACTGGCGCTGTATAAATTTGTAGAAGAGAAAAACCACGTTTTCCAATTGGAACCTTGAGGGAAAAGCAGTCTCATTGTGAAAATAAACCGACTGAATTTACAAGCTGGACAGATTGGTAGTGAATTGTGAATAAATAAAATTCAAAATCACAATTCATAGCAATATGCTATTGGATATTCTATTGCATGTCAGTTGAGCTAATGTCCTAATTATTTGCTAAATCTCCTTGGATAAATTGCACTATTCGGAAATATCTATAACAGAAAGATATAGTAAGTTATCCATTAAAGACAACACGATATACATTCAATTTTGTCGAGTAAAATTGCTTTAATTAAAACAGACAGAATAATGTAATTCTTTCCCATACAGTTCAGAGACTCATTAGTATTATGAGACTCAGAGGCGCATGTATTCTAGTGAAATGCATATTTCATTTTATAAGGCAGGAACTGCGACAAATACATGAAATTGTTTTCCATCGGACCGTCGTCAGTTATGGAAAAGTAGGCATTTTGATAGCTCGTTGACGTGCCGTCACTTTCATAAGTGTATTATGTATATGTTGGAGAGGAAAAAAAGGTTATATTGTATTTTACATAAAAAAAGGAAACGTCTAGGGCACACGTTGTATTGATGCTTCAGAATTTAATATTCTCCGTAAAATAAAAGGGCAGAAAATATGAGATATTATGTGTGTACTATATCCTATCTTTATAAGACAACTTGAAAGGATATTGTCAATATTAGAAAGTTTCATGAATGTACATAAATAATACTGTTAAAAATAAATTGAAATGTCACTCGTTTTGAAATGCGAATTCCGCCTTTTCAATTTACAAGAAACTAAATACGAACTTTTTAAAAAACATTTCAGTTGTAAAGAAATAATAATTTTAATACACTGTCTTCAACTGCACGCATATCAACTTTTGAACTTTTATACTTTTAGAATCGAATACACAATGTGTTATCGACACAGACACAGAAACCAATATTTGTAATAAAAAGAGATGTAGCGATGAATGTGAGAGGGAAAGCTATATAATTCGTGTGTAAAGACATAACTGCAAATGTTGATCAAACGCCATCTGTAATCTATCAATTCTTTCTTAGTGTTTTGCCGTGTTTTCCTTGAATTATTTATTAATTTATTAATAATATATTATAGAATTTGAATTTATTTTTTTTTACCGTGAATTTATAATAAACATACAAGAAGAAAGTGATAATGAAATTTGGCAATTTTCATCAGATGAAGAAGCTTCAGATCTATAAAAATACATATATTACATTATTTTAGTTACATTGTTTCTTAAATTTTTATCACTTATTTACTTCTGCCTGTCAATAAATACAAATAAACAAAAAGGTTTTAAATATTTCTATACGTTAATGCACGTATAATGCTTTTGTTTCATTATGAAACAGACATGTAAATAATTTACACATCTGTAACTGTATCATGGACAATACACCTCGTATTTTCGGCATTAACTTCTGCTTAAGACATATGTTTCTGCCATCTATAGGCGTCGTCAGTTAAGCTAGTGAAGCAATGTATACAAATACAAATAAATTACATATATTTCGTTTCATTCCATAGTAGTTTTTAGAGTTATGTTTATTGTTCATATCATATTGTATTAGAATCACAATTTCTAGGTCAAGTAAACCTGCGATATTTCCAATTTCAATTTTTCAAGTTTACTTTTTAACCCATTAACTTCCAAATTTTTATTATCGACATTTTATGTAAATTTAAATTAAAAATAGGATTATATTAAAGGTAATAGGTCAATTTATTCGTTGGCAAATAAATATACGCCATTTTTCAAAAAAAAAATTTAAGTCCCATTTGGGACCCATGGCACTTGCCGTTACAAAAATTAAAAAAACTGAACCAACATTTCAAACTAAAGAAAAATATTTATAATTTATGCCAATCAGGAAAACATGTGTATAGGTTATAAAATAACGCGCATAACATGCTTACAGGGTTACCAACACTAAAATATAAAATTTTTCTAGAAAGTACAGAGTATTCATGTTCAGTTAGTATACATTACACTAAAGATAATAACATTTTAAAATATGTTAAAAAATAAAATTCGCGAATCCCCATTTGGGGATCAGGGAAGCTAATGGGTTAATAGAGTTGATGACACTTTTCTACTGGTTCGTAAATCTAAGCATGCATTTCCAAATGCTTTAAAAAATTCTCAATTTTGCTTTTACTTATAATTTAGCGTAAAAGTGTTAAGAGAAAAAATATTTCGTATAGTATAGAGGTTATGCTCTCATTGTTGGCACAGAACACGTGTTTTAAGATTACAAATTTTCGCGACGGTCTTTACGTCGGTGGCCATATTGTTAGCGCATTTTGGTGTCTTCCGATATTAAACATAACAAGTGTTCATTTGAAAATCAATCTAGTAGCATGTGATTTACTGAGAACATTTTGAAGTATGTCGTAAATTAAAATTTACTACTTAACCTACGAAGTCGTTTATTTTGACAGTTTCATACATACAAATAAATAACAAATAATAGGTATTTATTGAAAACTATAACAAAAGTTGAAAATGTTGTCCTTCAAGATCAATGAACTTTAAAATCCTCAGTTCAAAATTTCTGATGATATTCTGCAACATTACTGGATTGTTATTACTATATAATTTCCATGCATTTCTGTTCGATTTTCTGTAGCATATCATTCAAATTCAATATAGGTGTTCGAAATATGTTATTTTTTAGATAAGGCCACAAATAGAAGTCGCAAGGTGTTAAATCGCATGAACGTGCAGGCCAGGCAATTTCAGTATTTCGACTAATTATGCGCTCATCAAAAAATTCTCTTAATTTATCCAAAGATTCTGTAGTAGTGTGACAAGGTGCTCCGTCTTGTTGGAAATATGCATTTTGTAGTTTATCGTCATGCAACTGATTGACAAATGGTTGTAAAATTTCCGTAAGGTACCTTTGAGCAGTTAACGTTCCCTGAAAAAATATTGGTCCAATGATTCGCCTTTGGCTTATCGCTGCCCAAACACCAATTTTCTCTGGATGTAGCGATTCTTCATTTACTACATGTGGATTTTCACTACTCAAAATTCTTGTATTTTGTGAACTTAGGTATCCCGTTTTATAAAACCATGCTTCATCAGTAAAGATGACTCTTTGCGAAAGTTCTCCATTATTGTTCATATTTACAAACCAATTACAAAACTGTAGTCTACGTGGGTAATCAATTTCTAACAATTCATGTACTGCTGTGACACGGTATGAATAAAGTTGCATATCTTTTTTTAATAACTTGTGAATTGTACCAACAGAAAGGTTTATTTGTTGACTCAAATGTCGAACAGATGTTTGTCGTTCATTTTCCATTATTTATTCAACACGATTTATAATTTGAGGTGTACGTTTCTTAACTGCTCCCCTGCCTGATTTTCTTAAGAACCTACCAGTTTCAGAAAAAGGTTTTAAAGTTCTATCCAAGGTATTCTTAAATTGTATATAATCTATTACAAAATGTGGAAACTCAACTTGAAATTCTACCATGCAATCTTGAACTGAATAAACCCATAAACCATCAATTTTATTACCACTTCGAAAACAAGTCTGGACTAAAAAATATTTATGTTCTAAAGTGAAAGCCATTTTAAAACTGAGAAGCAATTTATTTAAACCAGAATCGACGCACGATTATTTTATGCACTAACTGATATTTGTGATTGACATTATCAAATGTCATTTGGGTTGGGATTTACGTTTACGGAACAACAAACACATACTAATATATTTGCGTCTCATTCTATCAAAATTTCAAAGTAACCTAGATTGACTTTTCAAATGAACACACGTTACTTTACACTCATATTTTAATAATTTTAAATTGGGCTGCGTGAATATAGGTATGTATTAAATGTAGACGTCAAATTTAAATATTAAAATAAAATATAAGTATCAAATAAGCATCTGTTATTTTCTCATCAGCGTTCACGCCATTTAAATTAATATAATATTTTGAAACTAGTATTGGCATTTGTAATACGTTAATTAAAAAATTTCAAACTAGTTAGGAGTCAGTAAAATGACAGTATTATTCGCAAAGAAGAAGATTTTATCTGTTAAGTTAAAGGATGATAATAAACACCTTTATTTTGTACAATCAAGTGTATTATATTTCGATGGTGCACAAGTGCTGTGCGATTATATTTACACATGCCGGTTGACGTGCAAAATGACTTTTGCACGTTACTGCGATTTTAGTACAGCAATCGCCAATTAAGTTGGCGCGAGGAGGGAGTGCGCAGAAGCCGTTTTTAAAAACGTTCACCCCCACTACCCAAGTAATTGTCAGAATACATTTGTCATTGACGTTTGACGGAACATAATGTCTTTGCTAGGGGATCATAAAGTGATACACGCTCAGAGGTTAGAATTATCTGACATTTGATGTAAAACCAAATATAAATCTCCCCACTACTTCTAATCCTGCGCGAACTTACCCCTCCTCGCGCCAACTTAATTGGCGTTTGCTATACGTTAGCAACGTTACAATATGTTAGTGTACGGGTTTTATATGTCGGGCAGTGTACATATAAGGGTTATTCGGAAACTACGTGGTCTAACAGAGAGATGACGTGTATTCGCAGGAATATTGTTTACGATTCTGTAAAATCATCCTTTAGTAGGTTAAATATGACAGTACCGAGCGATCTGTCAATTAGTCTGTGTTTGACAGTACGTTAAACTAAACGTCTCCTGCGATTTTGTAATAATGGAAAAAACTGAGTTGAGAATTGATAAAGTACTTTCATTTGAAAGGCTTAACACCAACCGAAATCAAAGCTGGATTCAACACTATTAGAATGCCCTCTTTCGTTTTCAATGGTTAAAAACTGGGTTGCCGAATTTAAGCGTGGTCGTATGAGCACAAATAATGGGCGTCCAAAAATTGTTACTGTTCCGAATATGATTGAAAAAGTCCAAGGTATCGTCTTGGATGACCGTCGAGTAAAAGCGCGCGAGATGGCAGAAATCGTAGGTATCTCAAATGATAGTGTACGCAGAATTTCAAGTCAAGAATTGGAAATGAAAGAAGAACTTTGTGCACCTTTTCAGTGCCGTGGATGAATCATAGACCCACCATTACACTCCCGAAATCAAAAAACAATCCAAACAATGGACAAAAAACGGTTCTCCGCCAGCAAAGAAGGCAAAAACTTCAGCAGGAAAGGTTATGGCAACTGATTGGGATTCTCATGCAATTATCTCAGTTGACTACTAAGAAAAGGGTGAGACAATAAATGTGGAGTATAATGCCAATTTGTTGCAACAATTAAGCGGCAAAATCGGCGATAAGAGATTTTCGTCTAATTCCGAGGTAATATCTGCTGTAACTATTTACAGCAGAGAGCTATTTCGAGACTTGGATTCATCGACCTACAATGAAGGCATTACTAATTTGGAATATCGTTTGAATAAGTGTGTTGAGAGAGCAGAAGACCATATTGAAAAATAAAATATTTTTCGTGAAAAAAACTTGCGTTTTCCGAACCACCTTCGTAATTATTCTATAATTACGTTAGGCAAGCAGAGTAATTAAATCAAATTGCGATCTGTAAAATTATTCATAAAAGAATAGTATGTGTTGTTACGCTCCGCATATAAAAATATTTTTATTTATTTTTAAATAATATATTTCTTCTTTAAATATCTCGATTTAAAATATTTTAACTTAAGACATTTTTCTTGTATGTATTCGTGTCCAACGAGAAAGCATTTCTTTTGTTATATCCTGACCGAGACCCTTAGTTTTCTACCTGACTTAACGTTACTGCGTAATTTCTTTCTATATACATTTCATTTTAAATTGTTTTAATTTAATTACATACATCTTGTTTTATATATTGTGTTTCATATCATTAGAAAGTTTATGTCACAAGGGTTATTTTAATAATATTTATGCCATCGATAGAACATCTCTTCAGGTCGCGCTTCTTATTAATTATTATTCAAGATATCGACCCTCTCTTCGACTCAGGTCATAAAACAGACCGTTTTCAAAAACCAGTGTTCTATCGAAAAACGATCAGTCTATCTTCTCGTTAGAACCCTCGTAGGGGACACACACATCTTACTCATCGTACTGTGCAAGTCCACAATGCCACGCCGCCCGGCGTCTTTTGCTTCTAAGAACCGCTCTACATATACTTGACCAGGTATATCTTCAAAGGCCATGTGACCATCATCCCCACACAAAGGTAACTCTGTATTGTTCGATACAGAGATTATTTTATATTAATCCTAATTAATTAACATTTAATTTACTACTCAAGTTAACGTTCGTTTTCAGTGTATTTTGTGTTAATTTTTAATTAGTTATTTACCGCTCCTCGTGTATATATTACTTTGTTTAATTACTTTTAAATATACCAATTTCAATTTCTTTCTTGTGTAAATATAGATACAAACTTTAAGGACAACGCTGCTGTGTTTTATTTAGTAAGTAAGTTGTAGTATATTTATTTAATTAACAATCATCACACACGTCCTGGAACTTTGATGAAACTTCACCAGCACCACTAATTATTTTATTATCTTAGAATAATTTCATTATTATTAGCACGGCACATCTACATCCAATATCCAGCGAAGCCGCCGTTTGTAATAGTGTCTATTAGGGAAGTGAATCATTTTATTTTGAATTTAGACTTATTTATAATCAGTAGATGACGGTTTATGGATGCTCAAATTTGTTGATATTAATGTCGAAAATTTGGTATTGTAAGTGTTTAAAAATCTCTGTTATGGAAATTGGATTACCAGATTGCTTACATCTGACTAAAAACTGCTAAGGAAAGATATTTTCTAAGAAAATTTTGCCAAGTTACAGAGAGGCAGAAATTTATTTTATCTAATTGTCATCAAAGCTGAAACTTGTGTATATCACCAAGAAGATACAAAACATTTCATTTATAAAAACAGCCAAGAGAAATATAAAAATAACGACGAACGCAAAAAATCTTGGTGTGCTATTTATTCAGCTTTTATCTGTTGTGTTGAAAAGTCATTTGGACTGTCAGTACTGATACTTATTGGACAAAATGCAAGCAGAAAATGTAGCCCGAGCAGTGGCTTTGAACAAAATGCTCGCAGTATTCGATACATCGCTGCTGTCTTGAATATTCCCAGGAATACAGTTCAAGACGCAATACAGTGACATCGTCAAACTGGGGAATACACAAGAAGGCCAGGATCAGGCAGACCTCGCACCAAAAACTGGCGAGAAGACCGTCTCATAGTGTTATCTACACTACGTGGTCGTAGTTTACCATTAACAATTGTCTCGCTAAGTCGAAGACATTTACGGTATTGCAGTTATTGCACGAATCATTCGCAGAAGATTGAAGGAATGCGTATTGTTGTCAATTTTGTTGTGTTCAATTTTGTTCCCAGCTCATCGTGTTCGGCGACTACGATTTGCCCGTGAACATAGACATTGGACAATGGATCAATGGAGGATAGTGTTGTTCACGGATAAGTTTTTATCTGCGTTCACCTAATGGACGAGAATGTGTATGGAGAAGACCTGGTGAACGATTTTCAGCGTGTTGTATATGTCCAGGAATGGCATTTGGGGGAGGTGGAACAATGGTTTGAACTGGAATTTCACTGTACGCGAAAACTGAGCTTGTTCTCATTGAAAATGGTACCTTGACGACTGTTGCGTACATCAACGAGTATTTAGCTGATCACGTCGTACCATTTGCTACATTCATAGGTGAGAACTTTCCTCTAATGTACGATAACGCGCGACTTCACACCGAACGTGTGGTTGAACAATATTTGGATGCGGCTAACTTTCGCCGTTTGAAATGGCCAGCTCGAATCCCGGACTTGAAGCCCGAAAATCTCTGTGATTCCTTAGGGCGACGTGTTCGTCACCGACAACCCATACCGGTAACCATTCGGGATTTTCGAATAGCTCTTCGCGAGGAATGGGAAAATATTACACAAGAAGAGGTCTCCAACTGCATTCAAAGTTTACCACGCCGTATAGCAGAGGTCATGGAGTTCGTGGAGGTAATATGCACTATTAATCGCTTAAATTGTGTGACAATGTAGATGTAAAACCTAGCCGATAAGATCAATGAATTTGTTAATTTTGCATAATTTACTGTTTCGTGACTTTTTCATATTGAATAAAATGTTAAGTACCTTTTCATATTTCTCATTCTTACTTTGTAGATAATGTTTCATGTCTTGTTAAAAAAAAATTAATTTTACTTGTACCAACAGACATTTACTTGGGTGTCCGGAATTTTTTACCCACGAGTGTATACAGGCTGATTCATTTTCGGCCCTCATCATGGGGATCTCTCTTATTATTGGAGATAGAGTATAGGTTTAAATTTGGCAAAGTTGTTAAATTTTGTGTTTGTTATAAATCCGTAAAGAAAATAGACCTGTGACAAATGACCTTCGTTATTTTAAAAAGAAACGCGAAAACCCTATTTTCTTCATTTACCTGTAGCACCGACATTTGGCCTTGGAGAGAAAAAATAAAAACACATCCTTGTGGCCATTTTTAAACCTCTATACAGTGGTGTACTCTAAATTTTTATACGTTTCGTTTCTTTCTAACCATCATCAACTATCTAATTTCTTATAGGCGCCATATTGGATTTAGACAACATGCTGACTAAAGTTTTTGACATTAGGTTTTATTTGAAATAATAAATTATAAGATTAAATAAGGTAGCCATGGAATTTCAATCTGTCAAACATTTCATTTATTGTTCATTAATAATACAAAAATGTCATACACTAACGAAGAGAAATGAGATATGATAGGTATTTTTTATTCTTCGAACCGAAATTCAACAGTAGCGAGTACAAGATATCTACAATTATATCCAGAACGACAACAGCCTCATCGTACCATTTTTCTAGATCTCGACAGAAATTTGGTCGAGAATGGATCATTTACTAAGCCGCGTAATGGTCAAGACAACAGGAATTTAAATGAAAATCGACAAGATATTTTACAAATGGTAAATTAAAAGCGTGTTTTCAAATTTCATGTTAATCTTATATTTTTATAGATAAATAATAATCCATCAATTTCTGCACGCGAAGTAGCGTCAGAATTAAATTTGTGCCAGTCCAGAGTTTGGAGAACTTTACATAAATATAAGGTTAAACCATACAGGATCCATGTTAGTCACTCTTTACTGCCTGGAGATAATTTGAGAAGGCTAGAATATTGTAATTGGTTAATGGGAAGGATAGAAAATGACGAAAATTTTTTAAGCAAAATCATCTGGTCAGATGAAACAAAACTTACAAATTCTGGAATGTTCAACAGAAATACGGAGCACTATTGGGCAGTACAAAATCCCCGACAAAACAGGGCTAGAAGACCACAACATCGTTTTGGAATAAACGTTTGGATGGGTATTTTGGCAAATCGTCTCTTAGGACCAGTTATGTATGAAGAACATTTAAACGGAGAAAGATATTTAAACATTTTACGTACATACGTATCTGACTATCGTGGCGACAATATTCCATTAGATCAATTACAATATTTACGGTGGCAACAAGATGGCGCACCAGCACACAATGCAGCTGTTGTTAGAAATTTCTTAAATCAAGAGTTTGCGAACCGTTGGATAGGAAATAGAGGAGTTGTTGAATGCCTGCGAGCTCACCTGTTTTAAGTCCGCTAGATTTTTTTTTATGGGGATATGTTAAAAATAATATTTATAAAGTAGATGCGCCACAAAACATTGAAGAATTACGAGACAGACTTCAGAATGCCTTCGATGCAGTTCCTAGAAGAACTATACAAAGGGCAGTACAAAATGCCAGAAGGCGTGCCCAATTGTGCATTATCGGAGATGGCCAAATAATTGAACATTTACTGTAATTGTTTATTGTTTACTTTTCTATGTATTTTTATTAATGTTTTTGTTATCTTGTACTCGCTACTGTTGAATTTCGTTTCGAGGAATAAAAAATACTTATCATATCTCGTTTCTCTTCGTTAGTGTATGACATTTTTGTATTATTAATGAACAATAAATGAAATGTTTGACAGATTGAAATTCCAAAGGCTAGCTTATTTAATCTTATAATTTATTCTTTCAAATAAAACCTAATGTAAAAAACTATAGTCAGCATGTGGCACATGGTTGAAATCAGAAAAAAAACTCTTTCTGAAGATGTCTAAATCCAATATGGCGCCTATAAGAAATTAAATAGTTGATGATGGCCAGAAAGAAACGAAACGTTGTATACAAATTTATAGTACACCACTGGATAGAGGCTTAGAAATGGCCACAAGGATGTGTTTTTATATTTTCTGTACAAGGCTAAATGTCGGTGCTACAGGTAAAAGAAGAAAATGGGGATTTCGCGTTTTTTTTTTTAAATAACGAAGGTCATTTGTCGCAGGTCTATTTTCTTTACGGATTTATAACAAACACAAAATTTAACAACTTTGTCAAATTTAAACCTATACTCTATCTCCAATAATAAGCGAGATCCCCATGGTGAGAGCCGAAAATGAATCAGCCTGTGTAAATTCCTTAATTCCTCATATTTAACACTTAGTAAAATAGTATTTTAATATAGGAGCCGATTAATCAAAGTTTATATTACATTTTAATTACTTAAAGTATCGTAAAGTTTCATGCCTAAGAAACCAACATATACAGAAATATTTAATTTCCACTTTTATTCTCGCTGTCTTCACAAACTTTATTTTATTCATTTACTGCGTGTGTAATGGTCTTGATTAGCTAAGCAAGAATCTTCACGTTGTTCTAGGAATACTACTAATATTTGGATATTTACGCACAAAGAGGTAAGCTAAATCTATTATCTATTAAGCATTCTACCAACACTATTCCAGAATAACATCAATACAAAACAATGTTTCCAAATATTATAATAACCAGGATGTTTCCGATGTTGTCTTTACAATTAGTAAATGTTGTATCTGTGTTCAGCATGAATGCATTCCTAAAAGTGTAGTTGAAAGTTTCATATAGTTACCTACTTACTAAATCGCGCACGTGATCTGAAGTTAACGGATTATCTGGGTTTAAATGGAGACGGGAAATTACTGAATATTAATAAACTACTATCAACGTGCACTTATGTGTTTACCTGGTTCTGTAATCCTGCAGGGCAAGACCACTGTACTGCCGGTTGCAATTCTGTACGTTTGACCTGGTGTTACGAAATGCGGAACACGTTCGTTGGTCGGCATATCGATATCGTTCAAGTTACCATGGGCACAGAAACCTGAAATAGAATATCAAATCAAAAATCTGTATGGATAACGGAGTGATTTAGATCACATATTTTTGTTTATTATTTCGTGTGATGTGTATTTGAGGAGCTTATTTTCAAACTGCAATGCGTCTAAGAATTTGTTTTCGGGGTACATAACGCGTTGAGATATTTAAGCAATTTTGTTTTGATCAATAGGTATTGAACTATGCACATTATATACATAGTTTGGTAAATCTCTAATAAATACTTCCAACAAAAATGAGAGAAAAAAGTGTCGACATGTATTTTGAAAAAACGTCGCGGCTTGTTTCGCTTTGAGAAAAAACTATTTGTTCAGAAAAAAACATTTATTAGAGTAAACAAAGGACACCAAAAAATGAATATTACAATAAAAAATGTTAAATATTTCGAGTCAGTATCTTCTGTTAAGCACTGACACTCCTCTTTGGCTGCAGGCTATAGAACTGGTTGTGGCACCGGATCTTCCATGAGCAATTCAAAGTACCACTTCACATTTGGATCTTGAGTCCATTGCTCACCAAATCTTTCTGTAGCAGTTGATGTAGCTGTACATAAAAGCCGAAAAACTCCAATAATTTATCAATTGTTATATTTAATAAACGGCTAAGAAATTATCTAAACACTCATACAGCTATGGAGTAATAATTAGCAATTTAAAACATTCAAATTTGACATCTGCTCTCAAAATACTGACATCTGCTTTCAATAACTGACATCTACTTTCAAAATAGGCATCTGCTTTCAAAATCTGACGTTTGCTTTCATAACAGACACCTGCTTCAAAACAGACATCTGCTTTCAATAACTGACATTTGCTTTCACTAACTGACATCTGCTATCAAAACTGATATCAGCTTTCAAAAAAACTGACTTCTGCTTTCAACTTGGCATCTACATTCAATAACTGACATCTGATTCATTTACACTGTTACTTTATAATGCATTTCTAAATAGCCTGAACCAAGGTCTATTGTGGCTGAGTGGTAAAAGCGACAGTCCGGCAAACTGAAGACTTTGGTTCAAGTCCAAACATACAATATTTTTCAATTTAAAATTTCGTATGATTTGCTTTGTAATTGTAGACAGCAATGTTTACATCCCCACTTACTTTGCAATTACATACATACTATTTTGATATTTGTAAATATTTCATATAAAAGCCGAATGACTCCAATAATTTATCAGTTGTTATATATATATATATATATAATTTACCATCATAATATTTTTTTTTTGTTATTTAGTTATATATCTTAAGTTATTTAAATATCAATTACATTTAAATATCATATAAATTTGCTTATCATGCTGACTGTTCCGTGTTTTGATTCCTGTCTGGTTGTCCGAGTAGGTTTTCGTGGTTTTCCTTCTCGTTTAAGGCGAATGCCGACAACTTTGCATCTTAAGACGCTCCACGGGTGCATACATAATAACAACTCATGTCTTGCTTTTCCCTGTTTTTGTTGTCTATCTGTTTTTGGAATACTAAGGCATGATTTATTATTATTCAATTGGAATGTATCTTTGAATAATTTTATCTATAGCAACTCAATTATATGACATTTATACTGTCATTTATATTTTATATCCTTGATAAAGGCATCATTGCTGAAACATGTAGGGTTGATTTAAATATATATATACTTTAAAGTAAAGCCAGACCTTAAATCGCCAACTGATTGAATTTACCATATCATACCAAGGTCACGAAATAATTATATATATGTATTTATATAACGCTGTGATGGTGTAATTAAAATGCCCCAACGTTAGTTCGTCAAAATGAAGAAGTACGTTGATCTAATTGTGAATAATAGAATAATTAATGTAGATTTAAAATAAAAGGTTATGAAGGTTAAAGTTAATTGAATTGAATTTATAAATTGGGCGCCTTTAATACAATAATGTACACTTAGATCAACGCTATCTACGTTCTTTCTTAATAATCGAACTAGCAGTCGTGAGCATGAAATAAGTAAAATTAGACTCCTCAGGATCTTCGTCGATAATATATGTGTATTTAATATAAATATAATATAATAATAATATATATAATATAATAATAATAATATAAATATAATAATAATAATATTAAATATTATTAAAAATCTGGTGTGAAGAACACAAATACAGGTTCACTATTAATATTTAAGGTTCTTTTTTGTGAATGTGTCTGAGAATATCTTTTCTCCAGCAGGGGTGTACCGATGAGCCTGTAGAAAGGCGAAATACGTATCTACGTCTCTGGGGAGGGATATGTTCGGTCACGTTCACAAAAATATTAATAGTGAACCTGTATTTGTGTTCTTCACACCAGATTTTTAATAATATTTTATATTATTAAAAATACCTTTGTATTATACAATTCTAATATTGATCTAGCTTTGCAATTTTTCTCTCCTTGGAGTATTTTAGCATCTTTGTAATTTCCATCCATGTTAACATCCTATTTAAGATTTCAAAGTTAACCCCCTCCCACCTACACGGAGGAAGAAGGAGGTACTGATTCTAGCACTAATATATTTTCTCCAGATTGAATTATTAAACTTTAAATATGGATATTTTTTCGTGAACTGGTTACTTTTCGAGATATTTTAAAGTTTCATGTTAAAAAATACACCCGGTATATGTATTTACGTTATTATTCTAGCGATTTCAATTATGTTTCAATATATTGTACAAATATTATGACGGTAAAATTAATAATGTTGCACGTGAATGTAAAGGAAATTTAATTCCATTGAATATTTCACTCTATTATCTTTAACATTTTTCCACGTGAAAGGAGCTTAAGGGAAGAATACATCTTCTTTTAAGACAAAAGTTGAATTGAAAAACCTCGATTTAATTTAGCCGGCTTGTTTATCTTTTACAAAATAATTTTATTAATAATGCCGTGCTAACAATAATCCTCCGCAGAGAAAACGTTGCATATTCTAAAAAGAAAATTCCCTTCCATCGAAAAATATAATATACAAAGAAGTTGATTTGCATTATCCCGAAAATTCGATTATAACACTCACCTTTCTTGGCACAAGAAAAACCACTAAGAGGAAATTCTGTTATTTTCCATCGCTTTTACATCAAACAATATACTAGCGGGAGATAATTTTACATTAAATTGTTTACCAAGTTTCAAAGACGTGTCAGTGACGTCTTACGTACCAACGCTTTGTATACTTCTTCAGAAGCACCAAAATCAGTCCGATAGCATCTCCTCCTTTTATGTATTCATTTTTTCTGTTGTCTTTTGCTTCTTTTTTAGACTATCCCTTTCTGTTAGACTACCCGCTCACTTCGGGCGCAACGTAAAGTAAACAGAGTTTTATAAATTTTAATATAACCTCGGTTTTAGGCGAGGAAAAAACCGGACGGATCCATTGTCCTAAGACAAATATAGGTTCGTCTCCTATCAGATCCAGGGGTGTCGTTGCCAACGTTCAAACAGAGAAAGAAGGAGACGAGAACACTTTTAAAGCGTTAGCTTAGGCGGCAGATCATCCTGCCGACTTTGATTAATTTCATAATGAATCCATTAAAAACCGGTATATTGGACGGAGTTTTACGCGCTCTTGACGGGTTGAAAGGAGGGTGGTATCGATATAGGAGAAGAAAAGAAAAGATTCCGTAATATCTCAATTCATCGATAAAAAGGGCTTTGAAATCTACTATACTCAGACGTGGACACAATGCAGCTTTAGAACGATTAAAGTCCCTCTCGTGATGTGTAAATTGCTAAAGTTTGATCGATAGATGTCGTTGTTGTTTTTTTTTCCTTTTCGTTCCGCGATTGTGCTTGAAAAAGCCTTTGATCGTTTTATACGACGAGTTTAAAAAGTAATTTTCTAAAATTTAATTTTAGTAATAACAGACTTGAAAGTTTGATTTGAGTTCTCGTTACGAAATTCCGCAATTCAATCCTGTATAGAGGATTAAATTAATAAAACACTCTAAAGCACTGTGCTTTAATTTAATTGAATTAAATATAAATGTGTATAATTTGCAACGTTGCAATTTCTTCATTACTCTTTTGAGACTGCGGGTACACATACCACCAATTAGTAACATAGGACTAAAAATTGTTTTCGCTATTTAAAACGGTGAATATTTGTACCGCTCAGTTCCCATAAGTATCCTCTTGTCAGAAGACGCACGGAAGACATGGCATAACCTCATTTTTCGATAATTTTCCGTGGGTAGTTGTTCGACGTGCGTGTTTCTGCTGACGTTTTGCAAGTATTTGTGCAAAAAATTAGTGTTTTGTATTAAAAACTGTACATAAGCGACATTTCTATCCACTTTGTGTTTCGTAAGTATATTTTTGTTTATTATTTATTTCTCAAAAATATTTTAATAGGTGGATCCGTCTTATGCGTGGTTCATTTGTGTACCAGTAGTTCAGTATGTAGAAAGATATTTTGTATGCAGATATGGATTAGAAAAGGCCACTAACGTATTCTGAGCTGGAAGAGATAGCCAACAATTTGTCTGACTTTCCATCGGGATCGTATGATAGAGAAGACCTCTGCGAGCCTTCCGATGAGGAATCTGATTCAAATGCTACTGACTCAGCGGAAGAATCTAATGCAAATATTGTTGAATCGAAGTCCAAAGATGAACTGCAGCCTAAATGCTCTTCGATGGACACACCAAAGTCTCCGTTACTTCCAGAAACAGTAGCCTCTTCTTCAAATCCTTTTGTGCTGTTTACTGTTTACTGATGAATTATTTATTCCGAAACAAAAAATATCCTCTAAGCGGAAGTGCAGCTTATCTCCTGAATTTGACAGGAACCTTACACATTTTCAATTGTTTCCAGAAAATATTTCCACGCTCATTGTTTATATACATTGCTTGGTGTGCGAACGAAAGAATAAGAATTTACAAAGAAACAAAACGCGATGCACGTTTGAAGGAAACCGATCAGGGCGAAATAAAATTGTTCTTGGATGCATGCTGGTGATGCGTTACAATCATGTTCCACAAATCAGCGATTATTGGTTAAGTCATCCCTTGATGGGGAATACTGCAATACAAAATGCAATGTCTAGAGACAGATTTAAATTTTGGTCTTCAAAAATGTATTTCGCTTCACCACTCAAACCGCCTGAATGCTCCGAGACATATTATATTGATGATGTCGTTGAGTGTTTGAAAGGCACATTTCAAAAGTGTCGTCAAGATGGTTGCTTTCAGAGCATTGACGAGCCTATGACTAAATTCAAAGGTCGCTCGTCAATAAAACAATATAGTCCTCTAAACCCAATAAAAAGGGGCATAAAAATGTGGTTTAGGTCCGATTCCGCCACTGGCTATATGTACGACTTCATTATTTATACAGGCCGAGAAACCGAACTATTTAGTGGTACACTTGGAGAGCGTGTTGTACGTAAACTTGTTGCCACAGCTAAAGAAAAGGATATAACGTTTTGCTTTGATCGTTTCTTTACTTGGGTATTATTAAATGTAGGTGTAGGTTTCCGCGGTCGTTCTCTAGATGTAGATCTCGGTTTCCGGGTTGGAACCGCGTCGAGTTAGGCGTAATTGGCAACGTTTCGCCAACTGTTTCAAGGGACATCTTCAGGGCTGTCCGTAGATGTTCGTCGTTTCGCAGTAGCTTGAAGAATGCTATAACAGAGACCGGCATAACTTATATAGGGCGGACCGGGTCAGATGGTGGCCTGCTATTGGCTGGGGACAATGAGCCAATGGCATGCGTCGTATGGGCGTGGTAATTCTTAGTAGAGTTCAGTAGAGTTTGCCACGTTGGATGTAACGTATAGCCATCGTCTCTATTGAGATTGCGGGGATGTTTGTAAATTTCAATAGATTCACGGATTTTCCTAGGTAAATAATGCGATTCACGGGACAGAGGCTTGGCATCTTTGAATAGAATTTCATGACCGGATGTGAGTTTGTGTTCTGCCAGCGCTGGACCGGCTATATGTAACAGTCTAGTACAACGTTCATGTTCGGACACACGCACACCGGCTGGCCGCTTAGTTTCGCCAATGTATACACTGCCACACGAACACAGAATGCGATACACTCCTTGTGCTTGGAGCGGAGATATTTTGTCTTTAACCGAGGGTAAGAGGTCCGAAACGTTATAATGGGACCTGAAGACAGTTTTGATTTTATTTCTATGTAGAACCTTGCCTATATGATCGGTGATACCTTGAATATACGGTAAGAAGGCGGTGCTGATGTTAGGATCGGGTTCACTCCGACGTATGTGGTTACGATGTCTCACTCTAGTACGTTGTATGTCGTGGGCGTTATAATTATTCTGGAGTAGGGTGTTAGAAACATGTTTAAGTTCGGAGGGTAGTGCCCTAGGCTCTGAGATAGAAAACGCACGATGTACAAGAGTATTGATGACCGCTTGTTTGTGTGCCGGGTGATGATGGGAAAACCGTACAAATATCGGTCAGTATGAGTCGGTTTCCTGTAAACCGTGTGGCCCAGTTTGCCATTGATATTGCGGGTCACTAAGACGTCTAAAAACGAGAGACTTCCGTCTGATTCCACCTCCATGGTAAAGCGAATGTCACGGTGCTGGGAGTTTAGAAAAAGTTAGAATTCATCTAGAGACTGCCGCCCATGCGGCCAGATGACGAACGTATCGTCTACATATCTAAACCAACATTTAGGTTTTAAATGAAAAGAGCTTAAGACCTGTTGTTCGAACGCTTCCATAAAAATGCTAGCGACCACCGGGGATAAGGGGGAACCCATAGCGGCTCCCGACACTTGTTCATAGAACTTGTTTCGAAATTGGAAGTACATGGAAGTGAGGCACACATTTACGAGTTCGGATATATTATTCGGTTTGCCGTGGGCGGCTATAATGTCGGAGATGATTGACACTGTGGCCGGGATCGGGACCTTCGTGAAAAAAGATTCAACGTCAAAACTAACTAATAAATAACTAGTGTCTAAGGAAAAATACTGTAAACGAGTTACAATATGTTGAGAATTTTTAATCGCAGAGTTACTATCACCTGTGTATTGTTTGAGCGTGTTAGATAAATATTTGGCTAATTTTTAGGTGGGGTTGTCGATAGCGCTGACAATGGGGCGAGGAGGCACATTGAGGCTTGGAGTGTCTTGGGATAAAAGATTTTTGTATGTTTCCGAGGATAGATGATCGTTTGATGAGATCTGTTACAGAACGTTTTTTTCGGGGCCCTAGGGTCCCGCTTCAAGAGGTGATAAGAATCGTCTTGGAGTAGGGTGTCTATTTTCTCCTGATAGACATTGTTGTCGAGTAAAACTGTTGCGTTCCTTTTGTCCGTATTTAATATTACAATGTTGGAATTCGTTCCGAGAGTTTTTAGGCCAGATATTTCTGATTTTTGTACGTTCGGTCTAGGAGGTTTGGCACGTCGAAGAATAGCTGAAGTTTGGTGTCTGATAGGGTCTGCAATAATATCTGGGAGTATTATTACTTCAAAATTTAGAATAATCAGCATTTGGTACTTGTAATCAGAACAAGAAGAATATACATAAGATTACAGACAAGTTAGATAGAGGTGGATATGTATTTCGATGTAGCAGTGACGGACTGATGTTTGTGAAATGGCAAGAAGTCCTTGTGCTAAGTAATTGCCATAATGATGAGGTTGTGACTGTGAAAAAAACAATTAAAACTGGTTCCAAAATTGACGTGGCTTGTCCTCGAATGATAGCGTTTTATAGGGAAATTATGGGGGGCGTCGACTTAGCAGACTAGATGGCGGGTCTTTACGATTTAGACAGGAAATCAACTAAATGGTAGAAAAAATTGCTCAACCGTTTGTTCATGATGGCAGTAAGTTTGTGTATCATCTATAACGAACTACACAAAAAGAAGCATCCGCTATTGCAATTTTTAGTGCCCTTGGCAGAAGATATAATAAGCGAGGGGAAAAGAATAGCAGGAACACAACGGCTTACAAAAAAGGGTAGAGTTTCAAGAAAACGAAAAAGCTTTGCAACCTTGTCTCTTCAACTACCATTCGAAGGTCCAACTAGAAGAAGGTGTAGAAGATGTGCCGAGAGAAAGATACAGACACTTACAAAAACATATTGTCAAGAATGCGATACTTCTCTTTGTAAAAACTGTTTTGTGCTTTACCACACTTAATATGTGAAATATACATGTTTTTTTCAAAATAATTGTTTGTTGCTTTTATGAGAATACCCCGACTACTGTTATATATACGTACCTCATACAAGGACTAGTGGTACAGATGTACACCCCTCCAGAGAAAAAAAATTATCGAAAATCGAAAATTGAAAATCGAAAATCGAAAATCGAAGATTGAAAATCGAAAATCGAAAATCGAAAATCTAAAATCGAAAAACGAAAATGGAAAATTGAAAATCGAAAATTGAAAATCGAAAATCGAAAATCGGCGAACACCGACAGACACAGTCAGACACTGACAGATACCGACAATTTTTTCGAAAAAACAACTTATTCTTACTTTACAAACATGAAAAAAGATAAATCGAAAATTGAAAAACGAAAATTGAAAATCGAAAATTGAAAATTGAAAATTGAAAATCGAAAATCGACGAACACCGACAGACACACTGACAGACACCGTCAGATATTGACAGATACCCACAATTTTTTCGAAAAAACAACTTATTCTTACTTTACAAACATTAAAAAAGTTAAATAATTAGGGCTACTCTGAATGAAAAATAAACGTCTTGAAAGGGTTAATACATTAATACTACACGAGGGACGATCTAGTACTTAGGCCGACGCGTCGGCCTGGGAACTGTCTTTTACTACAAATTAAATGTCGGAACTAGTGGCAAACGTGACGCTGCTGCATTGATTCAAGAATTATCTACAGCCTCACACACATATACTGGCCGCCATATGTAAATGAACGGGTGTTCATTTACTTATGGCGGCCAGTTTACTGGGTAGTAAACATAGACATATTTTAATGAAATTTACAGAAAAGACGTATTTTATTCGTATTAAAAAACGATGAAAATTTCAACAAGAGACCACAGAAGAATAATCAAGGTACAATAGAAATAATAATAAACAATAGTTAGCGTTTTCTTTTGACATTTAATTGGCGTTGTTTACTTAAGTGTCCACTATAAAGCATACGTGCAGCCTTAATTAGTGTCATAGTGGAAAAAAATCCCTACTATTCGACGACGCACACATTTTCATCAATTAACGGAATTTTATCGTGGTAGAATAGTCGGCTTACGAGAAGCCGTATTATCAATTCGCGATGTCGCTAATCGTGTGGGTCGCAGTGTTGCTACAATGTTGGAGAAAATATTGGCTATGTTGGCGAAGATGGAGAGTCTGGGACGTCTACGGCCTGGACGTCCTAAGTTCACCACCGGTCGTAAAGATCGTGTTCTTTGTCTTGTGATTTTTAGAGACCATTTTTCCTCAACAAGAGGATTTGGTGATAGATGGAGAGGTTTAGTTCATCAATAGATCTCCATACGATCTGTGTATCGAAGAATTTGATCTTTTGGGCTTAAATCGTACCGTCTATTTCTTTGTTTACCTCCAACTCCACTTCATCGAACTGCACCTAATTATAGGTTGCATTGTACTAAGGAATGAAATCGATTCATCTTTAGCGACGAATCTCGATTTTGTTTATGGTCTCATGATGGTCGCAGAATGGTCAGAAGATGTCCTGGACAAAGAAAAAAATTGCAGTTTTGGCTCTAACTCAAGGTGTAATGGTTTGGGGCGCTATCTGCTATGGAAGTAGATCTCCTTGAGTTATTATTCAAGGAACATTAGATGCGAATCGTTTTATAAATCATGTGTTGAGACCAGTGTCAATCCCATATCTGCAAGAGCTGGTAAATCCCATTTGTCAACAGGATAATGCGCGGCCACATGGCGCAAGGGGTAACACTGGAGTTTATGAATAATGCTAATATTAAACTGCTTCCATGGCCGTCGTGGTCACCAGACTTATCCCCTATAGAACACGTATAGGATATGGTCGGACGAAGGATGAATCATTTACAGACACCCTCAGACAGTATAGAAATTCTCTGACGACGAATTTTAAAAGTTTAGGACAGCATACCACAGGCTACCTTAGATTCGCTTATTTCGGGTATGTGTTTTATATTCAGACTGGCACGATTTGTTGTTGAACATTCTTTGAATAAATACATAACCTACATGTCATGAGATGAATAATTGACATCATAGTAAATTTCATTCTTACCAATGCTGTTCTTGACGTTTTATTAAAATTCATTTTAATAAATATAAATAATTTTAGCTAATGAATAAAAATGTTATGAAATTTAGAATATTTAAGATATAAACATAATCTCATAGAGTTTGCTTTTAAATACAATTCTATTTTATAAATTATGAATTTGAGCCAGAAGTGTTGATTTGGTTCATACGGACGCAAATTAATGGCGTAAGTTAAAACATCGAATGGATTGATAATAGGTGCACTCAACCTGTGTACTCAACCTGTTTTGACTAGAACTTGTTCTCATTTATTCATTTTTCTTTTATTTAATTTATATCGTAGTGAAATATCATGGCGGTATGTATATTTCATCAAAAGAAGAACAAATTATTTTTATTCATATAACTTTATTAGCGCATCGAACAAATAGAGAGACCGAGCATATTTCACTCCAGTTTCCATTTAATAATTTTATAATTACGAAAGCAGAAAATTTTTGACAAGACATCCCTTCGCGTCTAAGCGCATAAAGAAAGGCCGCTTAACATTTCTTTTCCTCCTGAAACGGTAATTACTCGATGGGATACGTAATTAGTCGTAGCGATATTATACCTAAATAATTACTCTCATATAAAAAATATATTAGGTTTTATAAATTCAGTTGAATCGATAAAAAAAAATTAAAAAATTAATGCGAAAAAACGTAAAAGTTATGTCGTATTTGCTGAATACAGATCCTCGTTTCAGTTTAATTAAAAAACTAAAGACTAATAAAGTGCCTTTATCAAAATAAATTTATATTTTAGAAGATTATGAAGATTTATTAAAAACTTGTCCCAGGTGAAACTGGAAAGACTATATTAAATATATCAAACAGTGTAAAGATGAAAAGCGTAGATTTAGACTCTGTTGGCAAAAAATGGAATAATGCATGTCACAGATATTTTGGGAAAACTTTCGTTGGCTTAAAAATAAATGTAAATGTCTTGTAATACTCCAACCACAAAACAAATATTCATTAATAGGGACCGGACACGAGAGGCCGATGACTCATTGCTATTGAAAATTTGTATTTTCAAAGAGTTTTTTATTTTATTTATATAATTGGAAAACAAATGGGTGGTGATCTATACAATACGAAATACATTTTTAAATGTTCACTTTGTAGTTCAAGTTGAGTAAAGGAGTATTAGTATTGACTAGCAATGCTTTCTCAAGGTTCTCTTCTGTAAAATTTGTTCTCTTTGAACGAAATACATCTTTGTAGATAGAAAACGTCCTTTCTACGTCACAACTGGTTATAGGTACATACTGGAAATATTCTTTTATTTCAGCATATTTAGCAGTTAGATTTTGAAGCTTTGTCCCCATACTCAATTGCCGCAACGTCATTAAATCTGCATTTCTATTAAAAACTGCGTCAAACTGTTGCCGAATGCTACATCCGAAGTCACTTGGAATATTTTTCAAATCCATCATTTAAATTGAAACTTTAATTTTCGAAATAAGTGATTACTTCCGGCAAATTTGCAAAGTGTTCCTGAAAAAGTACAACTGATTTTTTAAATTTGGAATTTGTATTAGTTCCTTGCACTTCGAGCTACTTCGAGCATCGTCATTTAAACATGTAACGAAATTTTCTAAACTATCGAAATTTTCTGCATAAAAACTAGTAGCTTCCAAACATGTTTCCCATCTAGCTATTACTGGAGAGGGAGGCAGTCACAAAGATGGAAGTTTTTCCCTGTAAAGAGTTACTCTCAATGGTGCTTTTCTGAAAATTTTTTAAAAGCGGATACAAGTCTATCAACTTCCGGAAAAGTGTCTCTGATATATTCACAAATTCTGTGGAGAGCATGTGCTATACAAGTAATATGCAGCATATTAGGATATGTTTCCTTTAATAGTCTACCTGTTTTTAACATATGTGCAGTACTGTCACTGACAAATAAAAGTAATTTTTCTTTGTACTGTACCTGTCGTCGAATGAAGCATTTGGTGTATATTCTCGTAAATAGTTTTAGCTACTCTTTCCGCATCAATTGTATTTATAACTTTTGTTGCTATTACATAAAAGTTATATGGAATAGTTGGATGTACCACATCAGCTACAACATTTACCACACAAAGTCCTAATACATCGACAGTTTCGTCGGCACTTATCCATAGGTACTGATTTGAAAGATGGCTTCTAATGGGTTCTACTATTTTCGTGTAGCACTTAGAAACATAATATTTGCGTAAGGTGGATTCATCAGGAACATTTCGAACAGTATATTTTTGAAGAAATGTTTTGAATATTTAATGGAATATTTGTCGCCATTAAAGTTTCACAGAGATCTTCGTTAAAATTGTCAGATTCCAACGGGTCTAATTTCCGTGTATGTGTGATGTTTTACGTACGATTTCTTGGATTTTAGAACGATATTTTACAGATTTTGCAATAAATTTCGGAATCAATCGACATTCAATCAGTTTGACCCTTAATCCAATTCGCCAATGTTTCACGATGCCATTTTCGACGTTGCTCCATCTCATATCAGAAAAGGTAACTTAAGCAGCGTTCTAGATCTAAATAAATGAAAATTAAAAATGTTTGCGTAAGTTATTGAAATTTAACGAAATTCACTGGATACTTACGTCAAAATAATTGGGAGAAGTAGATTCGATGAAACGATATTAAACAGGATCTATTACAAGAATTGCGAAGTACGTAATTAACAGTTAAAACAATGAAAAAAAGAAATTAACTCACCGTACTTTACTTATCTTATGAAATACTAACTAATAAATAAAATAAATTAGAGAAACTCCTCACGCTTCTATTCACGCCCTTGTAGAAAATAATTTAACTGTAATATTGAAGTAATTGCGTCACAATTCAACGACAAAAACAGATGTCCGGTTAACCGAATGAATAATGCTATTCAATAACTGCGTGTTGTACTTAGCGATGTTATAGATAGACTATTTATATGGTCCATCGTAAGTTCGACCTGATGCGTCCTGTCTCTAGTTATAAGACCGCCTGTATATCTTGCTGAAACTTTCTTTCTTTGTTAACCCAGATATGCCAAACACTTTTTATGTTTACTAAAATACTTTTTTTAACAGTACTTTATCAGCCTAAGCTTACTGATGACATAAAAAATATTTTAAAAATTCCTTCTCTTTAGTAATAATCACAAAGAGGTGTCCTTTTAAAAGGACAGTGGGAAAATAGACGACAATAAAGTAATTTTCTTTTATTTTATTTTATGTTTATTTATTTATTAAACTAAAAATGAAAAATCAAAAAGTGTAAAAAAATGTTATGCCCTCGTGTGATATGCGACAAAGCACCTCACATGTAAAGCGACGTCACATTTTGTGCACTTCGTAGAAACTTTCATGTGACAGACTCTACATCTGGTTTGCTTAGGTTGTTCAGCTACTAAATGATCGATTCTGTCAAATCTTGAAGTAGCATTTTCAAATGGTGAAGGAGATGATTTTGATTTTTGCGGAATATTCTTCTTCCCATTACTTTCAATAAGCCCTAGAGCAATGGTCCTTCTAAAAGTGAGGTGATCCATGTTGCCTCCATGCAATTTATGGAGTTGCCAGGCGTTTTGTTCTGCAACGTCTATCATTTGCGCAATAAGTGGAAAGTACCACTATTTCCCCCGAATTCCTATACGGTATAGGCTGATGTTTTGATCGCTCGGATCAACACCGCCCATATATGCGTTATAATATTTGGTAAGATTAGGTTGGTCTACCATGATACGCTTTTTTTCTTTTTGTGAAAAACGTGAAACTTGGTGTAATGGCTCGACGTCATGAAAATTAGATGTCATGTGCACAAGGCTATTGCCGCTCCATTTTACGATAATTATTGAGCTATTCTCCGTTGTTTTGTAGTCATACGATCCGCGGTTTTTCTTCAAATTTGTATCAAACTCTAATGGACAACCATACAATCGATTTTTTCTTATTGTGCCAGTTCCTTTAATTCCCCGACTAGTAAGAATATCTATCAAAGACAATGTTGTGAAGAAATTATCCAAAGTATAAGTGATATGGAAGTTGCTTATGATTTGTTAAGACATCAAGGTATTCGAGAATTACGGAGGGCCTCAAGCCAAGATTTCTATAAAACTCTTTTATATTTGATTTGGCACCTTGATATGGCTCAAACCAAACCACATATCCGGATGGCAAGGCGCCGACCCAAAACTTGTAACCGTACCTCAGAGGTTTTCCTCTGATAAATTGTTTGCAGCCATGGTGTCCAAAATATGGAACCATGGCCTCATCTATAGAGTGGTGTTCATTCGTTGGTGAAAGCTTAACAAACCTCTGAAGAAGTATGTTGAAAAGAGGCCTGACTTTGGAATAACGATCTGTATTATCTAAATTTCTATTATCACAACAATGAATATTTGATAATAAATATTCAAACCTGTTCCTTGACATCGCATTTGATACTACATCATTATGGGTATCTCGTGAATTCTGCCAAAACATGCGACGTATGGGTAACTTTACATAGCCGCTTAGTAAGAGAATACCGATAAAAGTTTTTATTTCCTCTATTGTGATGTCATTTTTTCTATTTTTTGAAGCAGCATAACTATTAGAATATGACGAGAACATATCAATTACATCTTTGTCAAAAAACAATTCAAATAAAAGTAGTGGGTCAGAAGTATCAACCGAACTGAGTTTTTAGATCCACTTTTTTCCACTTGTATGTCTTTTTTTTTATATTCTGAATATGCTTTTGACTCGTTGACAAACCTAGATAGAGGCCATAAGTCCTCTTCATCCCAATTGTCCTCATCATTGCTAGTAACAGTATTTTGCGAAAATAGTTCAGCTCCTGCTAGCAATTGAGCCCGAGGTAAATTGTTGACATTCACAATATCTTCGTCTCCGGAGTCCTCATCCGTAAGATCATCACAAGCAGTAGTAGGCGGCATTATAGCTATTTCTACATTGGGAGTTAAAGTTTACTCATCTTCCTCTTCCAAAGAACGCAGTAGTTTGTCTAATGTCAAACCTCTGAAAATATGTAGTTTTGTTGTCTAAATCCTATTATAACAGTATATTAATATAAAAGAGAGTTGGGAAATTTTGTAACCGCACATCAACAATTTAAAATAGATTAGAGTAATAGGTATTTAATTTGTAGTGTGTCTCAGATGTTACCAAATAAGATATATATTTCACAATCAATTATTGTAACTTTAGTTTGATAATGACATGTAATGTCGAAACTGCAGTCACATAGTGATAAAAATAAGTGAAGTTATTCAAAGTTTAATTGAGTGTTTTATTTTACTTATATCCAGTATCATGAATCTTCACAAAGTAACAGCCGAAAGTGTTATATATGTAGTTTTGTTATTATATGTGCCCACTGTACTTTTAAAAGGACACACTTGGTGGCAGTTACTTGCAGGGCAGAATAAAAATATTTATTGCTTGAAAACAAAGCACTATCCTTCTTTAGATATTAATAAACATGTTTTTATCAACAAAGATACAATTTACTAACAATTTGCTATAAAATACCTACCCTACAAGTCTAAAATCATATGTACCAGACATGGTCACTTTTTCTTGCACTCTAACCTCACAATAATCACCTGTTTATTGCAAACTGTCAAAATACTGTAGAATATAACTTCTCATTAATGTTTGAATACAAGACGACATCTATTATTACAACGCGTAAGTTTTATTTTAATTTAAAGGCACACCCGCGAAACGTCCTTTTAAAAGGACAGTGGTCATATCTGGGTTAATAGGAACAAAATACATCTTTACTGAAAATTTCACTAAAATATGACAACGTTTATTGGATGTTCATTTATTTATGACGGAAAGTATATATCTAAGTAAAACACAATTCTCCACAATTTCTAAATCCATTAAATTACAAATCCCAGAATGTTTGTAAGACTTACTTCTAAGTAATTACACGGATTTCGGTTATATACTCGTATTTCCCTTAACTTCGTCTGAGAATATATCACAGCCATGCCGCAACCGAGCAATTAGACGACTATACGATATAATAGAAATACAATATTTTGTGCTTTGAAAAACAGATATTCACCATGATTACGAAAGTTGAAAATACGAACCTTAATTTTATTTCAAAATATATTTGTTTTTATATTCATAATATTGAATTTTTATTTTTGATATTTACTAATAAAAAGAGACTGATTGAATAATATTCGAGTAGTAATAATTGTTTTTCCTCATGGTTTCAATGAATTTTTCGAATTTGGTTGACCAAAATATAAGTTTTCGATTATATAATAGTTTGAAATAGCACTAATATATTTACAATATAATCGTTAATAAATTGAATCTTGGAGTTAGAGGCCATAAGTCTTCTTCATCCCAATTGTCCTCATCATTGCTAGTAACAGTATTTTGCGAAAATAGTTCAGCTCCTGCTAGCAATTGAGCCCGAGGTAAATTGTTGACATTCACAATATCTTCGTCTCCGGAGTCCTCATCCGTAAGATCATCACAAGCAGTAGTAGGCGGCATTATAGCTATTTCTACATTGGGAGTTAAAGTTTACTCATCTTCCTCTTCCAAAGAACGCAGTAGTTTGTCTAATGTCAAACCTCTGAAAATATGTAGTTTTGTTGTCTAAATCCTATTATAACAGTATATTAATATAAAAGAGAGTTGGGAAATTTTGTAACCGCACATCAACAATTTAAAATAGATTAGAGTAATAGGTATTTAATTTGTAGTGTGTCTCAGATGTTACCAAATAAGATATATATTTCACAATCAATTATTGTAACTTTAGTTTGATAATGACATGTAATGTCGAAACTGCAGTCACATAGTGATAAAAATAAGTGAAGTTATTCAAAGTTTAATTGAGTGTTTTATTTTACTTATATCCAGTATCATGAATCTTCACAAAGTAACAGCCGAAAGTGTTATATATGTAGTTTTGTTATTATATGTGCCCACTGTACTTTTAAAAGGACACACTTGGTGGCAGTTACTTGCAGGGCAGAATAAAAATATTTATTGCTTGAAAACAAAGCACTATCCTTCTTTAGATATTAATAAACGTGTTTTTATCAACAAAGATACAATTTACTAACAATTTGCTATAAAATACCTACCCTACAAGTCTAAAATCATATGTACCAGACATGGTCACTTTTTCTTGCACTCTAACCTCACAATAATCACCTGTTTATTGCAAACTGTCAAAATACTGTAGAATATAACTTCTCATTAATGTTTGAATACAAGACGACATCTATTATTACAACGCGTAAGTTTTATTTTAATTTAAAGGCACACCCGCGAAACGTCCTTTTAAAAGGACAGTGGTCATATCTGGGTTAATAGGAACAAAATACATCTTTACTGAAAATTTCACTAAAATATGACAACGTTTATTGGATGTTCATTTATTTATGACGGAAAGTATATATCTAAGTAAAACACAATTCTCCACAATTTCTAAATCCATTAAATTACAAATCCCAGAATGTTTGTAAGACTTACTTCTAAGTAATTACACGGATTTCGGTTATATACTCGTATTTCCCTTAACTTCGTCTGAGAATATATCACAGCCATGCCGCAACCGAGCAATTAGACGACTATACGATATAATAGAAATACAATATTTTGTGCTTTGAAAAACAGATATTCACCATGATTACGAAAGTTGAAAATACGAACCTTAATTTTATTTCAAAATATATTTGTTTTTATATTCATAATATTGAATTTTTATTTTTGATATTTACTAATAAAAAGAGACTGATTGAATAATATTCGAGTAGTAATAATTGTTTTTCCTCATGGTTTCAATGAATTTTTCGAATTTGGTTGACCAAAATATAAGTTTTCGATTATATAATAGTTTGAAATAGCACTAATATATTTACAATATAATCGTTAATAAATTGAATCTTGGAGTTCCAGTAATTTAATATAATTACATGCTTCGGCTTGTCGAATGCTTACTTGGGAAATTACTAACTTCAAGGAAAGGTAGACGATACTATTTACCAATGTCATAAATAGATTAAATAAACTGATCTACACAGTATAGAAGAAAGACAGAATTTAAATAATAACAAATAAGGCAAAATTTGCACTCAAGTGATTTGCTTTCTAATTAACCCCATTGTATTACAAATAAAAACCTGTTTTTAATTTGTGTATACTTTATAAGGAAACAGAAATTTCGAAATGTAACTTACTTTTAAATAGCCCTACATATTTTATGAAACATAAATATTGTAGTTACAATGCTGAACACATTAACCCTAGGGCTACCGAGTGGGTCCAATGGACACGAAACAATTTCTAACCATTGTTTTATCGTACTTATGGTTGGGCAAATTTACTGGTATTAATAGACTTTCTAAGTACGAGTTATAGGTTTAAAATTTTGAAAAAAAATTAATTTAAGAACGAATGGTTTTGGCAGTATAAAATTAATTTCGCGATTTACCAACTGGGTCCGTTGGACCCATATGTCGATTAATGTAAAAATGCAGTTAAAGCGAGTGTGTTTTATAATGATAGTGGTTCGCTTATAAATTATGGATTTCCCCGCTGCTGATAAACCTTTCTTGTCATTCCCCGATGTGTACAGAAAGGGGAAATCCCTTAATCATGCGGATTTTTGGGACCTTACTTGTTTCAGCATATCTATAGCCGCACATCGTGAACAATGCACTAGCGCCTGCCGAATCTGTGTAGTGTTACTTTGTTACTGTGAATAAGACAAAATTTATATTTTGTTCAGTTGTGATGTGCGATTTGATATTTTATCATCATTTTTTATCAATTGTCAGGTAGTTATTTCTGAATCATTTATTGCGACTATTTTCTGCTTTACGTTTTACTCATTACGGAAAATGAATCGTAGAAATAAGGAATACCTTACACAACAACAGCTAGAGGCGATAGTAACCGAAATGAGTGACGTTGAATACAATAGCGGATACGAGGCTTCAGACGACGATGGAGAGGTAGATGCAGTCGAAGGCCTCATCGATGGAGGTGGTACAAGCACAGCAGAAGAATCAGACAGCGAAGAATCTGCTGAGAGCAGCGATGATGACCACAACAGAAATTCGGCTGGAGCTAATTCTTTTATATCAAAGAACAAACAAGTTGTTTGGTACTAAGATCCCATTTTGCCTCATCACGGAAGACAACTACGACACAATATTTTACGAGAACGTTCAGGCCAAACACGTTTTGGCAATCACGACTTCGATACACCTGCTTCTTCTTTTTTGATTTACTTTCCTAAACCTCATCTTAAAATTATACTAAAAAGGACGAATGAACGGGAGATTGTTTTCGGTAAAAATTTGATAAAAATGGATGTCCAAGAATTGAAGAAATTTATTGGAGTTTTGATACTAATAAGTGTATATAAAGCTTATAACGAGGACGTAATACAACTTTGTAGCAAAAACAATGGTCGAAAAATCTTAGGTACTATTATCGCTCGGAATAGATTTCAAAATATACTTCGTGTACTTAGATTCGACGATGCAGCGGAATGACGAAGAAAAAGGAGTGGCGACAAAATAGCACCGAAACGGGAATGCTTTGAGTTATGGAATACTTATTTGTGAGATGCGTATTTACCAAATTGGTGTATGACGGTTGATGAACCGCTTGTAACATTCAGAGTTAGACAATATATTCCATGAAGACCTGGGCCATTTGTGATAGTGCAAGGACCTATGCATGGAAACTGGAAATTTATCCTGGAAAGCAGGGAGAGGAAAGAGACAAGGATCAAAGCGAAAAGGTTGTAAAACGTTTAGTAGATGAAATTGAAAACTCTGGAAGGAATGTCACCTGCGACAATTTCTTTACTTCGTACAATCTTGCAGCAAAGTATTTGTTATCAGAAAACCTAACATTAGTTGGTACGGTCCGTAAAAATAAGCTTGAATTGCCATCTTCATTTGTTGATCCATAAAATCGTCAAGCGATTTCCACACAGTTTGGTTTTATGAATGCGATGATTATTTCGTATTTCCCAAAGAAACGCGAGCTTGTGACGTTGCTGAGTACTCTGCACAGTCAGAAAATTGATGATAATAGCCAAGAGAAGAAACCTCCTGTAATCCTGGACTATAATAAAACAAAAGGTGGCGTGGACAACATGGACAAAATGACGCGATCATGCACTTGTAGTTTTTTATAACATAATAGACATCAGCGCCATGAACGCATACATACGATGGAAGCTCTTGAAACCTAATTCAGCTTTTGATTTGTAAAGGAGAAGAAACTTTCTAATTGATCTAGGAAAGGACCTAGCAGAATACAAGTACCACGAAAAACCAGAAGCAGAAGAAGAAGCTGAAGCATCTACTAGTTCTGAGATTCCAAGAAAGAAGAAGAGATGTGATGTTTTTATATCTTCAAAAGACATAAAAACAAGAACAACTTGTGCACGTTGTAAAACCAATGTATGCGAACTCTCAGTAGTTATATGTAAGAAATGTGCTTAACCCACTTTTACTTTTATGTAAGTCAGTTATATATTTTTTTTTACAATATTTATGTCTTATTATTGTTACTGCTTCGGTTTATTCTAATGGTCTTTTTTTATGTTGAATAAAATAAAAGCCAAATATAATAATGCTTACGTTATATTTAATTCAAAATAATCGCCGCATATTAGCTCAAACCCAGCATATAGTAATACGGGTCCAATGGACCCACGTGGTAAGTAGCGATAGGCTGTTTTCCTGGTAGTTCTAGTGTTAACATGAGTACATTAAACAAACATACAAAAAAATAAAGCACTATTCCTGAACACTTAGTCCCTATAGTAAGAAAGATAAAACAGAACATGAAAATTTCGGTTGTCCAAACATCTTGCGCATACATCGTTGCAGTATTTTGGACATACTCATCTACTGTATTTTATACAATATCACATTGTGTTTTATTTCATTTATTCCTATTTCGATTTAAATAGGAAACCTCTTCTTCTTCAAGCCCAAGGAGATGATGAACTTGTCGTCTCAACTCTACGGGTATTTGAGGTATTGTTGCTCTTTCCTAGATTTGAGGTTTGATAAGTGCCCAAGCTATATTTTCAATAAAATCGCGTCGAACAACTTTTTTATATACTGTCTTTGCTGAATAAACGCATGTTGCATTTATGCACGCAATATTTAGCAAATCGTACAAGATTACTAAAGGCTACCGTCTGAAGTTACGACCAACATCATACTCGTACACATTACAGACCTGATCCAAAAGATATACTCTCACTTTCGTTTGGTTACAAAATGTTGCCATTTCAGGTTTCTGTTTGTCTCCTGTTTATTGGTCGATCCTGTTATCCATATGTAAAGATGAAATAATCAGGACACGCCTGAAGCAATCTTCAGAAAATCAAATAGAGATGAATTAGTTTGTCTTTCAGCTTTATTTTTTTAAGAATTCCCACATGGGGTTAGTCGTTTTTCATGAAGCAGAGCCTAAACAAGTGGTATGCTGGAAAATCAATTATCTCCTGTTACGTTTCTACTAGTGTCCTCTACAGGCTTCACTACTCTCAAAAAAATTTCAGTTAATTACTATATACAACATGATTCAATAGTCTCGAAAATTTTACAACAAAAATAATTTTTTAATTTACTACGTCTTATTATAACACCTTTTTGCAAAAGTGGCATTAACTACTCGAAAAGCTGTCATACAATAGATTGAGGCTATTTTTTCACATATACAGGGTGGCCCAAAATGACCGAAGGGGTTTTAATTCCTTATAAGTTTTTTATTATAATTTTTTTTTTGTTTTCAGTATTTTGTGAAGAAGGCTTGGGGAATTTAAAATGGAACAGTACACAATTGAACAACGTGCCAAAATCGTTGAAATTTATTTCTCAAATCAACGATCCATTGTTTTGACTCAGCGTGCATATCGTCGTTACTTTAATGTGCGGGTTGGACCCTCAGAGTCAACAATAAACCGTCTGGTTGCAAATTTTCGAGAACAAGGGGCAGTAAGGAACCTTCCTGGTGCCGGCAGACGACGAACGGTGCACACGGATGACAATATTGAACGGGTACAGGAGAGTATTCGGGAAGATGGAGAAACATCAACCAGGAGACGTTCGACACAACTTGACCTCTCAAGAGGGTCGCTGCAGAGAATTTTGCATACAATAAGAATATTTCCATACAAAATTCAGCTTGTCCAACAATTGAAACCGACAGATTACCAGCACGACTTGATTATGCAATTTATTTTCGTCAAAAAGCAGAAGAAAATAATGATTTTATTCATAATTTAATTATGAGCGACGAAGCCCATTTCCAATTAAATGGGTTTGTTAATAGGCGAAACTGCAGGATATGGGATACGGAAAATCCAAGAGTAGTCAACAGCGAGAATTACACCCACTTAAGTGTACCGTTTGGTGCGGTTCTTCGTCGGAAAGGATAATAGGCCCATATTTTTTGGAAAATGAACACGGTGTCGCCGTTTCCATCACTGGTGTTAGATATCGGACAATGTTTAAGAATTTTTTAAGGCCAGCCGTTGAAAACCATCCGCAAGTATGGTTCCAACAGGATGGAGCCACAGCGCACACTGCAAGGGATACAATGGCTCGTTTACGAGACATCTTTGGTGAACGAATTATTTCCCGTACAAGCGATTTTAATTGACCTCCGCGTTCACCGGATTTAACCGCTTCAGACTGTTTCTTTTGGTGTTATTTGAAAGGAAAAGTCTATATTAATAAGCCTCGAACCACACAGCAGTAAAAAAATAATATACGCGACGAAATCAACAACATAACACCTGAAGTTTTGCGAAAGGTTATGGAAAATGTTTTGGAAAGAGCACGAATATGCGAAGCAGAAAATGGCCACCACTTGCGAGATATAATTTTTCATAATTAAATTAAAAATATTCTCCATTAATATACTGTATTTAAAATTAAAAAAATTTAATAATTATGTCTTAAATAAGAAGTTATAATGAACTCAAACCCCTTCGGTCATTTTGGGCCAGCCTGTACAATGTGTGCAAATAACGACTTCCTACGTCATTTTAGTTTATAACTTGTTAACTTACACCTGACAGTGGTTTTACTATATTACACTCAATCCTTGTATTTCGAAACTTTGGCGCATTTAGTCTTGCTATATTAAAAGTTACTGCGGTATGTACCGATACTGAAATATTATTAAACGCTCACGAAAGTTCGCTTTAATGAATACCTAACAATATGAACACAACGAGAACTTCAAGCAGAAGAATCTCATTGCCAAAGTTTAAAGTATCACATAACAAATCAACGGTTTTCAGCTATAAGCAGGGGAAGGAAGTTTGATGCTGCCGTGGCTGCTTCAGACTTCGAAATCTGTTAGAAATTCGAAACATTTTACTAAGAAATCGTTCATGTTGAACTTGTTATCATATGTACGGTATAACTTTCGTTATGTGCGGCTGTTAGCTGCCCGGATTATAGAACACTTAAGTGGTGTATATTAAACTTATTGTTTGTATGAACGCTAGGTTAACACGGTGGTCTCGTAATGATGGCATTTTGTTATGGCATATGTTATAAGTGCTTAGTGTCAGTTGAATTCCTGACGTTTAATTTGTGTTCTCCAAGTACGAATTTAACTAGCATTTATTAAAATTTGATATTCCGCAGGCACTTCCAGACGTACGACTACTTTTGGAATTAATTTAGAAGTGAAATTAATTCTAGAGAATACCTTAAACACTCATTTACTATTCTTGGATGTAATTATATTTCTAACATAAACAAATGTAGAGTTACATCTTCAAAAACTTTATAGAGTTGCAGCAAAATAAATACAATTTTACCCTAATCACATGAAATGTATAATAATAGTTGTTTATATCTACTTATTATTATACAGGCTCATTTCAAACCTCACCATGGGGATCTCGTTTATTACACAGGCCAGCGCTTTTTAACTTTCTAAAAATTGTTTTAAATTTGATAGCTGATTCTTATGTGTTTTTGGGCGCTGAATCCAAATATGAACTCTATTTTTCTCCATCACGTAAGGATTTTTCACAAAAAGGCTTCAAATTATATTTTTTAAAAATTAAAAATAATTTTTAGTTACATTTTGAATTTATTTACAAAGGATATAAAAAACAAAATTACTTACAAATATCACTAAATCTAATGAAAAGAAACAGTAAATAGTATATTAAAAAACGAGTTTCATAAGGCACCATTTTGCCGCACGAGATCAGTTTAGAAAACGAGCCGCTTGCGGCGAGTTTTCTAAAGAGCGAGTGCGGCAAAAGGCCTTATGAAACGAGTTTTTTATACTATTTTTTCTATTTTGCTTTTTTACATTAATAAATTGCTTAAATTGGAATTATTTAATTTGAAAGTTCAGAGTTTAATTTTTATATAAAGCATGCAGTTGGTCACATTGATACTTGACATTTTCAAATTTAAATCTTGCTATCCGCGAAGTATATTATATTACATATTATTTACTAATTTTCGTTAACATTACTTGATACTTCATTTAAAAATATAAACATGAGTGACATAGAAACATATATATGTTGTTGTCAATTGTATACAACATACGTTGTTTGTGTAAAATACGGACATATATCATATCTGTCAAATGTACATAAATTCTTAAAATCAAATGACAGCAATGATATTTATTTCTGTATTCGAACAACGCCAACATTGAAAAATGAAAAAAAGCGTATCGAAATGAAGCTCATTTCGACACTGTTTTGGGTTTCATAATGAGTTCATTTCGAACGCAAAATAGAAAAATACTATTTATGTCTTTACAAGTTCTTATAATATCTCTTTCTTTGTCTTTCCATACTCCTTTTTGTGCTTTTTCTTCTGTAATCTCGTAGTGGACCATCCCTTTTTAACATCCAACAATAATCAGCTATCATGCTTATATTCCATCTTCCTTGGTATCTTATCTCCATCTCTTTTAGGTCTTGGTGGAACCTTTCCCCCTGCTCCACACCAAGATTGCACCAAGATTTTCAGGGAAGTAGTCGAGATGCGAAAATAGAAAATGCACCTTCAAACTCATGTTACAGCCTAAGGTTTTAAATTTTTCTAACATATTTTGCACAATGTTTTTATAATCTTCATGTTCTTTGTTGCCAAGAAAATTTGTAACCACATTTTTTAAGGCTATCCATGCTTGTTTTTCTGCTTCTTCCATTTTAGATTCAAAATTTTCATCTTTCATAAGCTTTCTTATATCCGGCCCAACAAAAACACCCTCCTTTATCTTTGCTTCTGACAAGCGAGGAAACTGGCTGCAAAGATACTTGAAGCACTCTCCATCTTTTTTTAATGTCATCACAAATTGTTTCATTAACCCTATTTTTATATGTAATGGAGGAAGCAAAACTTTGCTCGGGTCTACTAAACTTTTTCTTTCAATGTTTTTCATTCCAGGTTGTAAGGTTTGTCTTGGTGGCCACATCTTTTTACAATAGTGCTGCTTTCTATCAGGACTATCCCACTCACACAAAAAACAAGGATATTTAGTATAACCGCTTTGTTGTCCAAGTAACAAACAAAGAACTTTCAAATCACTATAAATTGTCCAGCCTTGATCCTTGTAACGAATTTTAATTAAAAGTAGCTCAAGATTTACATAACACTCTTTTAAATGAACTGAATGTCCCACTGGTACAGAAGCATATTTACTTCCATTGTGTAGAAGAACGGCCTTAAGGCTCCTTTTTGAAGAGTCAATAAAGAGTCTCCATTCAGAAACATTATATTCTACGTGGAATTGTTCCATGAGCCCGGGTACATCATTACAGAAAACTAGTGCATCTTCTTCGGAATAATATCGAGCAAACTCTTTTTCTCTGTTCCTAAACCAGTAAAATGTTGTGCTAGGTGCTAACAAATTTTTTTCTTTCAACCTTGACCCTAAAAGCTCAGCTGAGTCCTTAGGAAGGTTTAAGTCCCTCACCAAATCATATAATTCAGATTGGTCAAACAGTTTTGACCCATAACTTCCAGTATCATAGTAATCACTTCCCCCATCCAGTTCACTTGCGCATGTACGTGAAACCATTTCGTCATCAGATACATCATCTAATGTATCTGGTAGTGAAGGAACAGGTACTTCTGGTCCATGAGGTATAGGACGTGATGCCGATCGAAGGTTTGGGTAAACGATATCCTTTTTGTTTTTTAAATTGAATCCGTGTACTACACACGAACAAAAATAACAATCATCGCTATGATTGATCGGTTCTCTCCAAACCATAGGCACTCCAAAGCAAAAAGACTGTTTTTTTCCTAGTGACCACTGGCGAAGCTAGTCAACACACTGAACAAACCTTATGAGGAGCCCAAGGTTTGTCTTGGTCTCCTAATTTCACACCAAAATATGCAAAATATACTTTTTTTACAAAATCTGTAGTGTTTCTTTGTTGTTTTTTTACTGTAAACTTTCCACAAATATAGCAGAAGGAGTTGGGTACATTGACACAGCCTTTTGATGCCATTGGAATTTAATTTTTAAAAACTCGTAAAATAAAAATTAAATTAACTCAGCAACTAATTACAAATATCAACTAATTACACAAATTCACACCATGCATAGTTGTAAAGAAGATATTGAATGAACTAACTGTTTTGTCTAGAATAGCAATATGTTTGTAGTGGAGGTGGGGAGGTAGATATGCAGTAACAGGAAGATGATGAGTCATGTCTTGCGACATGCTCAATTATTTCTATTTGTAACTTCTTTATCATAAATCTAATGTATGTTTATTCAGAATATCAACTTCTTGCATCATCATAAGTAAAAAAATTATAATAGTTTATTTAAACAACGGTTTAACAAAATTGTCCTTTTCAAAAAGACTAATACATGCAGATAGGTCAAAAAACCCCAGATTGTAAAAAAACCTTATGTGATGGAATTTTTTAAATAATTTTCCCATTTTCAGCACCAAAAAATCTATTGAAATCACTGTATAAAATCCAGACAAATTTACCATCGCAGGCCTGTGCTATTGGAGATAGAGGGTAGGTTTAAATTGGGCAAAGTTGCTAAATTTTGTGGTTGTTATGAATCCGAAGAGAAAATGGACCTGTGTCAAATGACGTTCGAGATTTTTTAAAAAACGAAACAAGCTTATTTTCTTCTTTTACCTCTAGCGCGTTTATTTGGGGTTGCAGAGGAAAACTAACACATTATCGAGGCCACTCTTGATCTACTATCTAATGGTAAACTCTAAATTTCCATATGACGTTTCGGTTATATCTGGTCATCAGCAACTTTATTATTTCTTATGGGAACTATGTCGGATTTTGACACCGTTAGAAAGAGTTTCGTTTCTGATTTCAACCATATATGACAAGTTGACACAAGTTTTCGACATTATGCTTTAATTCACGAAGAATACGTTTTAAGATTAACGGCCGTATTCACCATGCTAAAATTAACAGCTAGTTAACTAACAATCCGATAAGTTTAGCCGCGCTGTTAAGGTTAGCCGAAATTCACCAACGTAGAATAACTGCTGGTTTATTAACTGATTGTTTAGACTAATTTATGCCAACATCGGTGCATTTGTCCCAACATTTACGGGCGAAAACTATCTTCATATATATTAATGTATCATGTCATGACATATTGCCATGGATTTTTCCATGGAGAAGAAAGGAAAAAATAATAGAACTATATTGAACTTTTTGTGTAGTACATTTATTAAACTTATATATTTCATTTTGGTGTCTATTTTATTTCAGACGGGGATCGTTATAAATATATTTAATTTTAAGTGATGAATTTTATTATGTTTGAAATTTTGATCCATCCTCGTATATTTAGGTTGGTCAGATGTTTAAAGCCGCCGCCACCCCGGATATCATATTGTACTAAGATGTGTGTTTTTCTCTATATCTTGATTTTATAGTGGGTGGGGATGCCCTTGCGGGTCCTGGAACTTCATTTTAGAGATTATTTGAATGTCCTTGAAGATAGGTGTGTATAAGTGTATATCAGACACGACTTAATTTTGTCTAATATAATTAAAATTTTGTATAATTCGTTTATAGTTTTTGGTGCGTCGTATGTGATTCAATAGTAATTTATCGTGAATTTACAAATCTTTTATATTTGTAATTTTATTTAAATGATACACCTACCTGAAGAAAGGGAATCTCTCGTGTTTAATTGTGACTTACTTTAATTAATGTAGGTATCTTTATAATTATTAATATATATTGATGAAAGCGCTATAATTAACTTGTAAAATTTTTGTGAAATTTTTTATGTATTCAGAATAATATCTAGAAAATTTGTTAGATGTTTTTTGGGGAGTTTGGGTGTTTTTATTCACTTTGAATATTTTAATACGTAGGAAAGTGGGGACGAGTTTGTGTAATGTCATGTGATTGCAATCATGACAGTTCAGATTTTGATTTCGCACGCAGAGTAAACAATTCTTTACTTTGGCGTTTAAATTGTTGGGTTTATATTTTTGTTGACATCTGATGAATTCTTGGATATTATTAATTTAGTTATCTTTGCTCGTGATTTGTCATTCAAGGTTTTTTACTGGTTTGTATCTTCATATGATATCCAAACCTTTTTTATCCTTGCTGCTGTGCATTTAACAGTTCAACGTTACACTTTGTAAAGTTGATTTTTTTTTTTTTATTATATTAATGTAAAGGGAAAATGTGTGTATAATTTATCTGACACCTCGTGTTTTATTTTATGATATAACCTGCATCCGTAAGGATCGACCCGAGAAAAGTGAGCTCAAGGAATTCTACGAGACTGAACAGCCGGACGATTAAGTTGTAGTGTGAACAAAAAGATTTAATAAGCAATCAAAAGCACATTCCACTGCATAATTTTGGCAGCTCAACGTGTCGGCGAATGAAGAAAGGAAGTATTAAAGAAATTATAAGCAAATAAATTTAGCGAACGCAACGTGCAAGGCGAGAATATAGTATATTAGCAGAAATAAAGCAACGTAAAAGCGAACGAAGAAAGGTTATAAATAAAATTATAAGTAAACAATATAATTTTAAAAAATGGAATATTTGAAACAAAGAATGGGTAATGCTAGTTACATGCATGAAGGAGGGGGCGACGGAGAAAGCAGTCAAGGAATGATGGACATGTTGCAAATGATGATGACAATGATACAACAAAACTACAATGATCTGGATAGAAAAATGGAGCATATAAAACAAAACTATAATGATATGGAAAGAGGAATGGAGGAAATAATAAAGATAATGGATAAAAGGGTACCAAGAAACCGTAACAATCAAATAAATAAAGAAAACATAATAAGTGAAAGTAAAATAGCACACGTCGAGGAAAAACAAGCAATAGAAGAAAAGGAATTAGTAATAATGGATCAAGAAGAAAAGGAATCGATAATAATGGAACAAGAAGAAAAGGAAGGAGTAAATAACATAACAAAAGAAGAGGAATCAACGATTTCAAAGGGAAGTTTAGAGGATGTGCCTGGGGAAGAATCTAAGCCACAGGACGATGGAAATGATTTGGATACAGAAGTTGAAAGAAGAAACAATCAGATAAGGGTAAGAGAAGAAATTACATTAAATAAAATTAATTTTAAAAATAGGGAGATAAGAGAATTTGATATAATTAAAACAAATGCAAAGTTAGAATGTAAGTTGGATAAAAGTAATCATGAGAAAATGGTTAATAAAATATATAAACAGGCATTTGTCATTAATGATATTAATGATAAACAAACTAGAATTAAAATGAAATTGGTTTCTATAAATGAAATTTATAATTATAAATCTAATAAGCATATAGAAAATAAACGCAAGGATTCCTGTAATGATATTTTAAAAAACAATTGCTTTTTAAATTATATAAATCAGATGCATGTCAACATTAATTTTATAGAACAAAATACTCTGAAAATTAGGAAATATAAGGGTACTAAATTTAAGTTAAATAGACCCACATTTTATATTCAGGTAAAAGTAAAAATGAAATTAGAAATTATTTACAATCGGATATTTTAGATAGGCCCAACAAAAACATAGATTTGTTGTAAACTATTAAGATGAATATGCGAGGTATAAGGATTTTTGCTTTTGAAATAATTAATTGGAATGTGATGTACTAAAGGATATAAATAAAATTTGGAAATGTTATAGGAGTTGATATATGATATTGAAATAAACTTAACGTAAAGGATAATTAAAATTAAATTATTATAAGAAGAGGAATTAGATATAGGAAATAAAAAGGTGTTTACAGAATTTCGTCGTGATAAAAAGTTATAGGATATTTTGAATATGAAAAAATTTATAAAATTTCGTCGAGGATATATGAAATGAAATATTTGGAAAATGAAAGTGCATTTATATAAAAAATTTTCGTCGTTATATTTAAATAAAAGGTCGTCGGTATATGAAAAAATTATTATGATAGAAATACAGATATATATATATATATATATATATATATATATATATATATATTGTTGGAAATAAAAGTATGGTAATTATGAATTTATAAAAAAGAATTGTTGACATGTTTAAAGGTAAATGAATATGATATTTGATTATGATGGTATACGAATTTCGGATTTAATTGACAACAGGGGCGTATTGATAATCATGTAGAAATGTGAAATACGTATCTACGTCTTTGGAGAAGATACATATGAACTTGTATTGTGTTCTTCACACCCCATTTTTTATAATATTACATATTATTAAAAATACTTTTGTATTATACAAAGTTTTATTGTAAACTAGTATCGATCTTTTTGTATTTGTGTATACTGATGTTAGGTTGTAAGTACCTAACGAACACACCGTGTTGGTGAAACAATTATCGTTTGACGAATAAATATTAGGTAATAAAGTGAAGTTTTTAACTATTAGTTTTATGTATATTTTAAATTATGGATCTTCATTAAGTAAAAGCCGAATCAATTTACTTAGAATGGATCGACATCTAGCAAAGGTTTAATTAATCTAATATGTTATGAATTTCATTGACCATGTTAATAACCTTTTGAAACACACGTTATCCTGTGTCAATTTATATACTATACATATACAAACCGTTTCATTTATTCGCAGAGGAAAACGGAATTCTTATATCTGAACGTATCCCCGAATGATTTACCTTGCATTACGGTGCGGTTTCAACATCATGTTAATATTTCATTTACCCGATTTTCAACGAAATATATCCGATAATTTCGTACCAAAGTTTGCTTAAAAACTTTCACTCCAATCAATGACTCCATTATCATTTAAAATTTGGAGATCTAGTAAAGGTTTTCTGAAAGTTTCATAGCAAGTTTGAATATTGGATAGAGCAGCTGAAATCATGATTGAACGATGAGTTGTGAATTATCGATGGACTGTACAGTCGATCGATCAATTAATGAATAAATATTTATAGTTACTTCGTACAAACGCAATATGCTGCGAATCTGGACAAAATTTTAATCATAAATTATTGATCCGATTAGATTATATAAAATTGAATATGTTAATATATTTTGCATTATTTTCTTAAGAAAATATACTATTTAATATTATTGGCAGAAATAAGATATTATTAGTATAGATATTATTCAAAAAATTGTAGTTTTATAGAAAGTTAATTCTTTTTTTTATATGAGGGTTGTCTCTTATACTAGTGATGTCCGATATTAAAGGTACAATCTAAAATTTCACTCACATATATATTTAAAGAAAATATTTAATATATTCTACAAAACATCCCTTCACGGTAGTCTTGCCTGTCAAGTCGTCCACAACTGTGTCTTGCAATTCCTGTTGATTCGCAAAGTGTTTCCCCGTCAAAGATTTCTTCAGGGGTCGGAATAAATAAAAAACAGAGAGGGTCAAAGCGGCGGATGTTGGAGCACCTCCCACTTCCGCTGTGTCAACCATTCCTTGGTTTGATTTGACGTGTGCGGTCTTCGTGCAAAAGTTTAACGTAATCGTCCTGGCCTTTTCCTTCTAATAGCTTTATGCAATTTCTGGAGAGTTTCGCAGTATATGTAGCTGTTAATGGTTGTGTGCGGTTCAATTAATTCACAGAGCAATAGGCTTTCACTATCCCAGAACACGGTGGCCATGGTTTTGTGGGCAGATGGTTGAGTTATGAATTTTATTTTAACTGGAGAATCTGGATGTTTCCACATCATGGACTGTTGTTTCGACTCTGGGGTGAACTCATAAACCCAGGTTTCATCTCCTGTAATGATGCTTTCAATGACAGAATCCCCTTCATGTTGGTATCGGGTGAGTTGTGGTTCTCGGAGAGCATTTTCGGCACCCAGCGAGACGAAACTTTGCGAAAGTTTAGGTCGCATATGATTTCATGGACACAACTCTTAGGAATGCCAGTCAATTCCGCAATTTCACGAACTTTAAGGCGACGATCTTCCCTAATCAAACCTTCAACAATTGGTCAGTTTTCATCTGTTCGTCCATCTTTAAATTTTTTGCACAAAACGCTGACTTTTTTTCGGCTTAAGATCTTCGGGCCATAAACGCCCTCTAATCTGCGATGAATGTCGCTCTGATTAACAACTTCGGCTTACAAAAATCGGATAACCGCACGCACTTTACACTTGGAATACTCTGCGATTACACGCGTACGCTTCTAAATTGAGTCATACACACAACAACGCTTCAGACTCTACTACCACGTCTCAACCTGTCTAGACATGCATATGACGCCAATATTTCGCTTGCGGTGTTTGTTTCATAGCCACCTGTACCTTCAAAACCGGACATCCCTCGTATTTTGCATATACGAGGTGCATTCAAGTTCTAAGGCCTCCGATTTTTTTTCTAACTAACTACTCACCCGAAAACTATGAAACTGGTGTTACTTCTCGACGTAATCTCCCTGCAGACGTACACATTTTTCACAACGTCGACGCCATGATTCCATGGCCGCGGCGAGGGCTTCTTTAGGAGTCTGTTTCGAGCAGTGAAAAATTGCTGAAGCAATAGCAGCACGGCTGGTGAATGTGCGGCCACGGACAGTGTCTTTCATTGTTGGAAACAGCCAAAAGTCACTAGTAGCTAGGTTAGGTGAGTAGGGAGCATGAGAATTCACTTCAAAGTTGTTTTCACGAAGAAACTGTTGCGTAGCGTTAGCTCGATGTGCGGGTGCGTTGTCTTGGTGAAACAGCACACGCGCAGCCTTTCCCGGACGTCAGGAAGGAACTTGTTCTTCAAAACATTTTCGTAGGATGCCCCTGTCACCGTAGTGCCCTTTGGAACACAATGGGGGATTACGCCCTCACTGTCCCAGAATATGGACACCATCATTTTTTCAGCACTGGCGGTTACCCGAAATTTTTTTGGTGGCTGTGAATCTGTATGCTTCCATTGAGCTGACTGGCGCTTTGTTTCTGGATTGAAAAATGGCATCCACGTCTCATCCATTGTCACAATCGACGAAAAGAAAGTCCCATTCATGCCTTGGTTGCGCGTCAACATTGCTTGGCAACATGCCACACGAGCAGCCTTGTGGTCGTCCGTCAGCATTCGTGGCACCCACCTGGAAGGCGCTTTTCGCATTTTCAGGTCGTCATGCAGGATTGTGTGCACAGAACCCACGGAAATGCTAACACTGGAGGCGATCTGTTCAACTGTCATTCGGCGATACCCCAAAACAAGTCTCTCCACTTTCTCGATCATGTCATCAGACCGGCTTGTGCGAGCCCGAGGTTGTTTCAGTTTGTTGTCACACGATGTTCTGCCTTCATTAAACTGTCGCACCCACGAACGCACTTTCGACACATCCATAACTCCATGCCACATGTCTCCTTCAACTGTCGATGAAATTCAATAGGTGTCATACCACGCAAATTCAGAAAACGAATGATTGCACGCTGTTCAAGTAAGGAAAACGTAGCCATTTTAAGTATCTAAAACAGTTCTCATTCTCGACGCTGCCGCTACAATTCCATCTGCCGTGCAGTGCTGCCATATCTGTTACGTATTGACAACGAACGCACGCTCATTTTAAAACAGTGCACATGCTTCTATCTCTTTCTAGTCTGGAGAAAAAAAATCCGAGGCCTTAGAACTTGAATGCACCTCGTAGAGCTAGAATAAAACAGTAGATAGCTTTTAAAGACTTTATTGCTTTTCGAAGTATTCTCTGCGAAGTTTAATGCACTTTTACATGCGCTCGAACCAACTTTGGAAAAAGTTATTCCACTCGTGTGTTGGTACAGTCAAAATGGCATTTTTGAAGGCATCGACTGTTCCTTCTGACAACTGGAACCATTGACAACGAAGTCCGTCCTTGATTTTCGGAAAGGTAAAGAAATCGTAGCCACTTAGATCGGAACTAGACGGATGGCCTAGCAATTCGACGTTTTGTTACGCTTAAAATTCAATTGTCTTGCGAGCTGTTCACGAATTTGCATTGTTTTGGTGGAGGATGCTTCGTTATTGTGGGTTGATTTATCAGAGCTCAGTGATGACTTAGGGCAAGCAAATGGTTGTATACTAATCGGCATAAACAGTTCTTTGATCTTGTAGAGAAATTGTTACTACATGACCTGCTTTTGAGACAAATGTTGCAACCATCATTTTGGAGACACTTCGAGAACCGATGATTTTGTCGGCTTTTCTTCACTTTGTAACACCCAGAAAGACCACTAGTGTTTATTTTCTGACTCGTACTAGTAAATTCAAGATTCGTCACCACTCACGATATTGTACACTTTTTTTTAGAGTGTCCTGAGTTGAAGTGGTTAAATAGTTTTTTGACACCAATCCACTTTCACCAAGCGACTTTCGCCGAAGAAGAAATCACCAATTTAATTTGCATAACGAACATGTATGGGATACTGAAAATGCACATGCAATTTCGGAGAACCATTTTCAGCACCTTTTTTCAATGAAGGTTTGGAAAGGATTGATTGGTTTCGCTTTAGCCGAACATCTTCTTGAGGGAAATTTTAACGGTCTAGTGTATAGAGATTTCCTGTGAGATTATCTTCCGTTACTGCTTGAAGATATCCCTTTGGAGATGTTCGTCAGTAAGTATGGTATTAACAGGGTAGAGCCCCTGCGCATCATGGACGTGATGTTTCAGATTTTTTAATGCAACATTTCCAACTCGATTGATAGAACGTAACAATCGTGTACACTGGCCGGCATATCTGCACGACTTGAACCCTATGGACTCTTACTAATGAGACCTACATAAAAACCATTGTGTAGTGACGAGGAAACTCCGATATCAGAAAATAACTACTGGTTAGGATCAAGCAAGCCTTTGAAAGAAGTTAAAGCATAGTCATCAAGGTGTCAAGAAGTACTCTTCATCTACAACTAAACCCGAAAGAAGATTCTTGAATGGAAAAGAGTCCGTAAATTACTACACTAAACAACTTTCGTTTATGTAAACAAATGAAAGAAATTAATTATTTGATAAAATTTCTTAAAGAGGAATGAACAAAAAATGACATACGAGGGACAAGCTTATCGAGAATAAAAATCAGAGTTAATATTTTCTAGGATTTTATTTTAAATATTCTCAAAGTAATTGCCTGCAGCAATAATATACTTAACCATTCTTTCTTTCCAGCGTTTAAAAGCTCCCAACAAATCTTCTTTCGGAATACCTTCAAAATAAGCGTGAACTGCGGTATCAATCTCTTCTCCAGGCGAAAATCTTCCACGCCTAAAATTGCGTTTAAGCCAAAAAATAACCAAAAGTCACGCATTGCTAAATCAGGTGAGTGCGGCGGATGTTCTATTACTTTTATATTTTTGCTTGCCAAAAACAGGAGAGTTAAAACTGCCGTATGGGACGATGCATTATCATGGTGGAGAATAACTCCCTTGTCTGGAACTCTACTGAATAATTCAGGCAAACATTTTTCAGTGTACCACTCAGCTGTAACTGTCTTTTGTCCATCTAGCAGAATTACATTTACTAAGTCCGTACTTCTGAAGAATACCGTACACATACCTTATTTCATAGCTCGCTGCTTCTTAGTCATTGTAGGAGCTTCCTCATCTTTGTGAATCCATACTCGACATTCTTGTCGGGTAGGAAGGTCTAAAAAGAGAATATCACTTTAGTCACCTGTCACTATTTTGGAAAAAAATTGGCGCCTGCCATTATTTAAGAAGTTTAAAGTTTCATGGCAGATTCTTACAGGCTCTGCTTTTTGGAAGTCAGAAAGGTGATGCGGCACAAAACGACTAACCACTTTTTTTGAATGCAGGTGGTCGTGTTTGATTATTTTAACAGCTGAAGATTCATTCTTTGGGTTGATGTTCTATTGCCGCATAAGTGGCTTTATTGTTCTCTTCAATTACTTTTTTAACAGCAGCATAATTTTTGTCGGTAACAGTCGTAGGAGGACGTCCTGCTCCTCTTGATGCTGAACAGAATTCCTTTCGCTTTCAAATTCCTTATACCATCGGTAAATTGTAGCAAAGAAACGTGCTTGTTTATTAAAAACTGAATCTATACTCTCTTTGCATTCATAAGCGCTTAAACCTCTTTTAAAATCATAACAAATTATGATTCGAAAGTGCTCTGTGGTTAATTCCATTTTCTTTTACTTTCAAAAAATAAGTAGCTGAGTTATAACTAGAGCTGAGGATGTTTGCGGTATAACCATGGTTATATCATGTAACCATAGTAAATTACTATGGTTACATGATATAACCATGGTTATACCGCAAACATCCTCAGCTCTAGTTATAACTAACGTAAATTCAACAACAAAACGTCAAATGACAGATAAAGAGTTGCTCTAAATATACACTGTATGACACTGTTTATCACAGTCTACTAAATTTTTTTATTCTCAATAAATTCCCTCGTAACATGTTATGCGATATTTTTTAATTAAAATTTTGTCAGTTCTCATTTAAGGTTAATTTAAATTCGTGTTTTCAAATAGAAGTTTTTATTGTTGAAGCTTATCTTCGAATTGGAGTTATATCTGTCCATTATTTAAACGACAGATATAACTGTAACACAACTGATATCTGAAAATTTCATATAATATATAGAATCCACGGTTGGCTCTTGGTGAAACATAATGAATAAAATTTACTAAAGAAAACACTCAGTATATTTGTTCCACAAAATATATTTATTAAATATCTAACACATGTTTCGATTTTACAAACCAGCCAGTTTACAAACTCTTTGACAATGACTGTAAATTCGAAACATGTGTTAGATATTTAATACATATATTTTGTGAAACAAATATACCGAGTGTTTTCTTTAGTAAATTTTATGAAAATTTCACATAAAAAAATCACTAATATTTTTTAATGTCTACAATTTTATTTTAAAGGCCATTCCAAATGAGATTTATTTGAGGGCAGGGTATAATGCAAATATTACTATGTCAACAACAAAACTGGAAATGAAATATTATACACACACTGTATGTATATATATATACATATATATATACATATATATATACATATATATATATACATATATATACATATATATATATATATATATATATATATATATATATATATATATATATATATATAATCAAAAATTTATTTAAATTCGGGTAAGCGGTCAATTAAAAAACTCCTTTATTAAGTTACCCTATATTTCGCAACACTTTGTCGCTTCTTCTGGGGTAAAAAATGTAGAGTTAAAAAATAATAAAATTGACGTACAAAAAATATAAAAATGATTCAATCATTTTTATATTTTTTGTACGTCAATTTTATTATTTTTTAACTCTACATTTTTTACCCCAGAAGAAGCGACAAAGTGTTGCGAAATATAGGGTAACTTAATAAAGGAGTTTTTTAATTGACCGCTTACCCGAATTTAAATAAATTTTTGATAATATATCACGGTCGATCATTTCTTTTCAATTATATATATATATATATATATATATATATATATATATATATATATACTACAAGCGCGTATTAAATATAAATAACTCATCATATATTAACAAATTATATCAGAATTCGTACTATCCAAATTAAAAGAAGAGGCATATTTACAAAAGCATTTCATATCTCAGCAAAATATTAAATATTGATTTTCGTTTGTGGAAAGATGAGACTCATGAGATTTAACAGAGTTCTATGGTATTATGTTAGCTTGTATTGACTTTGAAAGCTTACACGGATAACGTAAACATGGTTGCTATTAGCAATACGAGTATATCGGTAAAACAAACATGCATTGCAAAATAACAGAAATTAATGCTAATCTGTTTAAAAAAGTTCAAAATAAAAAAATAATAAATAACTTTAAATTAAACTTCTAGTTTCAAAAATTATTTTATTGTAAATACCACTACAATATTGTTTCGCCATACAATGGCTTCATCAGGTGGATGAAATACTGAATATGTACAATACAAGTTTGAAAATTCTTTCAATGGAGACTGTGGTTAAATACAAATTTAAAAAAGGTATATAACCCCTTACCACAATTATTAGTCGTATCCTAAATACGTATTTCGACAACTAAGTTGTCATCATCAGTAGGTAAAAACTACTAATTAAAAGTCGCACATGGGGCACAGTAAAGTAAGAAAAACGCTTCCGCACAACTACTATACACTGCATCCCCGTAAAGACCCCGCAGTCTTTACGGGGATGCAGTGTATAGTAGTTGTGCGGAAGCGTTTTGTTACTTTACTGTGCCCCATGTGCGACTTTTAATTATAATAATAATAATAATAATTAGTAGAATATCTTTTCACTTTCATTTGACATTGGTGTTTAATTTTTCAGCCTACTAATTTCATATTAAAGATTAATTTACATTTTTATTAATATTTTCCTTATAAATACAAATTTTTCAGGCATGTTATACATCGTTGAAAAGCACATTTTGAGGACTACCTAACAAACCCAAAATCCAATATGGCCGCCATATGGAAGACAAAAGATAGTGGTAATAACTTAAAAACAAATGACAATCGGGGGTTTCTGTTTGTATCAAATAATTTGTTTTAAAAAAGTGTCTGAACAATGTAAAACTTTAAAAGAGGTCAGACTAAGCGTTATCGAGTTATTGAGGAATAACGAAATCGGCAAATTTTTGATTTTTCAAAATATTTTAAAAATTTAAAAAGTTAGATCAAATTTGAAATGAGATTTGCCGCGAGTATTGAATTCTGAAAAACATTCCCCATTTAACCGTTGTTCTATATCTTCTAATAACCGAGATACCAATGGTGAGCATCGAAATTGGGACACACGGTATATTATATCTGCCTGGTTTATTTTGCATCGACTAATTATACTGCAAAATTTCAACCGAGTTCGTTATTGTTAATCTTCACAATTTAACTATCTACTACATAGATAATATACGAGTATATAGACTTATATACATATATACATATGGATATTTATAATGCAATTTTTTTCGCATTCTTTAGAAAATAAAATAGCCCTCATTATCATGATTTTTTTAACCCTTAGATTTTTATATTTTTATTATGTAAATAATATTCACTTTATACGTGCAATGAAAACGATATTACAGTGTTTTTTCTTCTCTCCTTTCACGATTGTTTTCCTGTTGGACGGTCGAAAACAAAAGAAGGCTTTAAAAATTCCTGAAGCAGAAATGACAATTCCCCAAGGAGCGGTGTAAACAAACTCGGGGACGAACTTTGAATATTTAATTTTTTATTCGCCCGTAATTTAATACAGGAGGAAAAAACGGTACCGGTTTTCTTTGGAACTCCAATGAAAATGATAAAATTTTGTTTACCGACATGATACATGATTACACTGGCAAACGCTTTAAGCGCATTTAGCGGTGGCTTGCCGACAAATTTCTCTTTTTCCTTTCCATTGTCACAAATGAGTTGAAATATTTTCTACTTTCTCTTATATTTTTCATTAGGAAATTAATTTTGAGATATCTTCTGCCTATAATATATATTTGCATTATATATATTCTTTCATTACAAATGTTTTCATAGAAATTAATTTTGAAAGACTCATATTAATTTGAGTGATGTAATTAGTGACAAAAGGAAATGAAACCTTCTGACCCGTATTATTTGTTATCTTAGAAGAAAATAAAATCTTTCTTGTGACGCGTGCATTATATTATTTCCACAAAATTGTATAAACGACGTTACTTATTATGACATCCTCTCAAAGGCTATTAACGAGATTTATTTATTAAATGAAATGGGGAATATCTTGTAATTTAACAGTAAAAGCCATTAAATATTTTACAATTATGTCAGAGTTGTGTATAAATTTGTACCGGATTTGGTTTTTAAGGTGACCGCAGGTCCAATAGGTAAGAAATCAATGGTAAGAAATAAATTATAAAACGTGCTCAAACACCTATCGTATTTAGTGAAATTTTACCATGAAATCATAAAGCGGATAACATCTGTTAAAATATTTTAAGCATCAGATATGTTTCCACAGTACTTTCAATTAAGCTCGTACGACACGCCGGATAAATGTTTCTTAATGCTGAAAACGGTTATTTCTAGTGATGCTATATTTGCATATTTAAAATAACCTTTGAAACAACTCAATGGATCTCCAGCATTTGTACTAGCAATTAATGCATTTACTCGTGGATAACATATAGGAATCGTTTGTGCCACAAGATTTAAATCATGGATGTTACATGTAAGAAGTTACCACTGTGAACTTTAAGAGATCAACCTAAGGAAAGCACTCATAAACAATGAATGTTGCTCGTTTGAAACTTAAAATTCTTCAATGAGTTTAACACCACCTTTAAAATCTCATCGGAAGTACAATTTTCCATTCTTTTGGAGGCGAGTAAGACAGAGGGTAATGGTTGAAGTGGTTCTATTGTACGTATCATTACATTAACCGCAAAATATCTTTCAAGATCTGTTGTTTCATCTACTAACTATAATTTTGTTTTCGTTCAATTCCGATTTAATTATTTTTTCAATACGTTCACGAGCTCATGGTACTAAATTTCGTAACAATGTCAGACTTGGTAATTTACAGTCCGCATATTTGCTCCACAAGGGCGCAAATGCTTCGTCGGCTAGTAAATGAAATAGTAGTTTGCATAAAATGTAAGATATCCAGCACATTAAGGGTTCGTCGCATATTTTACATATTACTATCGGTCCATCGTGTAATAAATAACCAAATTCACCAACAAACTATATCTCGATAACTAAATATCAACTAGAGCCGTGGAAAATACGTTGCTAATCCCATCCACTACGCTTCATCGACCGCCCACTGACTTTATTTGACTGTTATCGCCTATGGCATACAGCGCTTGTTGGTAGCCTTAAATTAAATTAAAATTTTTCATAGTGTTGTTTGTCACTTTTGATCGAAGAATGGTGTTTTTGCTATTGAAGTAACGTTGACAATCTTTTTAGACCAACACATTAAAGGGATATTAACATTTAATTTTAACGTGATCGTAGTATAAGTCCGGCATTTCTGCCGCACTCATATCTGCTTTTTAAAGGTGTCGTACATTGGTCGTTTTCGCGACGCAACTAATTGAGACGTTTTTAAAACGAGCGTAGAACTACGAAATAGTTCTTATGGCAGCATATATGTATATAGAACAGATCTCGTACAGAGTCGATGTAATACTAAAGGTTATATTACCACCGCCGCCCCACCTCATATTGTCGAACCTACTAATTATAGTAATCAATGTTGCTATTATGACGTTTCGTTATCGATAGAAGGGCTGGATGTAAATTGGGCACTAACCTACCTGAAATTTTAATCTCGTTGGTAATTCGGGCACTAGCTAAAAATGTACTCGCAGAGGGTCTATGTAAACTGGGCACCGTATAAAGCAAACAAAAACAATAATATAGAAATAGTGTATTTCAAGTTGAAGTACAGCAAAAAGAAAATAAAAAATATGTACTCATATGAAAACAATAATAAAAGCAAATACTTAATTATATAAAAACTATAATAAAAAAATAGTGTATTTGAAGTCATACTGATGAATAAAATGATATACACTTCACAAAGTGTAATCGTGATATTGTTCCATTATTTAGTTGTTCACACAGTTCATTTAGAGTTCTTAAGGATGTGTTGACTAAAATGACTCATTTAGTTTGGAATGAAACGCTTCGCATGCGTTTGTGGTGTTAGTGATCGATGAAGTTGCAGTAGCCCACATATGTGGAGGAAAAGGAGCATCGTCTTCTATGTATGTCTCCAATAAATAATCAGCGTATTCGTCAGCCTGTGCATGAGCAGGTTTTTCGGCAAACAAATCTAAGGCGAAACAATCGCCTACTTCGTCAGGATTCAAATACGTTAATCCAAATGTATATCGCAGCCATTTTCCTACTTCGGAATCTGTGTTCCTAAATTCTGCTGTTAAACCCAAACTTTGGATTTTCCTGAACCACGATTGGTGCAAATGGAAACGACAACCATAGATTAGTGCTGATGGCCATATAGCGCGAACCGCTGTGTGAATGCTTTTCTCAAAATTTACAAAAACTTCAGCTGGTCGTAATATTGTAGAGTGACGTCGAAAGATTTCCTTTGTTAGCATTTCAAATAATGTTGCATACGTTTCACTGCGTTTATCAGGCAACAAACAAAACATCAATGGAATATAATGTCCATTATTAAGTCCGTGGATTGTAAATAATTGTAAAAAATATTTTGTACAATACGAAAATGTACCGTCCATGTACAGTTTACGCATTCCACATAAACTTCTAACATTCGTTTCACAAGAAAACACTATGATATTGCTCACTGGACAGTTTATAAAAACGAAACTTTCATCCTTGCTTGTTTTAACATTAGCAGCTTCCACTATATCATGGACTTCTGTCTTATTTTGTGGTAACGGCCCAGGAAGAAATTTTCTCATTGCATTGTACAAATTTCTTGGGATATAACTGAAATCTGTTATTGTAATTGTTTCCGGCAGTTCCTTAGCTAGTTCACGACGAATAATTTTCGCTGGTTTTTCGGAAATATCATCAACGGCTTTACGTTTACACGCATTTGAAATCACTTTTCGGTTTAATTTACTCTGATTCTGTTCATGATTATGTTCTAGCTGGCTTCAGCTCACTACATTTTCTGCACCAAGCGTAAACACTTTTGCGGGACAATTTAAGGATTTTTTTTGTACAACGCCAAAACACTTCGCCACTCTTCAACATTTCTGTTTTGAAAAGATGTATTTGTTAACCACTAGCAAACATTTTCCGTTGCTACTGTCCACGAAAGAGACCTCCATAATTCTTAACTGTGTGCAACAAAACTCGAGACTGAGAAGCGGATCTAATTTCTTACTTTAAGCAAACGCCGCAAACAAGATAGAAATAACTAAATACACTAACTAAATGTTTCCTTATATATAGAATATATTAAAGCATAATACAATAGAGGCCCGCCCACAATAGATGTACAAATAAAAATACATTTGAAATAATCTATTTGGTCATTAGGAAATTCCTCAATTTATTAACGTCTAATTTCTTACTCTAAGCTTATATATAGAATATATTATAGCATAATACAATAGAGGCCCGCTCACAATAGATGTACAAACAAAAATACATTTGAAATAATCTATTTGGTCATTAGGAAATTCCTTAATTTATTAAAGTCTAATTTCTTATTTTAAGCTTTAAAGCGATCATTATCCGAACGGTACTGGTGCCTAGATTACCAGTAGGATTAAGCAATCCTTTTTGCAGGGCAGGTAAATCCATATACTTGGTGCCCAGTTTACATCCGCCCGATAGAAGAGTAAGTAATTTTTATTTGTAAGTAAATGTAACACCTGTGAAATTGTATTTATATGTTTTTTATTAATATTTGTCACATAGGAGCAAAGTATTTAAACCTCTTTTCTTAAGTAAAATAAAATTTTATTTATTTTTCGTTAAATCGTCGAATTTATAAAAGGCTGCGTTGTAGATTATTATGATCCCACATGTGCTAAATTAAGCTAACTTATCACGAATATACTGAATAATCGGCGAATCGCACTATACCCAAATAATAGCAATGCAAAACCTTGAAAAGTGGCTTTCCTCAAGTCATGGTTGTCACTCCTCTAATATTCAACATTTATACCGATAATCTCCCATCCACAAAATCACGAAAATTTCTATACGCTCATGACTTGGCTTTGTGTACCTAATACAAGAATTTGGAAGAAAAAGAATTAAAAATTGCTAAAGATCTGCAACCTTTAGATGAATGTAGAAAATAGCGCTTACGATCAAACCCTTCCAAATAGGAATAATGTGCCTTTCATTTGTGTAAGAAAGAAGTTAACAGAGAGCTGAATGTTGAACTTGGTAATGGCCGGATCGATCACAACCCATACCCTAAAGATCGGGGCGCAACGTTAGACCGATCTCTAACAGTTAGGTCAAGGGATCAAAATCTGCAATAATATATTACGTAACTTTTCCAGCAGTTGATAGGGAATTTCAAACGGCAGCTGGTACTGGCTTACTTTTCTGCTGAATACTGCGCCGCTGTTTGGTATCGAAGCTCTTGCACCAAGTTAATAGATATACAACTTAATAATAACGGGTGTTCAGAAACATTCGAAGTCGAAGTAGTCCTTGAAAATATGAAGTCATGTCTGAGATAGATTGATTTTTGACAGACAACAGTTGACATTTAATAATTATTACAAATCAGATACTTAAGTAAAGATATACGATTTTTTGTTCAGAGCCCTCTTGACTTCGAATGTTTCTGAACACCCGTTACAATGAGGATCGTCACCAGTACTGTTAGATCCTAGTCTTTGGTTACCGATTTATTTTCATCTAACTTATTTTGTCGTTTGGTTTGTATAATAATATATAAGGCTGAATCAATTCAGCCGAAAGGTATTGAATTTAAAAACCTTTTTTTAGTAACTATGCGAACGCGATCCCAAGAAATTATTAATTATTTTATACAAATATGGTAAATTCCGAAACATTATTTCGATAGGATGTAGTCATATATTCACAAAGGTGGAAGAAGAACAAATGAACGGTTCAAGAGGGCTCATTTTCAAACAGATCAAGACCATATATACACAATAACTTTCCAAATCTTCAAAAAAAAGAACACGAAACGGCAAAACATTTAGGGTTGTTTTAAATATATATATTTTGAAGTAAAACCAGACCTTAAATCGCCAACAAATTGAATTTACCATATATATATATTAGACTGGTCGCAAAAAATTTTTTTCTTTAGTTGATATATATGCACTGTCTAAAATATAAGGTTTGCTGTCGCAAATGCGGACTTCATTTTTTAGCTCGATTCGATGGTGCCTGCTGGTGCCTAGTGGGACCCAAAGTATCCGATATTATGAAAAACACACATTTAGTCCTATTTTTATTGGTTTTTATAACTATTTGAAAGAAAAATATAATTCGTTGGATAAAAAACTACATATTTTTATTCAATTTAAAGGTAAGAACTAGATTATTAATTTACAGTGGTATTTTTTGTATTAATTCATGAGAGCGAATTTGTTGTGAGATGGATATAATTGGCGATACTGCTCCACAACTTGAAGTAGGAACTGCTTATCTTCCTCATCGTAGGTCAAAGATCGATTGAAGTCCGTTATAAGATTAATTGCTCTCTCTGCTGCATCGTTCACGACGTGCAAATGGTGACAGACTCGTTTGCCAGCACAGTAATCGTCTCTTTGCTGCCATTCAGAGGGATCTAATTGTAAAAATAATACATCTATAGACAGTCGAGTAAAAAATATCTTTGTCCGTGAAGTTACGAAATGCGATATATCTTTTGCACTGTAAGACAAAATTTCTTCCATTGTTACCACATTTCTTTTCGAGACTTATGCATCATTTTCGTCTTCGTCTTCATTATTGATGTCAAGTTTTTGGACCATTTTCTTTTCTACTACCAGCAGGACACTTTCATCAAAAAACGAAAGGCCAACAGCTTCTTCTGCTAAGTACCACAAATGTTTCCTTGGTTTTTGCAACAATGTAGTGGAAACTTCTTTGTCGAAATAAGTAACTACGTTTTGTATAAAATCAAGGTGTTGTTTCGGCGCTTCAATAGCATTCACACATCGGAACCAGTAAGGAACATAAATAATTACTAGGAATAAACAAATACTGCGAATACTTTTCAATTCCGCTGCTGTCATTTTGAATTGCTTGCGAAACAAAAAAAATTTCAAAGAATAAATACACTTTGACATAAATCGTGCATGGGATGTTGCATCAGGTAAACGAAATTGATTAAAATCTGGTACATGCTCTCCAATAAAGTGAAGTGTTAACTGAAGCAACTCTTTGTAGTCCGCACGCACGTAATGACATTTTAATGCATTCAGGCAAAAATTCTTTGCGTATTCCATCTGCGATGCTGTTAAATTCCGCAGAACTTCTTCGTCCAAAGTCCCTTCTGTGAAGTTGCTAGCTGCAATGTTTTTCCAGTACTTTGCAAATCGATTGAAGAGAAGAACTTCTGGTCCGAATGTTTTTCCAAAATTCAGTTCAAACACTGACCTTACTAATAATTCGCTAATATGGTGGCGACATGGAAGAAAAAGTAGTTTGCGTTCCAACTTTTTTTCAAGTAAATATGCAGCGCCGTTATTAATCCCAGTATTAGTGACTGTGGTGTCAAAAGATACAATTTCTACCAATCCATCAAGTGCCCAGTGTCGCAAAAAATTTAAGGTGGCGTCAGCTATATTTTCCCCGGAAGAATTTTCTATTTTTGGTATACCTAGCAATTGTTCCATGTTTTCACTGGTCACAACGAGAGAAAGTCGATCTTGTTTCTCTATTTCCTTTATGTCTGGAAGGAGTTTGCCGTCCCAGTACAAAACAAATACTTGGGAAATCTGTAATGTAATAAATAAAATGCATTACTATAATTTTAAAATTTAATATTAAATCAACTACCTACATTGAATTCATCGATAATCCGCTTAGCTTGTCTTCTACGGTATTCTCTTCGCATAGAATGTATTGTGGTTCGATTTAATACCAGATCTTCTAAATTTATTGCTGTAGAAGCAGTGGAAGCGTCTTTCAATTTATTTAGAATGGCAGCAGCAGTTGAAGTAATAATATGCATGGCATGTCTTGTAGAAAGCTTGCATTTGTCCATGCTTGCTAACATTCTGTCATCAATAAAGTGAATAGTGCCGCGAGATTGAGTCTGTGTTTTTTTCATATTTTCGAAGACATTCTCAGTATCCGATACGTTTTGGAAGTCCATTGCATGACCTAGTTCAACATCTTCGGCTTCTGTGTCATCTGCAATATTCGTGCCTAATTTAGCTGAAATTATTTGCCGACGATTTTTTACAGAAACAGTATAAATCTAATAAATAGTAAAATAAATACTTTGATTTTTATACTTTGCAACACGATTGTTTTCTTCTTCCAATCGCTTCTCTTTACGTTTTTCTTTTTTCTGGAGAATTCTATCTACACTATGCATAATTCCTGGACGACCTCTCTTTCTTTGGAGCACTAAAAAATCTTTGTCTTCTTTTATTTGCATTTTTTCCAAAGCATCTGGAGTTGCGAAATCAAAAATAAAATTTTCTATTTCATCACAAAAATCTTCTTCTTGTTTTCGATATTTTTCGTATGGGGTTCTACAGTTCTTTTGCATTTGTCTCCATTTTTCGTATATTTTTTTCAATTTCCGCATACAACTTGTCTCATGCATCGTTGGAATGTGTGCCCTGTTCCAAAATTCCAATTGCAACGCCAATAGCATATTTCATACTACTTAACAAGGTCTTATGTTCAACCCGCATTTTGTAAAAAAATAATTGAAGTTCTTGCTTAATAGATGGTAGTTTGGCTCCCAAAATTTCATTTGCACATTTGCCAACCAAAAAATATCTTGGTCAGAGGGTAAGTTTTTCTTTTTAATCACTGCACTCTCAGAAGTCATATTTCTAACATTTTATATTATTTATTTGTGATCAAATATTAATTTGCGCTACTTATAACGTCAATGGTTGGCAGAATATGTAAAAATCAGCAAAACATAAATGACGCTTTCTTTCAAGTCGCACATAACACGACGTTGAGCAAAAATACCGTTATCTGTACCAGAGAAATGTATGAGTTGATTCACTTTTGCTGTCCACTCATATTAACATTGCTTTTGTATTGCTTTCGCACATCAATATACACTAATGATATTGTATGCAGTGTTAACTCTCTAACAATTGATTGTCTTTTACTCACACTTGTTTTTTAAGAACTGTTAGCAAATGTCAATAAAAAATTTTCACTGTCGTTTGATTGTTTTGCAAAGTTTTCAATTAACTCACAAAAGCTCGTTGAACAGATGTAGTTCTTTTAGTTGCTAACAGCACATAATATTTACATACAAATGTATATGTTCTATCTCTTTCTCTCTTCATTCATTTATTACTAAAGAATACTCCCCTAAAAACATGCTCCATAAATCTGTGATTTTAAAAGGTTTTTTTAAAAAACATTGAAAACAATCATATTGATTCCCTGCTTTTGTGAATCATATGAATGAACACGGATTGCAAGCAATGACAGGCATTTAATAACAACAGTCTCGTGAATGTAATGTGAATCATGCATTAGCAAAGTTTTAAAACTTTGACAATAATTTCAGTTTAAAATCACTTATTAGATAATTAAAATTCTGTTTTATCGAAAGAATTATATATTTTCTACCGTAGTTACAACAAGCAATAAAGATAGGACTAAATGTATGTTTTTTCATTATATCTGGTACTTTGGGCCCCACTAGGCACCAGAAGGTACCGTCGAATCGAGCTAAAAAATTAATAGCGCATTTATAACAGCAAACCTCATATTTTAGACATAGCATATACTAAAAATTAAAAAAAAAAAATCCATACAAGCTGCGACCAGTCTAATATATATATATATATATATATATATATATATATATATATAAAGTAAACTTAATTAGTCGGCGATTAAAGGTCTGGTTATTACTTCAAAGTGTATTTATTTAAAATAATCCTACATGTTTCGGCAATGATGCCTTTGTCAAGGATATAAAAAATATAAATGACAGAATATAAATGTCAAGTAATTGAGCACAACTCAATTAAGTTTACCTTATCGTACCAAGGTCACGAAAATACTATATATATATATATATATATATATATATATATATATATATATCTCAATTGATAAATTCTTGGAGTTTTTAGGCTTTTATATGAAATATTTACAAATATTATCAAATTAGTATATAATTGCAAAGTAAATGTGAATGTAAACATTGTTGTCTACAAACTAAACGTAAATCATACGAGATTTAATTGAAAAATTTTGTCTACGTTGGGACTTGAACCCAAGTCTACGGTTTCCAGACCGTTGCTTTACCAATTAAACCACGATAGACATTGGTTCAAACTAATTAGAAATGCATTATAAAGTAACAGTGTAAATGATTCAGATGTCAGTTATTGAAGGTAGATATCAGTTTTCAAAGTAGAAGTCAGTTTTGAAAGAAGATGTCAGTTTTGAAAAAATATATCAGTTGATTGTAATTGAGTAATTGAAAGCAGATGTCAGTTTTGAAAGCAGATGTCAGTTTTGAAAGCAGATGTCAGTTTTGAAGATTTGAAATTACTATTTATTACTCCATAGCTATATGTATGTTTAGAGATAATTTCTTAGCCTTTCATTTAGTATATTAATTTTTAAATTCTGGGAGTTTTTAGGCTTTTATGTGAAATATTTACAAATATTATCAAATTAGTATGCAATTGCGAAGTAAATGTGAATGTAAACATTGCTGTCTACAAATTACAACGCAAATCATGCGAAATTTAATTGAAACATTTTGTCTACGTTAGGACTTGAACCCAAATCGACGGTTTGCCGGACCGTTGCTTTACCAATTGAGCCCCGATAGAACTTTGTTCAAGCTAATTAGAAATGCTGTTACTTTATAATGTATTTCAATAATATTAATACAGCTTCTGTTAAAAATACTTATTTTATTTTATTAGTGAAGTTATTTTTGTTATATTTCTTTTATTAACAGTTTATATTGTGTATTTTGAATGTTTACTTTTGCTACCAAGCGTCTTATTTTTTACAAAATGCCTAAAGCCCTATATAAACAAAGTAAGAAACTACTTGTCTCTTTGATTTCTTATTTTAAACAAGACGGCATGTGTGTGTTCCATAAAAAATTGAATAACTTTCCATATTTTTTATTAGTATTGTTTATATTTTATAAAAAACTTTAAAAAATTCACGGATTTCTTATATATTTTCAACGCTTCAGAATCATAGGAGCTATCGGAGATATGTGAAACCCTTTCCAAAAGAGGCAAAAACAGCGAAAAATCAACAGACAACATGACGGACAGATATCTAATTAAAACTCGATCGGAATTTCCATCACATGTACTAATTTCCAGTCGGCTGACTTTCCAAAGACACGTCGGCTTTCGCTTTTCCCCCCTCTATCGCTTCCATGTAAACCCTAATCCCCATTGAACCCAAAAATGTATTCTTAATGAAATTCGCCAGCCCGAAGCGAATCTCCGCTTGTTCAGCCGACTGTCCGGATTCGATCCGGTCCCGGAAAAGTTAATAAAACATGAATATAAAGCCACGCTAAATAAGAGTATTGTCGACAATGAATGGATGATGACTTTAACACAGAACGGTCTTCCGATATTATTAGAGCAGAATTAAATTTTCAGCATGGATATATCTACCTACTTTCAGACAATGTACACTCATCAGGTTGTTCTTTTTTTCAAAATTCAATTATTTAATTAGTCTTTGTTAGCCTCTTTTATATAGGTAACAAAGTATCACAAGCATCACAAAGTATATGCTAATACTTCTTCTGTACCTTTGTGAAGAATAGATTTAATAAGAACACAATAAAACAATGTATTCTACTTATACATACAATCTGTTTCACTAATCATGCTTCGATTAAATACCAAAACTCCTATTTATTAAAAGGTTGAAATGTATTTTTTCAAAATATATTTGCGCTTTCTTCATTACGACGCTAACATTTGGCCAGCGTTTGTGTTTTTTTTTTTACAAATCGTTCATTATTAAAATCTGTCCATCATGAATATTTAATAATTTTTTAGACAAGGTTATATATACAAAGAATTCAAATAAATTTTACCTCAAAGTAGCCCTTGGAAATTGTGATTATGTCTTAGCTTGTTACTAATTTTAATAGGAATTTTGTTGGTTATGAGATGAGATATTTGATTGAAATTACAAATGTCAAAATAATAAAACGAACATTTTTAAGTGAATGAAATATGTTTATTTCCAACAAACAAGCAAAATTTTATAAAAATTGTTCAAAGTGTCCACCACCTTGTTCGAAACATTTCTCACATCTTCTAATGGAGGAAAAAGTGTTTTGTAGTATCGCATTGTCAATTCCATTAATTCTTTCAGCAATTCTGATTTGAAGGGCTGCAAGATCAGGTATCTGTACTTGATAAATTGAGTTCTTTGAGAATGGCCATAAAAAGAAATCACATGGGGTAATGTCACAAGATCTTGGTGGAAATTCATGTTCAGTGTTTAACCTTTTCACCCGATTTTGAAAAAATTGCTGCAGAATATTAATTGTTTCACCTGCTGTGTGTGCTCTAGCTCCGTCTTGTTGAAAGTAACCCTGTGTTATTTCTTCGTCGTCAAGCTGTTCGATAAATGGCATAATAATTTCTTGTCGATACCTTTCTCCTGTTAAGGTTCCGTTAAATAAAATAGGGCCAATAATTCTCCTTCGACTAATCGCACACCATACACCAATTTTCTGCGGATGAAGTGCGGTTTCAACAAAAAAATTATGTGGTTTCTCATTAGTCCACATCCTCATATTTTGTGAGTTCACATATCAATTCAGATAAAACCATGACTCATCAGAACAAAAGGTTTTGTCAAGAAGGTCATTATCAAAATTATTTAAGAACCACTGACTAAACGTTATTCTTCTGGGATAGACGATTTCCTTGATTTCTTGATAACAGGTCATGTGATATGGAAATAAATGTAAGTCCTTTTTCAAAATTGTATGACATGTGCCAATTGACACACCCACTTGTTGTGATAATGCTCGTACGGAAGTTCTTGGTGCATTATTTATAATTTCTCTTACATTATTAACTAGCTCTTCTGTACGCTTTTTCGCCCGACCTGCGCCTTCTTTCTGTTTAACACTCCCTGTTTCTCTGAAAACCATAACGGAATGTGTCACTGTGTGCCGAAAACTGTCATAATCAAAGATGACGTTAGGGAACTCATTTCTAAATTCTTCTAAACAATCTTGAAGAAAATACTGCCATTGTCCGTCAATCTTACGTCCGTTTCGAAAATAAGATTCTAGCATGAATGATTTGTGTTGTATAGTAAAAACCATGTTAAATCAATTTTAAATTACAAAGCAATTTTTGTCAACTATGCATCTGTCTAATTGACAACTAATGCAAATTTAAATTATTAATAATCATACGTTTTTAAAGGAATGGCCTACTAGAGGCAAAGCTTATTTGAACGCTTTTTAGTATGTACGAGAGAAGGTTTGTATATTATCTACCTAACTATGAATGAAAAGAAGTTATACCGTAAACGAGGTGATTTGGGACACTTTTCATGACATTCTTTGCAATAATTTTCTGTGCGTAAAACACTACAACTTGCCTTTAAGAATATATGTATACGAAGGACATCGAAATAAAGGCTTCTTCAAAAGTGGAATACAAAATCTTGCCAAGGTTCCAACATTTTTAAAAACAGAGTTGGTGTCCCAAGTCACCTCGAGGAATTTGACTTAGGACACTTTAGATTAAATTCAATTCCACGTGATTCTTAATAGTTCGACATGTATAAACGGTAGAGGTGGCTTCGGACACCTCCAATGTTAAAGAAAAACGCAGTTTTATTTTTTTTTTCAAAGGTAATACAAAAACAACAATGTTTCATGTAAATCTTAAATTGAAGCTTGTTATAATCTAAAAATAATTGTTTGGCATGACTTAACAAATTCTAACATTAATAAATGTACTAATATAAACATATTCCAAGGAGAAAAATAAAACAACAAAAATTCGTAAGTCGATGAAAAAAATATATAATTCAGTCCAGGAACTTTCCAATGGAACAAAATGTGTATCTGCCCCTTTTAATTGTAGGTTCAGGTAAAACTTCTTGGATTTGCTGTTTTCGTATTACAGTAATATCCGCTACATTAGGAAATACATAACAGTGATACAGGTCACTATATCGCATACACGATACTTCATACTTTTCGTCGTCCTTAAAATCCAACACTTTTACCACGAAATTTTTTCTTTTTCCTTTTTAGTGTTTTTATTGGAAACAAAGGTACACAACAAAAAACTATTTAATAGGACGAGTTGTGGATAGGGATTTGTGATTTGTTCAATTAATTTTGTATCAGACTTAATTTCATTTGATTCCTCAACATTTTCCTTATCAGATACAAACAGTAACTCTTGACTTTGAAGATCATCAACATTCATAGGTTCCTCGGCCTCATCAGCGGGAGCTTTTGTTGTAATGGGTCGACCTGCAGGGACATTAATTTTGTATTTCGTCGTGTTCTTACTGGTTGAGCTTCTCGTGCTACTCGTAGGGTCTCTTCAAATGTAGTAGACCACACTTCTTTATTATTTTCAGTCTTTAAATCTGGCATTCGTTTGAGGACTTGGTTTCTATCTGAAGATATGATGCCACATGCCCTAAACCCAGAGATTGCATTCGTTTTTGAATTTGTTAAGCTGCTCAATGTTTTATTGAATAAAGCAGGAAATAATGATTTAGGCAATGTGTCGCGGTTTCTTTTTTCCAGTCTAACAAATTCTTTCGCCACGCCTGCTTCAGGGGACGAAAATAGGCGACGTCAAGTGGCTGCGTGAGGTGGGTGCTGTTGGGAGACAACAACACAAACTTTATATTATTTTTCTCACATTGCTCAATGACCGAAATTGATAGGTGGCTGGCAAGGTTGTCACCAATTATAATCTTTTCACCATCACGTCGTCGTAAATACTCTAAAGCAACCTTTGTGAACCATCTTTCAAATAGAAATCCATCAAACCATCCACTTTTACTGCTATCATATATGGCCCCCTCTGGCCCATTATCAGTCCATGTATCGTGAACATGTTTTGATTCGCAGACAATGTGTAAAGGTAATAATGTTCCATCGCCAGCAATAGAAAACATGACTGATGTACTACTCTTAGTTGCATCAATAATTCTTTTTGAATGCTTTGCCCGCTTTCTGACTATGACAGTTTGTTGTCCAGGGTCATCGAACATATTGGTTTCATCAAAGTTAATGACGTTATCTGGAGGCACGTTTGCTAATGTGACCTCCATATTATTGAAATATGAATTAATGGTTTCAGCAGATACCATGGCACGAGCTCTTTTTATATTTTCTGACAAACGATTAGATAACAGTCCCTTGTGTCGATTAAGAAAGCTCTTTAGCCATATACGACCAGGCAAATTATTATTAAAAATTTTTATATTCACACCTTTTCGATCTAGAAATCGTTTCACAATATGTCGCAAGTCCATATTTGTGAAAGGGAAACCCCATTCAGCAGCTAGTAAGAGGCCGTTTGCTATGTGCATTTCGTCTTTTGCGGAAAATACTGTTTGTCCCCCATACTTCCTACTATTTTCACCATGTTATTTTCTGTGTATTGTAGATTTTAACACGGAATATATTTCTGCCGCTGCGCGTATGCTCAGCTTTCCATCTGCAACATCTGCAATAGCTTTTTCTAAATTCTCCTGCTGAAAAGCAGCATATTTGCGAGCATTACGGGGTCTAATATACTTATTTGGCATCGTTTCTTACTTGTCCCAAGTCACCTTCAAAATGTAGTCTTATGAAATATATTAAAAAAAATAGGTTAAGATTAGGAAAAAAGCGAAATACAACAACGTGTATCTCTAGAAAACATGCCGATTTTATAGTAAATCAAATAGGAACTTACCATGTAATATTTCAAACAAGTTGTATGGAGTTATACACAGTCTTTATAAAAACGGACAAAAACACGTGCTGCCAAACCAATTTTTATTTGCAATACTTGTATACTTATAGTCGAGTGAACACCTCTACTGTGATGCGAAGACCTACTTTAAGCTTATCTGTATTTTTATTTAGGTCTGCCATACACAAATAGATGGCAGTTCTATAAAATATTGAAAATCTACTATATGTCCCAAGTTATATTCAATGTCCCAAGACACCTCGTTTTACGGTACTTAATTTTTCGACATGCGATCCACTAATAGTACACTTATTCCAGCGTTTTTCTAATAAGTCTATACCATCCTAAAAAAATCATTTGGTGAGTCTTCAAAATCATCTGAACAAAAACATCGTCCACGTAGATGCTTTTTTAATTTAGGAAAGAGAACTTGTTACATTTAAATGTCCGAATTCAGAAACGAATATCTATTAGAATAATATGAATTGTATGTGCGAGCGGGGTCTGATAATTGAGGTAACTAACACAGAGATGGCGCGATAATCTACGTATGCGTGGCATCTGTCAAATCTCTCATATGTTAGAAGACAGCTGTAAAAGTTTGAGCCAAAAACGTTGCGTCCGTTGTCTCTTGTTGTTTAAAGTAAATGTGGTACGTCGTTTTGTAAATATGGACAAAAGAGAATTTCGTGATGTGACTAAACACTTCCATATCGCTGTGAAAAAAAACCGAAAGAAATTAAATAAGAGTTGGATAATGTTCACAGCGAGTCTGCGCCATCATTTAAGACGGCTTGTTTCTGGGTGATTGAATTTAAACGTGGCAGTAAGAGCGCCGAAGATGAACCAAGAGCAGGACGTCCGAAAGAGGCTACCACTAATACATGAACCGGTGCGTTGTCATGATGAAACAAAACTTTCTTTTGTGCCAAATGCGATCGTTTTTCCTTTAATTTTTTACACAGCTGGTCCAATAACGACGCATAGTACTCGCCTGTAATTGTTTTGCCTCTTTGCTGGTGGCTACAACCTTGTTACCTGATAGAACCACTTTAGCTTTCTTCGATGCACTGCAACCGGCTTCTACCCATTGTTTGAACTAAACTTTTGTTTCAGGGGTATAGTGGTGTATCCACGTTTCGTGAACGGTAATATATCGCCGCAAAGATTCGGAGGGATTATGCTTAAGCGGTCAAAGAGTATTCAGAAGCTGTTACGCGCATTCGTTTCTGGTCCACACATAGCAGACGCGGCACCCACCTTGCTGAGGTTTTTCTCATATCCAAGTGTTCGTGTAATATATGTCCAACACATTCTTTAGATATACTAATAGTGTCTGCTATCTCACGCCCCTTTAATCGACGATCATTTAAAACGAGATCATGAACTTTGGTGATCGTTTCGTTAAACATTGTAGCGACAAAATTATTTGAATCGCGATTCGAAATACTTCGTCATGCATCTAGCAGTCCAGATTTAGCTCCATCTGACTTTTTCGAGTTTCCTAAATTGAGAAAATGGCTAGATGGAAAGCGATTTTCATTTATGAGGCGGTGATTGCAGCAACAAATGATTATTTTGCAGCGTTAAATTTGGCCTATTATAGTGAAGGCATTAAACGACTTGAACATCGTTGGAACAGGTGTATCGAATTAGAAAGGGACTATGTCGAAAAATAAATGTAAAAAACTAAAATAAAGTATCTTCGTTTGTACTACTTATCTTAGTTTTCAGACCACCCTCGTATAGAGCAAGAAAAAGTATAGCAGCTGCGGGACTGACGCCATCGTCCGACAGAGTGTCGTGAGGCGAATCGTTCCCTTCCTTCTGATCTCATATAGGCATGCCTATGTTTGCGTTTGGCTTGACTTGAGTTTATTGCCTTGATATAGACGTACATGCCTGTGCAAGTGCCACTTGTGGTTATCGTAAGAAGTACCGTGAGCTTCAGAAAAAAAAATTACAGGGAAATAGGTGGATTATGTGGCTGCATTTTTTTGGTTAATTCACCCCAAGATATACTTGGATCCCCGCACGTCGTCTAGGTCGTAATCTATTGTGCCAATGATCATCTAAGATACTTGAAGCAATACAATTTTATAGGCTGCGTCTATATTAATTGTTTCTGTATTCCGCTTTTGCTAATGTATAACACATTATCTTAGGGCTCCCGTTGCTGGCTCCCGTTAATGGCTGCCGTTACAAGTTCCTCTTATTAGCTGGTAATAGTTAGGGTTGCTGAGGAGTAAATGAATCAACGTAGTATCACAACAGAAAGAAATGTAAAAGACGCCATCACCGCGATCTACACTCTCAAAGATAGGTTTTTGTTTCTGATTACACCGTTTCGAGTAAAGATATTTTTCTAACATTTTTATTTAGTTCACATAATGAAGGTATTTATGGTCGTGTGATTTTATTTTCAAGGGGTGATTAAGGATGTTAAAATAAGGTCATTAACGTGAAAATATCTTAATAGAAGTTGGATAATAAGAGAGATGCAGTTTTAATTTTTTATTTTTAAGTGGTGATTTAAGCATATTAAATTAAGGAATTTTTTATGTTCTTCTTGTACTAATTGTTCAAAATGATCGCCGTGTTATTGAACGCAAAGTCTCACTCGACGTATCCATGAATTAGCATAATTTACTTGGCCTTGGTCTTGCCGTCGAATTGTCACAGTAGCTGCTTCAACGCGGTTACGAAGATCATCTAGAATCTAGATCAATTATTTCGTTGGTGTATACCATGGTGTTCATAACATCCTAGAAATATAAATCAAGGAGGTTAAAGTCGGGTGACCGAGGAGGCTATAGAACAGGACCACCTCGACCAATCCACTTATTTTCAAACACATTATCTACATGTTGGCGAACTAAACGATTAAAATGCGGCGGTACGCCATCTTGAAGAAACCACATTTGTCCACGTATATTCTAAAGGACTTCTTCCAATAGTTCCATCAACTGATTCTGCAAAAACAAGAGATAATTATATGAATTCAATTGTTTTGGCAACACAAAGGAGCCAACAATTAATTGTTCATTGACCAGTCCGGTCCAAACGTTTATCGAAAATCTGTGCTAGAAATAATTACGACGAACAGCATGTGGATTTTCGACAGCCCAGATATGAGTATTACGACAGTTATTTATGCCATTACGTGCAAACGTTGCTTCATCAGTCACAAATATAATGAAAGGGAAGTTTCGAATTTCAGAATGTTTTTGTAGAAAGCAACGGCAAAATTGTAAAGGTAAAGAATGATCTTCCGATTGTAAAGCCTGTACTTTTGGTATATGGAAAGGATATAATTGATTATCAGGCAGTGTTTGCTAGACAATTCGATTTGATATATTTCCTTGGCGAGATATTTTTCGTATTCCTCGGCAAGATTTAAGACCTACCTCTTCTTCAGCACTTAAAATTTATTGGTATCGGCCAGGTCCACCATTCCGACCTTGACATGTTTGCAGTACACCAGTTTCTCGTGCACGGTTTACTAGAGCGGTGAATTTTTCTGGAATAGGTGTTGGCCTGTTAGGAAACCGCTCAGCGTACAATCGACTTGCTGCAGCAGAATTCTGGCGTACATCTCAATAAATTAACAACATATCGGCGTATTTACTGTTTGTGCGATGGACCATATTTACTCTCCTTATTAGGATTTATTCGGAAGAATTTATGTCAAACTAGCAGTTCAGACAAAATTCATTGTTTTTTCCACTCTGAAATCCGTCTGCCCCTTCATGTTCTCCATATTCTCTTTCGCTCATATGTTGAAAAATTTGACCATATAGGCGACTAAAGATACTTGTTAGCGACATTCATTATCTCATTTCTTCAGAATAGATTAGATGTATGCAGTCTTTCATTCATTTGGGAACGGAGTTGAGATATTTATTAGATTTTATTCAGTTTAATTTATTATTATATTATTATTTATAATTAACAATATAATAATAAATAATAAACTTAGCATTTTGGGTTTATGGTTAGTTAGTGCATTTTGTATGAAGATTGAAGGTGAAGGAGATTAAAGCTATTATTTAAACTGATTTGTCAAACATTCTAAGTATATGGCGAATTCTTAGGTTTGTTATAAATTAGGCGTTTTATTGGTAGATTGTAGGGTTAGTTAAATTAACGATTTACTTGTGCGTTATTAGGCTATCCAATAGATGTGGGCAATCTTTGGGTTTACTTGTTAGTTGAAGTTTTATATGACAAACTTCAACTAATAGATTATTACACAGGCCTGCGTTTTTTTACTTTCTAAAAATTGTTTTAAATTTGATAGCTGATTCTTATCTGTTTTTGGGCGCTGAATCCAAATATGAACTCTATTTTTCTCCATCACGTAAGGATTTTTCACAAAAAGGCTTCAAATTATATTTTTTTTAAATTAAAAATAATTTTTAGTTACATTTTGAATTTATTTACAAAGGATATAAAAAACAAAATTACTTACAAATATCATTAAATCTAATGAAAAGAAACAGTAAAATACTATTTATGTCTTAACAAGTCCTTATAATATATTTTTCTTTGTCTTTCCATACTCTTTTTTGTGCTTTTTCTTCTGTAATCTCGTAGTGCACCATCCCTTTTTAACATCCAACAATAATCAGCTATCATGCTTATATTCCATCTTCCTTGGTATCTTCTCTCCATCTCGTTTAGGTCTTGGTGGAACCTTTCCCCCTGCTCCTCACTTACTGCACCAAGATTTTCAGGGAAGTAGTCGAGATGCGAATCTAGAAAATGCACCTTCAAACTCATGTTACAGCCTAAGGTTTTAAATTTTTCTAGCATATTTCGCACAATATTTTTACAATCTCCATGTTTTTTGTTGCCAAGAAAATTTGTAACCACATTTTTTAAGGCTATCCATGCTTGTTTTTCTGCTTCTTCCATTTTAGATTCAAAATTTTCATCTTTCATAAGCTTTCGTATATCCGGCCCAACAAAATCTTTATCTTTGCTTCTGGCAAGCGAGGAAACTGGCTACAAAGATACTTGAAGCACTCTCCATTTTTTTTTAATGTCTTCACAAATTGTTTAATTAACCCTAGTTTAATATGTAATGGAGGAAGCAAAACTTTGCTCGGGTCTCCTAAACTTTTTCTTTCAATATTTTTCATTCCAGGTTGTAAGGTTTGTCTTGGTGGCCACATCTTTTTACAATAGTGCTGCTTTCTATCACGACTATCCCACTCACACAAATAACAAGGATATTTTTAGTACAACCGCTTTGTTGTCCAAGTAACAAACAAAGAACTTTCAAATCACCACAAATTGTCCAGCCTTGATCCTTGTAACGCATTTTAATTAAAAGTAGCTCAAGATTTTCATAACACTCTTTTAAATGAACTGAATGTCCCACTGGTACAGAAGCATATTTACTTACATTGTGTAGAAGAACGGCCTTAAGGCTCCTTTTTGAAGAGTCAATAAAGAGTTTCCATTCAGAAACATTATATTCTACGTGGAATTGTTCCATGAGCCCGGGTACATCATTACAGAAAACTAGTGCATCTTCTTCGGAATAATATCGAGCAAACTCTTTTTCTCTGTTCCTAAACCAGTAAAATGTTGTGCTAGGTGCCAACAAATTTTTTTCTTTCAACCTTGACCCTAAAAGCTCAGCTGAGTCCTTAGGAAGGTTTAAGTCCCTCACCAAATCATTTAATTTAGATTGGTCAAACAGTTTTGGCTCATCACTTCCAGTATCATAGTAATCACTTCCCTCATCCAGTTCACTTGCGCATGTACGTGAAACCATTTCGTCATCAGATACATCTTCTAATGTATCTGGTAGTGAAGGAACAGGTACTTCTGGTCCATGAGGTATAGGACGTGTTGCGGATCGAAGGTTTGCGTAAACGATGTCCTTTTTGTTTTTTAAATTGAATCCGTGTACTACACACGAACAAAAATAACAATCATCGCTATGATTGACCGGTTCTCTCCAAACCATAGGCACTCCAAACCGAAAAGACTGTTTTTTTCCTTGTGACCACTGGCGATGCTCTTCAACACACACTGAACAAACCTTATGAGGAGCCCAAGGTTTGTCTTGATCTCCTAATTTCACACCAAAATATGCAAAATATACTTTTTTTACAAAATCTGTAATGTTTCTTTGTTGTTTTTCTACTGTAAACTTTCCACAAATATAGCAGAAGGAGTTGGGTACATTGACACAGCCTCTTGATGCCATTGGAATTTAATTTTAAAAATAAAAATTAAATTAACTCAGCAACTAATCACAAATGTCAACTAATTACACAAATTCACACCACAGTTGTAAAGAAGATATTGAATGAACTAACTGTTTTGTCTAGAATAGCAATATGTTTGTAGTGGAGGTGGGGAGGTAGACATGCAGTAACAGGAAGATGATGAGTTATGTCTTGCGACATGCTCAATTATTTCTATTTGTAACTTCTTTATCATAAATCTAGTGTATGTTTATTCAGAATATCAACTTCTTGCATAATCATAAGTAAAAAAATTATAATAGTTTATTTAAACAACGGTTTAACAAAATTGTCCTTTTCAAAAAGACTAATACATGCAGATAGGTCAAAAAACCCCAGATTGTAAAAAAGCCTTACGTGATGGAATTTTTTAAATAATTTTCCCATTTTCAGCACCAAAAAATCTATTGAAATCACTGTATAAAATCCAGACAATTTTACCATCGCAGGTCTGTGTTATCTAAGCTTTTCAGTGAATACTGTCACCTGAAGAATCGGAGCCTGTGGCAGATTTGATTGAAGTTAATTTAAAAAATTCTGCTACTACAATATAGCAGTAAGTCCTAAATACGTATTGCGCTAAGTGTGTACTAGGACTCCTAGCGTAATAGATTTTCCATTTTTGTTGATGACAACTTAGTTATCTATACACGTATCTATGATTTAAAGCTGTATTGTACTGAGTGTTTTTTTAAATTAATTTTTCATGAAGTAGGTACTGTTATGCTACTTTGTTAATATTAACAAAATTTAAAAATGTATTTTGTTGCAAATAATTTTCTTAGCGTTATCATTATATTCGTAATGTACAGTTTATAAGACTAATTCAATTATTAGATACGATTAAATCCAATTAAAAACTACAAATGAACATACAGCATCCACACGGCTATTTTCCGAAGTAAACTTTCCAATTAAAAATGCAATCTACCCCAAAAGTCCCATACTCAACCGGTATATGTTCTGGAGTAAAGCACAAATATTCTAACATGCATTGTGTAATCCTTATTAAGATAATGCCGGGTCCTTTACAGTTATACAAAGCGTATGTAGGTGGCGCTCCAGTGAACGGGAGAGAGAGTATCTTGCAACGCGAAATACACGAAATACTCAGACGGGCCAACGGGCTAAATCCATCCTAGTAGCGGTAGTGAGAGCGTGCAACCTGCCTGCCCTTATCTCAATTTACGATAACCATTACCCGAAATACGGTAATTTTATTCAAACTGTAGAACGTTTTCCAGATATATTCCCGTTTATTTTTGTTTATCCGCCATGCCCGATGCGCTTTGTTTATGGATCTTATCGATGCTGTTACGCTTTTCGAAGTTAGAATAGGGTCGATGAAAATGTATTTTCATAACTCGAAATGAAATTCACATACATATTTATATACAGTTCGTCCATAAAGTATGGACACAAGCCCGTAATAACGTTATTGTCCATTATTTGACAAAATGCAAAGATATGTCGATTAATGTTTTTTATTAGCTATATTTAGATGCTACCATTTAGTTTTTTTTCCGTCGAGCTTGAATAAGTTATAACGTCATTGATAATTTTTTTAAATGTCAACCCCATTTTTTTTTGTGGATTTAGAAAGATTTTACAATTCTTTATTCGATTATGTAAAGATTTTGGTATGTTACATTAGAAAATTTTTGAGTAATCATTTTTCATCTTTCTGTCATTCCCAAAGTGACAAGGCAATTTTTTTGACAGATTGTAAATAATTCGAATCACAACATTTTTATTTAATCCTAATTGTTGGTGTAAAGTGTTTTAATTATTCGACTAAGTTGCCGTGTGCTTGTGTGAGGACGTTCTTGAAATGTTAACAAAATGTCAACTTGAGTGTCTAGAGCCGTTGATGGACGTCCACTTTTTGGTTTATCTCGAACGAACCCTTCTTCCAAAAATTTTCTGTGGATATTACTTACAGTTGCAAAACTGATAGGGTCCAGTTCAGCATGCGTTTCACTAAACAACTCCGCTACTTCCTTAACATTTCGACGTCTATCTCCAAACCCAATCATCATGAGCACCTCAATGCGTTCCCGTTCAGATAAATGCATCTAAGAGATCTAACACGAATTTTCGTTCTATGTCCTCTATTTTATGATTTTTCGGTTAATTATGCACAAAAACGAAAAGAAAATAGCTTTTTTGGTATAAAGTTTGCTTTTGTGATAGTTATAGTAATAATAGTCATTATTGATTTTTTTATAAATTTTAATTAATTTTAATACATTCAAAAATACCGCGCGATCAGAGTGAGGTTTTTACGTTCGCATAGTGTCGCTAGATGGCACTCGAGTGATAAACAATGATCAGCTGTTTTGTACAAGTCTAGAAAAACTTAAAATGTCGTCGCGAAAGTGTAAATATGATGCTTATGCATTTTGTTTATATATGTGGTCAATTTATTAAAGTTCGAGACGTAAAATACGAACCAAAGACATCCGACGTTTTCTGTGAAGCCTACTAAGCAGATTTTGACTATTCTGTTCGGCATCAAGACAAGCCATGGGCTCCACTTGTAGTTATTGTAAAAGATGTTTGGAAGGTAAGCAATTTTTAATTAATGCGGTGAATCAAATATAATAGACATATTAATCTTTATTTCTACATTTTAGGTTGGTATCGAGGTGAGAAGAGGTCCATGAAATTTGCAATACCAAGGATCTGGCGACAACCAAAAGGCCACGTCAATGACTGCTACTTTTTGCATTGTGAATCCGAGTAAAAGACGTAGAGATAAAAATGCAGAACCTATCGAATATCCTGACCTTGAATCTTCTTCTGCTCCAATTGCACACGACCTGACACGACCAGTACCTGAGCAACGGAAAAAATTATCGCAGAAAAGTAGCTCATCTCTTAGTTCTAATAAAAGTAATTCCGATAAGGAGTTTTCACTTACACCAGAACAGCCAAAACACCATCTTATTACTACAGAAGATTTTAACGACTTTAACGACTTTAAGAGATTTAAATTTGCCAAAAAATAAAGCAGAGCTTTTAGGCTCTCGCTTAAAACAGTGGAATTTGCTTGATGATGTTAATACCACGTATCAGCGACTAGGCATGAAACATTCTCAACGTTTTTCACAAAAGAAGATGGACTTTGTTTTTGAAATGAGATAAAAGGTATTTTCGAAGAAATTGGCATACCCTGTGTTCCTAGCGAATGGCGTTTATTTATTGACAGCTCTACAAAAAGCTTAAAAGCTGTTTTATTACACAACCGAAATAAATTCCCATCTTATCCAATCGCACACTCAGTACATCTTAAAGAAAATTATGACAGTGTTAAAATCTTGCTTGAATCTGTAAAGTATCGCGAGTATAACTGGCAGCTGATTGGAGATTTTAAAATGGTGGGATTTTTAATAGGACTACAGAGCGGATATATAAAGTATCCATGTTATCTGTGCTTGTGGGATAGCAGAGCGGATGCTAAGCACTATATTCAACGGTTATGGCCTGTAAGAACAGAACTTTGTGTCGGAAAACAAAACGTAACATTTGAGCCGATTGTTGAAGCGGAAAAAGTGTTAATGCCACCTCTGCACATTAAGTTAGAGTTGATGAAACAATTTGTTAAAAAAGTGGATGAAATTTCAGAAGCTTTTGGAAAAAGTTTTTTCCGAAGTTATCAGAAGCAAAAGTTAAAGCTGGAGTTTTTGTTGGTCCGCAAATTAGACAGATTTTCGCCGATGAAAAATTTCCAACGTTGCTGAATTGTACTCAAAAAGCGAGTTGGAACAGTTTTAAAGCTGCAGCTTCTGGATTTTTAGGAAATAACAAAGCTGAAAACTACGAAAAGTTAGTTGCGGATATGCTAAAAAATTTTAAAGTCATGGGCTGCAGGATGTCATTAAAAGTACATATGCTGCATGCTCACTTAGATAAATTTAAAAACAACATGGGAGCGTATTCAGAAGAGCAAGGAGAACGTTTTCTTCAGGACATTATGAGTTTCGAATAATGTTATCATGGCCAATAGAATGAAAACATGATGGGAGACTATATTTGGGGTTTATTGAGAGAAAGTACTTATGAACATAAAAGAAAAAGTAAAAGCGTGCACTTTTAAATTATTTTCCACTTTTTTGTAAGTTATTTTGATAGTAAAACTTAATAAAAATAATAAACATATTTATTTGAATGGTTTCATCTTCAATTAAAAATTAAAACTACAGATTTTGAAAAATATCGTTCAATCGGTCTTCTAAATACAAAAGCAAACTTTTTCATGTCATATATTTTTTTTCGTCTAATTACGACCTAAAATATCGAAATTTTATGCTTTAAAGTCAAAGTCAAATATTGTGTTGACCCGTGTAATCATTCATTTTTAAACACTTCGTAATTCACAATGTTTCATGAAAACCGGTGTACGTCAATAATTGATGAACGTCTCTAGTAAGTAAAAGTTTTAAATCGTAAGCTAAATTTTCGTTATTTTATCATAAGGATATTGAAAAAACATTTTTTTTTTTGCAAAAATCACATGTATTTAGGGCATTTCGCCAGTTCATAAGAACATTGGGAAACGTATAGAATAATCGTCTTCTCTTCAGAAAAAATCTCGATCGTGTATTCTCACAACATTTACTTCCATTGGGTTTCTATTGCCGGATGGAGATAGAGAGAAGACACAGAGGAACAAATTTCACGAAATTAATATCCCAGAGGACCGTGTTCATTACACAAAACACCACTGGCACGACGACCTCGAACGGTACTTTTGTAGGGCGCCTCACTTCCTATTTGTCTCGATGTGAAACTTACATAAAACAAGTCTGAAAATTAATTTAGAACACCCTTGAAATGTCTTTCTTTATATTACAGTCAACCGGAATCTAGGACCCCTTCTCAATTCTCTCCAAAAATTATTTGCTATTGAGTTAATAAATTTTGATATTATATTTGGCCTGGTGTTTCATAAATAATTTTCTCAGTGGAAATTATTGAAGATAGAAATAGAAAAAATAAATTACTAGCAACATATTGGAGAAAGTAAAATTTTGTAATTGAAACGTATTGTATTGCTTGCGATTATTTTAGCTCTGGGTGATCTATTAGGACCATAAAATTATAATAAGTAGAGCGTTACGCTTCGTATACAGACTGTCCCGTAAAAAACGCCAACATTCATAATTCCGTTATTTATTGTCCGGTTTTATTTAAACAAAAAGTAAGTTTAATAGCATCAAAAACACTATAAGATAGTAGTGTTTTATTTGTTTTCAATTGTTTTCATTAATGTCAAACGACAGGCAAGTTTTTTATTTTAAATGGCAATATATATATTTTTGGCTAAATTCGGATTGTATTTTTTTTTTCTGAATTCAACGATGTATAACATGTTTATTTTTGATAAACGTTTATTGCAAAAAAAAACTTTATAAATTTCATCTTTGTCTTCCATTATTTATAAATATTCGAATGTGTCATGAAACATTGGAAATGTAAGTATTATAAATATTATTATAAGAAACAAAACACTTTACAATAAATGTTGAAATTGCCCGCCACCTTGTGTAACACATATCGCACATCTAATAATAAAAAATTAAAAAAAACTTTATAAATTTCATCTTTCATTATAGTAGACTTGGCCCAGTCTACTAGCATTATGTCAATGTACCTTAAGTGTCAGTTTGACTTTATTAAGTTTTCTGTATTATCCTGTTTGAACGTTTTGCCGCAACAAAAAGCGTATTTTCGTTAAAAATGAATAACAATGAATTAACGGACATGTTACAAGTGTTGTTTGAATGTAATAAAAATCGCTTTCAAGCAGTTCGTCGGTATATTACTCGTTTTCCGGACAGAGAAGTTCCAGGTTCGAAAATATTTCAGAGAATTGAAAAGAATTTAAGAAATTATGGATCATTTACCAAACTAAAAACACAAAAACGGAAATTCTCCGAAGATAAGGAATTAGATGTTCTTCTTGCAATACAGCAAAATTCACGAACTTCGATTCGAGAAATTGCACATAATATTGGGGTATCAAAAACTACAGTTCATGGTATTTTAAGAAAACACAAACTTAAACCGTACATAGCTCGAAAAGTTCATGCATTAGAACAAAATGATCCTGGCCGAAGAATCCAGTTTTGTCGTTTTTATTTAAATGCATTAGAACAAGACCCGAATTTTTACAGAAGGATAATTTGGTCTGATGAATGCACTTTTAGCAACAACGGTATTTTTAATAGAAACATGCATCGACAGTGGAGTGCAGACAATCCGAGATTTGTAATTGAAAATAATTTTCAAAGACGTTTCAACGTAAATATTTGGTGTGGCATTTTAGGTGATCAATTAATTGGGCCATTTTTCATAGATGGTTGCTTAAATCAAGAAAAATACTACACTTTATTACACGAAAATCTCCAAAACTTTTTAGATGAATTACCTTTGGCAAATTTAAATTGAATATTTTTTCAACAAGATGGGGCTCCCGCGCACAACGCCAGAGTAAATACTGATTTGTTGAACACCCAATTTGGAAATAGGTGGATAGGAACATCCGGTCCTATCTAGTGGCCTGCGCGTTCACCGGCTCTTACGCCCCTCGATTTTTGGTTGTGGGCTTATCTACAAGTTCGAGTTTATTTAACAACTCCAGAAAATGTTGACATTTTAAGACAAAGAATTATTAACACTTGTCAAGAAGTACCTGCCGCTTGTCCTTTAAATGCGACCTTTGGAGTAATTAGGAGATGTGCGATATGTGTTGAACAAGGTGGCGGGCAATTTCAACATTTATTGTAAAGTGTTTTGTTTCTTATAATAATATTTATAATACTTACATTTCAAATGTTTCATGACACATTCGAATATTTATAAATAATGGAAGACAAAGATGAAATTTATAAAGTTTTTTTTTTGCAATAAACGTTTATCAAAAATAAACATGTTATACATCGTTGAATTCAGAAAAAAAAATCCAATCCGAATATAGCCAAAAATATATATGTTGCCATTTAAAATAAAAAACTTGAATGTCGTTTGACATTAATGAAAACAATTGAAAACAAATAAAACACTGCTTGCTATCTTATAGTGTTCTTGATGCCATTAAATTTACTTTTTGTTTTAATAAAACCGGACAATAAATAACGGAATTATGAATGTTGGCGTTTTTTACGGGACAGTCTGTATACCAAGAATGTTTTTAATTCTATTTTTAAATTATATTTTCTAACAAATATATCGAATTAAAAATACTAAAAACCCCTAGCCAATTTTTCGCATATTTAATACTATTCGTATTTACAAGAGAAAACATTTCTTTTGTATCGCTCTGGTCATAACACTCTTCCGAGAAATTATTTACCGAATGGTAAACCTAGGCTCGGTATCGAATATTTCATAGAAGTTTATATATCATTTTAATTTAGTTATTATTAATTACGTACGACTGCTCTTCTAGCTATTTCTTGATTAGTGTGCTACGTGCTTCGTCAAAGCACCGGTTCTACACCTACATACACACTATAATACCTACTTAACTTACTAACTTACCACAATAACACGATCGCCCCGGAAATATTATGCTGAGAGACCAGCTCAGTTAAGAGGCGAGCTAGGGGAGGTTTTTTTATAATAAGCGTCACCGTGCTTATTTATACTCTCGAGCCAGTACAGTGAATAAGACACCGCCGACAGTAAGTTACTTAAATCACAGGTAAATACGTGGACAATTGCTATCATATCAATAAAATACCAAAGTAATATAACAATAACAACAAATAATTTATTGACAAAAACAAGACAACAAAACAATGGAAAATCAATAAGCATATGAGTGAACAACGCCATAGAAAATTCAATTCACCAGACAAAATGGTGCAAAAAAAATTTAAGTAAGATACACAAGCCACAATAAAATAATGAAATATAATTCAAAAACCTCATTGATCAACATGTGTAACTAACACAAAAAATATTAGTTAAAGTAAATAAGTGACACCGAAATAAATGGCTCACCTAATATAGTAATTTTGGTATATTATAATAAAATGTATACGAAAAAATATGAATTAAACTAAATAAGTGACCCCGAATAAATGGTTCACCCAGTATAGTAATTCTGGTATATTATAATAAAATATAAAACAATTTATGCACATTTAATATGCATTAAAAGCAGATAAATACCGACTCTAAATTGAAATAACAGTAAGGTAAATTAATGAACTTAGAAAAAATAAATAAATTGATAAAACATAAACACAAAGATCCCCTTGTATCGATCATTAAGCCATAAATATGTAAATGGTATGCTTAGTCTAAATCAGTGGCGGCTCTTTAATGAGAGCAAGGGAGCAATTGCACCCCCTGGAATTATGAAACAAAACAAGCCAAGCGGCGACTAACTGAAAGTATTTATTTATTGTGTATATTATATTCATAGTTATTGACGAGGAACGTGGCACGCTAACAACGTACATACACCGAGCGTCGTCACAGATATACTGAGCAAAGCCCTACCGTTGCTCTGTTAAGGCATTAACATTACATTGATGGTGGGGAGAACTGTATTTTGCCGTACTTCAATGTCGTATAATACATAACTTTGGAGCAACTAAACCAGACTGCTCTCGGGCGTTATTGCGATGAACTCTGTGTCTTTTTTTAGAAAACAACGCGTTTTCGCTTTTAACGTATAATAAAAAAATCGTAGTAAAAAATCTTAAACGGCCGATGCCTCAATTATGTTTAGAAAATAACCAATCTGTTAAAGGTAAAGACGTTATAAGAAAATTCAAAATGAATATTTATCAGAAAAATAACTGGATTTGTGGGTGTGAAATTAAAAATACTTGGTTTTGTTTTCCGTGTCTTTTGTTTGGTGGTGAACCGTCTTGGTCAAAGAACGGAATAAGAGACTTAATTAATGTTAGTGCTATAATTACTAAACATGAAAATTCCGAAGGGCATTTCAAAAATATATTTAGTCTAAGAATATTAGGAAAAAATAACATTCAGAATGTTTTAGATTCATCATATAGAAAAGCAATTCAACAACACAATCAAAAGGTAACAAAAAATAGGCATGTGTTAAATTTAATAATAAATTGCAATAGATTTTGTGGCGCGTTTGAACTGGCACTTCGGGGTCATGATGAACAGCAAACGTCGAATAACAAGGGCATTCTTCGGGAATTGATAAATTTTACGGCAGAATTGGATAAATCGCTCAGAGATCACATCGAAGCAGCATCGGTTTTCAAGGGATTATCAAAAACGATACAGAATGAGCTGCTTGATGCAATGTTGAACGTGTATCATGAACATGTTGCCAGTGAAATTAAAGCAACCGACTTCATATCTGTGATAGCTGATGAAACCACAGATGTGTCCAATCAGTTTCAGTTGATGGTTGTTTTAAGATATATTGTGAACGCGAGACCGGTCGAAAGATTTTGGAAATTTCTTCTGTCTAGTGGACATGATGCTAATTCTTTATCTGCCTCCATCCTTAACGAAATTAGTTTGCTTGTTGATGACCCAGAAAAACTGATTGCGCAGAGCTATGATGGGGCAGCAGTCATGAGTGGTGCTATTAACGGCGTGCAAAGACATGTCCAAGACCAGTATCCAAGGGCTAATTTTGTACATTGTTATGCACATCAGACAAATCTAATTATGTCACAAGCTACATCGAGCAGTAGTAATTTCAGAATTTTTTTGCCAATCTGACGGGATTATGTACATTTTTCTCCACTTCACCACAACGAGCTGCAAGATTGGAAGAATTCCTTCAGAGAAAAAGCTTACCTCGTTCTTCAAAAATAAGATGGAACTTCAATTCTAGGACAGTGAATACAATATATGAGCACCGAGAAGAAATAATTGAAGCTCTAGAACAAATCGAGGGAGAAGCTAGTTTACAAACTACCATTCATCAAGCTAGTGCCAATTTGCGAATTTTAGAGGAGGAAAATTTTATCTACTGGTTAACTTTCTGTCATAAAATTATGCCACATGTGGACATATTGTTTAATCAATTACAAAATGTCAATACAGATGCATTAAAAATCAAGAATAATTTAGATAATTTTGAACGTGCTATTGGAAAAATTCGAACCGAAATCGCTGACACAGATAATCAGTTGGTTAAACAAAATGACCCAGAACTGACTCCTCGACCATCAAAGCGGCGAAGAGTAGGAAGGAGGGAAACTATTGAAGTGTGCGATATTAATTTGCTAGAAATAAAAACTAGATTTCGGTATACAGGGCACTTAATATTAACAAACTTAATTTGTCTTAAACAGTTCTCCTCTTTTCAAAAAAAATTTCCGGAAGATTGCCTTAAAGAAGCAGTAAAATTTTATCCATGCCTCAATGAAAGCAGACAACGAACTGAATTAAGCGTTCTATATTCTAGAGAGGAATTTAGGCAAAATATAGAAGTCGGTGCTGTAGGTCTGCTAGGTCTTCTGCTGGATGGATTAAGCGACACCTTTAATGAAGTTGTTACGCTTTTAAAAATTGTCATTACAATCCCAATGACAACGTCCGAAGCGGAACGCCAGTTTTCACGGCTGAAGAGAATAAAAACTTTCCTGAGAAATACAATGAAAGAAGAGAGATTAAATGCCCTTACTATGTTATCTTGTGAAAAAGAATGTATAAATGATTTCCCAAACTTTAATGAAAAAGTGATAGAACTGTTCTGCAAGTCAAAGACACGTAAAATGGACTTCGCTTATCGTCAGATGTAATTAAACTGTGTAGTGTAATATTTACTATTCCCTCAAAACAAACTCTACAATGAACAGTACGTCGGTGAAATTTATAAGGATTGGGTAAGCGTTTTTGTATTACACTTTAAATTTTGAAATTATGCACTCCCTATGTGAACCACCCCGAGCCGCCACTGGTCTAAATAGTAAATGGTGGTTATATTATCTAAAGATCTGTCGATAAATCTCACGTAGAGATTCTTGTACATTCAGTATACTAATTAGTTTATTAAATATCGGGAAAAAAAGATCAATTAATATACAATTTCCAATCGTAATAAAGAAAATTGAACAGTGAAAATGTGATAATTATACCAGGTCATGTATTCACAATATCCCTTTCATCAATACGACCTTATTAACGTTACGATCTTACACCACATTGTTATCATTTTGTAACCAGGTCACTAGGCTAAGGGGACACATTCGAATGGTATACAACGAGTTACTGAGAGGTCCCTACAGTCAGAATCAGAGTGGGTACAAGCCTAGTGCTTCATATTTATAATTTAGTATTTCCTGTTATTATCGTTGTTGTTATCGTAATTGAATTATATGTTATTATTTAATCGTTGTGCAGCATATTATTTATCTCACTGATAAACCTTTTTGAAAATTTTGATTACCCTATGCAAGCAAAATTAAGTGTTATAGATTGACTCTAAATTTACTAATTAAACCAAAAAAAACTATGATTCTATATTACAATAATCTTATGCAATAGACACTAATAAATCTGTCGAAGAAAGTTAATTTTGGACTCTCTATAGTATTCCGAGAAAAATATATACACAATTCATACATTGTGGGCTGCCGAAAAGATGATTCCGATGTAATGTACATTTCGATAAATAGATTTTGAGTCAGCTGCTTGGAATATATGCAATTACCTTCTTCATTTTGCAATTTTTACGCGATTACGATAAATCTGCTTTACTCAATAATAAAAATCATTTGAATAGTAAAAACAACAAATTGTTTTATTTATTTGCTAGTTTGAATAATTTATACCAACACGTTATAATGTCTACAATAATAGCTAATGTTAGGCTCCGCATATAGAATATTTTAATTTATTTTTAAATCATATTTCTTCTTTAAATATCTCGATTTTAAAATAATATTTAACTTAAGACATTTTTCTTCTGTACAGTTTTGTTGCAAAGAGAAAGCATTTCTTTTGTTATATCCTGACCGCCAGTAACCCTTAGTTTTCAACCTGACCCAACAACGTTACTGTGGAATTTATTTCTAGATACATTTCATTTTAAATTGTTTTAATTTTATTATATACATCTTCTTTCATATGTGGTGTTTCATATCATTAGGAAGCTTATGTCACAAGCGTTATTTTAATAATATTTATGCCATCGATAGAACACATCTTCTTAATTAATTATTACTCAAGATATCGACCCTCTCTTCGACAGGTCATAAAACAGATCTTTTCTAGACCTTTTCTATCGACACAAAAACTATCAGAGATCTTCTCGTTAGAACCCTCGAAAGTGCAACATCACCCTCCGTACTGGTCAAATACCGGTGGCATCATCCACGTGCCCTTGCATCTCACCGCAATTAAAAGATAATCCTGTATTGTTCTATATATATTATTCTTTTAAGCGAATCCATATTAATTAAACTAATTAATTTCTTGTTCCTCCGGCCAAACATCGCTCTACATATCTGTCCAAGTATACGACGCACCACGTGGTCGCCCATCGTCGCAAATCAAAGGTAACTCTGTATTGTTCGATAGAGAGATTATTTTATATTAATCGTATACAATTAACCCTTAATTTACTGCATAATTAAACGTTCGTTTCAGAGTATTTTTGTGTTAATTTTCAGTTACTTAATTACCGCTCCTCGTGTACATATTACTTTGATTAATTACTTTTAAATATATCAATTTCAATTTTTTCTTATGTAAATATAAATACAAAATTTAAGGACAACGTATATTTATTTTAATTAACCATCATCACACACGTCCTGGAACTTTGATGAAACTTCACCAGCACCACTAATTATTTTATTTATCTTAGAATAATTTCATTATTATTAGCACGGCACATCCACATCCCGATATCCAGCACAAGCCGCCGTTTGTAATACTAACTAGATTTTCTATATACTACTTTTCCCGGACATTTGATACTATTTGTAATCTTTTTTTGATCACATAGTGTATATGTATTTTCCTCTGTTTTCTAATTTAAGCGAGTACATAGACCGTATTACATCTTTTTTAAATATGGGCATTATTATTATCGTCATCATTATTACTATTATATCATAACTTACATCATACGAATACCTTAACCTTTTCAAATTACGTGTATAGCGAGGATAAAATAATAAACATTTAATATTAAATAATCGCTAATTGACATCAATTGTGTATATATTAAGATAAACTACGATATAAGTCCGACGTTATAGGATAAAGCAACGCAATTTTCGCCGATAATAAAGGCAATTTGCTCTTGAAGAGCTTGTTAACTCGAATATAGAATATAAATGGAAGATTCAGACGCAATATTCGTCTCCGTTGTAACACTCATCGTGTTATTTGAGATAGAAATTTTCACTGTCTAATAGCAACACTCACCTTCAAATGAGGGTTTGTTTGTTAAGCTGGGGATTGAAGTTCTGAAGAAGTTTCTCAATACTTGTTATCGAAAATTACTTCAAGTCAATTATTTCATACTACATAAAGCTTTCATTTATTTTACTTCCTTTCTATTAGAAGCAAACGATAATGCGAAATTATGATGAATACAAATACAAAACTTTACATTTAATTTGTAATTAGTATATTATATATATATAATTATATATATATAAATATATATATACATATATATATATATATATATATATATATATATATATATATATATATATATAATATATATATATATATATATATATATACAATTGATAAATTCTTGGAGTTTTTCGGCTTTTATATGAAATATTTATAAATATTATCAAATTACTATGTAATTGCGAAGTAAATGTGAATGTAAACATTGCTGTCTACAAATTACAACGCAAGTCATACGAAATGTTTCAATTAAATTGGACGGCCATCTAAACTTACAGCTGATAATATTGAAGCCCTTCAGCATATTATTGATGAAAATCCAAAAACATCTATTTCAGTAGTGACCCAACAAACAAATTTATCTTATGGTGCGTGCCAATTCATTCTTAAAAAAGGCTTACATTGTCATCCATACAAGCTGCAATGTTTTCATGAACTTTATCCAGTGGATTATTTAAGACGAGTGGAATATTGTCAATGGTTTCAAAATAATCTACAATCAGGATATCCTTAACACAGTTTTTTTTCATGGATGAGGCCTGGTTTTATCTTTCTGGATATGTTAATTCACAGAATATGAGGTGTTGGTCCTCCGAAAATCCTCATTTTTTTGTTGAAAAAACATTTCATCCCAAAAAGTTGGTGTTTGGGTTGGAATATGTCGAAGAAGATGACCAGAGAAATACTTCAATATCTCAGAGAATTTTTTTGATAATAGAATAATAAGCAGGAACACTGAAATCCCATATTCAACTAGGTCTTGCGATTTAAACATATGTGATTTTTTCGTATGGCCATACATCAAAAATTCGATTTATTCAACGGCAATTCATAATCTGGAACAACTGAGAATTCGCATAACAGAAAAGTGTGAAGAGATCTACAACTCACCGCAAATGCTGCATAAAGTTTTTGCTGGATTGCGGAGAAGAGTTGGTTTGTGTTTAGATGTAAATGGACAACATTTTCAACAACTTCTGTAGCTATATGTAAATTGTGATTATGATTTCGATATTAAATAAATTATTTGTAGTATCATTTCAATGCCATAATCTTTTTTTACAACGAAACCAAATGAAACAGTCAAGCATCAAGTAATGTGTCATTATGTGGAAGTGGCTAAAGTACCAACCCAATTTCACAGTCTACTCCAATTATGAATTTTTTCGATGGCTCGTTATAATTACGAGTCGATGGCAGGTTGCCAAATCATCAGTTTTTAAAGTAGTGTTAGAAGGAAAGAATTAAAATCGAATTTGCCTTTTAGATTTAAAAAATGGTAAAGGTACTTAGAATGGTATAAGCATCATCCACCAATTTATATACACCCTGTATAACTTTTCTTTTTGAATATTTAAAGCGAGTGAAAATAATATTCTGATTTACGTAGTTTCCATCCATGTTTTACAAACAATATAGTTAGTGGTCAATATCTTAGTTTTAAATCTTCCATCACGGACGCCATTGATCATTTAATCCTGATCAGATAACTCGGTCAATAGCTTTAAAGCGTTAAAATTCACCGAAGCGACCTCTATGCGATCGCTAACCTATGTCACGACTGTTGTATGGTTCCGATGCAACCCCACCGACACCTTATCTGATATTTTAAATTAGGAAACTCGCAAAGAGAAGATTTCGAAGAGCGATATCTCTATTGAAGGGTTAACAGAGTTCGGATATAGACAAGCGTGTGTGTGCAAAATCTGCATAATACCGGATAATTTGGTATACGTTCTTATATAATACATAACATAATAAGAACAACGCCTACATGAACGTTACACAAAGAAGGGATCCGTATGTTGTTTTCTACGGCTCGTGTTCAATCTAGATAACCCGGGTAAATATAAATAGGTTTAATTAAGAAACTTGAAATTAGGTCTCTTGTTTTCGGTGAAGGAGTAAACGGGGTCACACCGTTACAATCCGATGTGTACTGTACGGATTTAACGTGATAGGCTTTTGTGTTTTTGCTGTTCTGTTGTTTTAGTTAATTTGTATTAGTACTTTTGTCACAGTAATTCAATATATTATTTGAATTGAATTCATTTAATAAATGGTCATTAATAACAAGGGAAATGGCAATCAAGAAATAAATTTCAAATGAGATATTCAAACTAGTAAATGTTGTCGACTATGTCGTGGGAGTTATGGTACTTTGTTACACTTCGTATATATAAGAATGTTTTTTTTGCTGTTCTGTTGTTTTAGTTAATTTGTATTAGTACTTTTGTCACAGTAATTCAATATATTATTTGAATTGAATTCATTTAATAAATCGTCATTAATAACAAGGGAAATGGCAATCAAGAAATAAATTTCAAATGAGATATTCAAACTAGTAAATGTTGTCGACTATGTCGTGGGAGTTATGGTACTTTGTTACACTTCGTATATATAAGAATGTTTTAATTTAATTTTCAATTATATTTCTTCAAGTATATTTCGCATTTAAAAATATGAATTCAAACTTAGATAGTTTCTGTGTATATTTCATATATTTGTTAGCAAAGAGAAAGCCTTTCTTTGGTTATCATTAGAGCTGAGGATGTTTGCGGTACGGCAGGACCGTATGCAGTGCATCCCCACCAGCGTATAAACACGATGCAGCGAAACACTTTAGTTAGTCGTGAACTGGCAACGTGATCGTGTGTTGTCTTGAGCTCTATTGAATAAGTATGACGGACGTGCCCAAGCCAAGAAAGCGCCCATTGTATAACGACGTGAAGAAATTTATCCGAGACTTTCCCGATTTGTATTATAATGGAGCAAAAGTGGTTTGTAAATTATGCGATAAACAGTTACTTTGCTGGGACAAATACGACTGTAAAAGACATGTTGAAAGTGTACACCACAAAGACAAAAAAAATAATGTGCTGTCTAAAACGCAATTCATTTTCGATTTATTGACAATGCTACACTCGTCTGCGATGTGCCAGTTTACCTGCTAGATAAAAAGCCTTTCACGACTTTTGGAATAAATACAATTCCAACAAAAAGCTACCGTCACGGAGAACGTTACTCACCTATTTACCAATTGTGCGTGAGGACATTGAAAACAGAATGAAAGCAGTAGTAAAAGATAAACAGTTATGGGTATGTGTCGACGAAACGACAGATCGAAAAAAACATTCTATTGTGAATATTATAGTGCCTGTACTAGATCCTGTCAAATCAACATTTCCCATTTTACTAGCCAGCAAAAGATTGGAAAAGTGCACTAGCGAAGTAATTACGAAGGTAGTGCTCGATACGCTACAAAAATTTCAAGTTTCAACTAATCAACTCCTGATGTTTATGAGCGATGGTGCTGCGACAATGCGTTCTGTAGGCCGTTCTCTTAAAACAGATTGTGAGAGACTTTTGCATGTGACATGTAAAGTTCATGCTTTACACCTTGTGGCACAAACTATTTGGCAATGTTATCCAGAGGTGGATGCATTAATAGCAACCACAAAAAAAGTGTTTCTAAAATCTCCCAAACGAATTCGAGAGTTTCACAGTCGGTGCCCTGGTATTCCCGAACCACCAGAGCCAATCCTTACACGTTGGGGAAGTTGGTTAAAGGCGGCATTTTATTATGCCAAGTATTTCCAACAAATAAAATCTGTGGTTCTACAATTCAATCCTGCCGAAGCTGTAGCCATTAAGGAAAGCCAGAGACTCTTTCAAAACCCTTCCCTTGATGCAGATTTACAAACTATTTATAACAATCATATAGGATTGTTTAACGCAATCGAGAAATTTCAAAATACTGCATTATCGTTAGCGGAGTCACTGCAAATACTGGGCGATGTACACGCCCAGCTATGCGCAGTAAATGACAACAAAAATGTTAATGTAATAGAAAAGTTCGAGAGTGTGATAAACAATGATTTTGATTTTACCAGATTAAAACAAATTAGTAATGGTGCAAGTGTAGATTCGGTTTCTATCTATAAAGATTATTTTAATTGTGCGTGTGTTACATCCGTAGATGTCGAGCGGTCTTTCTCAAAATATAAAAAAATTTATTCATCACGGCGTACATCGCTCACCGCTACAAATATGGAACGTATCTAATGCTACAAACTTACTACAAGTCTTATCCACTTGGCGCTATGCTATAATAATCGTAAATAAGGTAAGTGTGTTATTTATATACAGTACACATAACTGACATACCTAAGTGATATAAATAGCGAATGCATGTAAAGCAATAAAATCACGCATGCATCACCGATCGAAACAAGGTCATTATATTCGTGCGTTTAAATGAATACTATCCTGGCACACCGCAAACATCCCCAGCTCTAGTTATCATTCTAATCAGTTGACTCTTCCAAGATTCTTCCTGATTGAACGTTCAACTCAATTATCTACGTTCTTTTCGAATTTCTGCAAAGTATGCATTTCATTTTAAAACTTAGTTATTTAATTAATTACGTGCTCTTCTTTATAATTATATCGTGTCACATATCATTTTAAAACATTTTTTCGTAGGGGATATTTAAATGATATTTGTTTCTTCGATATCGCAACTCTTAACTCGCGCTTTTGATTAGTGATTATACTTACTACAGCTTATAATATTAAATAATTTTTTACATTTATAATTATTACAGTCAAAGTTAAATTGGTAATAGTAAGGCTTACTGTTATTATTACCTTGGGTGGGGGAGAGATGGGGGTGGGTTAGCGAAATATTAATTTTATTTACATTTTGTATTTGTATTGTTTTTGGGGGTCACGGAGCTAAGAAGGTTGAGAATCGCTGGACTAATGTAATGAATTCGCGGAATCTCTTGCGAAAGAATCCGGATTTTATTAGTCGACGCAACAAAATATACAAACAATTATATTCTACGAGGGTAATTGAAATTTGACCTATATTTGATCTTTTTTAGTTGATACAAATTAGGAATCGGTATTATATTGTTACCCTTCGTGTATATACAAGAATGCTTTAATTAAATTTTAAATTATATTTCTTCAAATATATTTCGAATTTAAAATATGGATTCAAATTTAGACATTTTCTGTGTATATTCGTTGCAAACGGAAGGCTTTTCTTTTGTTATCATTCTGGTCAGTTGACCCTTCCAAGAAATCTAGCTGATTGAACGTCCAACTCAGGTGTCTAACGTTTGTTTACAAATATTTTACATTTCGTTTTTAAACTTAAGTTATTTAATTAATTACGTTCTCTTCTTTAGAATTATATCATGTCGCATATCATTTTAAAGCTTTCTTCATAATATATCCAAGGAGCGGCAAATAAGTAATTAAGACATTAACAAACAAGCAATACCCTGAAAAAGAATTTAAATTATGTGACAAATTAAACAGGAATTAAATGGGACTAAGGTGTAAGAGAACACTCGCCTAGGAAAAAGATTTTTATGGCTCAGTTTTTGAGAGAGGGTAAATTAAAGTTGTTGTTGTCTTGAATAATGAACTAATTAAAACCGCGAACTTAGAGATGAGATATCTCTTATCTAAATATTAAATAGTAACTTTAAGGGCAACGTCGTTGTGTTTTCTTTTAGTTAATAAGTCGTAGTATATTTATCTCAGCACAAATTGCACACGTCTTGATACTTTGATGCTCACCCATCATACCATTAATTATTTTAAATAATTTCCTTTATAGTTAGCACGCCACCACAACTGAGCCAACGTGTTTTTAACACTATAGATATTGTAAAGGCAAAAATTAAGGCGAAAAGAGTGTTACAACTAGTGCATGTAATACCAATATATAGTTACCGCAGTTTCGCGAAATTTTCCGACAATTTTCAGTACCGCAAAAGCGAGATTACACATACGATTTTCGAGGTATTAAAAAGAGCCACGATGAAGAATTCCCGACACCAACTGTGGCACATTAGCAGGTAGCTGTTGAATTTGCCGCCACCAGGTTTGCGTTAAATGAAACCTACACCCACAATTCTGGATTCATGCCATATATATCGTACTGCATTATGTATCGCTTTCTCGAAATCTGCAACTACATTATTTGGTTTTAATTCCCAATTAATCCAATTTATAATGTGAAAGGTACTATAGAAGAGCGTTTCAAAATTAAATTAAGACAAGTTCTAGAGAAAAATGTGGGCTTTAATCAGCTTAGTAGAATATCCAGTGTGTTGCAAGGAAACTACCATGAAACTATTGAGATGAGTCTATCAATTATCTGTAAATATAAGTATGCGCCAGTTACATCAACTGACGTTGAGCGAAGCTTTTCAACATACACAAGCTATTATTGACGGATCGTTGAAGACAATTTTTCAGTTAAGAATTCAGAAATACAATACTATACAAAGGCAAATATAAATACACAGTGTTGCATTGTTAAGTTTACTTATTCTGATTATTATTATAAATGTTTTTTGTAAAATTTCGAATATAATATTGATATAGTACATATTTGTGTTATCTCTAAACTTAAATTAACATTATTTAATATTTTGACAATAATTTAGTTGTGTAACTAACACTTAAACTTTACTTATTTTACAGTGGCGGTAGCTGTATAGAGCCGCGCGCCCCTTCTAGAATTTTTAATATAACACACAATTTAAATGTTTATTTAAATATTTATTATTACTATTTATTTTATTATTATTATTCATATAAGTAGTTAAAATTTCTAAATTTCAAGAAACTGAACTCCGTTTTCGTTGGCTAACGTTGTTAGAACCCACACAATTATATTAAGGCGCAAATGCGCCGCGGCCTGCTAAATCATTATAGATTCCTGGTAAATGTGACCCGATATTGGCCGATAGTACACGATTCCATAAAAACAATTAGGCTATTTTACGGCGCAGTTATCTAGCAGCCAGTGTTTCAGTGCCGTCTACGGGACTATCGTACCGTATGGTATAATATAATTCGGGTGTGATTAGTCAAAATAAATAATGAATTTCGTAAATAATATTATTCAAATAAATTTTGATAGGCTGCCATTAGCCGATAAACTTAAAATTAAAGAACTGAGGAGGCCGTTGCTAGATATAAAGTTGACACAAACTTGTGAATGAAAAGCCGAAAACCGGTCTTTTACGCGTCGGTTTTCAAAAGATATTTATAAAAAAAAACAACTGGATATGTGGGTGTGAAATAACTAATTTGTTGTACTGTTTTCTGTGCTTTCTTTTTTATAAAGCCGACTCTAGAATGGACCCCAACTGGGCAAGAAGAGGAATCAATGATTTACACCATCTTCCTGAAAAAATGACGAAATATAAATCGTCTCGTGACCACATCAATTCTTGTACTGCCTTTGCTGTGCTCGGTAAGGTTAATATTATGTCTCACTTAATCTCTGCATACAGAGAAAGTATTATTTCGCATAATAATAAGGTCGAGAAAAATCGCCATATTTTAAAAAGGATCATCAGTTGTGCAAAGTTTTGTAGTGCTTTTGATTTAGCACTTAGAGGTCATGATGAAAGTGAATCCCCTGAGAACCAAGGAATATTTAAAGAACTAATTAATTTCACTGCAGAGCTGGACAAAATATTTAAAGAACATTTACGTACGGCAAACGTTTTTATAGGAACCTCAAATACTATCCAGAATGAAATTCTAGACAGTATGTTTTACAAGTGTGTTGGGAAGAAATTTGTAAGCTAATTGAAAAGGCAGACTATTTATCAATTCAATGCGATGAAACCATTGATATCTGAAATTATTGTCAAATGGTTTTAATATTAAGATATTTTTGTGAAGGCTCCATCCGTGAATATTTTTGGGGTTTAATAAGGGTGAAAGATAAAACAGCTGATTGGTTAAAAACATGCATTGAAAATAAAGTTTTAAAAACTCCCCAAAAGTTAGTAGGTCAAACGTATGATGGCGCAAATGTTATGAGCGGTGTGAACAGAGGCGTTCAAGCTCAAATTAAAACAAAATATTCCAATGCTCATTTTATTCATTGTTATGCCCATCAATTAAACCTCATTATGCAGAAATCGGCATCACAAAATGCAAAAGTATGCGTGTTTTTTTTTTTTAATCTGACGGTCATACCTGTTTTTTTTTCAAACTCATCTCATCGTTGTGATGTTTTGCAAGAGATAATAAATAAAAGATTACCAAGGGCAGTGACAACTAGATGGAATTATAATATTCGCACAGTTAATTTTGTTCACGAAAATATTGAAAAGCTTTTAGAAGTGTTGGAAGAAATTGAAACCAGTTGTGAGAATAGTGTTACTTCAAATGAAACATCCGGTCTAATAAGAGAATTGGAAGATCACGAATTTATATTTTGGTTAAAATTCTTTCATAAAATTTTGCCACATGTTGACATACTGTATAATATTACAATCAAAAAATAAGGACAGCGTCCAGTTGCAAAAAGACTTACTAATTTTCGAGAAAAGTGTTTCTGACATTAGAAATCAAATTGATTCTCTTAAAAACATTGTTGAATCAGAATATCCAACATCTAAGAGAAGGCGAATGGATGATAATTTTCGAAGTGTTATTGCCAAAGAAGTTTGTGATATAATAACAGTACAAATGAAGCAACGCTTTTCTTACCGGTGGCATTTACAAGAGGCTGATCTTTTTTTACATAGATAAATATTCAGAGTTTTCAAAAAATTTCCCTGTGACTGTTTTAAACGATGTATCTTCATTTTATCCGATGTTGAACAAATCAAGATTAAGAACTGAGTTGGAGGTAATTTACTCGAGAGAAGATTTAAAAGAAATTGTTGGAGCAATGAATCTTCTTTTATTTATTATCGAAAATAACCTTAGTGAAACATTTATCGAAACATCGAAAATATTAAAAATTATCGTGACGACTCCAATGACAACAGCCAAAGCAGAACGCACTTTTTCGATACTTAAACACATAAAAACAATTTTGCGAAATACCATGCTTAATGATAGACTAAACGCTTTAGCTATAATGTCCATGAATTGAAATTTAGTGCAAGAAATAAACAATTTTGATGATAAACTCTTGGAAAAATTCATTTCCATGAAGGACCGCAGAGCGGATTTCATTTTTAACAAATGACTTACCCACCCATTTTGTTTTGTTTAATATGTGTAAATATGTTGTTCTTTCTTTTTCCTACTTATAAACCGTTGCTACATACTTTGTGAAGTGATTTTTTATGACATTATAAGAACTATTCCGCTGTTCCAGCTCTTCGTTTCTGCAAACTTGGAATTTTAAGGTAGGTGGATTCTTGTTTAAAATGAGCCCCTTATTTTGGATTTTTTTCGGTTTTGATTTGCAATTATTATTGTTTTTGTCGTTATTGTAGGTATTAATATTTTTTATCCAACACCTCCTAATAATAGACCTATAACTATGGCGATTTTAAATCAATTCTGTAGCTTATAACTCACTAGTGAGTTAAAAACATAATTTATCTCACTCGTGAGATAAAACAAGGTGAAATTTAGATTGCATAGAGACATTCAAACTGCTATAGTATTAACACATTTATATTAATTCTAAAGGGTAAACAATAGCAACTAATTAACATTTACATTAATATTAAAGTTGAAGGAAATCCTCTTTGTATCTGACTCTGCATTCAGATTATTCGAATTTAGAGTTATACTAGAAGACGTATTTGAAGTATCCTGAACAGAAATTTGATGACCAGAAGTCGAAGACGTTAGACTGTCTGGACCTTGTATCTTTCTGGCTATATCAATCTTGTTGGATACTGGATCTTGTATATAAACTTCTGCCACAGTGGACGATTTCCACCCACAATGTAGTTTAACTGTTGCAATATCAGCTCCTGCGTTTGCCAGAAGAGATGCTGACGAACGTCTCAGACTATGTCCTGTATATAATTGAGCTTCTGGTAGGTTCAGGAAAGATGCAACTTTCTGAGGTATCTTAGAAATGGTGTTAATTCCAACTGGCTGGATAGTGCATTTTTCTTTCTTGTAATTTAGGAAGAATCTGCTATGTGGAATACCTTTTGGTCTCATACAGACATATTTTCTGTAGAGGTCAAGAATATCTGTTGTAAATCCTTCTGCCATAACAGTGAAACTTCTAGATACGTTTGTCTTTGTGTCAGGTATCGACACATACAAGTATCCTCCTTCATTTTCTATATCGTCAACTTTCAGCTTAGTTATTTCATCACAACGACACGCATCTGATATACCCATTATTAAGGCAACCTGCATAGAATACACGAACGAATAATGAATAAATACTTTGAATTAAATATAAGAAAATAAATAATACCTTCATCATGAAATATTTATTGTTAGGAGCCTCATTCAGAAACTTCTCTATATGTAGCTCTCCAAGATTTTCGCCTTTTTGGACTTTTGGGTTCTTGCCTCACTCTTCAAATAGGAAATCAGTTTTCCGTATTTCGATATGTCACTATTCATATACACTTTCAAAGTACTTCTTAACATGGAATACTTCGTCCATAATGAAGAAGGTGCTATTTTCCTTCTATAAATATGGAAATACGCCAGCATAACTTCTTCGTTAATTCCAGTGATACTTTGCTGTTTTCTCCATTCTTCAAAATGACGAAATTCTTTGTCGTAATTATCCTTCGATTTTTTTGGCGGTAATTTATAAAATGCTGCTTGAGCTTCTTTCTTAACTTATAGCGGAATGAAAACAGCCTCTTGCAACTCTTCCATTACCATCAACTTTTAACTGCAGTATTATTAATCAATCACTAATTTTGTTTGCTTGTTGATTTGCATTATTTATTCTCCATAGTAACTGCATTACTGTATATGAACTTTTTGCATTAGTCGTTTATAATTTAAATTTGACATGGAACGTCAAATTTATAATTTAAATTTGACATGGAACGTCAAATTTATAAAACATTAAAAGCCATTTTGAACCGATCTTAAGAGGTGTTGGATAAAGTTTTGTACTGCACACGTGTGTTAATTACAAATAAGTCACTTGAGAAAAATAGCTCACTCGTCCTAGCGGACTCGTGAGCTAAACATTCTCTCGCGTGACTTATTTGTAACATAACACACTTGTACAATAAATAACTATTAATTCCTATGTATTTATTCAACTTAAATAAATGTTGTAAATGGAAACTTTTTCGTGCAATTTGCCTATATGTCATTTGGTATTTGATTTCTGCTGCGCCCCTCTAAACTCAAACCGCACGACACGCCACTGATATTTTAATAAAAGTTCTGCATATTTTCATCGAATTTTGGAAACATATATGCGCATATAATACAGTTTCCGTGTGGATATAATTACTAGCTTTACTTACCAAAATACGAAAACGTGTCTAATATTCTCCTTATAATTTAGAGAAGAATTGCCTACTTTATATTCGTATTATGAATACCTTGATAGTTATAGCATCTTAGAGTCCTATATTTTCAACTTAGAAATTAAACCTGATGACTTTTTACTTCTAAAACTTCAGAACAAATTTTGAACAGATTACAAATTTATAACAATAGACTATAAAACTTAAAATAGCTTATTATCCACTTTTATAGCTCAAGTAATTATCTTAAATGCAAACTAATATGTAAAATACCATTAAGCTAATTGAAACCGAACTTTCCCACCGAAACAAAATCACCAAAACCATAACAATTTCCTAGTACACACTGGCGCGAAGCTATATAACGCGCCGCGCGGCATAAAACAACGCAAAAGTACTTCATTAGAAGTAGACTGCACTCGGATGGGCTCAGATTTCATAAATTCATTACCAACTTTGAGTAGCAAAAGTTCAAAACGAACAAACCCCGGTAATAATAAAATATATTGTAAGCGAAATTGCTCCTTGTTCGTTTATTATTATGGCCCGTTACTGAAGCTTATGTATTTCTTCGGGAAGAAGGATAGTTCTCGGTAGCGCTTAATACAAAAATACATAAAATTTTGTATGACTGGAGGCTGAATGTGTTGCCTTAATAATATAGGATTAAATGGGATGGTGGTGCTTATGATAAAATTTTGAAACTTTACGAAAAGTAGGGGTTTTATTGAATCTCGAGTTTCTTATTTACCGAGAGTGTGTTTAATAAAATTTACTTTTTACCATCTACATATTTTACTGGATGTCCACGTATATGCTGTGTGCAGTATACGAGGAATGGCGATTTAAGGACGAGAATTTTTCGCTGTAGTCTTTATTAAGTAAAATTAATTGAGTAGTTTAAGCTAGTTCCATCGTTTGTAGGATTTGAGTCCGACGTTTCGGCAGGCACTGTTCTGATATTTTATTCGTTACCTATTCTTCCGATTTTATTCTGATAGGCCCTTGATATACAAGTGTCCCGTATCGTGATGTTCAAATTTTTGAAGTGTAAAGTAGACTTCATTTCAAGTAACAAAAACGCAAAACTTGTATATTCATTTTTATTTGTTTCAAAGTTACAGATCTATGAATGTGATTGTCAGATCATGAAAAAAAATATAATACTAAAGTCAATACAAACTGATTTAATTTAAAAAAAAGTTATACGATTTAATAACAGGCCTGTGATTGTTAACGTCGCATAATAAAATGTTATCCTAAAATAAATAAACACGTGTCGTAGTGCATATAGTAATTTCTTGGAGATCTACAAAAAAGAGCACTGGAAATTGATCTATGATAAAGAAGGTTCTTACTTATTTCGTAAGTGCTGAACTATGAATATCATACAATAAACAAATGTTTAGATGACTGTTAACGTTGCATTTTTTAATAAAAGATTACATTACGTTTCAGTTCATACAACAGCTTATTAGTGAGCTTTAGTCAAAATGCCTTACCGATTTTCTGCTCAAGAGTATGCGGACATGCGTTTTGTGTATAGCTACTGTAACGGCAGTGCACGTCAAGCAGTTATTGAATACCGACATCGGTTTTCCGATAGGCGCATTCCTCATTACAGAACGTTGCTGGAAGTACACAGACAATTTCGGGAATGCGGACTGTGTGATTATCTTTTCGACCGAGGAGTAAATTTGCCAGCAGACTTAGAGAAAGAAGCAATAGCTACTGTTGCAAGGTATCCAACTCTCAGTGTACGTCGAATCGCTAGACAATTAGGAATGCCACGAACGACAGTTTGGAGAATTTTAAAACGTGAGGGCTTATAACCATATCACTATCGCAGAGTCACAGTTTGTTGAGGCAGACCACTATGAGCGTCTAGTTTATTCTACCTAGATATTAAGACAGTCACGGCTTTATTTTAATTTTTGCAGAACAGTTCTCTGGACACATGAATCTACGTTCACGAGAAGTGGTGCTACAAATCTGAGAAACCTGCACAGGTGGTCATCAGAAAATCCCAAAGCTATACGCCCATCTAAATTTCAACATGAATTTTCTATTCACGTTTGGGCGGCCCTAATCGATGACTTGTTGATTGGTTCTGTCGTTCTTCCTGGGAGGTTAAATGCGGACAATTTTTTATTGACGAACTGCCAGGTCTTTTAGAGGATCTCCCACTGAATGTTCGACGAGACATGAGCTTTCACATGGATGGGGGCACCACTACATTTCGGAATTGCTGCCCGAAATTGGGTTAACTTCAATTATCCAAGATGGATTGGTCGAGGTGGTCCTGTTGCATGGCCTATCAGATCACCCGATCTTAATCCCCTTGAGTTTTATTTATGGTGGTACATGAAAAATTTAGTCTACGCGCAAGTTTAGAACACAAGAGAAGAGTTGTTGGATCGTATTCACCTGGCTGACGAGCAAATCCGACAAAACAAGGATGAAATTCGGATAAGTACTTCTTCTGTTGGCTTACAGGCACAAGCCTGTATTCAACAAGGAGGTGGACATTTCGAAAATATTATTAATTGAACTTTTTTAAATAAAATCAGTTTTTACTGACTTTGGGTTACATTTTTTTTCATGATCTGACAATCACATTCATAGATCTGTAACTTTGAAACAAATAAAAATGGATATACAAGTTTTGCGTTTTTGTTACTTGAAATGATGTCTACTTTACACTCCTAAAATGTGAACATAACGATACGGGACAAGTTGTATAAGTTTACTGTGATACACACGCTGAGCTGCTATTGTTGGCGTGCTACTTTATTCCCCCTAGCTTTTGACAACATCATTTCTGTATATCTATCTTTGTATGCGTTTCAGTCTTACGGAGCCCATGGCGTTTAGTTTGTAGGCAAGCAGCTGCAGTCTGAGTATCCCGTGATAGTGTTCACTGGATTCTTCATTTTGATTTAAGTTTTCATCCGTACAAGCTGCACCAATTTCAATTAGAATTCTGTCAGCAAATTATAACAAACATAAACGAGGACATTGAATTTCTAGACAAAAGCTGGTGAATGTGAGATAGGGCCCATTTTCATCTCTCATGCTGCGTGAATAAACAGAATTATCGTTACTGGGCAGGCAGCAACCCTAATGAAGTTCATGAACGCCCTTTGCACACCATCAAGGTGTTAGAATGGTGTGCAGTTTCGACACACGTGGTTATCGGACCATACTTTGTCGAGAATGAGGAGCGGATCACAGTAAGTATCACTTCGAATCTGTAGGTTGTGATGTTGAAAACTTCTGTTGCACCTGCGTTGAACAATTTTCCCCAACTTCACAAAATCTGGTTTCAACAAGATGGCGCAACATCGCATACTACAAGGCAATCGATAGCAGCCGTGCCAGAATTGTTCGGTTACCGTGTCATCTGAAGATTCGGTGTCATTCCCTGGCCCCAAGATCATCAGATTTATCCGTTTGTGATTTTTTTTGTAGAGCTACCTTAAGAGTTAGATGTACAGATTCGGTGTCATTCCCTGGCCCCAAGATCATCAGATTTATCCGTTTGTGATTTTTTTGTGGGGCTACCTTAAGAGTTAGATGTACACGACTCGGCTAAGGACACTGGATGAATCGAAACAAAAAATTAAAGACGAAATTCTTGGTATCCCAGCTGAGATGTTGCAACAAACAATTGGGAACCTAAACAGCAGATTTAAGGAATGCATACAAAAAGGAGGACGCGTAATTTCAAACATTGATAATTTGGATTACTGCCTCTTAAATGGCAAGTTGTAGTGGTTCAATTGCTGGCAATAATTTTGTTTCGGATTGCTTGCATTCCTACTGGGTTATTTTAAAGTTTTCGTCTTTCTGTATCACCCTATATACGCATTGCCGACAGTTCTAATCCATAAATTAACATTTTGCTTATTCTCAGTGTTGTAATAAATCTATAAATTATTTTGATATATGTACGTACATACATACATGTATACCTACTTGTCCACTTAGTTATCATAAAGGGACAATGTCCATAAATTCTCTAATCTGTTCCATCATGATAATCACGCGGCACAGTAATTATTTCAAACTTAAAGTGAATAATACTCGTTCTGTTTATGATACACAAATGTGCTTAACAGCATAGTTGGTTTTATTATGTAATCTCAATAGTAAGCAACAAAAAGGTCTAATCGTCATGAACTCTTGTGGCACTGTAATTTATTACTTCTAATTATGTCAATATCAGCAAACGTGGTGCTATTTTTCAAGAGAATTCCTCAACGAACTTTTATTTTAAACATTACAAGAAATATCTTTTCATATACACAATGACATAACTAAGATAAACTTAATTTTCATTTTATGACGCTATTTAACCTGTTAATTAGCTTAATTTTTCTTCTAGGATATTTCGTTCGGGATTGTTCCTTATTTGTTTAGAATTTAATCTTCTGTTTATGTTCCAAAAAAATAGCATATAGATATGCAAATACATTGCCTCGTGCTTTCTCAAGCACTAGTTCTGCCCCTACGTACACACCGTAATACCTACTGGATTCAATAACTTATCCGAATAACACGATTATCCTGGAGATACTCTGCTGAGAGGCCAGCTCATTTAAAAGACGAGTCAAGTGAGGTTCTTTATTTATAATAGGCGGCATCGTGTTTATGTTTTCTAGTCGGTACAGTAAACACAGACACCGCCGGTAGTCAGTTAACTAAATCAGGCTATTACCTTTGTTTGAATCGAATAACCTCTCTCTTTTTAATGCACTATCCTGCTATTTCTTTAGTTCGACATTCTATATTCTTTAGTTGTACATAATCCCCGAATGCAAAAGAGAATTTCAACTTTGTATTGTTTACATCGTCTTAAGGTGGATATATAACTTCGTAATAGGCAGTAAATACTATATAAAGCTTTTATTTAAACTTTGTAGGGTCGTCCGAGGTCTTATCAATATTATAGATTCTCTACTTGTTAATTATACCTGTTTTTAATGGATATTGAATATGATGATTGGTATTTTGCAGGTAAACCCACAAAATGTCATTCCAAAACACATATTCCATCATGTTACGTTTCTTCCAAACTTTCTATTAATTTTTCAGTTTGTACCAATACGTTATATACCCTGGATTATCAGAATATTTGTTTATTTTAACTGGTTTCACTAGAAATCTTACTATTTGAAATCAAATGAACAGTGGTTATTTTTATAACAAGGAAATCTTACTAGTTGCATAGTGGTCATGAAACTATGCTACCATTAATAGTTTGTATATCCTTTTTTTAACATTTGTTCTGGTACATAATGCATATTTTTAATTCTAAATTTAATATTTCTAAAGCTAAATCCTAATATAAATGATAACCTATTGACATTTAATGTTTATTTGTGCATTTTTATACACAAACTGTTTAGTTACATTTTTTCACCAAATACAAAGATATAATTTAGAAATTGCATACCTGAGATATTAAATTTGTTCTATGGATGGTTGTCAAACAGGGTGCATTTAAAATACAGGCTGTTTCAAATACGTTTCATTGCTGGTTCTGCTCTCTTACATTCATTTAATTTACCTTTCTTTGAAAAGATACACAGCAATATGTAAGGAGAACTTTGACCACTATTAAGATTTTATTTTACTTTAAATTGTTGATTTATCCTATGCTACTTTAGTCAAAGCGATGAAAATAAATTATTATTATTATTATTATTTCCTCCATTCACTAGAACATTCAATTTGTCCTTGGTTGCCAGTGTGTTAACCCATCGGTTCGTCAGAACAAGATGGCTGGCATAACTGTCATAATATTATTATTATTATTGTTTATTATTTCTTATTTCCAGATATTTTTCCCCGTAATCTATCTATGCGGCTCTACTACAAATGGCGTGCTTCATTCATAGTAAGCAGTTAATAACACCTCTCCCATATAGGGGGGGGGGGGTTACATTTACTCGGCCCAGAGGGTTCGGCGCTTTATTTGTTATGTTGACGAAGTGGGTTGAAATGAATGTATCTCAACAACATCCTCGCCTGAGTCTTTTGTTTCTACTGAATCATGCCATATTTGTGTTTCATGCCCAATTCGCTGTATCAGTTCTTGCTTGTTAATCGTCACGACGGTTCCCACCTGCATTCTGCTCCTCTGACCTACCACAGTATCTATTTCTTCCAGTGTTTCCGAAATCGACAAGAGATGGCTCACGAATGTTAAAGTGGATTCATTGGTTGGCAAGAGCAAACTTTTTTATGGCAACTGTCACAATTTCAGACGTTTACTGTCAATAGCTGTTGTTTAAGAGTGTATTTTGTGTAGCAAGTCAGGCGGTTTCGCAAAATTGGATAAAGTCGAATTTCGTGCAGTGATGAAACACTTCTGGTTGGCTGGGAAAACGGCCACGGAAATTCGAAATATTTTGCTAGAGGTTCATGGCGGATCTACTCCATCATTTTAGACCATCAGCTTTTGGGTGAGCGAATTCAAACGCCGCCCAAGCACAAGTGACGAACCACGCAGTGGACGCCCAAAAACCGCTACCAACGATGAAATGGTTGACAAGATTCATAATGCCATGTTAGCCGATAGCCGATTGAAGCTGAAAGAGATAGCAGAGATAACAGGCATCTCAGAAGAACGCGTTGGCCATATCCTACACGAAATTTTTGTATGAAAAAGCTTTCGGCGCGATGGGTACCGCGTTTGCTCACACCGGAGCAAAATCGAAATCGGGTGACAGTTTCGGAGGAGTGTGTGGCCAGGATCCAATGCAATCCAAGGGATTTCTTCATGCGTTTTCTAACCGTGGATGAGACTAGGATCCGCTACTACATACCGGAGACCAACAATCGAAGCAGTGGACTTTTCCGGGCGAATCAGCTCCGAAGAAAGCAAAGACTGTTCCATCGGCCAGAAAGATCATGGCGACCATTTTTGGGATTTCCAAGGTGTGATCTCCATCGACTACGATCACGGGGCAATACTAAATCGATTTATTGACCCGATTCGATGCAGTATTGAAGGAGAAACGGCATCGTTTGCAGCGGAAAAAAAGTGCTATTCCACCACGACAATGCACCGGCTCATTCATACGGTGTCGTGTCAAATTTGAATGAGTTGCGCTACGAATTAGTTTCTAATCCTCCAAATTCACCGGACCTAGCCCCCAGAAACTTTTTTATATTCCCAAACCTGAAAAAATCGCTGGTAGGAAAGAGATTTGCCTCAAATGAGGAGGTCATCGCCGCTACAGATGGCTATTTTGCAGACCTCGAAACATCCTACTTTTCCGACGGCTTGAAAAGACTGGAGCACCGTTGAAAAAGTGTATTGATCTTCGAGGAGACTACATCGAAAATAAAAATAAAAAACCACACCAATACCGTGTTTTTCTTGTCGGTTCCGGAAACATTTCAAGTCGTCCTCGCATTATTATTAATGAATCTCTCTAATTATATATATAGGAATGATAAACGACTCTTTGTGACCAAGCAGACTTCCTTATTTTGTACATTATCTTTTTGTATTAGGTTGTTTTGTCTTAATGCTTCATGTAGAATGAATTATTTTTTAAATTATTTAAGGGTAATTAGATATTTCATTTATCTATTCATCACTGCGGTGTTATGAGGTTTCCAGTTGGACAATAAAGTACGTTGTTATTATTATTATAATTATTACACCAAACTCCTCTAATTCAACTCTAATAACATCACTTATTCATGGCGATTAATAAGAGTGTTTTCCATAAAAACGTATTTCACAATACATATTCGCCTGTCATGACGAAGCACATTCCACCTTAACTTCATGCATAAAAGACTAAGTTGATACAATAATCGAGATGATATATATGATAGTATAGGAGACGTTTTCTATACAGAGAAGTAATCGATAAGCAATGAAATCTTGTAAAACGACACATGATGTGATATAAAATAGATTTTTGCTTCGGCCGAATGAAAAAAAAAATGAAGAACATACACTTACTATATATGGATCAGAGCAAAGTCCATTAGGCTTTATAAATAGATTCTTTTGGCACGTCTGTATCGATGTTGCGCAATATACGTCTGATGAGAAATGGTTTTGCAAATAAAACTGAATGTTCTATGATATACGAATTCGGGAGAGATAGCGCCAATTCCAATTTGATGTAATATTTGTTTTCGTGATGAAATAACAAATTCGAATGCATGGAAGTGTGTGCCAGACGAAAATGAAGGGAATATAAAACACAAAGGCGAAATATTAGAATTTCATAAAGTGCTTAGTTTATGCCAGCAAAAGAAAAAAATGTAGAAAGATACCTATAATACTACGTCATAATGATAATGTTAAACGAAGTAAGATGATTGCACATAGAAATGTATGTATAAATATCGATAATATTATTACAAGATCAGGCAAGACACAATAACAGACAGAAACAAGAAAAATCTTTAATAACAATATAAATCAGTAAACTCTAAATACATATTTCGGCAACTAAGTTTCTATCTTCAGCAGAACAACCTGAAAACGAAAAATAATGCTAAACGTACCGTCTTTGGCTAAAGTACAAACTCTGAAGATGTGGCTTCACCAAAGAGCCAGTGGGATAACACTGGCAGATTTTTTGTTCCAGTCTGTTTCAGATTTCAGGACACAGTCTCCACCGATTCATAGGACACAATAAAAATAGATATTTATGTGAAAATTGTCATCAAGATAGGCAGACACGTGTTTCGGCCTACTATGGACTCATCAGGGCAAGACGCTTGATAGACAAATTTCACAGTACGATTTTCATATTGCATACAGGCAAGGAATAAAAGGCAGCATGGAAGGAAATAGACTATTTTGACTATTTATTATTATTTTAGCACAGACATATCTTTGAATGGTGTTCTCTATACGCGATTTTTTAAAAATATCTTCGATATTATTTAAAAAAATGTTTCTGTTTTTGTATGAACAAGTGAACTTCCAGTGCAGTTCCAAATTTTGTTTAACAAAACGTTCAAGAGAAATTTAAAGCTAGGCTGAACCTGTTATGAATGATAGAGTTTCCAAGTATAAAAGAACAAACTAGTAATCATAATAAGAATAATAATAATAATGATAATCATATCATAATAATAATAATAATAATAATAATAATAATAATAATAATAATAATAATAATAATAATCATATTTCTTTATAGTCCAACGGGTTACCAGTTAAAGGACAAATACAATACAAAACATATACACAGATTTCAACATTATTAAGAGCATATATGTAAATCTATACAAAACAAAATACACATTCCGAAGCAAAACCATACATATAATACAACAATCATCACAATGGATTGTTCAATCCATCCATAAATATATCTTCGTAGTACAAATTTGCTGCTCTGCACATTCTCAACATCGGAGAATAACGGTGTAACTCAGTCCTAGGTGATGGCAAAAGGAAGGTATGTCCATGCCTAGCGGATATCCTAGGAACGTGGAAGTTCAAACACGACAACAGGTAAGGCGCATCTATCCCACCATTAATAAGCTTCCATATAAATCTCGCTCCATGAGTCTCCCGGCGATAGCTCAGAGACTGAAAGTTATGCCTATCCAGAAGTGAAGCATAATCGGAAGCGCATGGTGGGTACGTTCCATCTAATTTAAAGGAGAGGAATTTCAAAAAGCGCCGCTGCACCTTCTCAATTGAAAGTTGTAAGTAAGAGTAGTGAGGTGACCAGACAGGTGACGCATACTCCAGTTTACTACTTACAAAGCTAAAAAACAATGTCTTTAATAGGGAGACACTGTTGAAGTATTTGCAGCACCGCATAATGAAGCCCAAAACTCTCGCCGAAGAGACAGACAAATCATTGACATGAAACGAAAAACTCAAACGGGAGTCAAATGTTACCACAAGATCTCTAATCTGATCAAGTCTTATCAAATCGCAATCATTTATAGCGTATGTTGAATCAATGGGACAGCTCTTCTTTGTGTAAGATACATAGAAACACTTTTTTTGGTTTAAGGTTAACTTATTATTATAGCACCAGTCGACAATGTCATTTAAATTCTGCTGCAAAATTAGTACGTCGTCAACATCATTGATGCAGGAGTAAATTTTTATGTCATCCGCGTATCCAAGAACCGGGCAAGATAAGGACATAATACAAACAAACAAGCAAATAAACAAGATGTTGTACCTCAACATGAAGTGTAATACATTACCAGAGAGCGAACTGAAGCAATTGAATGACCAATTGCCCCGTGGAGGTATCATGTATAGTATGCATGTTATAACAGTCCCACTATTTGCTTGCTCGATTGCATTCGTCGAGCAGATGTTATTTCCGTCGTTATTGTGTCTATTCATTCATAAATTTTATTTTACAGTGTATTTATTGTTCTTGATATAGTATATTTTCTATTCTCTTCTGTAAGGGATAGTTTCTGGTTTCGCTTCTTTCAATGTTATTTGGTTACAATTTTAGTATTTTAAAATATCCGTTTTATATTGTTATATTGTATATTTATCCTATAATTTTTTGTAAATATTAAGTTTAATTTATTACCCTATTTTTGGAATAGTTTTCGTTTCTTCTTTTAGTTAATTTCGTTCTGTTCTCATTATTTCTCTTTATTTTCATTAATTATGGAGAATTCTCGTAGGGCAACCATGGTAAGATGGATTAGAGACCATACAGATTGGTTGCATATTCGTAATGATACCGAGATATATTGCAGTGTCTGTTCATTAAGTTTAAGGCGTCCACAAAAGTGTAATGTGCAAGACATGTTTCTTCGAAAACTCATCTAGATAATATATGTCTATCTACACCTGACACTTTTAATGAAGAACTGTGTGAAGCTTTCGTGGCCGTCAATATCCCATTTAAAAAGCTTAACAATCCAGTCCTCAAGAAGTTTATTACAATATATACTGATCGTCATATACCAGATGAATCTACTTTACGTAAATACTGCTTACCAAAATGTTATTTGAGAACCATTGAAAATGGACGAACCAACTGATCTCGTCATTATCTTTGGGCAAGATCAGACGAAACGACAGTTGTAATGGGATGATATTTGTTAAATGTAGTTGTTGGTATTCTTCATGCGACAACTTCATAACAATTATACTTAATTGCAACTAAAATATTGCCAGTCGTAAATGGTGAAACAGTTGCAGAAGTAATTGATCAATGTATTTATAATATTATTTCATCGGATAACAACTATAAAGACAAGATGCTATTATTTTTGACTGATGCCGCAGCTTATATCATAAAAACAGGTAAGTTATTAAAGCAATCTTATCCCAATATGCTACACGTTACCTGTGCAGCACATACGCTACACAGAGTATGTGAATAGATCAGGGGTCATTTTCCAAATGTTGACAAGTTAGTTTCATCATTTAAAAAGATATTTCTCAAAGCTGAGACAAAAAGTTGATGCCATATTTTTCAGAAATCCAGATTTGAATATATTATATCAATTCTGCACAGAGTCGATTGAAAAATCTATACATTCAAAGTATGGTGCACTTTTGCAACATTTTAATCACGCACCCATCACCAGTTGTGATGTGGAACGGACGGTTTCTATTTTTAAAAACGTTTTAACATCTTAAACAACTAATTTAACGTAAGAACACCTTGAACAAATTTTAGTTGTTAATAATAATGTTTTACACAACGTTTCACAGAAAATACATAAATAAAAATACATAGTTTTGAGTTTTGGTCTTTGTAAATTATTTTTATTCAAAATTCGATACGCAATTCGCTTGTCGGCATTACTTTTGTTTCAGCAGTAGTTGCCGCCGGTTACCAAACCGTTTATTACGTACGCTCTGTTGTGCATTGACATACATATTAACTGCATATGTAGGTATGTGCCACTTATGCAGGTAACCACACGTATCAAATTGTTCGAAACTCACGGATTGCTTACAGAAACAAACCTATTGTGAATACAAGACAGACACCTATGGGCTATGAAATATCAATCGCTCGAGCCCGCTCTCTGCACATTACACACTGAATAAATATTAACCCATTAAAGCCCGGTGGCAACTAAAGTTGCCACCTAACTAAATCCGCCAAGTACGCCTATGTATGTAGTTAATGAAGGGAATTTTGTGTTGAAGTGGTGGCACAATGTGTACTGTGTAGATTTAATGCTACAACGTTAGAAGTGTGCTACAAGTCTTGATAATCACAAGTATTTTCAAGTGCGTCAGCGTATTTCACTAAGCTCGATGGCAGTAGATCAGTCTTTGTAAGTATATAGGCTTGTAATCATATTTATATTAGTATTAGATAATTTAGTAGTCTTGCTAAAATATGTTATTTTGTACTTTTATAATTAGTTTATCAATTCAGTAAGATTTTACAAAATGGCGGCCATTTACATTTCGATGGCAACTTTAGTTGCCAATGGGAAATTGAGGTTATATATAATATATAAAGTTTTTTCGTTGGGTATATCCGCGGAAGAGACGGAAAGGGGTTACTTTTTCATGAACTGCTGGACATGATTTCAGAAGATGACGAAATATACCCCAGAGCATCGCAATTTGTCCCCCGTCTGAACCACCCGATGCAGCAAATAAATATTCCGATTTATCCGATGAAGAAGTAGAGGGAAACATTGATCGTCTACCTGGTCGCATACTTCGCGCAGAAGTTGCTGTACGGTACAATGATAACGTCGAAATTGATAACGCCTCAGACAACGAACCAGTGGACACTGGTATGCCTTCGACTAGTGCACAGCCAAACAAAAAGGGTACAATGAAAAGTAAAAACTCAAATAAAAAGCAGCCACCGGCGAAGCGTTCTAAGGCTTCGTTAGCTCGGGAAACAAAGTGGTATGCTAATATTACCGAAATAAATTCTGAAGTACTAAAATTTGATGACAGTGTGATTCATCCCAATGCAGAAGATTTGCTAAAGGAAACCGTTAAAAGTCCTCTTGAGGCAATGAAAACGTTTTTGAATCAAGAGATGTTAGTGCATATTGTCCGTGAAACAAATCGTTATGCCTCGCAGAAACTGATGCACAATTTTAATGTTTCAGAGCAAGAAATTTGGACTTTTATTGGTATAATGTTGCTTTCGGGATATCATCCACTTCCGTATCGGAGACTTTATTTGGTCATCAGAACTCGATGTTCACTGTGAACTTATTTCTAATGCAATTCGTCGAAACCGCTTCGATGAGATTATTGCTCATCTGCATCTTGCTAACAATGAAACCAATGACGGTAATGATAACTTATATAAAGTGCGCAAGTTTATTGATATATTGAATGCATCATTCAAACTAATAAGTGCAGGACCAACTGTTAGCATAGACGAAAGTATAGTACCTTATTATGGCAGACATGGACTGAAGCAATTTATAAAAGGAAAGCCGATTCGTTTCGGATTTAAATTATGGGTAGCTGCAGATCCGTCTGGCAGAATACTTCATGCCGAGCCCTATTGTGGTGCTTCAACACATCTTCCGACAACAGGTTTGGGTCAAGGTGGAGATGTGGTACTTGGTTTAGCTGATTACTTAGAAGCCAAGGCGGGTACTATATTTTACTTTGATAATCTTTTTACTTCAGTTGGCTTATTACAAAATCTAAATGAAAAAAAAAATAGGAGGTACCGGCACATTACGTGAAAATCGGTGCAACCCTCTAATGAAGTTACCAGACAAACAAGCTTTTAGAAAGACACCACGAGGTACACTATCGTCATCTGGTACCGGTAATATTCTCGCAGTGCGCTGGAATGATAATAATATGGTCACTGTTCTCAGCAATTGCGAGAACATGTATACCTTGAAAATATCAAATAGATATAGCCGAACTGAAAAAGCCAAGATTCCAGTCAATATACCTAATCCAATTGATCGCTATAATAAGTGCATAGGAGGTGTTGATCTGTCGGATCAATTTGTAGCATCTTGCCGATCCAGAATAAGATCTAAAAAATGGTGGTGGCCATTATTTGCTTGGGGAGTTGACATTTGCTGTGTACAAGGTTGGCTTATGTACAGGAAATTTGGCCATAACTTAACCCTTTTGAACTTTCGGAGGGAATGTGCCATATTCATTTTGAAGTCTTTTGGGCAATCTCGCAAAGCCACAGGTGTTCGTTCTTCTTTGCAATTTTCCCCGGCCTTGGAAGAAATTCGGAAAGACCGAACTGATCACATTATTGAAAAGGGAACTTCCAAATATAGAAGATGCAAAGTATGTGGAAATCGTACACATTATATTTGTAGCAAATGTGATCTACCATTACACCCAGAAAACTGTTTTAAAACATTCCATAAGTAAAGAATAAAATTATTTAAATTATATCATTTTTTAATAAAAATTTCCTATATTATCCCATTGGCAACTTTAGTTGCCAGGACGAAACGTCCTTATATAAAATTAAAATAATGCTTCTTTTCAGAGAAACTGTATTTAAATACATTCATCATTAAACACATAAAATACTAAATAAAAATCAGCAAAAATGAATTACGGGCTTTAATGGGTTAATATACCAACAGACAACAACATTAACAGCAAACACTCCCACACTTTATTATATTACACTCGAAATTACACTCCATCAGTTCTCTAAAGGTCCCAAAATCATTAAAACTACCAGCATAAAGTCTACGAATTTATGCAGCGATCAATAATGCTGAACACATATTGTACAGTCCGTAATTTTTGACAAATAGAGTAAATTCCCAGGTCGAGAAATGATGCATACTAATGTATTAACAGTTTTTGCAAGTTTTATTGGCAATGTAACAGTGATCTTACTTGTACTGAACACTTCCAGTTCCTCACTGGTCACTGCATGTGCTGAATTGTTTATTAATTATTATATTATTACACGTGCGTGAATCGATTATTATTGGTACCAATATGCAGATGATTATAAATCTACATCGAAAATTCCAGTAATCTTGATAGGGTTCAGCTTAAGTTATTCATCATAAAAATACAATTAGTAAAGTTCAGAGTAATTATATAGAGCATAAACTAGACATAACTAATTATAGTATCACATTTAGAACTTGAATTTATAAATATTTTAATACGAATTGGGGATGTCTCAATGAATAATAAACTATGATGCGTGGGGTTGGGCATTAATTGATTCACTAGTACAAACACATCAATCTTATATGATAAAGGATAAGCACTTAAATATATTCTAAGATATAGAGTTGTTCCAGTGCAAATAATGACTTATCGCTACATAAAATTTCTAAAAACTAATAAAACAATACAGAAGAGAGTTCATGGTCATAATATTCTTTGGCAATACGGAGGGATGGAAGTGGCTGCTTTTCGATGAGACGCGCGACAAGTTTTATCGAGCGTACTGCATTAAACATGGGGTATTTGTACAATAGACACCCTCAGCTCAAGACCCGAGTGTTTTATGGCCTGTCAAACAAGGGGAAAGTGACGAGTTGAAGTCGTCGTTTCAAACAGTGTGTACATATATAACAAATTTACACACTCAGGCACTTGCCGACAGAGTAAATTCGCCAGAAGTCACTTAATAATTATTCAAAAGCAACAGAAGTGTCTGACATGCCCGTCATAAAATAAAGAATACATACGGAAAGTCGAAATAAGTACTAAATATGTAAACTGGAATTTTAGGTTTAATGAATTATTAAAATCTACCGTTTTAAACGCTCAGGGAAGTCTTCATGAATTCGGTTTAAATTGTAAATTATCCTAAATATGGAATCATTAATAATGTAAAGGTTTTATACTATAAAACGGATACAATGAATTATTTAAACATTCTCCAATTAATACACCACGCTACAAAAAAAATAATCACGTTGAATATTGATTAAAGAGCAGAACATTCCTTATTGATTTATATAACAAAATTTACAGAATATATACAAATTACAACTTAATTATAGTACTTCTCAAAATGTTATTTTAATGTACCTTAAGTAAATGTAGTTAAAATCTAAGACATATAATATTTGTTGCGGTGGTCACTGGTATATCACCTCGTTTTATTAATGAGTTCAAACCGACGCTTATAATGCATTTTTGCGTATAGTAGGTCTAGGATTTCATAATACTTATGCCGATGTCTGTGACCCACTCTCTTGATTTACTAAGTATTAATATGAATACGCAGAATACGCAAATGAACTATTACTTAGACTAAGTAACTGACCTGGATATGTGAACTATTTGCGGAACAATTGATTGGTTAAATATAAAACGTAAAATATACAGTATGATATAATATAAAATGTGAAGATAAACTAGATTAAATAGATTAAAATAATGTTGTTTAATCTGTGATTAAACACACGTATAGATCGTTTCACGTTCACGATAAAATGTATATTCTTATGAGGATATATACAGGGTGCGGCAAAACAAACAGTGCAATTTTTATGGGCTATTAAAAAAAATTGGCACAACTTACGAAAAAGTTACCCCATTTTTTCACTTAAGTTTTAAAGATCACATCAGCAAGATGATGTCCTACAGAAGCAATGCGCTGATGTAGGCGATTTCTGAAGTTTTCAACTGCGTTCTGGCACACATCGATCGGAATGGCGGCGATTTCCTCTGTAATACGGATCTTCAGTTCTTCCAAATTGTAAGGACGATGCTGAAAAACTTTTTCCTTGAGGTAGCCCCACAGGAAAATCGCAAATGCTCAAATCCGGTGATCTCGCCGGCCACCCCAGGTCGCCCCTCAGAGAGACGAGGCGCGCAGGGAACATCTGCCGCAGTTTTGTCATTGAAATCTGCCCTGTGTGGGCCGTAGCCCCGTCTTGTTGGAACCAAATATCCCCAAGGTCTTGTTCTTCAGCCAGCCGTGCCAATTGTGGATCAAAAAAATTTTCGAGCATCGAAACATAACGCCGAGCGGTGACGGTTGCTGCAGGCTCATTCTCCTCAAAAAAGTATGGTCCAATAACCCCAAATTTGGAAATGGCACACCATACAGTGACTTTCGGGGAGTGGAGAGGTCTCTCGTGAACTTGTCGTGGGTTATTGTCCGACCAATAACGGAAATTCTGTTTGTTTACGGCTCCAGAGTGATGGAAGTGGGCTTCACAACTACTGAAGAACGTTGACCTTGGTGGGATACGGTCTAACATTTCTTGGGCGCGATTCACACGGTTTTGAAAATCTGGAGGCATCAACTCCTGAACCAGCATAATCTTATAGGGATGGAAGAATAAATCTTTATGCAAAATCCTCCTTACAGAGCGGTCGGACATGTTTAATGCAGTTGCATGTCTCCGGGCAGAGCGTGTTGGTGATTGTTCAACAGCTGCTCTCACTAGAGCTACATTTTCGGGAGTTGTCACTGTTCTGGATCTTCTCATACCCCTAGGCCTTTTTGTTTTCTTCCAGCGTACGAACCCAACTCGCGATAACATTGCGGTGCGGAACGGGATCACGAAGTGGAATGTTAAAGTGCCGTCGGAAGGTCCGCTGAGTGATGATGAAAGAACGACCGCTTTCAAAAAACGTGCGAACGGCGAAGCCGCGATGCTCTCCGTTCCAAACCATTGCTATGACTGAAAACGGGGTGAGTTACCGGACACAATGAATCCCCTCCCAGGTTCCCATCCTCACCACAGCCGATGTAGTCGCCCATCGCAACTGCACTGTTTGTTTTGCCGCACCCTGTACATCATTTTCTCTTTAAACAATTATACTAACATTTAGTTTTTCTATCTCTCTAACCGTTATTCATATTTCTGTTAGTGATTTAACATTAATTTGTACAGTTAATGAAATTGATATGGTCTCAATTTAATTTATTTTCAGTCTGTCAAATATTATTGTTGTTCTACCGTTGTTATTATTATTTATTTGGTATTTGTATTGGAATTAAGTTTTTTTATAAACCGTTCTTATCAGAACTCTATTACACTATACACGCCAACACGATTTTTGTTGACATCTAAGCGGAGACTATTTTACTAATTCGGGTGTGCGAATCCTAAACTTACATTAGTTTTTACATTTCACGTCAAAATTAAACTGTATACTGTACTATACTCTTTGAAGAAGCACTAATGCGGCTAAGTAGTTACTTACATAAGACCTGTGACGATATAAAGAAAGTATAAAATTTAATAATTTATGTATTTATTTCAATATAATATTAGTCACGAGTATATACATAAAATAAAAAGATAATTATATCTAAAAGTAAACATAAAGAAATACATATACGTATGTAACACATAAAAAATACATAACTGAAGATAAATATAATGAGGCGAACAAACAGGAGAAGCATACGCTAACTTACTGAGGACAAAACTATAGTACATATTTTTGAATAAAGACGTAGAAGAGAAGAGTTTGCAGGTACGCCGAACAAAATCTAATGTCTTCGAAGCAGCAACACACATGTTATTGATATGTGGCATAAAAGTTAAGCCAGAGTCGAACAAAACACCAAGGTCCTTTATGTTATTAACCTTATTAAGTATTGAATCATTTATAAAATAACTGGAGTCTATAAAATTAACTTTTTTTGTATAAGAGACGTAGCAGCATTTCTTGATGTTCAATCCCAATTTACAGTTGGAGCACTATTGAGAAGGAGTGTTCAAATTCGCCTGCAAATGCAACACGTCGTCCCATGTTTTAATGGAGGAATATATTTTCAGATCATCTGCATAGGCAAGTAATGGACAAGACAGAGACGATAATAAATCATTTAAAAACAATATAAATAGGAGAAGACCCAAATATGAACCCTGTGTGACTCCATTTAGAGGAGAGAATTCAAAGGATTTATAACCATTGTAGAAGACATAATGAAGTCTACTACTTAAGTAAGACTGTAGAAGAAGAAGTAGGGAAGGACTTAACCCAAATGCAGACAATTTCATAAGTAAAATTCTATGGTCAATCACATCAAAGGCACTACTAAAGTCCGTATATATGACATCAACTTGACTACGAGTATCGGGATGCTCACTAATAAACTGACAAATAGTCACAAGGTTTGTCACTGTCGATCCTCCCCGCATGAAGCCGTGCTGAAATGGAGAAATGTAGGATTTGGTGTTGTGGTGCAGACAGGAACAAATTACACTTTCAAATACCTTAGAAAAATTCGACAATATTCATATAGGTCTATAGTTGTCAACATGCGCATTGTCGTTCTTTTTGAATACTGGACTTATTCTCGCTCGCTTCTAGATAGTCGGGAAAGTAGAACTTCGAATTGTCGTCTTAATACTAAAAGTTTAGCGGTTTTGCAAGGGCAAATCGTGCATCATGCAAGATAAAACTGGGAATTGAATCATCACTCGCAATATTTTTTTGCGTGAATTTTGCCATAATACCAAGTACTTCGTCTTCAGTTACAGATGCTAATGTAAAAGGAGTATAATTAATGTTCTCTTCAATGTAAGTGAAATCGCTACTCATAGAGTGAACAGAAGAAAATTTGTTGGCAAATGCATCAACGATAGCCTAGTGATGTAAATATTCGGATTAATCTGATATTCGAGTATTCGGAATCGGATGGTTTATATATTCGGCATATTCATCCGATTTCGAAATCTTACCAGTTCCACATATATACCATTACACAGTGACGTAAATATTCGGATTAATCTGATATTCGAGTGTACGGAATCGGATGGTTTATATACTCGGCATATTCAACCGATTTCGAAAAAAATTTATTTCTTAATACTTGTTTCTAAATTTAATTTTTTCTTATATGAGTATAGTTAATTCTGTGGTGCAACTACTTTTTTTTTTAATTTTTGATTGTAAACAGACTACGTTATTCCCCAATGAAACCCATTATCGGTGATAAGTATTGTTTTCTTTTATTTAAAGAATATTTAATATTGTCATTATTACTCATTATATTTATTTATTACGTATGTTTTATTATATATTTGTTATTCTTTTAGTAAGTTTATAAATTTTGTTTTATGTACTTAGTCTTTTTATAGAAATAAAGATTATGTTAAGTTTTATAACTATTATTTATTAATTTATTCCAAATTTTATTTATTAAGGTACATACATTGATATATGGACGATAAATATATTAAAAACTATTAATAGATATGCAGAATACAAAACAACGTTCGATGCCGTCTAGATTAATCCGTTGATTCCGTTGCATTGAAATATTGACCGAAGTTGGAACACAATATCGTTGCTGAGTATGAATTCGGATTAATTTTAAAAACTCGGAATCATCCGAGTAGTTCGATATTCGGCATCACCGAGTATTTTCATTCGGATTATTCCATCACTAAACGATACCTTGAGGAGAATCTAGGAGGGTATTATTATGAAACAGAGTTTTAGGTATACGTGTCGTGCCCTGCTTAGAATGAATGTATTGAAACACATCGGATTAACCTGGAGAGATTGTTCAACTTCTCTGAGATAGGTGGCATAAGCGGTAGCTATATTACTCCTACAAGTGGTCTACATGTTATAACCTAGGTGGTGAAATTTTTTAATAATTGATTACACTAGATTTTTATAATTACAGACCCTTTTGTTTCCAAGAAAATTGTTCGAGACCATCGTGAATAGTTCAGGCTTCTGTCTCAGCTTCGTCCATTGAGTTGATGAAATTTGGATTTCTCATTAAAGTTCTAATTTCAGGCCCATCAAATACCCCAGCTTTAATTTTTCGTAACTTAGTCGTGGAAACTTTTCACATATGTACTGGAAACAGTTACATTGCAAATCTAGAGCTTTAACATATTGCTTCATTAGACCCAATTTGATATGAAGAGGTGCAAGAATTATTTTTTCTCTGTCGACTAAGGGTTGACTTATAATATTATTTTCTCCAACATCTAGGCATGTTCTGGGAGGCTACTGTTTCTGAATCCAGTGTTGGTTTCTAGCTCGACTATACCAGAGCTACAAAAAGCACGGAAATTTAGTTATCCTCTTTGAAAGCCAAGTAAAAAGTTTACCATTTTGAGATCCACACAGAAGACCCAGTTATGGTCTGTATATTTTAGTAACTTTATAATCTTCTCAATGTCGCCACATGTTTCCTTTAATTGAACGAAATATCCAATAGGAATTGAATCGAAAACATTCCCGTTGTGTGGTAATACACACTTGAGGATTCTGCTGGAACTGTCGATAAACAAACGCCACTCACTTGGGTCATATTGTACAACACCTATTTTAGTTAGAAAACCTGGCAAAATTGTTACAATAAACAAATTCACACTCTTCTTTAAAATATTACACAAGATCACTTTCCCTGCTACAATAAAAAGTTATCTTTGTACTTTGGTCAACTAAGTTCTTTTCCTTTAATCTTGACGCTAGCAGTTCCGATGATTTCTTTGATAGGTCCAAATCCCTTAATAAATCATTCAATTCTGCTAAAGTAAAACGTTGTGGTCCAACATTAGAAATTATATCTTCATAGTCACAATCTACATCTGAATCTTGATCCTCAATAGCATCTGCCATGTCTTCAGCATACAAGTATTCAAGTAAAGAAAGCTTTTCGTAAACTAGCACAAGCTAATTTCTGGAATTTTAAGATTGACAATAAGCACATGTATTTTTAGCTAAAATCTTTATGAATATACAATGTGTCCGGGAAAATGTGGGAAATCTCTCGGATTCAGATAGAACATTAAAAAATAAGATGACAAGTTCCCATAATTTTTTTCCTAGCGGCCCTCCCTACGGAGATACGGCCTCCTAAAGGACGCCACTGGAAATCAATTTTTCTTGAATAACTTTTAAACTACTTATTGTAATTTAATGAAAATTTAATATGATAAAGAGTAGTAAGGACCTCTTAAAATACTGCCCTTAAATTTAAATTAGCTTGTTTAGTTTACCAGGGGCGGACTAGGTTGTACATTTTAATGTTTAAATTTTTAACACCCTGTATGATAAGGAGTCAAAAAAAACAAATTTGGATACCTTGGACATTAAGCTAAAGAAAAGGTACTCTTGTTCATTGTCGATAAAATGAACCGTTTTCGAGGAAAAAAAATAAAAGAATTAATTTTTATTTCTATTAAAAAGAACCATGTTTTTTATTTTTTTTGTCTGCAACAAAGTGTGATACAAAAGTCATTCCAGTAACAAAAAAGTTTTAGTTTAGGTTATTTAATACGACAAAATTACAAAGATTTTTGGAAATGCAGTTTTGTCCCAGAAAGGCACCTTAACAAAAATTATGTTTAGAAATGTACTCACTAAAGCTTGCAACGATTGAACCTAAATACGCTAATTAGAAATAATCAATTAAAAACTTCATAAGTGGGTTCAACATGGGCTCCGTGAACTCTGATACACTCGCGGGCACGACGAATAGAGGACTGCTGTACTCGCCACAACAACCCAGCATTGTTTCTTATCACATCACAATGAAATGTGATTCTCTGTAAAAGTTCCTCCCTAGTATCAACCGGAGAGGAATTCACCAAGGTTTTGAGATGACCCCACAGGTGAAAATCCATTGGCGTTAGGTCGGGAGACCGTGGAGGCCAGGCAATGGGACCTCCTCTGCCTATCCAACGGTTTGGATAGACGTTATTCAGGTGGTCGCGTACAACAACGCTAAAATGAGGTGGGGCCCCATCATGCATAAAATACATGCTTTGGCGGGTTGCAAGTGGCAAATGCTCTATTGAATCCAGAAAAGCGTTAAGAAGGAACTGTAAATAAAGTTCACCATTCAATCGTGGCGGCAATACGCATAGTCCAATCAAAAAATTGCCAATTATTCCTGCCCAAACATTAATTGATTGGAACTGATGTTGATAATGATGAACGACTGTGGCATGAGGGTTTTCATCAGCCCATACATGCGAGTATGTAAATTTACAATACCATTTTTGGTAAACCCTGCTTCATCGGTAAAAAGAATAGTGCTAATGAAGTTTGGGTTTGTTCGTTGCTGATCTAACAGCCAGTTTGCGAACTGGATTCTACGAGGAAAATCTTCAGGAAGTAGTAGATGCACTTTTTGCAGATGATAAGGGTAAAACAACTGTTCTTTAAGTACTTCATGAATTGTCGTTTTTGACGTATTAAGCTGCGCGGCGAATCTTCGAGTGCTTATTGAAGGAGTATCACCTACAGTATCCAAAATATTTTCCTGCAATTGCACCGTACTGTTGCACGTACTGTTCTTCTCACACCAGCATCAGTACTTTTTTTCGCAAAACTTCCTAAAACATTAAAGAAAGTCAATAATGTTACCTTATTAACTGGAATCGCCCACCAGTCTCTCTTAGACGTTGGTCAAGTCGCTGAAATGTTTTCTGATTTGGAATATTGCATGGTTCTTTTTAATAGAAATAAAACATTAATTTTTAATTTTTTTTTCACCAAGAGTACCTTTTCTTTAGCTTAATTTTCAAGGTATCCAAATTTGTTTTTTTTAACTCCTTATCGTACAGGGTGTTAAAAATGTAAGCATTAAAATGTACAACCTAGTCCCCTAAACAAGCTAATTTAAATTTAAGGGCAGTATTTTAAGAGGTCCTTACTACTGTTTATCATATTAAATTTTCATTAAATTATAATAAGTAGTTTTAAAGTTATTCAAGAAAAATTGGTTTCCAGTGGCGTCCTTTAGGAGACCGTATCTCCGTAGAGAGGGCCGCTAGGAAAAAAATTATGGGAACTTGTCATCTTATCTTTTAATGTTCTATCTGAATCCGAGAGATTTCCCACATTTTCCCGGACACATTGTATGTACGGAAATTGAACAAATAAAATCATGGTTCGTTAATTATCAACAGGTAACGCTTATCTGAATAGTCCAACGACTCCTGGTGCGTTCCTTCGATAGGTGCGTAACACAAGGGATGGTAACTTGACGATTAATGTTCGTCCGTAGGTAGGACCATCGAAACGTGTCTTTCGATGGAATTGCAGAAACTCTAATTAGTTGCCGACGCGTTCTCCAATAAATATCCAAAATCCTCTCAAAGAGAAATCGCTTAGCGCGACTAATTGTGCTTTCTATTAAATTAAAACCTGAACGAGACCGTAACTACTTAGTAAAATTTACATAAGCCACATTTAAAGACACCGGTGATCGAAGAACAGTCACATCTGCACAAGATAGGCAAGAACTTACGTCTGCGTACGGGGAGAGAGTATCGTACTTCCAAAAAACAAGAACCGGAGTAAGAGAAAAAATACTTGAAAGAAACCAAATATACTACACAGATAAACGACGATCGCTGGAAACGGAGCAAAATAAAATAAAGGGAATGCTAATGTACAACAAAATAGGCGTTACGATGCGATGAGCGTTACGGACATGTAACAAAGTAAATGTTCATGTAAAATCGAATGAATTGCAGTCTGCGATATGCCACGAGCTGCCTCTACCTCACTGTAAGTCACATGTTGATCGTGTTCTATCATTTTCCGCAAAGCATCGATGTTTTTTGGAATCACAACAGCTTCTGGTCGACCTTGACGTAATTCATCACTCACTGAGGCACGACCATGACGAAATTCTGCAAACCAATTGTAAACTGTCTTCTCTAATGGTGCTTCATTACCAAAAGTTGACCGAAGCGATATAATGCATTCTTGTGGAGTTAGGCTTTTTTTATAATCGTAAAAAATCATTCAACAAAAACCTTCACGAGTAATCTCCATTATTTTACAAACTCACTGTCACTGTCAACAAACTACTGACTCAATTTCTAAGCTATCGCGGATTTCTTATTGACAAATGTCAAACTTTAAGAATATAGTAATTACATATGTCAAAAGCACCGTCTTGTGGTCGATTGTAAAAATATAAATGGTGTCCCTCGTATTCAGATAAGGTGCATTACAAAGTATCTTCGTCGTCAATCGATGAAGAAAAAATATTCTCAATCATGTACCTCTAAGTAAATTTAAAATCTTAAAAAGTAAAACATGAATTAAATTTAAAAACTTTATCCGTTACAGACTAAGAGAAACGGTGTAAATTGTTGAAGTGAATGTTTTACGGAGAGTAAAAGCATTACATGCTCATATCCAAAAGAAGTAAAGACTTCTTATAATTAACAAATAGCTCAGTATGCTTAATCGCTCAAAATATCAATATAGGCAACTTTATAAAATCTATCAAAGCTCTAAAACACTTACTGGCATGGACGTACTTTATATAAACGATACCTACTTTGTTTATTTATATCACTTGTCTAAGAGGCGCAGTTTAAACGTAACGACGGCGCGTGTAACACGAGAATGCTTTTAGGTGATGGGTTTCTATGGTTAAAGTAAAATACTCATCGATGTATTGATGGGGGTGTCGGGTTTTCACGTACTTTATATTTAAAGTAATCACGGTCCCCATTATATTATGCTTGATGTATCTTTTGTTCTGTTGAATAATGAAAAAGGTTGGAGCGTTGAACCCTATGCAAACAGTACATGAATTATTGAATATAGGTACATTAAGAAAACTGCATGCCTTTATGTACTACAGCGAGTAGCATTATAATATGCTATTTATGTTCACATAATATTGTTTAAATAAAGTATTTGGCACAGTTACTGCAGATTAATAAAAATGAAATTTTGGACAGTTGTTCGTAACAACCACTTTTATAGATACTCACAATATTGAAAATAAATATAGAAAAAGAAAGAAGAATATAATTAATAACAGATGCATTAATAGGGAGCTATGAACAGCACGGGAACCGCTTCCAAGGAGGCCATCGTGGGTTTCCCTCCGCTGGCACGATTTATAAGGGCGGAGTCAATGGCTGCGATACAGAGGCTGAAGGTCAACGACGTATGGTGTCCTAATAAGGTTGTAGGGAGCCATACAGATATCACAGGAACTATACTGGAAGAGCCGATATTTCAAATGCCGGTGGACAGTATGGCACCTGAAATTATGTTTACAGCTAAGCTGAACATACTTATACCGACCAGCGAACAGGCAAAAAGTCGCTCGATCGATTGTGGTGCCAGCACCTGGTACACTGATGGATCACAATCTAGTCAGGGGGCAGGTGCAGGCATATGCGGAATGTGTCCTAGAAGGAAGATATCGATATGTCTGGGGAAACATACTACGGTTTTCCAGGCCGAATTGTTAGCAGTCGCAGAAATTCGGGAAGCCGGCTGCGCAAGCAAAAAAATTAACATAATGACTGATAGTCAGGCGGTTATTAAAGCCATTATGAACCCATCTACTAGGTCTAAGCTAGCGAAATATTGTAAACAGGTCCTCAATAACCTGGCACAAGACAATACAGTGTCGCTGATATAGGTGCCAGGACATGAGGGAATTAAAGGCAATGAGACTGGCCAAAGAAGGTACTAATAGGAACTTCATAGGACCAGAATCTGTATGTGGAATCACTAAGGATTCCGATAAAAGGGTGATCTGGTTATGGCTAGAAAAAGAACATAAAAATAAATGGAGGTTAACGGAAGGTCAACTCCATACCAAAACACTACTTAGGGGGCTGAACGGAAAGTCTTCAGCCAACCTGATTCGTAGTAGCAAAAAAGAAATTAAAATAATTACCGGGTTAATAATCGGACATTGTCCTTTAAGGGAGCATTTGTACAGCATGGGCTTGGTTAGCGAGCCCTGGTGTAGGAGATGTGAAAAACAGGAGGAAACTAGCCTTCATGTAATATGCACGTGTGAGGAACTGAAGGAACTCAGACAGAAATATTTCGGGAGAGATCTATTGGATCCTTCGAGTGTACTCAAACTTTCCCTGATTAGGATAGTGGCCTTTATCGAAGACACAAGACTAAAAGAGAGGAACTGAAAGATCTATTGGGGATAGTACAAAGAGCTGTGTGCTCAAGTGCCTGGACGTGGTGGCGTCCAACCCAAAACAGAGAAGAAGAAGAAGAAGAAGAAGAAGAAGAAGATGCATTAATAAGATAAAATAAAGAAGAGTATAGAATTCTGAAATAAAAATTAGTAGAATATGATTAATACAAAAGTTAAATGATGAAAAATGAGATTATTATTAAAAGGAGCAGCTGAAAAAGATGTATACAAGGATATGTTAAGAAGTACTTGAATATTAGAGCAGATGGCACTGCCACTTCAAATCCAACATTGTGTTTGCCAAGAATTTCTAAAGAATGCATAATAATTTTCAGACTGATCTGTGAAATAGTTTTGTTATATATATATCAAATAGTTGCAGAGAATTTACTGTGATGGCGTAACCACACTAAATTGTAAAGTAACGAAAAAATAATCAGAAAAGTCTACGAAACAAGACTATAAGAGAAAGCTGACAGTACTTAGAAAGCAGAAATAAAAAAGTAAGGTAAGAATGTGGAATAAAATTAGATGTTGCCTTAGGGTTATGCAAAGAAGGCGTTGATTTGCTTATAAAGTCAAAATAATTGTTCATTACCCTCCCCTTATTTTCAGAAATTACTGTAAATAAACCATCATAAAAAATGAATGACTTTTACCAAATATATTTAGTAGATATAACATACTGTGGTGTTAAAAATGAATCATGAATCGGTAACACTCAAAATATTTACAATTAAACATTTCATATAAGTTACAACGCATAAAATATGTGTTAAATTTTATTTATACTTCACACCGTAATCCGATTCGTTTCTGTCACATAAACCACAAACTGACTAATAAAAGAAACATCTCAGACATGAATATCGCTCATAATATAGAACCATGAACCCTGTCAGCCGAATATCCTCTTCTTGTTCAACGCTTAAACAGACCAGCTCGACCGGCGTATAATCTTTTATGTGCCTTTCGAAAAAAGCCGAACTAAGTCCGTACACGGCAATAAAACGCCACATAAAAAGGGACAATAAAAGAGATATGAACGGGATTTATAATTCCAATACGCGCCACCATAAATATACGCTAATATAAGAGAAAAAAAACGGCCCACAAGAGTGTGGCAAGACCCCCAGATGAAAAAGTCGGGTGGAAAAAAAGAAGGTAACTGTAGAAATGGACATATACAGACATTACAGACAGTGATATGTTGAATGTTTTATTTGACGTAGCGCCCGGAGTGATATATAAAACAAATCGTGGAGTAGAGTAAAAAGCTTTGATGTCTGTATGCTTGTAAAAAGACGTTTCGTTCTTTTAATCGAAAAACTCCGCGTGAACACATAGTGGAAGAGATGGCATATGAAAAAAAAAGAATGACAAAGGGAATAGGTACGTATCAAGTGTCAGGGAAAAATTTTTGACAAAGTTGAGACTTTCGGATATATATATTTAAATTCAATTTCGAAATAGGAAATATGATACAAAGAAATCACTTTTTTGTGACAAGGAAAATTCTCGATCGGTAAAATAGTACTATGTAACAGAGAGAAGATGAATAAAGACATGTGTTTGATGACTTACATATTGCTTTAAATTATTTGTTTCCTAATTTCGGTAACTGTTTCTATTACGCACCGTTGAACGCGGTTGAAACATTTCATAGATTTTCATCATGAGGTAAATTAATCACTGAATTATTTATGCAATGGTTAATATCATTAGAGGTATCAATTGGCTTCTCAGTTATAATATATGTGTTTTTAAATGGTGAAGCCTTAAAGATAATTATTCTAACAATTATAGTACAGGTAAGAACTTATATCATCCTGGGACCCGAGCCCGACTCAGACGTGCGATCTAATCGAAAAATTTTTTTTGCCTTGGCAGATCCCAAAATCAAGAATTGAGTGTAGCGCATACAATTTTTTTTAAACCTTCTGGTGTTGGTTTGCCTCGAACAAACTGTTTTACGAAGCATGTTCCCGTGAACGAGATCATTTGTTCATCCACTGCAATGGCATTAAATCTTTTTGAAGATAGACATCCATTTCTAATTTTTATTTAAATGTGGCCGTATTTTCCATAATCTATCCAATGTTCTAACGTCATCGGTCACATCTTTGTTGACAAAAACTTTTAAGCGATTTCTAATAGAAGAATATCTATCCCGAGACATACATTTTGCTACCAAATCTACTCTAGTCGTTGCTGCCCAATACATTTTTATTCTAGGGTATTTCAAACATGACATAAGAACATTAGCACCTAGAAACTTTCTTACTTCCTCTATGGGTTTGTCATGGTCGATCATGTATTTAACATTTGTACAAGAAGAAATATTTTCAAAGTCTTCTTTAGTAAGATATATGGATAGGTAATTCTCGACTTGCCAGCCTTTTCTATCGAATGTAGTTTCATCAAAACAATCTACGTTAAATTCAGGAACAGAAAACCTACAACCAAAAATCAATAAAATTGCTCATCCTTCAAGGGTTTCGCTCTTATCTGTTATCTTTCCTCCAAAATTTTCTACTCTGGGTAGATTTTAGTCGAAATCGATCAGAATCATCACTGTCTAGTGCTTCGTTGTTAATATCAGACACATTATGGTTTTCTACTTGTTGCCACTGACTGTCTTCCGCAAGAAGAAATTCGTAATCAGCCTGATTATCCGAATATCCTTCCCACTCCGAATTATCGAGTTCTAATAGTTGTAATAATCTATCGTGACCTGGATGAAGATATTGATCTTTACCAAAAATTGCTAAAATTAAGGTAACATTAAAAAACGTGTCCTTTTCCAGAAAAAAAATGTATTGAGGATGACCTCATGTCCATTTAAATGGATAGTATGTATTTTTGCAAATTAAACTCCGAAGCACTTAATGAAACCAATTATGCCAATTATCTTATAAACTATTTTAATAATATTTTCGCTAAAATCTATAATAAAAGCAATTAAAATAAACAATAACTTACCATCTAACCTAGCACGTCCGCCTGTCGCCATTTTAATATTTACTAATTGACCGAAAACCACACATAGTTCACTGAATTTAATACAGATGGCGTGATATGTGTATTCAAAATATTGTACATCGGTTCTTAGGTCAACTGTTTCACAAACAACAAAACCATCTTATGAAAACCAAATGTCCATTCAAATTGACGCAAGTTCTCAGGAGGTTATACCGAGTGTCCCTGATTTTAGTTTACACTATATGATTGTTTCAGCCTTTACTTGATGAAATTCCATTATAACTGTTATCAGGATAAAATAAAACAAACTTTAATGAATTTCACTTTTTAATTTACAACGATCGTTTCGCTCAACCTGAGCTTCATCAGACATATAACTAACTTATGTACACATTTTAACCCATAGACATTTTAGTAATAAAAAGTACCCATTTCTTCAACTATTCAAAACAAAACATGTGTTGGTTATGGTACATTTGTGTTAAAATTTGTACATAAGTTAGTTATATGTCTGATGAAGCTCAGGTTTGAGCGAAACGATAGTTGTAAATTAAAAAGTGAAATTCATTAAAATTTAGTTTACAGACTGTAACTCCCCACCCGGTATATTTACGAATAAATATTTGAAATGAAAGTTGCTTTGTCTCTTAAAGTCTATAGAATGACGTAGTTTTGCAGTTAGTTATCGATATTGGTTCAAAATTACAATGTAATATTTCTTTTATGTAATTTATAAACTGTTATAACGGAGACGAATTTCTAATGTAGCTTCTAAAATTTTGATAAAAACGCTATTCGTCTATTGTTTTTTTATTTTTCATAAACTTGGTTTAATACTTTAATACAAGAAGATTATATTAATTAAATATTAATTAAAATACTCAATTTAATGACTATCATTGTTTCAATAAATGTGTTTATAATTCTTAACATAAATTTACAAATTGTTTTGGGTACCTTATACATGCAGATTTATTGGTATACGCATGCGTGGGATTTTCACATCATAAATTTTTAAATCGAACAGATATCATGTTTTTTTCAACATTATTTATTGATTTTAGTTAATTATATTAGCAATTAAAAGGATATTTTAAATATTTCTATAGAGAACTATTAATTGATTTTCAGTAAGTAGGTATTATTAGATACTATTTTAGACTGAAATATCTTATTTAAAACTAGCTGACCCGGTGAACTTCGTACCGCCTAACAGTCAATAAATGTCGTGTTAACTTTTAGCTAAACTTAATTTAGGATTGTATTAACGTAATAAAATTAGTATAAAACTGTATTAAGTTTAATAGTTTATTAGGATAATATATATAAAGAAAATAAAAGTCAATAAAAGTACAAAAATCAAGTATTTCAATGGCGTGTCAGCAAGACATTTGCTTTATTGAAGTTATGTACTTTGCTGCATGGGTTGGACTCGGGTTGATTCTCTTCAGTAAATGATCTTGTGATATACGACATTTTTCGTTTTGTTATCAGGCGCATGAACAAATAAAGCGGATGGTTTGCCGACACTTGAACATGCCTCATACAATTAACCATGAGAAAAACATGTATTTTCTAGATTCAGATTCGTTCGATTTCTAGATTCGTCCCAGATGGATGATTTTAGATGCTACTAAAACTTTGGCCATTGCGGAATGTTTTTCAATGTTACACATTTATTAATAACACTCGCACAAAACAAACAAATCGACCGGTAACTTTCACATGCTTTTTTCAAAACAAATTACAGACGACATGAATAAAAAAAATTACACTTTTATGATACTGATTTGCAATGACTTCCATTATTACAAATAAACTGTAAACGTGCGTGAAGTAAGCTGTCAATTGCGGAAGGTAACGGAGTTCCTATCCTAATTTATTTAAAAATTAATCTTCTGTATAATTTTTTTTCCGTGAATTTTTACAATATTTTTCATAGTTATTCTGCTATTCGGGGCGGATACGAATGCAACAAATCAAAGATCATTAAAATCGGTCTAGTCGTTCTTGAATTATAAACGATGTAACTAACTAGACTTTGTTTTATGTATTAAGATTATACATCGATTTGTACAGGGGTTAACTAAAAGTAAATGTCACAATAATATACATTTTTTTAAAACTTTTATTAACAATAATTAATTGTAATTTTCTTGTTCCTTTGGGTTTCTTGGTACCACAAGAGGCAATATACAAGTGTGCCGTATCGCTATGTTCAAATTTTAGGAATGTAAAGTAGACTTAATTTCAAGTAACAAAAACGCAAGACTTGTATATCCATTTTTATTTGTTTCAAAGTTACAGATCTATGAATGTGATTGTCAGATCATGAAAAAAATATAATCCTAAAGTCAATACAAACAGATATTATTTAGAAAAAAGTTATACGATTCAATAACAGGTCTGTGATTATTAACGTCGCATAATAAAATGCTATTCCAAAATAAATAAACACGTGTCGTACTGCATTCAGTAATTCCTTGGAGATCCACAAAAAAGAGTACTGGAAATTGATTTATGATAAAGAAGGTCCTTACTTATTTCGTAAGTGTTGAACCATGAATATCATACAATAAACAAATGTTCAGATGACTGTTAAGTTGCATTTTTAAATAAAGGATTACATTATGTTTCAGTTCATACAACAGCTTATTAGTGAGCGGACACGTTTTCTTTATTCTAAATGCCTTACCGATTTTCTTCTCAAGAGTATGCGGACATGCGTTTTGTGTATGGCTACTATAACGGCAGTGCACGTCAAGCAGTTATTGAATACCGACATCGGTTTCCCGATAGGCGCATTCCTCATTCCAGAACGTTTCTGGAAGTACACAGAAAATTTCGGGAATGCGGACTGCGTGATTATCTTTTCGACCGAGGAGTAAATTTGTCAGCAGACTTAGAGGAAGAAGCAGTAGCTATTGTTACAAGGGATCCAACTCTCAGTGTACGTCGAATCGCTAGACAACTAGGAGTGCTACGAACGACAGTTTGGTGAATTTTAAAACGTGAGAGCTTATATTCATATCGCTATAGCAGGGGACACGGTTTGAGGCAGACCACTATGCTCGTCTAACTTATTTTACCTGGATATTAAGACAGTAACGGCTTCATTTTAATTTCTGCAGAACAGTCCTCTGGACAGATGAATCTGCGTTCACGAGAAGTGGTGTTACAAACTTGAGAAACCTGCACAGGTTGTCACCAGAAAATCCCAAAGCTATACGCTCATCTAAATTTCTACATGAATTTTCTATTAACGTTTGGGCGTTCCTAATCGATGACTTGTTGATTGGTCCTGTCGTTCTTCCTAGGAGGTTAAATGCGGACAATTACCTTCAATTCCTTATTGACGAACTGCCAGGTCTGTTAGAGGATGTCCCACTGAATGTTCGACGAGACATGTGGTTTCACATGGATGGGGCACCACCACATTTCGGAATTGCTGTCCGAAATTGGGTTAACGTTAATTATCCAAGATGGATTGGTCGAGGTGGTCCTGTTGCATGGCCACTCAGATCACCCGATCTTAATCGCCTTGACTTTTGTTTATGGGGGTACATAAAAAAATTAGTCTATGCGCAAGTTTCGAACACAAGAGAAGATTTGTTGGATCGTATTCACCTGGCTGTCGAGCAAATCCGACAAAACAAGTATGAAATTCGGATAAATACTTCTTTTGTTGGCTTACGGGCATAAGCCTGCATTCAACAAGGAGGTGGACTTTTCGAAAATATTATTAATTGAACTTTTTTAAATAAAATCAGTTTTTATTGACTTTAGGATTACTTTTTTTTCATGATCTGACAATCACATTCATAGATCTGTAACTTTGAAACAAATAAAAATGGATATACAAGTTTTGCGTTTTTGTTACTTGAAATGAAGTCTACTTTACACTCCTAAAATTTTAACATAACGATACGGGACACCTTGTATAATAGTACCACGACAATATATACGAGTATATAAAGTATAGAAGATTAAAATGTTACGGTATTTAACTCTACTCCAAGAATTTGAGCAATGATAATGGTTATTAAACAAGAGTAATTAAGCAGGTGTTAATATTATTCACATTAATATATTTCTGAATTTTCACAAAAACGAATTATATTTCTGTGTATATATAAGTACATACCTAGTAATAGCCCCTAATCTTTTTTGCTACTGTCCATTTATTTAATACATGAGAGACCGTCTGGTTCCTAATCGTTGTGTAAACAGATCACATTTAATAATTATCCAAACACAATTTAAGAAATACTGCACATTCTCGTGTAGTAGCTGAATATTACGAACAACGTACTATATTACAATCCCGGATTGAGATTTTGAGTTTGAAGAGTTTGAAACGATTATATTTCGTACGTTCTTGGTGAAAAGCCGACAAACTCTGTAGAAGATAAATCAACTTCGAGTAATAGTATACTGTAACCTGCAGAATACGTAGATATAAAGCGTAATAAATCGATATTTAAAAGAACACTGGTTTATTTATATTCCTACAGAACGAAAGATTAATTGAATTAAAACGAAATAGCACACCTCGAAATTCTCTGGAAATTTATTCTCCTCCATTTCGTACCTCGACTCATACAGAAACTAATTTAATTTACTAGATGTTTCAATAGATACTAACATCCATTTCATTTCGCAAAATCCTCTGCTTCACCAGTCATTCCAGTCAACGACGGCTTTCCAGACTGCAGGATTCCAGAACTGCTTATTCATAACTCTTCCTACGTCGACTACTACGGCGGGACATAATGGATGCGTTCAGTTGGTCTTTTAAATGCAAAATCGAATTATTTCGGAGTCCTAATTACGACCTCGGCAGTCGCAGTATTCTTGGGAAAGTTTTAATAGATTTCGTCATCATATGAACGTTTGCCGCAGAGCGAAGGCAGGACAGTATTCGGACGGTATTATTAGGGAATGCCGATGATGGAAATGGACTTTTCCATTTGTGATAAATTTAATTACCTGTCATCTGCATATTTTAAAAACGAGAACGTTGCCGCTATCGCCTTCGTATTCGTTGAGGGCGCCGACTCTTCCCCACCACATAAATTTCAAATCCATTAAGGGAGACAATTCTAGGGAGTCACATAATATTATAATATGATTGAGAACGGTTCGATTACAAATGGACTGATTCAGTTAAACAATAGAATATTGAATTAATTTTTTCAACTTAAATTAATTCCCAGTTCCTTTATTTTAAGTCAAGTTGATCTTTTCTAAAGAATAAGTTAATAGTTTTGCTATAAAACAGCTGTCACGTTTTGATTAATACTGATCAAATATGTTGCAAATTCAGAGAGTCCTTCTGTTTAGAGCATTGATTCCCAAAGTGGTCCAAGTGGACCCCCAGGGGTCCACGGGAGACTCGACGGGGGTCTACGTTGGCGTGACAAAAAAATGGGTGGTTCACAATTCGTAAGCGGGGGGGTCCACGAAAATTTATCTGGTTTCGATAGTGAAGAACTAAAATGTTGCCTTGAGTTCACCTATCAATGCAGGCAGATAATATTTTAAGAAGTTCAGCGACTGTTACTGCAGTTAACAAAATAAGAAGCAATGCATTGAATACGCGTTTATTTGCACAATTGTGCGATGAAAATGATGAAGACTTCCAACGATTGCTTCTTACATACTGAAGTATGCTGGTTGTCGAAAGGTGCATGTTTAACAAGATTTTTCTACTTTTTGAATCAGTTTTAAAGTTTCTGGAAAGTAAAGATCCAGATTTAAAAGAAAACCTGATCAATTTGAAAGCAGACATCGCGTATTTGACAGATTTGTTCAAAAAATTTAATGACATTAACTTACAATTACAAGGGGACAGCCTCAATTTAATAAAAACAAAGGGTGTAATTTCAGCTTTTCTTGGAAAATTGAAATTTATGAAGCAAAATATTTGTCGACGCGAATTTTCCCAGTTTTCAAACTTGTCACAGGTAGAATGCCTTGATAAGGGTATTCACACATACGTTCAACATTTAATTGCCCTGCATGATGACTTTAAAATCAGATTTGAAGATATTCTGACGATGGAAATACCACCATGGATCATAAATCCACTTGATGAAACGGAAGTGGAGAATGTGATATTACAAGAGGAGCTACTCGAGCTTAGCACTAATGAGGAACTGAAGGTGAAATTTAAAAGAGGGTATCAAACATTTTGGCTGCAGGCAGAAATACCCGAAAAATATCCTGGACTGTGGGGAATTGCGAGAAAGCTTTTGATAACGTTTCCCTCGTCATATCTTGTCGAGAAAAGTTTTAGTGTCGTTACAAACCTTTTAATAAAAAATAGGAGCAGATTGAATATCACAGAACGGGGAGATTTGCGGTTATTCCTAACAAAACTGAAGTCAAATATTGATAATTTTCTGTCAATCCATCAAGTACATCCCTCCCACTAAAATTATGATTATCTTGTGATTGTCATTGTAGAAGTTACGTTACGTTAGTAATATTTAATTATAATTATATTACGACTGTTATCATATTACAATGTAATATGATAACAATAATAATTAATAGTGTAATAATTACATATTTGAATAAATACAACATAAGGAAATATACTATTTTTTTTTTTACTTTTACCACTCCGAATGGGGAGTTTTCTAAATAAAATATGTGAGAATTGATTGGTTTCTTGTGCTATGAGTAGATGTCAAAGGAGTAAACTAGGATGGAATCACTTTTTTGATTGGCTAACTTTACTTTATTAACATCCACTCACAGCACAATCAATTAATTAACAAATAACTCAGCCGCAACGCAAATTTCCATAGTTAGATCTAATCTTCACATTTTTTGTCGAGTTTTGGGAATATGGTAGAAATGTAGCTGCAGGGGGTCCACCGGAACCAGCAAAACTTTCAAAGTGGTCTATGAGAAAAAAAAGTTTGGGAGCCTCTGGTTTAGAGGAAGCTTTTTTTAACCAAAAATGAGCGAAATTCAGTTGAAACATTGAAATGTACTAAAATTTTCAACGAATGGAGAAAATTCACCCAAAAGTATACATAAGAGGATGACTAACGTGTATAAGGAAAGCGGGTCATTATATTTTATTGTAGAATTTTGGTCTAATCTATTTTGATCGACTTGGGAATTAATTTAAGACGATCCTAGATGCGGAAGGCCTACCAAAGCAAGAACTAAGGAAAACATGCTCAAAGTCGAGGTACAGGTCTTAGCAGATAGAAGGGAGAAGGTGTCGGAGTAGAAGCCATAATATTAAAAATTTAGTGATGGTTTAGAAATTAATAAAGTATCAGCCCTGTGGATTTTCAGGTTGCTTACCGCCGAACAGAAATTGTTCTGTAATCAATTTGCTAGGAAAACTTGAAACCATTTTTAAAGAAATTATAACAGTTGATGGTATGTGTCGAATATAGAGAAATGAACTCCAATAACATTTCTTCTTCACCTCCTTCTTGATGTATCTTATAACTTTTACTAATTTGATTGCCTCTTTCGATAATTATTTGAACTGGTTGGTAGAGAATGGCAACTGGTGTCACAAGAAAGAGAATTTATTGGAATCGTAGCTTCCCTCCACCATTGGTTCTTCGAAATCTGTCGTAAGTTCTTCACTTCGTACATGTCCAATTTCACTAGGTGGGATTCTTTTTCTTTTGGCGATAGAATAGTACAATATACTTCTTAGATGTTTCAAGAAATATTTTGTGAGATTAAATATATATTTTGTTGTGATGTCGTAGGTTCCTCTAATTCGTTTGAGAGGCAATCCAGAAATACGGGAACATCTGCAGTATCCGCCGCTCTAGGAGCAGTCGTCGATAATGTGGGCGTGGTCTTCATGCCACACCCAGATAAAGAGTCCATCTTTAAATTTTTGTTATATAAACCGAGTAAAATATAATTAATGTCTGGCATTACATCGTGAATATTTTTTTTCCTTTAAAAGCTCCACAAACTTCTCGAAGAAAATTTCGGATTGTACGTTCATTTTCACGTCTTTCATTTCTTTAGAAATCTTCCGTAATGGCATCAAGAAGTTCTTGCAAATCCTCTCACCAGTTAGATATTGGTCCTTCATGCAATGAGATATTGTCTTCTCCAACTACATAATCAACATTAGAATCTTGTAATGGTTCCTGCTAATTCAATTCTAGCAAATTCAGAAGAGATTCCCGTCTTCCACCGCTTCCTCCCTCTCTTCCACTTGAGTAATGGAATAATTTCTTCACGCAACATGATCAGAAGGACACTAAAATAAAAATATTTAATTATTAACCTGCTTGTAGATACGTCTCACTATGCTTCTCCCAGTCCCCTAACATTATAGTTCGATAGCGACTATCAGCTCTTAAGAGGATATGGGGAAAGTCAATCTCAATATCATATACTGCATTTGCAATATATTTACCGGCTGATATTTCAATAGGCAGTAGACACCATGTACAATGTGAATGATACATAGAATTCGGATTATCGTCAATAAAAGATGAACCAATATGTCTATCGCTTATTATTTCAATCCAGACATTTTTGAGGGTACTGCGTTCGGGTTAGATTTTGGGCATGAAAAATGATTGGGGTCCGATACCCAATGGATTAATGGAAAGGAAATTTACTATTGTTCAATGGAAAAATGTAGGGTACAAACCGGAAGTTCTGAGAGTTGATTTCACCATTTATGGTAAATGTAGCTTCATCAGTAAAAATTATTTTATTTAAAACTTCCTAATTGAATAGATACGGGTTTTACTTGATGGAGCTATAATTTAAAATAGAAATAAAACGATTTAAATCTTCACTTTTTAATATTTAATCGTAACATGACAATTGATTCGCCAGCACAGTAGCTTCCTCAGGCACTTACAGCTAAAGAGTACGATACAAACTAAATTCAACATTATTTCACAAAAATCAGTTCATTTTACTTTATTTTCCTCGAAAAACTCTTGATGTTTTGATATATTATATGGCTTATATATGAATTTTTTCAAGGTTTTGTACACCAAACTGTACGATACGCCAAAACGCCTGGCTACATCTAAAAACGATCCTACACATTGTTCCCCTACATAACACAGGATATTCAGCTTTATGCGTTCTGTTAACACGTGATTGGTTTAATTTTTTTTTGTGGGAACTTAGGAAACAACCATCTTCTTTGAATTTGTTAAAAGTATTTAAAATTGCGTTCCCACCAGGCCAGGATAATTAACGGAAAACGTGTCTCTGACCGTCCTTAAACTATTATTTTTCTGGTACCACATTGTCATTGATACCTTTTCATCTTTGTTTTAAATATTCATGATTTAAATAAATGATCTATTTTTCAATAAAACATATTTAAAATTTAAAATTCATGTAGGTATGATTAAAAATTCAGACATATTCGACATAAAAAATATTTTTTTTTCTCTCCATGGCAAACTAAAAAATTAAGCTATAGATAAATGCCTCATTGGTGTATAACTGGTTGCCTATTATGCCGCTAATGCATTCACAATTTTCTTTTTAAAGTTACACATAGGAAAAATGTAAGTGTAATATTAAAAAAAAAACCGGTACAATCTCTCACAGAAGATAACTGAATATATATATATATATATATATATATATATATATATATATATATATACTATATCAACTTCAAAGTAAAATGAAATTATTCTATTTAGAATTAATTTCTAGATTTTTCACTTGATATTGTTTTTAATACCCATATTCCATAATTTTCATTTTAGCCTGGCCTTAAGCAATATATAGTATTTGTTTTAATTACTAATATATACTATATATATATAATATATATATATATGTATAATATATATATATATATATTATACATATATATTGTAATGACTCATTCGATGACGCGAGGCGCGTCATCGCTCTGGACGTTTTCTAGACAGATTTGGAACATATGAACGAGATATATAAGCCGCGTCGAAGAAGGGATAGATTCATTGAATCCTACAGTCTCGCGAAGTACATAAATATAGTTACATAAATATAGAATACTGTATACTGTATATAGAATACTGTATACTGTAAGTACATAAATGTACTTATTGTTGTTAATAGTTAGTTTTAGATTATTATACGTTTTAATATTAATATAGTGTGTGTGTCTAAAGTTATTGTTAGTTTTATTTAAGAACCCGAAAAGACAAACATTACAGTGGTATTCAGGTGTGGACTAATTAATAAATAATAAACTAAGTAGACAATTAAGTGTTAATTAAGTATTCGTTTAAATAAATATACAGTGCGGAAAGACGTTATTTTAAATATCGTGATGGCTAATAGAATGAAACTGACAGAATTAAAAGTGTCCGATTTGAAACGAGAATTAGAAGAGAGGGATGAGGATACAACTGGCAAAAAGTCAATCCTCCAGCAACGGCTTCGCAATGTGTTGATCCAAGAAGGCGAGGATCCAGAGGATTATGTCTTTCAAGTTCCAGGCGGAGATGCTGACGTGAATTCGCTGTTGACGAAAATGGAACAAAGACTAATAGAGAATGCGCAAATTCAAATGCAACAAATGGAGCAGAAGAACCTGGAAACTTCTGGAAACTTAGCGAAAACTCTAGAACAAATGGAACAGAAGAATCTGGACAGTGTGAAAAGTTTGGAACAACGATTGATAGACAATTCGCAAACTTTGGAACAGCGTCTAATAGATTCGCAAGCACAGATGGAAGAAAGAAACCTAGAAACCGCTAGAATTCTCGAGAAAAATCTGGAAAAGAAATTACTAGAAAATTCTAGAAACTTCGAAAAAGTTCTAGAACAGCGACTAGCGGAAAAATCAGAAGCGTTAAAAGAAGAGGTTTTCACAGCTGTAGAAGAGAAAATTGGAGAACATTCTAGACTTTTAGAGGCAATAATGATTGAGATGAAATTACCCGCTGCCATGAGTCATTCTGATCCCAGGCAGGTCAACGAAGAAGTCATACCGCGGCCCATCGAAATAAAAGAAGAACTTGTGGCTATTTCAAGGACCAGAATCAAGCCACCAACCTTTGATGGAAAGACGTCATGGGCAACTTACCTGACGCAATTCGAAGCGGCCGCAGAAGCAAACGCATGGTCTTCTGCCGAGAAGGCGACTGCTTTAGTCATAGCATTGAGGGGTGATGCTAGTGATATTTTGCAGACATTGCCTCCTGAGGAACGTAAAGATTATTCTCAACTCATTAAACGCTTGGAGATGAGATATGGCCATGCGCATTTGGAGCAAGTATACCATACCCAACTGAAGAATCGATCACAGAAGAAAGGCGAGAATCTTCAGGAATTTGAGGCAGATATTGCTCGTCTAGTTCGACTTGCATATCCGATGGCACCAGATAATTTCATGGAACACCTAGCGGTCCAGACATTCATAGATGGTCTCCGGGATATTGATACGCAGCAAGCATTAAGGTTGGCAAGACCGAAAACCTTGATCGATGCTTTGGCGCACGCGCTTGAGTTTGAGACTGCAAAGCAAGCCTCTCGGAACCATGCTTGTGTCTGCACTGTTGACAAGCAGGAAAATGAGGAGTTCATGGAGCAGGTGGTTAGTAGAGTTCTAAACCAGATCAAATCAAATAAAAGAGTACTGCGATGCTGGAATTGTGGAGAGATTGGTCACGTTCGGAGTAAATGTGGTAAGGTGGCCAAGAAAGCATCGTCTGAGCAGCAGGAAAACTAAAGCGGGTCGATGAGCGAGGGCAATCATCGATCCAGCATCAGAAAGCCCCAAAGACGCCTGGCCAAGTCGCATCCCTGCAACATCAAACCAACGGCCTGTATGTGGACGCAGTTATGGAAAGAAAGACCTATGCTTGCTTGCTAGATACTGGATCGACGAAAACCATAGTGCGACCCGATTTAATTCCCAGAAATAAAAAGTTATTTTCTAGCAAATGGAGACTTAGGACAGCAACAGGAGGAGCAGCTTCTGTGGCAGGTGAAATAGATGTCAACTTTATCATAGGACCAACATCAATCCGACATCGTGTTCTCGTAGCTGACATAGAAGAACAAATAATCTTGGGATTAGACATCATGAACACCTACGGCTTCCAGTTAAATATGAAAGAAGGCACTTTAAAAATAAATAATGAGGAATTGTTTCTTCATGGAAAAAATTGTGGGAGTGTACAAGTAATTACAGCAGAGAATGTTGTTCTGGATGCAAGAAGTGAGACATTTTTGACGGCGTGTACGGAAGGTGATTATTTGGACGGAAATGTTGCAATGTTGGAACCAAAGGCTGATGATGACGAGGTCGGTCGAGGAATAGTGGTTGCCAAAATGCTGGTTAAGACTCAGAAGACTGTACCGATAAGGGTAATGAATGTAAACCATTACCCTGTTTCATTGAAGAAGGGTACTATTTTGGGGTGGTGTTCACCAGTGTCGGCCGTCGTTCATCATATAGAGGCGAAGAAGAATGGATTCGTGCAGGTTTCTGAGAAATTGTCCAAGATAATCGACTCCGCCTGTCAAGGATTGAGCAAGAAGGAACAAAATCAAGTTAAGGACCTAATCAAGCATTATGAAGACGTCTTCGAAACTGAGACTGGTACGAAAGGTAAAACCAATATTGTAATGCACAAAATAAATACCGGCGATGCAAGTCCAATTCGACAAGGACCAAGAAGGTTACCACTGGCAAAACGTGAGGAAGCCAAGCAAATTATACAAGATATGGAAGGCCAAGGAGTAATTGAACCATCGAATAGTCCATGGGCTTCACCAGTGGTCCTTGTCAGAAAGAAGGATGGATCTACCAGATTCTGTGTGGACTATCGTCGTTTGAATAGTGTAACCAAAAAGGACAGCTATCCTCTCCCAAGAATAGACGATACGCTAGACACCTTGGCAGGAGCAAAATGGTTCTCCACTCTCGACTTAAAGAGCGGTTATTGGCAAGTGGGAATGGATCCCAATGACAAAGAGAAGACTGCCTTCAGTTTAGGCACAGGACTCTGGCAATTTACAGTCATGCCATTTGGACTGTGTAACGCCCCAGCTACTTTTGAGCGACTCATGGACACTGTACTGAGGGGACTGTCTTGGAATACCTGCCTGGTATATCTCGATGATGTGATTGTGGTAGGGAAGACCTTTGAAGATCACATGAAAAATTTGGAAGTAGTATTCCAGAGGTTGCGAGATGCCAACCTGAGATTAAGTCCAAAGAAGTGTCACCTTTTCCGCAAGGAGGTAAATTACCTTGGACATGTGGTTTCCGGAAAAGGAATTGCTGTGGATCCAGAAAAAGTAAAAGCTGTGGAAAAATGGCCTGTACCCAAAGACAAACATCAGCTAAGAAGCTTCTTGGGATTATGCACATATTATCGACGCTACGTTCCTGGATTCTCCAACATTGCAAAACCACTTACTCGCCTAACAGAAAATCGAGCATTCATTTGGAACAACGAATGCCAAGCGGCCTTTGAGTTGTTAAAAGGTACGTTGATCAGTGCACCCGTTCTGAACTATCCGCTGCCATCTGGGAGGTTTGTTTTGGATACGGATGCCAGTAACGTCGGGATTGGTGGCGTGCTCTCTCAAATCCAAGATGGACAAGAAAAGGTCATTGGATACTTCAGCAAGACCCTGTCCAAACCGGAGAGGAACTACTGCGTAACCAGGAGAGAACTATTGGCAGTAGTTAAGACCATTGAGCACTTTTACAAGTACCTGTATGGACAGAAGTTCCTGATCCGCACTGATCACGCCGCCTTAAAGTGGCTCTTGCAATTTAAGAATCCAGAGGGTCAAGTAGCTAGATGGATTGAGAGGCTACAGGAGTATGACTTTGTCATTGAACACAGAGCAGGCCTCAAACATCAAAATGCAGATGCCCTTTCCAGAAGGCCCTGTCCAGAAGACTGTCGATATTGCAACAGAATCGAAGACAAATCGGCCAACGCTCTTCGAACCACCGTTGTTGATGACCAATGGCAACCTGACAATTTGCGCGCAGATCAAGAAGCTGATCCGGATCTTGCAGTCCTCAGGGCTTGGAAAAGAAATGGGCAAAGACCGACCTGGCAAGAAATTGCTCCCCATTCACGAGAATTAAAGTCATACTGGGCACAATGGGATTCCTTAACCATGGAAGACGATCTCCTGAGACGTGAGGTCGAAAATCACGATGGAAGCGAGCGGAAGATGCAAATGGTGGTTCCCAAGAAAAGAATACCAGAGGTATTGCGAGAACTCCATAATGGTGCTTCTGGGGGACATTTTGGAGTCCATAAAACACTGGAGAAAGTGCGCCAGAGATTTTACTGGGTGAATTGTTCACGAGATGTGAAAGAATGGTGCCGAAAGTGTGCTAATTGCGCCGGAAGCAATGGTCCCCAGAGGCGTCGACGTGCACCCATGCGCCAATACAATGTAGGAAGCCCATTTGAAAGGATCGCCATAGATGCCGTCGGCCCTTTTCCAGAAAGCGACAAAGGAAATAAATACATAATAGTGGTCATGGATTACTTTACCAAATGGGTTGAAGCATATGCTCTACCAAATCAAGAAGCTGGAACTGTAGCAGACGTGATTGTGAAGGAGTTCGTCAGCCGTTTTGGTGTACCCTTGGAACTTCATTCCGATCAAGGGCGAAATTTTGAGTCCAATCTATTCGAAAAGATGTGTGGACTTTTGGGCATACGGAAGACGAGAACAACTCCCTTGCACCCACAATCAGATGGGATGGTAGAGCGAATGAACAAGACCATGATCAGACACTTATCCAAAGTGGTCTGCGAACACCAGAGAGATTGGGACGAACATTTACCATTATTTCTAATGGCGTATCGGGCCTCCGTTCAAGAGACAACAGGCCAATCACCAGCCAACGTACTATTCGGGAGGGAACTCCGATTGCCCTGTGATTTAAAGTTTGGGAGCAAGCCTGGTGATGATCTTGCCGGAGAAGATTATGTCAGCACGCTCAGACGACGACTAGATAATATCCATGAACAAGTCAGACATAATATCCAAGATGCTAGTGACAGAATGAAAGAGAGCTACGACATCAACGCCGAGAAGAGTGGTTACCATGAAGGCGATCGGGTTTGGTTGTATAATCCACAACGCCGACGGGGCCCATCTCCAAAACTTCAAAAGAATTGGGAGGGGCCATACGAGGTGTTGAAGCGGATCAACGACGTAATATACCGCATCAGGCGAACACCTCACACTAAGCCAAGAGTCGTACATTTTAATCGATTAGCCCCATACTCTGGAGACAATAATGACGAAACCGCTGACTTGCGCCGATTGGATAGCCAATACCATGAACTAACCTTCGAAGACTTTATGCAAGAATATTCTGGTTCGAGAAAAGCTCGATTTGGAGTAACCATCGAGAAACAGCAAGATTTGTTTACGGTGCCGCCAGACTACGCGCTTGCACATTGCGTAGCCCGAGATCTGCGAATGGCCAAAGGAATTGCCAGTGAATTTAAAGAGAGATTTGGCAGAGTCGAAAAATTAAGGCAGCAGGGACCAGCAATTGGGAAGAGTCTCCAAATAGTAAATGAAGGACAGCCCATATTTTATTTGGTCACGAAAGAACTGTCAAGCCTGAAGCCAACCTATCGTGCCTTATGGGAGGCCCTGGCCCACTTACGCGAACAAATGTTACAGCAAGACATTCTGAAATTAGCAGTTCCAAAATTGGGTTGTGGATTAGACCGCCTGGACTGGAGAATTGTAAGGAGCATGTTGGAAGTAATCTTCCGACATACTGGCATGGAAATTCTGGTATGCAGCTACCGGATTGAATATTCCTGTCCATCCAGGCAAGATAAGACCGTGGACTGTTATTTCGATATGACGTCGCAATGTAACAAAGGCCCTACCTGTCGATTTCGTCATCGTTCAAGGAGACCAAAGCATGACATGTTTCGGGACGAAACTTCATTTTTTAAGAAGGGGGCAATGTAATGACTCATTCGATGACGCGAGGCGCGTCATCGCTCTGGACGTTTTCTAGACAGATTTGGAACATATGAACGAGATATATAAGCCGCGTCGAAGAAGGGATAGATTCATTGAATCCTACAGTCTCGCGAAGTACATAAATATAGTTACATAAATATAGAATACATAAATGTACTTATTGTTGTTAATAGTTAGTTTTAGATTATTATACGTTTTAATATTAATATAGTGTGTGTGTCTAAAGTTATTGTTAGTTTTATTTAAGAACCCGAAAAGACAAACATTACAATATATATAATAATAATATTGCCATATTGACAATAAACAAAATTAATTTTATATGGACATCCTGACAGAGAAATATTTTGATCTAAATGTTTAAGTTAGCAGCCTGAAATTGCGAAAGTTATTCAAATGTAAACATATAAAAATAACTATGTTTCACATCGATTTAAGAGATAATTTAAACAAAACGAAGATTAATATAACAAAAATACGTGAAAGTGATGTTCAATTCCCCATTAGTATATATAATTAATACAATTCTCCTAAATTTGGCTTGTTATGCTTGTGTAGAAAATATACAAAGCATGAGGTTAGTTAATAATTTTTATTTTTTTGTAGCTTAACAGTAGATTTCCCGCTATAAGTTTATAAGGCAAAGTTGTTTATTTTTAGGTCCTCTAAAATTCTTTTCCAAAATTTCTTGGTGCACGTATTCTTAACATTGACCTGTCCTTATATATTGTAAGTTAAAACCAGGAAAATCTTTCTTATTGTTACTGTTATTGCTCGCGTGCATTAGAAAATTTACAATAATATATGCGCATTTACATTTTCTCGCTATTATTATTGAAAATAAATATCATCGTCTAATCATTTAATGTATGGAACATATCAAAAACAAATTAGCATAGCGATGCGAGAGCTCGCATTAAGCTTTGCTACTTTTATAGAACATAGGTTTTGAGAAAAATTTTGACGGGCAATGTTATTACCAAAAATGGCCCAAACTAGTTGCCACTGGGTTAGAAAAGATGCTCGTTTGTTAGTTACTATAGTCACATGTTAGATTTGTCAGAAATAGTTTTAAAAGATGTTATACAAGATTGAAATACGAAAGTCTGTATATAATTTAGTTGGACGAGTACCTAAACGCGAGATTAACTTTTTTCGAGACCAAAATATTGGACCGTCAACCATTTACCGCACAATTAAGGAATGTGATGCAGGTATGCCGTGCATGAATTTACCGAAAAGTGGACGACCTCCAGTTTTGGCCCCACATGAAGTAAACAGACTCATCCAACTGCTCAAGACAAAGTTGGGACGTCTGCGCCCGCTTTAGTCCGTAGATTTGGAATTGCGCCTGTTGGCGGAATTTAAACTAAAAATGGATTAGAATATTGAAAAAGAAGGAAGTGTCCCAAATATACCGCAACCCAGCTATAGAGAATCCCCAGATGCTGCCAAACATTAAGGCGTCAACATTATGTTGGCAACAGGGTTATTGTTTTAGACGATGAGAAATATGCCACATTATCCAATTCGGAAATGAAGGGTAACGGTGGTTTTTACACGTCCAATATTGCAAATTGTCTGTCCTGACAAAGTAAAATTCAAACCAAAAGAGAAATTTGCCGACAAGATTATTGTCTGGTACGCTATTTCTCAAGCAGGAATTTCAAGACCTTACGTTGGAAAAGTTAGAGGTGAAGCTGTGGATGCAAACGTCTATATTCGCATATATCTATCTAAATTGATAAATTTCATTAATGCTCATCATCCAAATAATAATATAATATTCAGTTCCGATTTGGCTTCATGCCATTATGCTAGAATCACTCAGAACTGGTTAATTGAACATAATGTGAATTATGTATCTAAGGAAGACGATCCTTCCAACGTCCCCAGGCGCCCCCCATTGAGGAATTTGGGTCAATACTGAGTAGAAAAGTTTATGACAAAGGCTGGGAAGCCCAAAATGAAGCACAGTTCCGGGACAGAATATTCCAGAAGATCCGAGAAGTGAGTATAAACGTTGTCAAGAGAAAAATGGGGAGAATTCTACCAAAATTGGGCGCCATTGAGGACAATGGACCCTTATCAGTTTTGTGAATTTAGTTTCTGAATGACGCAATAGTGTATAATAATTTCCCAATGTTTATGTTTTAATAAAATTTTTACTACTAATCGATTTTTACCTTTGATTTTTTTCTGAAAACTTATGTTCCATACGTTATTGGATTCATATAACTTAGACTACAGGGAGCAACTATACCATATAAAATCTGTTACGAAAGTTTACAGATGAGATCAGTATTTTACACAATGCAACTTTTAAGTAACATACTGTCTGAATTACATGGAAATAGCTTCGTATTAAGTAAAATAATAATAATTTTAATTTGTTACGATGTGATATTCTGTAATATTTTCTCTACATCTGGTGCCTGCGTAATAAACTTGAACTATATACTTCGGCTAGCAATCAAACATTTGATAGTCGCGAAATGACTTTAAATGAAATTGCACCTCTGCCAGTGCTAAAACGGCAAAAGAGTAAATCGTTACACCAAAATTTTATAGCTGTCTCTTTTCCCTGTCCGCAATCACAGACGTGACAACTGCAACTTAAAGCATGGCACAGATGACGGTCCGACTAATGAAGTCACGTATTTGATAAATTACTCGGTATTCGCTGTTGAGCTGTAAAAACCGATTAGTAAAAGTTGAAATTTATTATTTATATTTGCTATGTGTGAAAAATAAATATGTTGAAATTGTAAAAAAATCGAAATGCTTTGAATTTTAAAATAGAGAACATTTTCTATCGATACCCATCTATCGAATATATTACTTTTCATACCTGACTTTAAAAAGGGTTTTTGGATCTTCGCCCATAAGCGCATCCAGCAAATTTCAATCCCAATAATCCAGTAATGTTCCAAAATAGGACAAGAAGATGACAATATTATCAGATACTTGCACGAGAATTCATTTAAACAAGTACGGATGCAATTGTAGAAACAAATTTTCCAGGATCGGAAACTACAGTATGCCGGAGAATTGAGGGCTCCGGTGCAAGAACCAGGTATCTCCAAAATGCGAAATTTTACGGGGGACGATAAAAACACTTCTATACATTTACGTTTCATAAATTTGTATTTTTTAAGTTTCGTGCCGAATTCAGGCTGCAAATAACGAAACCTACAATAGGTATAATTTGGTTTTAAACAATGGTAAAAAAATTATCATGATATTAATATTGGAGATACCTGGTTTTTGTCCATTATTATTAAAAAAAATTGATCGCTGACAACTTTATTATTTTTTTATTATCAAACGGGCGTACACATGAAACAGAACATAATCTGTAAATAAAATACTAACAAAAAGAAAACACTAAAACTTATTTTGGTGCATTTTCGCAACACATAAAACTGGAAATTGTGTCATCATTCTGAGTCACTATATTCAGAATAGTCCGAACCTGCATTCTCTGACACTTCTGCCTTTGATTGACGTTGTGCTGCTTCAATGTTATTATAGAACCACATATCGCATTGTGCCACAAATGCTCTAGCGAGATCAATTACATGCTTAAATTTATGTGGTTTTAAAATCCGTTTGTTTGCGTATAGAAGTACTTTATCATTAGCCGGCAAAGAAGGGTTTTCACCTTTTTTCAAGATTACGAAACTTTAATATGTTGGTATGCCAACAGTTATAGTTCACTGTATATCGGGCATTTCCTGAGAGTCATATTTAAATAGTCTATACTTTGATATCGCAAACTTATCTTTTTTTGTAGAGACTGTTTTGCGAAATATTGGTAAGAAGTGGTCCTTGAAGTTTATAATCATGCCCCGAGTAACGTTTATGATTTCAAATTTCTTTCCTGCTTCACGGATAATTTTGTGATACTCTTCAGGTAAATAAATCCGGTCATATGTCTTCTTCTTAATCTCTATGGCGCCGAAGCTTCTGTCGCAGGGAAAAAAGCTGTGGCCCGGTTCAGGAAACCGATGTGTAATAGTGGCAAATTTTCCAAGTTTTACCACTGTGAATAGGAACTGGATTAATACGTAATTTTTGTTTTGAGAACTGCAGTTGTCCGAAAACAAATAGATATGCTTGACTTCCGATCTAATAAATTTGTTAAAGAAGTGATGTAAAAAGCTAATCACTTCATTTTGCCCTTTAGCTCCTACTGTCTCATCATAAACATAAAAATAACTTGTTTTTGAACTGCCAACGTGTATACAAAAAATTGTACACCCATAGCTGTATTTTATAAAACACATCACCGCTTGGAGCTACTGGAAGTGGCATATTTTGTTGAAAGTCGAATGTAACCACCTCAACAGAAGGATCTTCACGAGCAAGCTGGGTCTTTGTCTTCAAATCTTTATAAAATGTTTCTGCTTTGGTGACATGTAAATCTTTTAAAGTCTGAAGAGCCCTTCTTTCTTCTTCGTTATCGGCAGATTCTATTTTTTTCAGTAACATATTACACTTTGAGCAGGTGTCTGACTTTGGTTTGCCGAAAGAAAGTTTAAAATTCTCTATAAAATATTTTCTATAACAGTCATACTTAACTTTAGGATTAGCTGCTTTGCTTTCTTGCAGCAAAGCATATTGTTCGGGTTCATATTTCTGCAGATACAAGTTGTGCATTTTTTCTGTGTTCAAGTTTGATGATAAATATTTATGTTTGACGTTGTCCTTTCTACTGTAGTGAGATATATATCTGGGGAAACTGTTAATGTGTCCTGCAATTTGATGTAAGACTACATCTTCGATCTTATTTGGACTGTTTTGGTGAAGTCCTCTTGCATCTACAGGTGCTGTACAGGAGGTTTTTAAATGATTTGCCACTCTCTCAAGGCGACTTTTGGCTATATCGAAAATTGAGAGCATCGCGTTCTTACAAACTCTGTAGTCATCTGCGTGATTTGTTATCTAAAAAATTAATAAAAATGTACTATATGAATGAGTCATTTACCAAGAATTTTTGTGTGTGTATTGTCTTGTTATTAACAACTTTTATAGCAGAGACAAACATTACTTGCAACGTATTCATACGAACCAGTCATAGGTTTGCCAGCTCCGGATCCAGGTCTATGCCTCTTTATAGCGTTAACTTTTATAAGCCTAGCCAAGAAAGAGTCTTGTAGGTCTTTCGATTTCAGCTGGTAGAAAGATTCTCGTACTTTATGTCTAACTTCTGCGGTAATTTTTTCAAAGCACTTTAACCTTTCCTTCTTTCTTTGCAGGCACAACATAACCACTAGTATTTACGTATTCCAAGCCATGAGTTCTACACTTTTTTGATATAGATCTCTTCCATCGGTGTTTCAATATGATTCTTTCTTTACCCTTCTGTGGATTCGCATTATGTCGAATTTCATCATCATCAGATTCTAATTCCGCCTCCGAAACAATAAAATCTTCATCATTATCGGTGTTTGTACTTTCAAACGGTTCTTCCGCACATTCAGACTCCGAAGTTGACATGATATAATATGTTACCAATATATAGCAACAAACAACACGTATATAAATCACTACGTACTTTCCAGCAAAGCAAAACAAACGTAAAACATAACCTAACTAACAATGTTATGAAAGAATATGCGCCTGCGCCCAATAAAAAGTCGACGAATTGTACGCTGCAAGAACAAGGTATATCCAGGAGATGTCTCATTATTGCACAGTAAAATTTATAGGGTATCTCCTCCATTCGCTAATATATCTAAGCAACGCCGCGGAGGAGATATACTGTTCGTGTAACGAACGATAGAGAATTTTAAAATAGACATATCCGTATATAAAACTCATTTTCCCAAAACAGTGGAGATACCTGGTTCTTGCACTGGAGCCCTCAATTAAAAATTCAGTATTATTTAATTATGCTAATGCAGAGAAAATAGCCCTTTCAGACAACGACAAACATTCTCTCAATTAAAGCAATGCTTTAAATTACAGTCATAGGGTGCGACAGTTTTGGGAACACTCTGTATTTACGAATGAAAAGCCTTTCCAAAATGCAAATGATGGACACGTTCATGTTTATAGGCCTCAGAAAATACGATTTGATGAAAGATACATTAGTCATAATTAAAGAAGTAGAAGAGCCTCAGCGAATGTGTGGGCATGGTTTTGTTTTCATGATCTTGGAATTTGCTAGCGATTTGGAGATAGGTTTGATTCGCAGGCTTACCAACGCATATGTGAATATGTGATGCTGCCCTCAGTTCTCCAGGTATATCCTGAAAACAATTTTATATACCGTATGTGTTAAATATCATTAGGCATAGAGAATCAACGTATGAGTACATACGATGTATACGTATATGAGGAAGCCAGTCCAATGCCAGCGAAGACTGCGACGACCGACAACGATTGTCTCCGATATCGATTGACTGGAAATTTTGCATTCAGTCTAGCTACGGCCGTTATAGTTTGAAAGCGTACAATAAAATTAATGTATAACGTCTCTTTATACACCCGCTGAAAAGCTTCAGTTAGTAAAATGGTTTTATACTGGCAAGCCTGCAATGGAGTGCATGAATTTGTTTGCGCTGACTTTTGCAGACCAATTTGTACCTTGCAGACAAACAATTTGTAATATTATAAATAACTTTGAAACTTGTTTTTGTCTCAATAACTATACGAAATGCAAATCAAGAGAAGCATCACAACAAAAAATTGAGGAAAGAGAACGGCGGGATGTATTAATTTGTATTATTGTGGAAATTGATAACACGAGATCTACTAGAAGTGCTGCCGACGAATTGGGTTCAAGTAACACAACAACAGCACGTATTTGGAAACGTAATGGTTTAAAACGTTTCAAATATTCGAAAACCCAAGAAATATTTCCCGATGCCAATTATCGGAGAATGGAGTTTTGTCAAGACGTTATGGAAAAGATACATCCAGATGAAAATTTCGTTAAAAATATTCTCTTCACCGATGAATCAACTTTTCCATTACACGGAAAGCACAATCCCTCTGCTCTTCGATATTTGGCTTCGGAAAATCAACACCGGCATTTTGAAAATCGCACTCAGTATCCTCAAAAACTGAACGTTTGGCAGGTATTTTAGGTGACCATTCTATAGGCCCCTATTTTATTGATGGTATATTAAATGCCGACAAGTATATCGACTGAAAAATCAAATACTTCCCGCCATTCAAAACATTGGAATAAATCAGAAAATAGTTTGGTTTCAACATGATGGCTGTCCAGCACATAATGCAGTGAGGGTAAAGGAATTTCTAGGTAATACTTCTCCTGACCGTCTTATTACTGGAACAAGAAACATTAAATGGCCTCCGCGATCTCCTGATCTATCTCCAAATGATTTCTTTTTGTGGGGATATCTAAAAAATATTGTTTGTACACTCATAAAGCTGGTAGAGCAGAAAATCTAGTTGCCTTGAGAGAAAAAATAACTGAGGCTGCGAATTCATTAACTGCCGACATGTTAGCAAATGTAAGAGCTAATTTCTATGACCGCCTAGGACAATATCTTGCTGTGCAAGGAGGAATTTTTGAAGCTCTTGTATAATTTATTATAATTTTTAAAATCCTTTTTTATTTATTTTATTAGGATTATTCTTTAATTCTATTAGAATTACGCTTTTGTTTGTGCGACGCACCGCAGCTTAAAAATTTCCTGCATCTACTGAAAGAAAAAAGAAAAGCAAATTCCTTGCAATTCGTAAATGTTATTTTAGAACGCATTACAAGTACCTATGTCGATGGTTAAATGATTACTGCTAACTTGTATTTGCGAAACAATCGGAGACAATCGTTGTCGGTCGTCGCGGTCTTCGCCGGCATTGGATCGATTTTCCCATATACATATACATCGTATATACTCATACGTATTCCCTAGTTCGGATTGGACAATGCTTTGAAATTACATATAACTTTAAAAAAGAAAATTTAATGGAAAACATTGTTTTAATGAAAGGCATGCAAGACAAAACCGTCACTGTCTCTTTTTTTCTATGTGCGTCACAAACAAATTTGTGACAGTCCTTACATTTTATGTTAACCTTCTTGTCTTATTCTCTTGGACATTTATAGCATCTACCCCTTTTTGTCGAAGTGGTTCTTTCCTCATCTCTTTGAGAATCTAAATTTTTTCTGCTAAGGTAATACCACAATCCTGGAGTGCTGTTTTTACAAATATTGGAAGTTTTCTATTTTGAGCCAGTTTTTCCATGTTTCCACGAGTTAATTTGTCTCCCAGCTGTAACAAGAACAACCTACGTCTGGCTTTATTTTGTTTTTCCCATTCGGGGTGTTTTTCATTGAATATTACAAATGTATTCATGGCACATATATCTAGAATATTCATGAATAGTCTATAAGGCCATCGTAGTATTCTACGAGCGCATGAAAATTCTCGAATCAATTTATCTGCGTTGTCAACTGCACTTTTAGTTTCGTTGTAGTCTAGTATCACAATAGGCTTATTTTCGCTTTCAGGAGATACGTTATCGTCTTGATGTTGTGTAGACAACAAATGAACCATTCTGCCCTTTTTTGGAATGTACGATACCATGCTTACATCCATTGTGAAAGCGAACATGGATGAATGAACTGGTCTTGAGATTACATTGAGTTGAGGTGGCGTATCAGTTTTATTTTTTCGAACCGTTCCAAGCAATGTAAGTCCTTTGCTCAACAAATAATTCGCTAAAGGTACACTTGTAAAGAAATTATCTGTAGTTATGCCTCTCCAGCTACCGAAATATGGTTCAACCATATCTTTTACTACACGCATTCCTTGTTCTTTTTCCCTAACTCCACTTGGAAAACGACCACAGTAAACCTGAGGATTACATAAATAGGAAGTCTTTACGTCAGCAAGTGCCCAGACTTTTATGCCGTAACGACCAGGCTTTGATTTTATGTATTGTCTAAAGGGACATCTGCCCCTTAAACATACTAGTTGTTCATCCACTGTAAGAGATTCGTTAGGTTCAAACATTATTTTGCAATTTCTTACAAATCTGTCCCAAATCTCTAATAGCCGCCAGTTTATCTTCCTTCTTTCTGTCAATTCTTGTAGTCTTATCGTCAAATCTTAAGAATCTTGATATTTCTTCAAATCTGTTGACAGACATAGCTGCACAAAAAAATGGGCGGCGTATAGAGGAATCTCTTGTCCATATTTCACGCGTGGATTCTTTCCTGCATCTCAATCCACCTGCTTTTATAAGTACACCGAAGAAGCAATCTAGGTCACCCTTTTCTAAATCTATCCAATTCATTGGTGAATTAGGTTTTTTTTTATTCCATTCTGCATAATTCTTCTTTGCTTCTTCATTTGTATAACGACATATAATATCTTTCATTTCATTTGTAATGAATAAATTGAAAATATCTATAGAATCATTCGCTTCTTCGGTAAACGGCGTCGGCCCAGGACGTGCATTTACTAAATCTCGCAGTGGCGTTTTACTACTGCGAAAAGGTAAACTATTCCACTTCAAACATGACTTGGCAACGTACTGAGTACAATGAAATTCTTCAGTATTACTTTCATCTAGTAATTCATCGGAATCTTCTTCGCTCTGACTTTCGAGGTTATCTTCGGACTCAGAAAGAATTTCTTGAAAATCGATATCATATTCATCTTCTATATCCGACAAATCTTCGATATTTTCAGCAAGATGGGCCAACTCTGTGCTAGTCAATGGACGGCGACGATCTAAACGACTCATTCTTTTCAAAAACTAGAAAAAAACAGGTGTATATTAAAATGTTATATTTAGTACGCAAAAGCACAGATGGGGTCCTTTACAGACCCCACTTACCTAATTTAACTTAAATTAGAACAGGGAAAAACTTATAGTCAAACTACCACTGCACAACATAACCTCAAACTGCAAATGACAAATAGATGGACGGCCAAACGCCTACTAATTCAGGGTAGGCAACTGTGAAGAAAAATGTGGTGCTGGGGTCGCCAAAGGACCCCGGTCATGCAGACAAGGGTTAATGGTTGATTATCCATATTGATATGAATGACATTCATATATGGCTTTCTGCACTGATGGAACTTTTTTGAATTTTGCTACACGTGGAGGATATCCCATCAGTTTGTTGTATTCAGGGCCAAAATAAATTTGTTATTAGTACTGCTAAAACTATAAAAGAAACGAAAATTATATGTAGTCTAAAGAAATGTAAAAAAATTAAAATTTGTTGACCAGTTATTAATGACTGCTCAGATGACTCATTCAAATATTTCCGTTGTATTATTTTTAAATATTCGTATTTCAATCATTACTAAGCAATAGAAAAAAATCTAGAATAAGTAATTGTAACTGCCGTCTCGTGTTTCAACTCATTCCAACGGACTCGTTATTTTCGAACTGCTAATGATATTAATTTCGCCCAAACGGAAAACAGGAACGAAAAGGAAGAAGAACATATTTTTTTTTCTCCGAACGCAAGTATTACTTGTTTTCCACTAATTGACATTACCATCAGGTGGATCTAACTCCCAACGTCTACAGTTACCGTTTGTTATGCTTTTCCCGTGTTCTTTTATCGTATTCCGCATGTGTTTCGTGAAACATGAGAATTTTCATTTACCTCTCTGATATTACATTTTATGTAGCGTAATCAAACGGAAGGTATCCACTTACTGGATCGACCCGTTTCAGCTTGAGCGTTCGCTCTGAACCCACAGTATCATCAACCTCTTCATTTTCTTTTCTCGCCGGTGTTTACGTAATGTGATTATAGGGTTATAGCGTTATTGAGGAGTAGATTATTGGAAAAGTAAAGTGGCGTGTGTGCGCGCCTATATATACAGAAGTGTAAGAGAGTGTTAAATTAACCTAGGAGAGTAGACTTTCCAGGTGAACGGTTCCAAAGGCTTTAGTTTCCGGCACGCTTTTAATAGGACATTTATAGATTGCATAGTAAATATGTGTCATACAAATAAGCTAAGGAAGCGAAAAAATGTGTTAATTTTGTATACTTCATACTTAAAAATAGAAATCATTGATGAAATAGCTCCTCTCGCTTCTTAATTTCTTTTTTGCATTTTTCGTTATACTGGGCACCATAAATAAATGAACACCCAGCCAAAGTTTTCTAGGAAATATAATATATTTTATTCGTATTCAGAAATAATACAAGAATCGATAAAGAAATAAATATTTAAATATTAAAGAGAAAGTGGAATTAGATAGGGAATTCATTTAGAAAAGCAAAGAAGACATTACCAGGCAAGCTAGGAGATGGACTGTACCGAGCACAGAAGTAATGGAAGGCCAAGGACAACATGGAGAAGATGAACAAAGGAGGAGATCACGAAATCTGGACAAGGTTGAGCCAAAGTTGAATGGAGGTGCTTAGTGAGAGCCCTATAGTCCGCGATGGAAGGAAAGAATTCCATACATATATAGTACTGTGGAAAAAAGTAATGAGTAAAGCTGGGATTATATTAAAATGCACGTTTTTTATTTATGATATGTTTACCAAAATTCTTGCAGATATACAGGCTGTTCCTTGAGATAACTGACAAACTTACACAAGGCGTTCTAGAGGTGATTCTGAACAAAAAAGTTCATATGCACTTTAGCTTAATTTCTTTTTTGTACTTTAGATTTCAACAAAAGAAGAAAACTGTTTCGGTAATGTCATGAAATTACATAACAAATTAATATTATAACAACGTTTCGTCCACTGTTTCAAGGGACATATTCAGGGCTGTACGTAGATGTTCGTCGTTTCGAAGTAGCTTGAAGAATGCTATGACAGTCATGAGTCTTGAATTTTGATTTGTGGTCGAAGATGCCTCCATTTCCACACCGTTGTTATGTAGATCCCAGGGTTGTGATGTGTTTGTGTCTGATTAATATCGTGCGTTGTTGTGTTTTTTGTGCGGTCATGTGTTTTGTATGTGCAGTCTGTGCGTCAGTCGCGTTTTTGCGTTTAAGTCATGTGTGTTCGATTGTTGGTCATCATCACATTTTTTTTTTGCGTTTCAGTTGTGTGTGTGTTTAATGTGTTTTATTGTAAAGTGTTATTATTGTCTGTGTTTGTGTTACGAAGTATTGTATTTGTTCGTTTGTAGCGTTTGTCGAGTGTAGTGTTATTAGCATATTGCCTAAGGCAAGTGGTAATTCGTCAACTGTGTTAAGTGTTGTTTTGTTTTGTCTTTGAGTCCAGGAATTAGTTGTTGGGGGTGGTGCTGGTATGTATTTAGGTTTGGGTGAGGGTGTGGTTTTGTTTGTTGGGTTGTTTGGATTATTTGGATTATTTGGACAGTTGATGAATAAGTGTGGACCACCGCAGTTTGCACACTTTGGTGGGGTTATTTTGGTCTTGGTACATAAGTGTGTCGAATGTCCGTCGCCGCATTTCATGCATTTGTAGTTTACGTTGCAATTCCATTGGTGATGTCCGAAAGTCTGGCATTTGTGACATTGTATTATGTCAGTCTGTTTATTCAAAGGTTCAATTTTAATTGCAAGTCCGCAGCAGTCGCGTAAGTTGTAAATTGACTTGTACTGTCTCGTTAGTTCGATTAGTGCCAGTGGCGCAGGTATGCCGTGTTTACCGTTCATTCTCTTAATTTTCAGTGTCGGGTAGCCTTGGTCAGTCAAGTCGTCGGTAATTTCGGTGTCTGTGATAAAGGTAGGAATGCCACGCATAACTACCTTTAGTGTCTTTTCGCTTCTCAATTGAAAAGTGTAAAACTGTATATGTTCTTTGTCGAGTATGTTTTTAAGTTTGCGGTAGTCTTCGTCAGTTTTTGGTTCGATGTGAATACCAGGTTTCACAAGTTTGTTTTCTTCCGTGTTGATGTTGTTTGTCTTAAGTATTTGTCGTATGTGTGTTCATTTGTCTTTTTCCGTTACTATTATTGGTGCAATCTTTCGTGGTTTTGGTGTGTCAGTGTTTGTGTTATGTGTTACGTAGGTTTTGTCACTTACCCTGGGCGAGCTTGCTGATGTTGAAGGCTGTGGAGTGAATTCGGAAGTTTCTTCTTCCATTTTTTCTTCGGTTTTGTTTTCGAGGGCGTCGTATGAATTTTTTATTTCAATGTTTAAAGTTGTTCGGTCTATTTTCGGTTTCTTCGTCAATTTCGGATATATGAAGTCGTCAGTTTTGTTTTCGGGTTGTTTCTTGTTCTGTGTTTGGTGGTCCACCGGTTCGTGGTGTTGTACCATGAATATATCCGATGATTTTTGTACAATGTTTAAAATGGATTCGTTGTCTATGTTTTGGGTAAGGATGAATTCTGCGTCCTTTCGTTGTTGTGGCGTACATCTTCTTATAAAGCTCGGTCTCAGTATCGCTTTAATAGTAGCAGGTTCAAATATGTCGTCCGGCCATTGCTTCCGGGTTCATATGACGTTGTATCGTCGTAGATGCTCTCAACTGCGATGTTGCGTGAACAGATATCGCAGTGAGAATGCTATGACAGAGACCGGTACAACGCATATATAGGGGACCGGGTCAGATGGTGGCCTGCTATTGGCTGGGGACAATGAGCCAATAACATGCGTCGTATGGGCGTGGTGATTTCCCGGAACCCGAAAACCGAGATCTACATCTAGAGAACGACCGCGGAAACCTACACAAATACAAAAATCGCTATAACAGATGGAGAAATCGACGCCACAAATACCGACGAAGTGGAAAAAATAATTAAAAACCCAAAAAACCGAAAAGCCCCGGGAGCGGACGGGATAACTAACTATGCAATAAAAAACCTACCTAAAACCGGTATACAAATTATAACCGACATAATAAACGGAATAATAAAACACGGACACTATCCCGTGATTTGGAACACGCGCAGATAATAATGATCCACAAACCTGGAAAAACAACAAAAACAACCGCAGATTACCGGCCAATCAGCTTACTTCCGTCAATAAGTAAGCTGGCAGAACGCGTAATACAGACAAGACTTGAAAATGAAGTCGAGAACAAAAACATAATCCCAAATTTTCAATACGGTTTCCGGAAAAACCATTCAACTACACAACAGGCACTAAGACTGACAGAACACATAACCGAAAAAATGAACATATCGACATCAACGGGCGCAATCTTTCTTGACATTGAAAAGGCCTTCGACCGAGTTTGGCACGCCGGCCTCATACACAAAATGAAACGTCACAAAATATCAAACACATTAATAAAAATAACCGACAACTATCTAAAGAACCGTACATTTAATGTCACAATCGGAAACGAAAAATCGACAATCGTACACATAGCAGCAGGAGTACCACAAGGATCCGTTCTCGGACCGCTCCTGTATAACATATACACTTCGGATATTCCCACAATAGAAAAATGTAATATCGCACAATACGCAGACGACACCGCTATATACATAAGCAGCAGACGAACATCGTACATACACAAGCAGTTACAAAACAATCTAGTCCTCCTAATAGACTGGTACGACAAATGGAAAATTAAAATTAACCCATTAAAAACCGCGGCAATTTACTTCCAACACAGAAAACGACACAAAAGGCCGGACGAAGTCAAACTCGAAGGTCACGCAATACACTGGCAGGAAAAAGTTAAATATCTCGGGGTCACAATGGACTCACAACTAACATACACGGCACATATTAAAGAAATAAAACTAAAAATAGGGTTCGCAACACACGCACTGTACCCGATACTAAACGGCAAAAGCAAACTAACACTGGAATATAAAATATTAATAATAAAAACGATAATACTCGCGGGCGCAATATATGCTGGAGAAATATGGCATCAAGCCAGCGAAAAGCAAAGACAATCGGTACAAGGGAAAATAAACAAGGATATTAGACTCGCGATAAATACACCGCGATACATGACAAACGCGCAGATACATAAAGAGACGAAACTCGAAACACTGGAAACAATAATATGCAAACGAACACTAAAAACAATAGAAACAATACAGTCACACGAAAACCCACAATAAGGAAAATAATAAACCCAAAACGGAGACTAATTAAAAAAGACGGACTTAAACAAATTAAAAGACGCGCAGAGGATAACGATATCCAATTAGCTGCGAAAAAAATAAAAAATTAACAGATAAACAGAGGTCAACACAAACACACAAAAATGTAGCAAAACACACAGCATTCCATAAAGGATAAACAATCGTAACACACAAACACACAACTACACACAATAACACAAAACATACACAACCCCGGGTAATGAAATTGGAGTGGAAATGGAGGCAACTCCGACCACCTAACAAACTCAAAAGGACTCATATCAGGAAACCTACACCTACATTAATATTATAACAGTTGCTTGAAATGTTCGCCTTTTCTTTCTAAACATGTTGTCAGTCATTTTATAAAATGACAAATATGTATCTTGAGTACAGGGCTCCATCGCATTTTAGTAGGCAAGTTATTGACATTCTAAATCAAAATTTTCCTGGACGGTGGATAGGCAGAGGGGGGCCTTTATTATAGCCTGCGCGTTCTCCAGACCTTTCGCCATTGGACCTTTCTTTTAGAGTGGTCAAAAAAATCGTATTTACTATAACGGTAAGCCAAACACTGATCGAAAATATAGTTAGGTGTAGATTCCTTACGAAATGAACTTGCAAATATTAACTGGCAACAGAATGTGGACCAAAGAGCAGCAACATGTTTAGAAAGAAGACGCGAACATTTCGAGCAATTGTTATAATATTAGTTTATTAGTTTGTTAAGTAATTTCATGATTAAATACATTAGTATAGCAGTTTTCTTCTTTTGTTGAAATCTAAAGAACAAAAAAAAAGAAATAAGCAAAAGTGTATATGAACTTTTTTGTTCAGAATCACTTCTAGAACACATTGTGTAAGTTTGTAGGTTACCTCAGGGAACAGCCTGTATACGGATCATGTAAAAATAAAGCATTTGCGTCTACTTTTGTTTTGCATATCTTGCATATAAATCCTGTTTTGAGCATATTTCATACTGTACGCGGCATTTAAAAATCGGACACTTAATTTGTTTGGTTTGAATATGGCTTTTTAAGAGTAGATAGGTATCTATTTGCTTCTGTTTACAGAACCGTCAGTGTCATATTCAGGTTTGTCAAAATATAAAGTTAATATGTCACATTTGAATATTCAAACTAAAACCCAAATAATTATGTTACCAGAAGAAGGATTGTCAGTTAGAAGATTAGCGAATAGATTTTGCGTCGGGAAGATTATCATTTCAGATATCAAAAAGGTAGCGTCGGGGAGTTATTAATAATAAACGAGGTGTTCTCCGCGAACAGGATAAAAATCTTATCAATTTTATATGAAACGATGTGTTCTAAACAATAGTAAATGCAGTGACCGCAACACATTTCACCGGGTGTGTCCACACAGCAAGAAAACGACACAAATTTCAGACTTGAGAAATCGGGGGTCTGTGAGAAAACCATGCCTTAACGCGCAGAATAAAGAAGTAAGATTTGGTTTTGCGTTGGAATTTATGACGCATAATTTTAATTTTTGGGAAAATAGGTGAAAAAGTTTTTTAGTCGTCTCATAACGGCCGAATCCGTGTTTATAGGCCACCACCTAATTCACGATTTTACGAAAAGTATATTCAAAAATCACAAACGAGCGGAAGATTCTCAGTTCAGTAAAGTCTGGGCCTAGATTTGCGCACATGGGTCAGGTGTTTGTTGGATTATAGGGGAAAGATTTAATAGTAACAATTATATTAGAAAATGCTTTTTTACCTTCGGCAGAAATTATGTAAGTATTCTGAAAGAAATTTCATCTTTCAACACGACAATTGTCCAGTCCACACGGCAAGAGTTTCTCAGTGGTTTAGAGCATTTTAGAAGTCCAGATATGAACTCCTTCGAGGACGTTACATTGTTAAGACGATGAGCAGGAATAATTTTAGTTCAGCAAATGTTCAAGAATTATCTAACAAGATCGAGGAAATTTGGAATGATCTTTGACCAGAATTTATACATTCTGTCTATTCCTAGACGTTTACAAGAGGTGTTGGACAGAAATGGTACTGAAATAAAGTATTAAAAATTAAAACCAAATAATTGTAGTTTTCTGATTAATAAATTCTTGTCTTTCGTTTATTCACTGAGTAACATAAATTTATAACAAAATGTATTTAACATAATTTTGCGTGAGTTACAGATAAATGTCAGTATGCTGTCATCCACACATCTACAGAATTACAATGCTTAATTATAGTGAAAATAAATATCTAATCGTCCGGATTTTAAATGTCGCAATAGTACATCCTTTATTTTCTTTAAATTTGTGGTGGTATTCGTAGGCGAAACAGAACAAAATAATTTACAAAAAGTGTTCGAAATGCCTTTCATGAGCTCTTATTCAGGCATCTATTCGGCGACGAAAATTATTACGTACGCGGGTAAAATTTGGCATGTCCTCGCGAATGCATTGAACTGCAATAAAAATTCGATTTCGCAGATCTATGGCATTTTCAATGTCAGGGCGACGATCATACACCAAGCTTTTCATGTATCCCCACAGAAAAAAGTCTAATGGATTTAGATCGGGACTATGAGCTGGCCACGAAACGTGACTTCCACATTAAAATTTTATTGGAAAAGTTCTGCGTTGTGCAGTGTGTGACGATGCATTTTTTTGGTGTAACAGTAATCAGCGAATATTGATTGATCGATTGAAAAACAGAAGGTACATATTGTGTGATCTACCAGTTAGCTGTAACCTGCACTTCGAAAGAACACTGCGCCCATTACTTTTGAGGCTGGAATTATACAGAAATGCATATTTTTATTTATGATATGTTTACCAAAATTCTAGCAGATCTATACGCATCACGTAAAAAGAAATTATTTACCACTAGTTCTGTTTTGTATATCTTGCATATAAATACTGCTTTGAGCATATTTCATATAAAACTGCATATTTGTTCATATTTTATTATTTATTTATAAAGTACACCGTACAAAATATATAAAACCATTTATTCATAATATATCAAAATTACATTAACAGACCGCATGAGCATTTCCGTGCAGCGGGAATTCCAAGATTTGTGTTTCTAATTTCGACGAAGTTTCAGTGCATCTACGACCAATGAGCTTGACCTATAGATCAGTCATATCGCCAGATGTGTTTAGTTAGTACTCGATAGTATATGTACACGTAATTTTACCTTGTTTGATATAATAATAATAATAATAATAATAAACCGTTTATTAACCCAACAGAATACATCCAATTATGGGGTTATAAATATAAGTACATGTAAATAAGCATTAAGCATAACGTGCGTATCAATGGAAAAATTATCCTAAACTAAATTAAATCTAAGAAGTAAAACAAATACATTCTTTCACAGAAACCAAATACCTGCAGTAATTATCGCCAAATACATCTAAATTATAATTACATGAATTATATAAATGGCACATTCTATAAAGTGGGGAGTTTTTATATGAATTAGTTGCAGCCTGTCTGTTTAAGAAAGTAATTGAGTTTCTAGTGTTAAAACGAGGAATGTAAAACCGAAGCCGTGACAAAAACACCGGATCATCTATAATATTATGAACCAACTTATACAAATGTAGTAACGCAATAATTTTTCTATTATTAGATAAACCATTAAAACCAAATTGTTCCAGCAATTGTTCCATGCCTTTTGAAATACAAATATTTTAAAAATCTCTTCTGTAGTGACTCAAGCAGGTTAACATATTTCAAGTACGCTGGTGACCAAACTACACAACAATACTCAAGCCTGCTGCGAACCAAGGGATTATACAAAATAGTAATGGTGTCAATATTTATAAAGTCTTTGCAAGATCGCATTATAAAACCTAGCAATTTGCAGCAGTGAGAATAAATATGAAAGATATGTTTATTAAAGGTTAATCTACTATCAAATACTACTCCCAAATCTGTAACCTCCGTATATCCCTGCAGATTTACACTGTTAATTTCATAGTTGTATTCAACATTGATAGCTTCTCGAGAAAATGTCATTACTTTACAATTTCCAACATTAAGATTTATACAATTTCTTTGACACCAAGCAGACAATTGATCCAAATCACTCTGCAGGATATCACAGTCAGCAGAAGTATTTATTATCCGATAAATTTTGAAATCGTCAGCATAAAGTAAACAGGTAGAATCAAATTTATCACACACATCATTTATAAATAGTATGAACAACAGGGGACCTAGATTCGAACCCTGTGCAACTCCACCCCGGGCAAGATAAGTTCGTGACCTGTTTCCCTCATATTCAACGTATTGCTGCCTCCCAGTTAAATAACCTCTGAGTAAAAGCAGGTAGTCGGTATGGAGTCCAAACCGCTGCAACTTCCGCAGAAGTGTATGATGTTGTACACAATCAAAAGCTTTACTAAAGTCTGTAAAAATGACATCAACCTGTTTTCGCTCATCAAGGGCCTCAGATACTAGCTGGGCAAAGTTGCTTAAATTGGTCGCAGTTGATCGGCCCTTCAAAAATCCATGCTGATTATTAAGATATATGGCTTTACATGATTATAAATTTCAGTGTACAGTATCATCTCAAAAATCTTTGCAAAGTTGGAGATCAAGGAAATGGGCCGATCATTTCTTATATCCGCACGCGATCCAGACTTAAGCACAGGTGTCAATGATATATCAAAATCATATTCACATGTGTCGATCTGGATAAAAGATTATCCTGAATTTTATGTAAATAATGGCAGTGTTTTGTAAGTATTGCAGTAAAATTGTAAGTTTATATTTGTTTACGTTTAATTTCATATTTTAATACCTGCAATTAATTATTGTAGATTCGATGCGCCAATAAATTTCAATTAACACACCATGTAGGAACTAATTTGCATAAAAGAAATATTACAAAATATGAATGTAGGTCTAAGTTCATTAACACGATGCCAGATGGCAGCAAATATGCCAAAAATGTGTAAGTATATCAATACGTTAAGCACCTATTACGCATTTGTTCTGTACCGGCATAGCGGGTCGAGGGAAAATTACCACTTTCCGCATTGTCTTTTTGTCCGTCAGATGTCACTATATTATATGATGCCACATGATAAGACAAAATTTGCTATACCTTGTGAGACGATTCTTTAATCTTTACTTCACTAGCCCAAATGATGAAGTCTGACAGTAAATGACAGAAACACGTGTCTTAGGCAGAAGTAATTGTTGGAAAATACGGGGTGTATGTCCATGTGTACAGTTACAGACGTGTATTTGCATGTCCGTTTCATTTGTAACAAATGCGTAATACGTGCTTAACATATTGATATACTTTTTTTAATAAAATTTCAGTTTAAGTTTCTTTCTATGATCTTCCTGTTGAGTTTGTAATAATTTTTTCTAGAGACATTTTTTCTTATACATTTCTGTTTTATATTCATCGTTCATGGATTTGTTCTTTTCGTAACGCTATAACCTAATACATTATCAAATTCTACATCATGGAACTTTCTCATTTACGCCTTGGTCCTAAATTTCGAATACGCGATTTATCCAGTTAAGAAGGGATAGGAAATTGGTGAGTTATTAGGAGAGGCCAATAACCCGAGAAGACGCAATTCAACTCCAACAAACATTCCCCTCTATATTAAACGGTAATCCTAAATCTTAATTGAATAAATTTACGGGCCGTTGATGAATTTAGTTTCGTGCGATGAACGCGTTGACGAGATACCGCATATTCATACCAGGAATACCTACTAAATGAACACACATAAATATAATGTTGATATTTTAGACGTCATGCTACTAATTATCATAATTATACTAAAGATGTAACGATATCTTGGTGTCGAGTTGATGTTATAATGACCGTAGCAAGTTTTCGGTCGAGGACGGGCACCAACCCCATAATATTAATAAGAAAATCTAAACGAGTAAGCGACGGTGCAAAGTTGCGAAATAAACTAAGTTGCGGGTAGAATGGATATTCGCTAATCCCACGTCACCATCTGCACAAACACATCACATTTAATCGTCCTGCGGATGGCTTAAGGACGAAACAGTAAGAGACAGACATTGTCTTGCGGAAAGTAATTATAACTTTGGGACGGGCGAGATTCAACGAAGAGAGCGATTATTGTTTTAGGCAAACGACGATACGATTATGTGCTGGAGCGTCTATCTTTTCTGGACTTTGGGAAATTATAAATTAGTTTAAAAGTAATTAGCGTTAGAAATCTAAGCAAAAAAGTAACAGAAATCGGGTTTCAGAAAACTATGCTGAAGAATACGTTTCCTGAACTAAAAATGTGGCAAAATTATGTACTGTACAAAGTAGTGGATGCGGCAAAATATGCCCAGTTATGAAATAGTAGCTTAACCCGGCCACGTCTTATTGTAGCGTACATATAGTTTGTTTTTTATTTCCGCGGACCACCAAGCAAAGCCATATGTAAACTATACGATATTTATTTTTGACAAATTTATGTTATAGGTTATGTACATTATGTTATGCAATGTTATGTGTATACGCACTAATACCTACACTTTTAAATATTTTTATATCAAGATTTATGAATTCAAATATTTTCAGTAAATTTATGCAGTTTACTTTTGAATATTTATAATAAGATATGGAAACAAAATCTGCATTTAGTCAAGTAAGGTAGTTATATACTGTAATGGTAAAGACAACTGGAAACACTGAAAACTGAAAATGCCACACAACAATTTGGGTGTGCCGTAATATGTGTAGCATATATCTGACATGTGTCACCGCAATGTGTCAGAACAGTAACCAAACTATACTTTTTTTAAGTAAGTTAAATGTACTTTTATTTTTTCTATGTGTTTATTCAAAAAGTTGATTTTATAAACGGTAAACAAAAATAGTTTCTTCCAACGTGTTAATTTTACTTTTGAATATCGATTAACAGTCTTCATTATTTATTGACGAGTCCCGGTACCTTATATTAAAAACGTTCATTTGGATACTTGTTCCGCTGTCTGTGGTTAACTTTGGTAACTATATCAACCCTTCCGCTTACACGCGGGTGAGATTTGAGGATTAGCAGACAGACCTAGTGTAGAGTAAAGTCGTTTAAAAAAAATTTACGAGTGTACATCTTCTTAATGGAAGTTAATTCACGAATTTTTGATTTAATTCATCGATCATAAACGGATCATGTCAAAGGGTGAATTCTAATTTTTGGAACAGCCAATTTGCCGTTTGCGACTTATGTAGGTTTGAGTAAAATATAACCCAACCTTGGTTTTTGCGTGGCGTTCCATTTCGTCTTCGCAAACGGAAAAAAATGGCTTCCTGCTGAAGAGTTCACGGGCCTTGCAGGCTATACTTCAAGGCAATTTATGGTCGTCTAATTCCCCAAAAAGCGATCGACCTCAGGAATTAACTACCACCTTCGACGGACAGGGACAGGATATCAAGTAATTCGTATTATTAAAGTTTTCGTGTAATTTAAATTTCGTCTTATAATTTTTTATATACAGGTCTTTCACGATAACAGACGAGATACGTGATAAACAGTTACTTCGGAACAAGTAACATTGAAATTGCAATAATACCTAATAATCCTAGTATTTCTCTCTGATAAGTGAATATATTATGTTACCAGAACTGGGCATGGTTGCTAGCTTGGATTCTGTCAAATGTCATTCGAATAAGTTGACAATGAGTTCATATTTATTTCATTTTATTTATAAATCGATATTATATATAAGATCAGTTATTTTCACAACTAAATTTTTCCTAGACCGTTAGGAAAACAAGCGAAAGAAATCTTTCGATTATTAATAGGGTATTTCGAAATAGAACGCGATAATGGTCCACTACTCCCGCTTGCTACTGTTCGACAAGTAATATTTTCTAATATTTATATTATTAACATTTTAACACTAATATTTTTTTATTACAGAGCGTGTTAAGTGCTTTAAATATCCATATTGCCACAGTAAATAAAATATCGTCTGTGTCAAAAATAGGGGGTTAAACCATCTAGACCAAAGCGAAAACGGACTAAAAAAAGCCTGTCATAGATGTTGATGATTTTAATCAATATGCAATTAGAAACACAGTTTATGGCATGTATAAAAACAGTAAGTTTAAAATAATTTAGTACTTATATTTATAAAATATTTCAATTAATTACAGAACAGCATATTGCGATTTCATCTTTGAATAACCTCAACAAAAAGGAACTTTTTTCTGGTGGTAATACATCTTTATGGAAAATATTACTTGGAATGGATTTTCATTACAAGAAGGATGATCTAAAAATTAATGTAATTCCCACATATTGTATTAAAACGTGTTACGTTCTTGCAACAATATGTTCATATGAAACATGAGCATTTATGTGAGTGTGTTTTCTTCGATGAAGCCTAGGTTTTCCAAGATGAAACTATTTGCAAATCTTGAGTCAATAAATGAGTCAATAAAAACAGTCAAAGCTTCAAAAGTGGGTGGTCAAAGGAACAATCTATTACTTACAGAATAATATTGGTAGGTAAAGTGTATTCATCTTGTTATACATACATTGTATTACATACAGGTAATTCTAATGGATTTATTCCTGAAGCTGAATTAATATTTGCAACAAATAGTCAGCATCTGGATTACCACGGTGACATGAACAGGAACAATTTCTTCTACTGGTTTGAGCATCAACTTCTTATGAATTTAAAAAAACTATTAAAAATAAAAGTGATATTCAATAAAAATGATATTCTTTGGGTTTCAAAAGGCAAAACATATTACCATTTATAATAAATGAAAGTGATTCTGAAGACAGCATAAATATTTAATAAAATTAGAATTTCATATTAATATTGTTTTCTTTTTATGTATATCATATGTTTATCACAATATTAGAAGCCCTTTAATCTCTATGTATTTTGGTTTTCTGTATATTATTTTTGTATATGCAGTCTAAAATAAATAAATTCACATATACATTTTGATTTTGTTTGTATTTTTTTGTACCATATAATAACAACATATAGCATATTCGGAGTTGAAAATATTTAAAAATGACATAAACCTAACCTCATAGATTATTTACTAACAACAGCTGACTCAAAAAAATGTAGATTTGTCAACCCTGTTTTATAACTATTTATCACGTGTCTCGTCTGTTATCGTGAAAGACCTATATATTGCTTTCATATTTTGCCGTAATCAATTTAACTTCTTTTAGCATAATTTAAACTTATTTTTGTAATATTAATATAGTTATTACAACAGAACCGTGGCTGGGATAGAGACAATACACAACGACACAAATGACAATGGAGACAGGTTGTGTAACCTGGCGTCTATCACTAACACGTTTATAGTAAGCACGAAATATAAGCACAAAATGGAACATAAAATAACATGGGCCATACCAGGAAGTGACAAAGGTAATCAAGTAGATCACATGTTGATTTCACAAAAATGGATGAAAGTGGTGCACGATGTACGCACATACAGAGGAGCTAATGTCGACTCAGATCACTACCTAATAATAGCCGCAATGAAGATGAAAATAATAAGGAATACGAAAATACAAAAAAAAATAAGAAAATGGAACGTAGAGAGATTAAAAATCCCGAAGGTACAACAAAAGTATACACAAAGCATGAAGGAAGAACTGGGAAGGTGTATGGAGGATAACATAGAAAGGGAATGGAGAAACATTAAACAGATTCTAATACACGGTGCAGAAAAAGTACTAGGGCAAAGAGGAGTAAGAAATTACAGAGAGTGGTTCGATGAAGAATGCAAGCATAAGATAGACGAGAAAAACCATGCGAGGAATAAATGGATCAGGAATAGAAGAACACAAGACCTGGAGAACTACAGGGCAAAAAGAGTAGAAGCATCTAAGTGTTGCAGGAAGAAAAAGGAACAATGGATCAATGAATTCATGGAGTACATGGAGAAAAACAGCAAAAATGGTAGAAAACTGTTCGAACTTATTAAATCACAGGATAAAACTAAAAGGACACAAGCTAAAATAGAGAAAGAAAAATGGATAGCACACTTTGAAGAGCTCTACCAGGAAAAAGGAAGAATTGAAAAAGGAGAGGAAAAAACAAAAGAAGACGACACAGAAGAAGGAAAGCCTACTTATGAAGAATTTTTGGAATGTGTAAATTTATTAAAAAACAACAAAACACCGGGACCCGATGAAATAAATAACGAACTGATTAAAAATTTCTTAAAAGAATTCACTGCATAATTGGAGAAGTTTGGAAGCAAGAGATCATGCCAAGGGAATGGAGAAGTGGATCACTGATTCCTATATTCAAAAAAGGTGACCCCATGCAATGCAGTAATTACAGAGGAATTATGCTTTTGAATACGACCTACAAAATATTAACATCAATCCTCAAACAGAGACTAGAAAGGTACACTGAGAAAAAACTAGGAGACTACCAACAAGGATTTAGAAAAGGCAGATCAACGATAGACGCAATACATGTCGTGACCCAAACAATAGAAAAATGTTACGAACATAATATAGAACTTCATTCACTTTACATAGATTTCAAACAAGCATTTGATAGTATAAACAGATCGAAATTACTAAAAGAAATGAAAGAAATGGAAATACCCTCAAAGTTAATAAGACTTACTGAAATGACGATCAAGGGATCCAGAGCAAGAGTTCTAACTAATGAAGGCGTAACAGACGAGTTAGAGATAGATAATGGTGTCAGACAAGGAGACGCATTGTCAACAACGCTCTTCAATATCGCACTGGACGGAGTGGTCAGGGCAACCGAAATCAAGAAAAGTATTATACAAAGTTCGCTACAACTCATTGCGTACGCAGACGACATAGCCATAGTCGCAAGAAGCAGGCAAAGCCTAGAGGAAGCACTATTGAAGATAGCAGAAGAAGCGAAAATTAGAGGACTAGAAATAAACAAAGATGAAACAAAATACATGATCACTACCAGAAGAAAGATAAACACAAACGTGATAAAAATAGGTGAATACCAATTTGAGAGAGGGGAAAATATAAAATATCTGGGGGTAAACATAAACAGTAAAAACGATAGGAGTACCGAAATCAAAGCGCGCATACAGGCTGGGAACAGAGCATATTGGCGTTATCAGAGGTTTCTAAATGACAGAAACTTAAGCAAAAACACCAAGCTAAAAATGTACAAAGTAGCAATAAGGCCGGTAGTAACATATGCGGCGGAAACAATGTGCCTTACCAGCAAGGACGAAGAAAACCTAGAAATATTTGAGAGGAAAATCCTGAGGAAGATTCTAGGGCTGAAGAAAATGGAAGGAGAAGAACAATACCGTATATGGTGGAATCATGAAATAAAAAACATCATGGAAGGAGAGGATATGGTGAAATATATTAGGATGCAAAGGCTAAGATGGTGGGGACACATAGAAAGAAGAACAGAGGAGACGATAATCAGGAGAATAAAAGACTGGAAACCGGTGGAGGACAGACCGAGGGGGCGACCCAGAACAAGGTGGGAGGACCAAGTAATGGGAGATGCAAAAAAATTGAAGATAAGGAACTTGAGCGAGATAGCTAGAAATAGGGAGGAATGGGGAAGGATCGTGAAGAGAGCGAAAACCACCAACCTATGAACCTATCGAAACCAAGCGGAGATATTCACCGCAAAACAATGAATACAAGAGCTCCACTCTAGGAGCGGCCCTATTCCGAAAGGAATGTTTGGCCGATTATATATAATATAGTTATTAGCATTTTTAATGCCATTATAATCAATTTGCATAGCGGCATATTTTTTTATTACTACTGTTATTACTAGTATTATTAATATTATTACTATTATTATTATTTCCTTGTTTTTTTTTATGGTGTAAATTTTTTTTAAATAAATTCGTTATTTGTTTATTTATTTTTACGGATATGCAGGCCTTTATTTTTAAAAAAATATTGTCAATATTTTCTCTATTCAAAAATATATTTCCAACATCCATTGACGATTGATTTTATTTTAACGATCGTCCACAATCAAAGGGCTGAAATTCGAACCTCTCATACAAAACAAAACACTAGCTCTAAAACATTTTACTCGAATTACATGAGCAGCTTCTGCCTACATATTCCCTTCACCGCAAAGCAGTATGCCGTACCACATAAAAACCGGACAATTCGTCCAGAACATCGTCTATGCTTTTTCCCCAATTCTTTCGTTTCTCTAATTTGCCGCTGAAACAGCTGTTGTATTCAGGCGTATAGTCGACTGTGCCGAGGCAAAGCCCTAAAGCAAAACCGTAACGGAGTTATTCAGAAACAAGTATTCGGAACATTGATTGAGACAAAGGCCTTTTGCCAAAACTTGCATCGTCGTCGGAAAATTGAAAACTTGTTTCATTTAGGGCTGAACTGGAATGGCTATCGAGCTAACTTGCTAACTTTGTACTTTTGTTCTTGATTGTATTTATTTCTGTAGATGTTACAATTAATTCGAAAAAAAAAGTCAAAAATGTTATTTAATAATGAAGTTTTGGGTAATTTAAAATCGTATTAAATAAAAATGTGATATATGTTTCAAAAATTCGGTGAAAGTATACAGAACTTTTATTAATATATGCAAAAATATGTAAAGTTTAAGTGATAGTTACACAGCTAAATTATTGTCGAAATATTAAATAATGTCAATATAAATTTAGAGATACCACAAATATGTATTATATCAGTACTTTATTCGAAATTTTATAAAATACGTGTACAATAATAATAATAAGTAAGCTAAACAATAGAACTCTTTGTATTTTTAACAAAAAAAAGGAGCAGATTGAAAATCACAGAACGGGGAGATTTGCGGATATTCCTAACAAAACTGAAGCCAAATATTGATAATTTGCTGCCAATCCATCAAGTACATCCCTCCCACTAAAATTATGACTATTTTGTGATTGTCATTGTAGAAGTTACGTTACGTTATTAATATTTAATTTTAATTATATTACGACTGTTATCATATTACAATGTAATATGATAACAATAATAATTAATAGTGTAATAATTACATATTTGAATAAATACAACACAAGGAAATATTATTTTTCTTTTTATTTTTACCACTCCGAATGGGGATTTTCTAAATAAAATATGTGAGAATTGATTAGTTTCTTGTGCTGTGAGTAGATGTCAAAGGAGTAAAGTTGGATGGAATCACTTTTTTGATTGGCTAATTTTACTTTTTTGACATCCACTCATAGCACAATCAATTAATTAATTAACCAATAACTCAGCCGCAACGCAAATTTCCATAGTTAGATCTAATCTTCACATTTTTTGTCGAGTTTTGGGAATATGGTAGAAATGTAGCTGCAGGGGGTCCACCGGAACCAGCAAAACTTTCAAAGTGGTCTATGAGGAAAAAAGTTTGGGAGCCTCTGGTGTAGATGATCTTTGGTTCAGAAACGCACCGTTAACTCCTTGACGTTTCATTCCTCTCGTTGGCATCATTAGGAGGGTGTTTTAATCGGAGTGCATAGTGCTGATGTATGCGCCACCAAAACATTGGCTAGAAATTTCTACTTGCTGGCAAGAATCACTATCGAGGCCATAGAAATACAAAAGCGGTTAAACCGTCCCAATAAAAGTGCCTTTCACCAACTTGTCCACCACTCTTAAGAATAAAGAAACTAAACAGCAACGACAAGTCCAACCGGAAATATAAGGCAGAATACGAAACTCCTTGCAGGCGAATAGCAGACATAACAGCAATGGCCACACCACTCCTCTGTGTCGGCAAGAAGGGTATATAAAAGGACCGCACACATCACCGCGATGCAGACCTGTTAAGAAAGAAGAAAAATGCGAGCGAGGGTATTGAAATGTCTAGAAGTTAGAGTTTCATTTTCGGATCATATTTTTAAAGATCTACGCAATACAATATAAACTGGGTCCGGCAAAAGTATGAAATAATGCCATTAATTATTTAAATAATCATCTAATCGAAATTATCTTCAAGTAAATCAAATAAAGTTCTTTAAATTATAATTCGCCGTGTTTTGGTCGAGTTTTCGTGGCGTTATTTTTTACCGTGTCGTTACTATGGCAAACAACTATTTTTTTTTAAATAGTAACATATGGTTTTTATGCTATTAAGTACAGCACGCAGTTATTCATTCGGTTAACCGCGCATCTGTTTTTGTCGTTGAATTGTGACGCATTACTTCAATATTACAGTTAAATTCTTTTCTCCATAGACGTAGATAAAAGCGCGAGGAGTTTTTATAATTTATTTTATTTATTAGTTTATATTTCGTAAGATAAATAAAGTACGGTGAGTTACTTTCTTTTTTCCATTGTTTTAATTGTTAATTACATACTAGGTAATTTTTGTAATAGATACTGTTTAATGGCAAATATTGCATTAAATAAACTTAACAATCCCACCTTCAAAATATTTCTCCAAAAATATACTGGTCGAAATGTTCCTGATGAATTCATCTTACGCAAATATTACGTTTCTAAGTGCTACACGAAAGCAGTAGAACGTATTAGAAGCTATCTTTCAAATCAGTACCTATGGATAAGTGCCGACGAAAGTGTCGATATATTAGGACGCTGGATGGTAAATGTTGTAGCTCGTGTACTACTTCCAACTATTCCATATAACGCATGTAATAGCAACAAAAGTTATAAATACAGTTGGTGCGGAAACAGTAGCTAAAACCATTTGCGAGAATATGCACCTAATGCTCCATTCGGATGTTATATATATGATATATATATATATGATATATATGATATATATGATATATGTTAAAAATAGGCAAACTATTAAAGGAAACATATTCTAATATGCTGCATATTATTTGTGTAGAACATGATCTCCACAGAATCTGTGAATATATCAGAGACTCTCTCCGGAAGTTGATAGACTTGTATCCGCTTGTAAAAAAGTTTTCAGAAAAGCACCATTGAGAGTAATCCTTTACAGGGAAAAGTTTCCATCTTTGTCACTGCCTCCCTCTCCAGTAATAACTAGATGGGGAACATGGTTGAAGGCTACTAGTTTTTATGCGGAGAATTTCAATAGTTTACAAAATTTTGTTAGATGTTTAAATGACGATGCTCGAAGTATTCCTGAGTGCAAGGAATTATTACAAATTCCAAATTTAAAAAATCAGTTTTACTTTCTTCAGGAACACTTTGGAAATTTGCCAAAACTAATCACTTATTTTGAAAAAACAAATTTCAAATTAAATGATGGATTAACCACATTATATATAACTATTAATAATTTTAAAAGTATTCCAAGTGACTTCGGATATAGCCTTCGGCAAAAGTTAAAAGTCGTTTTTAATAGAAATTCAGATCTAATAACATTGCGGCAATTGTGTATGGGGACAATGCCTCAAAATCTAACTGCAAAATACGCGGAAATAAAAGAATATTTCCAGTATGCACCTATAACCAGTTGCGATGTAGAAAGGATATTTTCTATCTGCAAAGATGTATTTCATTCAAAGAGATTAAATTTTACTGAAGAGAATCTTGGGAAAGTATTGCTAGTTAATATTAATACTCCTTTACTCAACTTGAACTACAAAATGAACAAATAAAAATGTATTTCGTATTTTATAGATCACCACCAGTTTGTTTTCCAATTATATAAATAAAACGAAATTTTCAATAGCACGCCCATGGACGATGAGTCATCGGCCTCTCGTATTCGGTCCCTAGTTATAAGTGACTATCACATTAGAATTCGATTATTCTCGGAAATGTCATTATGTAACCCCTCATATGATGTAACTATTTGTAGGTAGAGAAATATACTGATTCAGTATATGGTATTATATTATGATTCAATAATATAGAAAACACACATTAATATTTAAGGAACAAAAGTGGGTTGCCATAGCAACGGCACCCTAAAAAATAACGCTACGAAAACTCGAACAAAACACGGCAAATTATAATTTAACCCTTTCTGTACCATAGCCGTATATATTAGTCAAAGTATGAACAGTTCCTCAGGACCACTGCCGTATATATACGACCAGGGTTGTAAGAGTTGTATGACTTTATGTAGACCATTGCCGTATATATGTGGCAGTATTAGATTTAGCGCCTTTGCTTAGACCACTACCGTATTTATGTGTCGCTTCGTACTGCATCTGTAAGCCCTATGCCAGATAAATAAGGTACCTGAAGCAGTAACTGCTGGCCGACTGCCTCATATATATGGCACATTTGCGCAACACTACAAAGTATAGTTATTGTGAATGAAATAGGTGGGGGTATCCGTGTACAAGTTGGGACATGTTTTTAGTATTAGGTAAAATTGCAGTATAGAGAAGGCGAGTGTACGCTATGGCTTCAAGTACGAGTGCTTCTACAAGTTATACAACTGGTTCTAGATGTAAAAGGAAACGTGACAATGACAATGTAGGGATTTTTGGAATGACAACAGCTGAATATGAAAGCATTTTAGCGAGTTTAGATTCTGACGAAGAACCTTTCGTTGACAGCGGCAGTGAATACGAGCCTGATCAAAATGAATCCGATGCAAGTAATGACAGCTCGGATGAAATGGAACTGGAACAAAATAATAATGTTACAGCTGATGATGATCATTCTGAAATTAAGGAACAAAGTGCACAAAGAAGAGTTTTATCACTAAATTGGCGTAATACAGCGTCCAAGCCCACAATACATACATTCGACGATAAACATTCTGCTTTACAAGAATCTCTAGAAGACAAATCAAATGCACTTAGCTATTTTCTGTTCTTTGTAAATTCAGAAGTAGTGAAGCTAATTGTAGACGAAACTAATAAATATGCTTCGGAAAATAAGGAGAACAAAAACCTAAAATGGAAAGAAATAGATTAGGATGAATTTTATGTATTTTTAGCTGTTATGTTATTTACTGCACGTCATAGAAAAAATAATATGAAAGAACATTGGTCTACGGATGCACTACTTCACACACCAATATTTCCGCAGGTAATGCCCAGAAATCGTTTTTTAGCGATACTGAGCATGTTGCATTTTTCAAATAACGCTGATCAGAAACAAGGTGATTCTTTCTATAAGATACGAGAATTTTTAACTAAAATGACAAATCTTGTGATTGACGAGAGTTTAGTTCTTTTCAAAGGACGTTTACATTTTAAATAGTACATCAAATCTAAACGCCATCGCTTCGGTATCAAACTTTTTCTTTTATGTGACTGCGAAACGAGATACGTGTTAAATATCGTTGTTTATACTGGTAAAACAACAGACGTAGAACTGTTTCAAGACCTAGGTATATCCGGTTCAGTTGTGGCACATCTTATGAAGCCGTATTTGGTGAAAGGCCATTCGTTGTACACAGATAATTGGTATACAAGTCCAACTTTATCAATGTACTTACATGAACACAAAACAAACTCCTGCGGAACAGTTCGTCCGAATAGGAAATGTATGCCGAATTTGACAACGAAATTAACCAAAGGCGAGAAGGTCTCAACATCTACTGAGCACTTACTGGCCGTTAAATGGAAAGATCGTCGCGATGTACATATGCTTACTAGTTTTCATGAGGACAAAATATTCTCGTCGGAGAAGTTGGATTTCAAGACTAAGGAACCTATCAAGAAACCAGCATGTGTTCTGGATTATAATGCAAATATGGGTGCTATAGACAGGTCGGACATGATGTTAAGTTCCACAGAATGTGTGAGGAAGACAGTAAAATGGTACAAAAAATTATTTTTCCACATGGTGGACCTAGCCATGCTCAACGCACATGCATTGTATTAAACACAAAATGCGAGAGAATCTTTAGCAAATTTTCAGCTGAAAATCATAAGACAGCTTATTGAGCGGTAAGTTTTAGTTAGTGAGAAAACTTTAGCTTAATAGTTTTTGTGCAATTTTAGGTACAATGTACTACAGCCTAACCAAACCAGAGTAAAACCTATGACCAAAAATCCTGAGCGGCTTATTGGGCGCCATTTTCCTGCCCTGGTACCTGATAATAAAGTACGACGATGTATAGTTTGCAGCCAAAGCACGCTTCACGCAAAGAAAAGAAGTGAGTCTAGGTACATGTGTGCAAAATGTAACATGGGCTTGTGTGTACAACCTTGTTTTGAGGTGTATCATACAAAACACACATTTTAAATATACGTACATATGCTATTTATAATAATACTATTATAAATAAATGAATTTTTGCACATTTTAATTTTTTTACACCTGACGCATATATTCGGCACGTGTTCTGGTGGCATGTAAAAAAACCTGGTCCTAGCGACTTACATTGTTATTTCAAATCAGGTACTGAAAGGGTTAAAAAACTTTTATTTGAAGCAAATTTAGATCAGAACAGCATTTAAATAAATAATGGGTTTATTCAATTGCCGGATCCATTCTATTTCAAGGCACGAATTCAAAAATTGAACAACAAACGTTTTAGTTAGAAAACCAGACATAAGTTCAATCGTGTGAAGGGGAAATTATTAGAAATTAATCAAAACCGCGTGAACCACTGATTCAGGAATGTATAATATAATAAAAAAGAAATTATTGCATGAACTTCTACTAATATCGAAAAATTAATTTTCAGCTTTTCTAATAAACCAATAACAAGTGAATTATCAATTATTATATACTTGACATTCTAGTTTATTGTAAAAAGTCCATCAAAATGTCACATTATTTAATATAATTAAGCAATGCTTACAATTGAAATAAAGGAATGTAAGAAACTTGGATTGATAATGTTTTTTTCATGACTAAGTTAAAATTAGTTGACATAGACTTGGTTACTCGTTCATTTTCTTTCTCGATTGTTTTTATATCAAAAGCAAATCTCATTATTGATATTGCCTCTGTTCCATTGCCCTTTCCTCATATTGTAAATCCGAAACTTTCTACTCTAATTTTTGAGCAGACAAAAATAGTACCAACTCGTATTGATAAAGAAGTAACGCGTCACGTGAATTCGAGCAACGGAAGAGGTTAAATTGAAAAGTGCGCCTTAGTAAATAACGCTAGAAAACTTCCTCCCGGTGGAGTCCGAATCAATATAGAAATGTCAGACGGCACACTTATTTCCTTCAACGTGAAAGGTTTACTCTTCCCGCATCTGGAACGTTTTCATATACACAAGCGAATGCATGTGTATTTGTATATGTGTGTATATTTGTGCATGTGTTGTTGCCTCGGGGAGTAGCACGAAGAGCTTCGCTAACAACAACACTTTTCGACATCTAAGGTACATATGTGCGCTCATTTATTCCGAAGCTTTACACAAATAAATCGGCACAAATAGCAGCCTTGAAGTTGTTTGGCGAAGATACTTCGATAAAGCCTCGCCAAACAGCTTTAATTTTTAATGGGGCTCCTAAAAAGCCTGACGAAAATTTAATTGGATAACTTTGGGCGCCAGAGAAACTAAAATATCAAATGCCACCGAGAGAGTGAGGTTATGTTGATATTTCGTTATGTTAATTTAAAAGTTTTTGCTAAATTAGAGATACTTTTCAAGACAATAACTAAACTATTATTTAATGGACTGAAACTAATATTAGTTTTTTTTTGTATTATTTAATGTTATAATTACGCATTGATAGAGTGTTTGTATATTATTTTAATCTAGCAGCACACGATCTGTATATACGCAAACATGTATGGATCGTATGGGTACCGAGTATTATTCAAGGCGGGTTTCAGTGTATCAAAAATTCTAACCATGAAAATGATAATGTTATCAGGTGAGCTCGGCCTGACACGTAGGACGATCGTGTGGTTACTGTATATAATATGTATATTGTATTGCAGACCTCGGGATTTTATAATTAGTAATGTAACCCAAAGATGTAAAGCGCATATTTTACATTATTGTATACTAGCTGACCCGGCGAACTTCGTACCGCCTAACAGTCAACAAATATCGTGTTAACTTTTAGCTAAACTTAATTTATGATTTTATTAACGTAGTAAAATGAATTATTAAGTTCAATAGTTTATTAGTATAATATATATAAACAAAATAAAAATTAAATAAAAGTACAAAAATCAAGTATTTCAATGGCGTGTCAGGCTTTATAGAAGTTATGTATTTTGCTGCATGGGTTGCACTCGGGTTGATTTTCTTCAGTGAAGGATCTTGCGATAAACGACATTTTTCGTTTTGTTAACAGGCGCAAGAACAAATAAAGCGGATGGTTTGCCGACATGTGAACATGCAAGGTACAATTGACCAGTGGCGGCTCTTTAATGAGAGCAAGTGAGCAATTGCACCCCCTGGAATTATGAAACATAACAAACCAAGCGGCGACTAACTGTGAAAGTATTTATTTATTATATATATTATGTATTCATAGTTACTGACGAGGAACGTGGCACGCTAACAACGTACATACACCGAGCGTCGTTACAGATATACTGAGCAAAGCCCAACTTTTGCTCTGTTAAGGCATTAACATTACATTGATGGGGTGGGGAGAACTGTATTTTGCCGTACTTCAATGTCGTATAATACATAGCGTTGGAGCAACTGAACCAGACTGCTCTCGGGCGTTGTTACAATGAATACGGTACTTTTTTTACAGAACAACGCGTTTTCGCGGTTAACGTATAATGAAAAAATCGGAGTAAAAAATCTTAAACGGTCGATGCCTCAATTATGTTTAGAAAATAAACAATCTGCTAAAGGTAAAGACGTTATAAAATTCAAAATGAATATTTATCAGAAAAATGACTGTATTTGTGAGTGTGAAATTAAAAATACTTTGTTTTGTTTTCCGTGTCTTTTATTTGGTGGTGAACCGTCTTGGTCAAAGAACGGAATAAGAGACATAATTCATCTTAGTGCTAAAATTATTGAACATGAAAATTCCGAAGGGCATTTGAAAAATATATTTAGTCTAAGAATGTTAGGAAAAAATAACATTCAGAATGTTTTAGATTCATCATATAGAAAAGCAATTCAACGACACAATGAAAAGGTAACAAAAAATAGGCATGTGTTAAATTTAATAATAAATTGCGTTAGATTTTGTGGCGCGTTTGAACTGGCACTTCGGGGGCATGATGAACAGCAAACGTCGAATAAGAAGGGCATTTTTCGGAAATGGATAAATTTTACGGCAGACTTGGATAAATCGCTCAGAGATCACATCGAAGCAGCATCGGTTTTTAAGGGATTATCAAAAACGATACAGAATGAGCTGCTTGATGCAATGTTGAACGTGTATCATGAACAAGTTGCCAGTGAAATTAAAGCAACCGACTTCATATCTGTGATAGCTGATGAAACCACAGATGTGTCCAATCAGTTTCAGTTGGTGGTTGTTTTAAGATATATTGTGAACGCGAGACCGGTCGAAAAATTTTGGAAATTTCTTCTGCCTAGTGGACATGATGCTAATTCTTTATCTGCCGCCATCCTTAACGAAATTAGTTTGCTTGTTGATGACCCAGAAAAACTGATTATACAGAGCTATGATGGGGCAGCAGTCATGAGTGGTGCTATTAACGACGTGCAAAGACATGTCCAAGACCAGTATCCGAGGGCTAATTTTGTACTTTGTTATGCACATCAGACAAATCTAATTATGTCACATGCTACATCGAGCAGTAATAATTGCAGAATTTTTTTTGCCAATCTTACGGGATTATGTACATTTTTCTCCACTTCACCACAACGAGCGGCAAGATTGGAAGAATTACTTCAGAGAAAAGCTTTCCTCGTTCTTCAAAAATAAGATGGAACTTCAATTCTAGGACAGTGAATACAATATATGAGCACCGAGAAGAAATAATTGAAGCTCTAGAACAAATCGAGGGAGAAGCTAGTTTACAAACTACCATTCATCAAGCTAGTGCCAATTTGCGAATTTTAGAGGAGGAAAATTTTATCTTTTGGTTAACTTTCTTTCATAAAATTATGCCACATGTGGACATATTGCTTAATCAACTACAAAATGTCAATACAGATGCATTAAAAATCAAGAATAATTTAGATAATTTTGAACGCTCTATTGGAAAAATTCGAACCGAAATCGCTGACACAGATAATCAGTTGGTTAAACAAAATGACCCAGAACTGACTCCTCGACCATCAAAGCGGCGTAGAGTAACTGATGGTAGCCAAAGAAGGAGGGAAACTATTGAAGTGTGCGATATTATTTTGCTAGAAATAAAAAGTAGATTTTGGTATACAGGGCAGTTAATATTAGCAAACTTAATTTCTTTTAAACAGTTATCCTCTTTACAAAAAAAATTTCCGGAAGATTGCCTTAAAGAAGCAGTAAAATTTTATCCATGCCTCAATGAAAGCAGACTACGAACTAAATTAAGCGTTCTATATTCTAGAGAAGAATTTAGGCAAAATATAGAAGTCGGTGCTGTAGGTCTGCTAGGTCTTCTGCTGGATGGATTAAGCGACACCTTTAATGAAGTTGTTACGCTTTTAAAAATTGTCATTACAATCCCAATGACAACGTCCGAAGCGGAACGCCAGTTTTCACGGCTGAAGAGAATAAAAACTTTCCTGAAAAATACAATGAAAGAAGAGAGATTAAATGCCCTTACTATGTTATCTTGTGAAAAAGAATGTATAAATGATTTCCCAAACTTTAATGAAAAATTTATAGAACTGTTCTGCAAGTCAAAGACACGTAAAATGGACTTCGTTTATCGTCAGATGTAATTAAACTGTGTAGTGTAATATTTACTATTCCCTCAAAACAAACTCTACAATGAACAGTACCTGTCTGGAACAGTACGTCGGTGAAATTTATAAGGATTGGGTAAGCGTTTTTGTATTACACTTTTTAATTTTGAATTTATGCACTCCCTATGTGAGCCACGGCGAGCCGCCACTGCAATTGACCATGAGAAAAACATGCATTTTCTAGATTCAGACCACAAACACTCAAGGATTGGCCTTGTGATTTGTTAATCGTCATGGCGGGATGCAAGACGAATCGGAAATTTAATTCGTTTAAACTTAAAGGGCATATCGGTTAGGATCATCGGAATCCTCGGACTGAGAACTTCCCCACCTTCGAATTTTCCTTTGATTAGATTTCCTAAAGATTAGATCTTCTGGATCGCAACATCGTTAATAATAATACTCGGACAATAAGATTTATTAATAATACTCGCAAAAACAAACAAATCGACCGGTAACCTTTTTATGCTTTTTTCAAAACAAATCAGAGACAACGTGAAACAAAAAAAAAATACACTTTTATGTCAATGATTTGCAATGGACATCAATTATTACAAATAAGCTGTAAGCGTGATGTAAATTATTTAAAAATTAATTTTCTGTATAATTTTGTTTCCGTGAATTTTTGCGATGTTTTAATAGTTATTCTGCTATTCGGGGCGGAGACGAATCCGACAAATCAGAGATCATTAAAATCGGTACAGCCGTTCTTGAGTTATAAATGGTGTAACTAACCCGACTTTGTTTTATGTATTAAGATTATATGCACTTTTTTGGGCATAATTAAAATAATTTTAAAGGATGTAGAACTTTGGCAGGAGTTTTAAAAGTTCAAGATAAACTATTTTAAAAATCTTCTATTATGAAGTTATTTATTTTATTACGTTTGCAGTTCTGCAGTACAAGCAAATTATTTTTTTTTTTTAATTTTTGTATTAAATTTTCGTTTAAATTTTATATTGTGTTCTTTAATTTTCTAATCCTTTCTACACATTTTAACAAGTAACTTAGAGACATAATTATAACATTTGTCTATACTCTTTTACTGGCGCATTATAAATTTTGTAGAAGAGACAACCACGTTTCCGATTGGAACCCTGAGAGGAAAGCAGTCCCATTTTTTTGGAAATAAACCGACTGAATATCCTAGCTGGATAGATTTGTCGTGAATGGTGGTAAAATTAATACAAAACCACAGTTCATAGCAATATGTCTTGGTGAAACCACCGATTCAAGAGGACGTTGAATTGCTCATTTATTGATAGGTGTTCTTAGCGACGAGATTATGTCAAAATCTTACCTCATTGCTTCTCAAACGCACTCATAGTGACTGGATTTTTTCAAGAAGTACTATCAACATTTTTTCTTCCTAAGTCTCTTCCTGAAGATAATTTTTTTCTCATTTTCAGATGCAGCACCGTACATGATAAAGGCCGTGCAAAATTTGAAAATCTTTTATCAGAACTTGATACATGCAACGTGTTTTGCTCATGCTTTAAATAGGGTTGCTGAAGAGATTAGGTTCAGTTCTATCAAGAAAAATAACCAAACACTCCTCTTCCACCTCAACAATGGGGAATTTGGTTGGAAACCGCTTTTTTTGTTGCGAGAATTTCTGTCAACTAAAGATAAAATTTCAGAATTATCTGATGAATCTTCCCAATCCCTAATTTATTATATTATATAGGTGTACCTATACCTGTACGATGTAAAATGTTTATATTCTTACTGTGGCGTGCTCATCTACAGGTGTTGCTTAAATAAAACCGATTATTCTTTAATTGAAATAATCAATAAATTTCGAACACCCTGTAAGAAACTTATTAAATGTTTAGACATTACTCAGAATACGATTCACTGTCTCCTGTAGAAATATGACGTAGTTCAGTTCAAATACGCCTTAGATTTGCGGTTTTAAAATGGGGATTGAAAAAAACAAAAAAAATCACGAAAATCAAAATCGCTTAACTTTATACAAAAGAAATCTTAATATAAAGTGTTATTGCACTATACATGAAATTTGAAAAAGCAATAAAAAATATAACATTCTATTTAAAATATCAAAGATGGTTATGACTTTCGGTTTAACCCAATTTTTACTTTAACGCACCGGCTGGATGTAAATTGGGCACTAACCTACCTGAAATTTTAATCTCGTTGGTAATTCGGGCACTAGCTAAAAATGTACTCGCAGAGGGTCTATGTTAACTGGGCACCGTATAAAGCAAACAAAAACAATAATATAGAAATAGTGTATTTCAAGTTGAAGTACAGCAAGAAGATAGAAAATAAAAAATATGTACTCATATGAAAACAATAATAAAAGCAAATACTTAATTATATAAAAACTATAACAAAAAATAGTGTATTTGAAGTCATACTGATGAATAAAATGATATACACTTCTCAAAGTGTAATCGTGATATTGTTCCATTATTTAGTTGTTCACACAGTTCATTTAGAGTTCTTAATTTTTGTTTTGCGCGTGTGTCTTTAACTCTTGCTGGTGTGTGTACACTTTGAATGTTAACATCTGTGTCTATGAAATTCCTTAAGCTTTTCGATAAAAATATAAATAGATGGATGTGTTGAATAAAATGACTCATTTAGTTTGGAATGAAACGCTGAAACGCATGCGTTTGTGGTGTTAGTGATCGATGGAGTTGCAGTAGCCCACATATGTGGAGGAAAAAGAGCATCGTCTTCTTTGTATGTCTCCAATAAATAATCGGCGTATTCGTCATCCTGTACATGAGCAGGTTTTTCGGCAAACAAATCTAAGGCGAAACAATCGCCTACTTCGTCAGGATTCAAATACGTTAATCCAAATGTACATGGCAGCCATTTTCCTACTTCGGAATCTGTGTTCCTAAATTCTGCTGTTAAACCCAAACTTTGGATTTTCCTGAACCACGATTGGTCCAAATGGAAACGACAACCATAGATTTGTGCTGATGGCCATATAGCGTGAACCGCTGTGTGAATGCTTTTCTCAAAATCTACCAAAACTTCAGCTGGTCGTAATATTGTAGAGTGACGTCGAAAGATTTCTTTTGTTAGCATTTCAAAAAATGTTGCATACGTTTCACTGCGTTTATCAGGCAACAAACAAAACATCAATTGAATATAATGTCCATTATTAAGTCCGTGGATTGTAAATAATTGTAAAAAATATTTTGTATAATACGAAAATGTACCGTCCATATACACTTTACGCATTCCACATAAACTTCTAACATTCGTTTCACAAGAAAACACTATGATATTGCTCACTACTTTAGGCTTTAAAGCGATCATTACCCGAACGGTACTGGTGCCTAGATTACCTGTAGGATTAAGCAATCCTTTTTGTAGGGCAGGTAAATCCATATATGTACTTGGTGACCAGTTTACATCCGCCCAACGCACCAAGTAACAGCAAAGTGTCTTAAGACGTTGACATAGAAAATTTTTTACCAACGGGTTATGTGAAAAACACTGTATTATAAACTAATTTATCCCCAAAGTAATCTTTTAACTAATCCTTATGGAAAGCTACCAAAAAGGCTAATAAAAAGATCACAACAATCAAATTCTTCTACTATAAATGGCAATAATTGGTCAAGAAGCTATTTTAAAGTAGTTTGTGCGCTGATGTGTTTGACTTATTTTTGAGAATCACAGGTTATAAGTATGAGGTGAGACATACAAATGAAACACACTGTCGTTATAAACAAAACTTATTTTATTGTAATAACTGTGTTGACGACTAAACCATTATTTGCATTTAGTATAAAGAATAATATACTGTTTGCTTTAGATGCAACAAAGAACTCATTCTTTTTCTAGAAACTTCCTAACAAGAGTAAACCCGGTCGTTCAATGTTAGGGCTGGCCATTTTCTCCAAGAATTACTAGTTAGTGCTGTAATGACCTGTTTCTAGATAAATGACGATTCTCCGAACAAATAATACACAAAAATTGACCAGAGATATACCGTGTGTCCCAATTTCGATGCTCACCATTGGTATCTCGGCTATTAGAAGATATAGAACAATGGTTAAATGGGGAATGTTTTTCAGAATTCAATACTCGCGGCAAATCTCATTTCAAATTTGACCTAACTTTTTAAATTTTTAAAATATTTTGAAAAATCAAAAATTTGCCGATTTCGTTATTCCTCAATAACTCGATAACGCTTAGTCTGACCTCTTTAAAAGTTTTACATTCTTCAGACACTTTTTTAAAACAAATTATTTGATACAAACAGAAACCCCCGATTCTCATTTGTTTAAGTTATTACCACTATCTTTAGTTTTCCATATGGCGGCCATATTGGATTTTGGGTTTGTTAGGTAGCCCTCAAAATGTGCTTTTCAACGATGTATAACATGCCTGAAAAATTTTTATTTATAAGGAAAATATTAATAAAAGCGTAAATTAATGTTTAATATGAAATTAGTAGACTGAAAAATTAAACACCAATGTCAAATGAAAGTGAAAAGATATTCTAAGTAATACTGTAAACAAACGAAACGATAAAAAAATTATAGAAATAAAAAGTAAAGATACAGAACTTAAAGTTCACATTCACTTAAAGAAATTGTTCAATATGACGACCATTCTGTTCCACACAATTTTGACACCTTGTTCGAGTAGAGTTACAAACTCTACGTAGCGTGTTTCCGTTTACTTATCGTAGCACATCTAGTACTCTTTGTTGTAAAATTTCCCGAGTTTCTGGCGGTTCAAAATCAAATACTTCGTTTTTAGTGGTACCCCATAAATAAAAGTCAAGCGGGGTAAGGTCGGGTGATCTCGCAGGCAACTGCACGGGTCCATTATTTGAAATCACTCTCTCATTAAAGTTTTCTCTCAAAAAATGTTGCGCGTTACGAGTGTTATGGGCCGGGCAACCATCTTGCTGGAACCAGATGTTTTGCATGTTTTCGGGATTAATAATTTGCCTCAAAGCAGGCATTATCTCGTTTGTTAGTAGCTCTAAATATCTGTTACCAGTTAAATTGTAATCAAAGATGAAAGGACCTATTAACTGATTATCTAAAACGAAAAAAAGAGTTTAAAAAACAAAAAAAATGTAAACAAAATGTCATACCAATTAAACCGCACCAGACATTAAAACCAAATCGAACTTGAAATCTTCTTTGATTTACCAAATGTGGATTTTCAGTAGACCAATGATGATAGTTATTCCTATTGAACACTCCACAATTGGTAAATCGTGTTTCATCTGTCCATAGTATTTTCCTAGGAAAATTAGCGTCATATTCACATTTTTGAAGGTACCACCTGCTAAACTGTAATCGTCGGAGATTGTCATTATCACTTAAACCTTTTACTATTGTTGGTTTGAAAGGGTGATACTTGTTTTTCGTCAAGGTTCTGTGAACAGTAGATTTTGAAATCCCTGTTTCTCGTGTCACACGACGAACTGATGTGCTGGGATTGTTCCTAACGTTCTGCAAAATATTATTTAGACGTGTATCAGCATCATTAACTTGATAGTTAGCTCGTTTTTGTTCGAAGCTTTCAAAGTTTTTTAATTTGCTAACTAGTCTTCTAAAAATTGTCCTGTGTGGCTTTTGTCTTTCTGGAAAACGCTCTGCTTAACTCGTGCACGCATTTTTAGTGTTTCTATTTGCTTTGAAATACACTTCCAACTTTTTCTTCGTTTGAATATGTATGTGCCATTATCAATACTTATAAATCTTAATACTTGACAATAATTACTTATCACTAACTACAAGTAGTTTTAATTAACTTATCTCTGCAGCACTAATTGTACTTTGACAGGTTATCGTTTTGTTTCATTGTCAGAATACATTTGTCATTGACGTTTGACGGAACATAATGTCTTTGCTAGTGATACACGCTCAGAGGTTAGAATTATCTGACATTTGATGTAAAACCAAATACAAATCTCCCCACTACTTTTAATCCTGCGCGAACTTACCCCTCCTCGCGCCAACTTAATTGGCGTTTGCTATACTTAGAATATCTTTTCACTTTCATTTGACATTGGTGTTTAATTTTTCAGCCTACTAATTTCATATTAAAGATTAATTTACGTTTTTATTAATATTTCCCTTATAAATAAAAATTTTTCAGGCATGTTATACATCGTTGAAAAGCACATTTTGAGGGCTACCTAACAAACCCAAAATCCAATATGGCCGCCATATGGAAAACAAAAGATAGTGGTAATAACTTAAAAACAAGTGACAATCGGGGGTTTCTGTTTGTATCAAATAATTTGTTTTAAAAAAGTGTCTCAACAATGTAAAACTTTAAAAGAGGTCAGACTAAGCGTTATCGAGTTATTGAGGAATAACTATATCGGCAAATTTTGGATTTTTCAAAATATTTTAAAAATTTAAAAAGTTAGATCAACTTTGAAATGAGATTTGCCGCGAGTATTGAATTCTGCAAAACATTCCCCATTTAACAGTTGTTCTATATCTTCTAATAACCGAGATACCAATGGTGAGCATCGAAATTGGGACACACGGTATGTATGTAAAAATATATTTTTATGTGCTGTCAAGGGTTAAAATATATGGACAATAGCCGAGTGATGTGAGTTTTCGGGTTAGAAAGCCCACCAACGGCAAATAGAAAACGGAAAAATTCCTGAGAAATGCGGGTTACGTGAAAAACCTTGTTGAGTAAAACGCATTAACAGGATTATTTAAATTTGTTAAAAAAGAAACGAGGTAAAGAACGATGGCTTTTGTTCGTTTGTTTTGGTATACGGAGTATATGCTCCGAAAATATAAAGTGAACGACGAAAATTACGGAAATGGAATCCCAACAATTTCGTGTTTTCGTATGCACGCGTATGTGTTCATACGCCTTTGAAAGTTCTTCATTTGAGCAGCAGTAATTTCGAATGGCAAGGTCACGCTACCATCGTAATATATAAATATATATGTTTATACATATATTTATGTGCACACTGATATACAAATATAGTCACTGACACACATGGGAGGTACGCTCGACATAAAGTGATAAGCGAGCTGTAAATCTGAAATTCCAATTTCGGGCCTGCCTTTCTGAATATACGATAACCCCTATCCGCTGCCCGACTTGCTTGCTGTTCAGATGTGGTCCTTTACGCAATATTCCCGCATGTGGACAATAAATAAAACCGCGCGCCGATGAAATTTATTTCGCGTGAAAGGACCGTGCCAGAAGCCGAAACGTCTTGAGAGGATCAGGACATGGGAAAACCGTTAAGAAATGGATTGGTTTTATTGGCTGTTGCGGTAAAATGACGGTTTTTTCTCCTCTTTTTTCATTTCAATATTGATGCGATTATTCTTTAGCTTATTTCGTCGAGTGGAGAATTGAGAAATTTCTATTTGAAAATAGCGATGAAAGTTGTTAATAAAATTGTAGTGTATTTACGCAAAATGATTAAGCGGACTTAGCCAGACCGTTGTGTATTGTTATATTAGACAATTTATAATAAATATACGCAGGTCAGCCATAAATACTGTCAGTATTTGAATGAATCTTAAAACAAGAATAATGTTTAGCGCAAAACTAAAATACATACAAGAGCTGGTTGACTTATTCGCGCGATCTCCTAGAACAGGCTGTGAAAAAAAAAAAATTCACACCAATATTTTGACAACCGATGCCTTGTCAATTTACTGGCAGTGTTTGATAAATTTGTGACAAAGCCTGTTTCGCAAGCAATTTTTATCATTTCACTATGCTACTAATTAAGCGAAAATGGATAATTTTGAACATCCTGCAATGATTAAGTATCTGTACTGAAATCCATGATGCTATGCGATATATACTGGGTGTGGGTTGTTATGCTTTAAAAATGATCCTTATACCGTTTGGACATTTTTAATAAATTTATTTAAATTAATTGCTAAGTCTAAGTCATCATAGGCTGTTCAAAATTCAATATTATCGTTTAATATAATTTATTTACTTTAATTGCTAATTATCGAACATCATAGGCTATTTCAAACTCTAATATCTTAATTAACGTTTTCCCGGAGTCGGTTATTTAATGCGTTTATTTTTAATTCGAAGCTTTGAATCTACGCAAGTGCAGATTAAACTTCTTGAAATTTTATGCGAGTCATGGTTCGTATATTTGAATTTATATTTCAATTATTGTTCCTCTTAGGCAATTTCAGGTATACAGGACATTGTTATATTTTTTATTAGAATTTTGTAAATCTATTAGGATGGTTTAATTCATCGAATAACCATTCTTTAGGTCCTTATATTTTGGTTTGTTTGGAGAGCTATCTAGGCGAGGTTTTTTAAAACTAATTGCTACAGATCGCTGTAATGGTTGGCATAATTTTAAATGGGTTATAAACCCTTAATTACTGCGAACTAATTAATGATTTTTGATGTTGGCTTCCTCAATTGCTTTTTTATCATGTCAGGATATCTGAGTAATTATCTATCTTTAATTTCAATATTCCGTCTGGGGCCAGTATTTCTTTTTTGTTACTAATGACGTATTCATCTTTCTGTTTAAATTCACGCACAATCATTCTAGACGTCCTATTTCTTAACGATTCCGCTTTGAAGTAAGACGAGTGTTAAAACTAAAAGTCATTTTGATTTGAAACAGTGTTACTGTTCTGCGATTTTGCAGGAATTGACAAATTGACTTTATTTCATTGAATTCACTAGTATAGTGTTATTTTGTCGAGGTTTTTATTACCCGGATTTGAAAGTTTTACGACCACGTGTTTGCTTCAGGTGAGTTTCTAAGGTAAGGGGACTGCTGTAATTATATCACGGCATTGTTCTCCGTTTATTATATTACCCTGGAATCCTCCACTTATTCTTTTTTTTTCTCATTTATTCGGGGCTGTTAGTATCGGCTAATGAAAAGCTGCTGTGTTATTATCTGCTAGGAAAAGTGGCTATTGTTAGTATCGGCTAATGAAAAGCTGCTGTGTTATTATCCGCTAGGAAAAGTGGCTATTGTTAGTATCCGCTAAGAAAAATTGCTTGTTAATATCCACTGAGAAAAACTTCTAAGTTATTATCGGCTAATGTGAAATCCACCTAATTAGAGGAGAGATTGATTCCATCCGCAGACATCTCATTACCTGAACACAGGAAAACAACGCAATTGGATCTAAGGGTCATCTATTACGCAAGGTAGTGTGTGTAGAATAACATTTTTTGTGACAGAGTCCCAGAAAATTAATATAATAGTAATTTTGGAGGACCGCATGGTGTCCTAACACATGGTGTTCGACTCACCAGTCCATTTATATTTTTCTTATATCCATATAAAATTTAACTAAGTTCATTCCATATATAAATCGCTTAATTAGTTTCTAATTCTAATTGCAGCAGTTTTTTTTTATAGTATCAATCTCACATGTCAGATTTGTTATGATTTGTTATAAGACCTCTAAGATAGTAATTTGTGGCGATTTAATACTTTCTAAATGAGTCTAGAGAATTAAATATTTTTAACTATTTAATAGTTTCCTATACCTATTGTAGCATTAATTAACGAACCTACTAGAAAAAATAACTGCTTTGACAATATTTGCATCGACCGGGTAATGTATAACCTTCATAGTGAAGTTTTACATAATGGTATATCACTCGGCTTAAAGGTTGGTGTGTTTCCTTGAAGTTACTGAACTAAATAAATCTTATATTACATATAAACCCATAAATAGTGAAAAAATATTTTGTACTTTAAACAATTGCTTTGCAATAATAGCTGGTCAGATGTATTAAATTTAAATAATTTAGAGGAACAATATAAAAATTTTATCCGCCAATGGAACCTGTTTCTGGAAATTTGTGGGAGACTTACGAAATTCGTATAGTGAATTTAGAAAATGCAATTCACTTTTTTAAAGAAATAATTTAAAATTAACCTTGATTAATAGCAGACACAAGGAAGTTTTCGAATTGAATTGAGTGAGAATAGAAAACCACAATTATTTTCAAATTTTATTTTTGGTGTAATATATTTGTTTACTTGGTGTATTTAATTTTTTACAAAAAAGAAAACGAAGTTTGATAAATTATCAAACGTTTGTTGGAGGTAAAATGATTATCAAGCGTCCTTTTGTAGTTAGTTCGTTCACTTAATGAGGTTCTTTGTCGGAAACGTTACGGTAGTAGGGGAAATTTTCAAAGAAATATTTGTCGTCTTTAATTTTCGCTCAAATTTAGCACGTGACTTTTACGTTTAAGGCTATTTGTTATAAAGGTGTGCTCAAATATTTTTCATTAGTACTTAATTTTACTTATATTTGATTCATTTTGTTTATATTTTTCTAATACAGATAGTAAAATTAAGTAATGCTTTTTTCGATCAGAATATCGCTATATTCGCTATGCGAATTACGAATTACGATTTTAACTAACTCTCAATTGTAAGTATTTTATTATTGTCATATTGTTTAATATATTGTGGTTTTATTAAACGTGTAGGCACTCCTGAAGAAGTAACAAATTCGTTATGAAATATATAGAGTGAAATAAACGAGTTTTTTTATTTGATAGACCGCTCACCCGTTAATTAATTTTTGCTATATATATATATATATATATTAAGATATTGATTTCGTGACCTTTGTATGTTAAGGTAGATTTAGTTAGTTGGCGATTTAAGGTCTGGTTTTACTTAAAAATGCATATACGATGTGTCTGAGATAAAGAGGGCCAGATACAGATTTGGTTAAATGGGAGAAAAGTTGCGTAATCAAAGGTCTAAGAAATTGGCGTTTAGATATTCCTGAAAAATTTTTTAGTTTTTGAGAAATTTTGAAAAAATAGAATTTTTCGATTTTACAAACTATTTTTTCCTGGCGCTAATATTTGACCTATAGCAAACCCAAACAGATTTATCCCAGCAACTTATAATTCTGTTTAAGGTGGCGTTATTAGTTTTTTAATCCACGGAACCATCTTAACTTAATTTTTTTAAATACGGCCCTGATGTGTTTATATATTAGATTCTGAAAACTCTTTTTATTGCGAATTCAACGACTTACCCTACTTTATTATTTGATTGCGGTTTCGTCACTTTTTCGATCTTAATCAAGGAAATTCCTAGTACGGGCCTGTACCATTTTTTAAAATTTTTTAAGAATAAATGATTTATGTTCATTAACAGCAACTTTTAATTCTGTTTAAGGTGGCGTTATTAGTTTTTTAATCCAACGTTTCGTCTTTGCGGAACCATCATAAACTTAATTTTTGGTAAAAATTGATTCAAACGTTCCTCTAGTATTATTTCCACCTTTCACATATATTTTTATACTTTTAACACTGGTATTTCGGTATATAATTAATTTAAGAGAACGGAGTATCACTTTTCAAGGCAACTCTTTGCAAAAATTCCACCGACGCTAACTTTCATTTTTATTTCTTTTCAAAGCCTTATTAGAAAGTAAGAATTGACTTGATTTGTACTTTTTACAATTATTTATATTAATCAAATTGTAGATATAATGTTGATTTTGATCGAAGAAAAAAATTAAATTATTAATTAACAGGTATATGTGACTTGCTTTTTGATGTTGATGATGATGAGGTTGTTATAATTACGAAGACAAATATAACCTGTTCGCGGGTTTTTCCTATGATTTGAAAAGTGGGCGTGTTCAATTAGTATCGATATAAAATTCAAATGTAAATAAATTAACTATCCTTTTAATTTCGCGTAATTGACTTGAATGACAAAAATGAAAATTAAAAATATGTAAAGTAAATTTTGAAATAAATATAATTTAATCTGAAATATACAAAGTTGTCGTGATATTAGTTTATTGACATTTCGACACTAATTTTAGAAATTGTGTCCACCAAATGCAGCTATTCAATTGAGTGTTTCTCTTGTGTTAATTCTTCCCTTTCATTTACAGATTGCTGGAATAACCAAGCTGTTTGTATTATAACAATATATATATATATATATATATATATATATATATATATATATATATATATATATATATATATAATAACTTCGTGACCTTGGTATGATATGGTAAACCTAATCATTAGGCGATTAAAGGTCTGTATATTACTTCAAAATATATGTATTTAAAAAACTCTACATGTTTCGGCTGTATACGCCTTTATCAAGAGAATACAAAATATGAATATCAAAATGACGTAGAATGACATGAAAAGAACGGCTATGATATTTTGGAAGACGTGCTGTTGCACACTTCGCCAATAATGCCAATAATTCCTAGAAAATCGTTCCCGTGCTAAGAGAGAAGTCGGTCGCGCTTTCACGCAACGAAGCGACCGATTCATCAAAATGACGTAGAATGACATGAAAAGAACGGCTATGATATTTTGGAAGACGTGCTGTTGCACACTTCGCCAATAATGCCAATTATTCTCAGAAAATCGTTCCCGTGCTAAGAGAGAAGTCGGTCGCACTTTCACGCAACGAAGCGTCCGATACATCAAAATGACGTAGAATGACATGAAAAGAACGGCTATGATATTTTGGAAGACGTGCTGTTGCACACTTCGCCAATAATGCCAATAATTCCTAGAAAATCGTTCCCGTGCTAAGAGAGAAGTCGGTCGCGCTTTCACGCAACGAAGCGACCGATACATTAAAATGACGTAGAATGACATGAAAAGAACGGCTATGATATTTTGGAAGACGTGCTGTTGCACACTTCGCCAATAATGCCAATTATTCTCAGAAAATCGTTCCCGTGCTAAGAGAGAAGTCTGTCGCACTTTCACGCAACGAAGCGTCCGATACATCAAAATGACGTAGAATGACATGAAAAGAACGGCTATGATATTTTGGAAGACGTGCTGTTGCACACTTCGCCAATAATGCCAATTATTCTCAGAAAATCGTTCCCGTGCTAAGAGAGAAATCTGTCGCACTTTCACGCAACGAAGCGTCCGATACATCAAAATGACGTAGAATGACATGAAAAGAGCGGCTATGATATTTTGGAAGACGTGCTGTTGCACACTTCGCCAATAATGTATTCGCCATATTTTGTATTCTCTTGATAAAGGCGTATACAGCCGAAACATGTAGAGTTTTTTAAATACATATATTTTGAAGTAATATACAGACCTTTAATCGCCTACTGATTAGATTTACTATATATATATATATATATATATATATATATATATATATATATATATATATATAGATAGATCGGGACTACACCTAAGAATGCCTCAGTGAGCAAAAGACGGAATTTTTATGTATAGATGTAAGCTTTAGAATTATAAAAAATATTGAAACTGAATTCTTCATATGTAATATCAATAAAGTTGATTTCGCGTATTTAATTGTTTTAAATTCATTCTCACATTGATTTATTTTATTCTTTTTATTTGTATCAGTCATTTCATTCCGATATCTTGTATTTCCAAAGATATTTCAACTTCATTGATTAAAAATAAATGACGCCATTTATTTAGGCAAAACTGTATAAATTTTAAAAAGATAACCGCGGGAATTTTCCCCAGTATAAAATTAGCATTATAGACAACTATTTACATTCATACGTCAAACATGTATTCACAAATATAAACTAGATAATTTATACTAAGCATAAGTATATTTAAAATTATTAAATTGTCATTTTCATTATAATAAAATGTCGAGATTAAAAGAATACATACCGTTGGACCAATTAGAAATTAGAATGGAAAACAAACGAAAGTTGGCGTCACTAGAAAAATTCTCCATTAAAAACACCTAGACGTATTAGAAGTGTCTCTCTGAAAATTAAAAGAAAAAGTATTAAAAAACTAAAAAAACCATACGTCGAATCTAGTCAAAACCTTACCAATACATTCAGTTCTTGTTTAACGCATTCTGCAAGTCCAGAAGGTAACCGGTGTCCAAGAAAACTTGAATTGCCTTTCGCCGGGAAGCTAGCCGTTCGACCGTACAACAAGCGGGGGACGCTATCTGATCGCCGTTGATTCCTGTAGGCCGCATCTACGGATCCACCTGCCTGATCAAGTACAATTAGTCCACATAAGTATCTTTTTTAAACATCCTATGAATTTTGAAAATGATAAGTTAATTTAATTTCACCAGCAATATCACCATTAAATTATATTTTTTTAAAATTAATCATAACCTATGTTACATTTAAGATAAATATTCTAAGTTAAGTATCGAAGAATACAGTTTCCTGATTTTCTATTAAATTTTATCAAAGTATTTCATTGTTACGTTTATCTTAACTCATGTCACCGTTATTTTGTCGTGTTTTTAACCTAGATTGTATTTCAAATTAAGTTTATCACGGGACATGATACATTATATTTATATAAATTAATTTAATTTATTTATCCACTTACCTGTACTATCTTTGCATTCACTTCATTAAAAGCTTGTTTATTAGTCCGTATCTCATTCGTTTTATTTTGTAGTTTTGAATAAAAATACCATTAGTTATTGTATTAGCATCTGCTAATTTTGTAAGTGTTCTTTTAGTCACCGAACCTGCTTTAAAAAGGTGTATCTTTATATGCATCACCTAAGAGTCAATAGTGTTCTTCTGTCTAGCCGCACATAAACCTCACATAAACTTCACATAAACTTTTGCCCACCAGAAATACTTATAAAAAGTTATTCACGAACAGCTGTTAAGGTTATGAATACTTGGATATTAACGAACATGTATCTTTGCATTATGCGCAAATAATAGTTTTGGTGTTATACGACCCCATCTATATGTTACACATCAAAGCGCAATTTAAATAGATATTTATATTTCAATAATTTTAAAAATTGTTATACCAGTTTATTTAAACCTAAAATTTTGAATTTATAATCATTAGCACCTTCAGCGTTCAATATCAATTGGCTAGCCCAACTTGTGGGGCAAATATCGTTCCCCTTCAGCGTTCAATATCAATATATATATATATATATATATATATATATATATATATACGAGATAAAAGTAATATTTCTTAGGAGTAGTGGCCGGGTAGTTAAAATAATATTTAATTTGACGTTTCGGTACTATATATTGTACATTTTTCAAAACTGTAAAAATTTATTTAAATGTCAACAATGATAAAAGAACGACATTATAATAAATCTACTTCGATTAAATTTTTTTGATGTTAACAACACTATGCGGAGGGATTTATTTAACTGTTCTCGAACATGTGTTGTTTATTTTATTTTTGTAATGTTTATATTGTCATTCATTATAGGGGGTGTGTTTATATAATGGGCAGGTATTAGACTGACAGGTTATTTAAATCTGTTCTACATGTATGGAATTTAGTTTTTTTTTGGATGTGGATGTTTTCTAATATATTTCTTGCTTTGTTGTTTTTTCAAATGTAATTATAGCGGTTTTATCGTAACTGAAAGTGTATTTTGTTTGTTTAATATGTTTTTAAGGGTTGTGGTATTGCTTGAAAATTGCGTCTAATTAATTGATCAATTTTAATCAAATTTATACATAATGTTTGGTTACTCAAACTTTAGAAACGATTAGATTTTCAAACTAAAATATTCACAAATAACGATATTATTTAATAATAAGTTGGTCCACTGCGGTTTCTTATGCATTTAATAACTCTTCGGGGCATGCTGAAGCATCCAAATATTTATGCTATGGTTTTTCATTTAAAAGCTTTCCTGTTAAATGTCCTTTCGTATATGTATACTGAAATATACAATACGCAATAGTATTCATTTTATTTTAACAGAGAAAGCGTATATTAAACTTACAGTAGATATATTTTTTGTTGAAATTTATTTCAAAAGCGAACCCATACTATTATTATGTATTATTATACTTAGTGAACTTGTATTAACACTTTGTTTCGTGTTCATTTTGAACGAGCACTTCAACACCCAATATTCCACCCTCTCCCATTTACAAATCACCACTTCAGGTTTGGAGGACCATCGACTTTTGTATTACCCGACAACGAACGCATTATTTCACATTACTCACAAAATTTCCTGTCATTCGACGCTTTCAAATATGTACTTTTGCATACGTTTTGTGTAGAGGGTAATACACACATAAACCGGGGCTTTTACTATACAAAAAGAGGGGCGGTAACAAAAAACATGTTTAGATAATAAATGTTCTCGGACAAATTATTTCGTAATGTATATATACACGAATACTATACATAGGTATTATCGGTATGGCAGTATGTGAATGGAATAGATAGAATATGATTTTTTTATTTATGAAAGGATATTAGAATGACCTAAATATTTATATTAATATATCGCTTTTTACCAAGTACTGTTTTTGTGTCAATAGTAACTACAATTTGAATATTAACTTTGTGAGTGAAATAGAAACGCAAACATACTGGTAAAATAAAAGAGCATGATTACCTAATCAATGGATAGGACGAAATGCACCCATTGAATGGCCGGCTAGATCCCCTGATTTATCAGTTTTGGATTTTTTCTTGTGGGGTGTACTAAAGGACACAGTATACAAAAGAACATATGAAACAATCGACGATTTAAGAGAAGCTGTCTTAGTTGCTTTTAATAACATCGCTAGGCGTAAAGTCCGCAATGCTACAAATTCTGTTGTGAAGAGATGCAATTTGTGTATTAATAATAATGGAGGTATCTTTGAACATTAATAATGTTGTGTGCCCTTAATAAAAGTTCTTATAGTTTTCATTTTATTACTACATAAGATTTCAAAATAAGTTTTCGTTTGGTTTGTATTTTATCAGCTCGAAATTCAATTGTTTTCCATAAAAACCATAAAAATGTCTATATCCTCTTTATTTTTTAAAATAACCATATCAAACCTTATATCATTGTAATCAGCAAAAAATAAGCTTTTTAATGATGTTAAAACCAACTATGGTTTCCGTTTAAAAAAACACAAGTTTGTGTCATAACTCGATAATGGTGAACGAAGAAAAAATATTAGCTAAATAGTTTTATTTGGCGTAAAATTATCTAAAACTTTTGTCTGAACACTTTTTCTCTAAAATTACTATTAACAATGCTAGGCATGTTTAAAGAAAATCGTAAAATTTAGTTTTCTTTGAATATCTAATAAGCCATGAAGGTTATCGGAGAAACAAAGGCAGTTTAAAAACAAACTCGTAAAACTGCGCATCTTTCCCCATTTAAGCGTTTTTCTATCTCCAGTAGTTTCTGAGATCCCAATGCTAAACATTCAAAAAAACTCACCCTGTATATATATATAATTTATTTTAAACGAAATTATCGACCGTAATATATTTAATAAAATAAATTAAAAGCGGGCAAACGGTCTGTCAATTAAAAAACTCATTTATTAAGTATCCCTATATTTCGCAACAACTTTGTTGCTTCTTCCGGAGATACTACAAGATTAATGAGAAATAACATTAAATAAATAAGAGTATAAAGCAGTAATAAAATACTTACAAAATGTAGAGTTGAAAAAAATAATAAAATTGACGTACAAGGACAATAAAATTGATTAGATTTAAAACTTAAAGTAACTATAGATATAAGCCTTTAAAACCTTTAAAAAACATGTATATGTAAAAGTTAAAACATGAAAAATAAAAAAATATAAAACGAAACATATGTCGTTTTATACAGACAATACATACAATATCAAAGACACGTTTTCATTTGTTAATCAGATACAAGGTCTCACACATCCCAACAATCATATGTTGATTTCATTTGATGTTATATCGCTTTTTACGAATATACCATTACAACTAATGACAGATAATCATCATAATCATAACTAGTAAGTGGGACATAATCGATCCACACACTGACTTATCTAAATCAAATTTTTTGTCGTTAATCATTTTTATATTTAACAACACATATTTTTCGTTTAATGGGAAATTCTATAGTCAAATATTTGCAACTCCTATGGGTTCGCCCATCAGCCCATTAGCCCCCATTAGCAAAGATAGTTATGGATCAGTTGTTGGAGAGTGTGATGGCTAAGCTTTCATTTCCATTACCGTTCTTGTACAAGTATGTTGAATACATTGTTTGCTCTATGCCACAAGAAAAAATAGATCTAACATTAAAAATTTTTAACAGCTACAACAAACATTTACAATTTACTGTGGAAAAAGAAAATAATAATAGCGTGCTCTTCTTGGACGTTTTAGTAATTCGACGATAATAATTGCATCATTTTGAATTGGTATAGAAAACCAGCTTCATCTGATCGGTTCATTAATTATCACTCTTATCATCCTTTCAATCAGAAGTATAACATCGTTATAGCTATCTATGAGAAACAGAATAGCACATATATGCCACGAAACCTTTCTTAATGACAATCTTAAAGAACTTTTCAACATCTTCGTTAACAATGGCTATCCTAAGCACATACTTAATAAATTGATATATATAGCTCAAACTTTTTTGATGGCCCTACTGAGGACGTTCCTGCAGAAAGTGTGATTTACAAGAAAAACCCGTACATTGGTGGTCTTACTCATACAATTGTATCACATTTCAAACAATTTAATGACATTAAAATAACTAAATACAACACCTATACTTTGAAGAAGTTGTATAGTAAGATCAAAGACATGACACCTTTCTTTTTAAATAGTCATGTTGTCTACAGGCTAGCATGTTCGGATTGTTGTTGCGTTTATATAGGTCAGCCATCACAGTGGCTAAAACAGCGCATTACACAGCATAAAATGATGTCCGTATTGGAAAGAGATCTTGTGCATTGGTGGACCATGCACTTAATCGTGACCATACATTCAATTCTGTTGACGTTAAGATCTTAGACGTTGAAAATAACCTTAAAAAAAAGAACCTTTTTAGAAATGGTCCACATTAACAGAGACACAAATAACGTAAATTATAGATCTGATACTAACGGACTAAGTATAATTTATTTTAATATACTCGGTTTGACGGTTTCGGTTTCATTGATCATCTAAAAATTGTTTTGTTATTTGGTCCATATATTGTTAAATTTATAATGCATTATTTTTTTATATACTTGTGACTTTAGTTTTTTGCTATATGTTTCGTTTTATATTTTTTTATTTTTCGTGTTTTAACTTTTACATATACATGTTTTTCAAAGGTTTTAAAGGCTTGTATCTATAGTTACTTTAAGTTTTAAATCTAATCAATTTTATTGTCCTTGTACTTCAATTTTATTATTTTTTTCAACTCTACATTTTGTAAGTACTTTATTACTGCTTTATACTCTTATTTATTTAATGATATCTCTCATTAATCTTGTAGTATCTCCGGAAGAAGCAACAAAGTTGTTGCGAAATATAGGGATACTTAATAAATGAGTTTTTTAATTGACAGACCGCTTGCCCGATTTTAATTTATTTTATTCTATATATATATATATATATATATATATATATAAATAATATATATATAGTAAATTCAATCAGTTGGCGATTTAAGGTCTGGCTTTACTTTAAAGTATATATATTTAAAACAACCCAACATGTTTAGTTGAGTATGTTTCACATACTCAATACAGAAAAGATAACATCAAGAAAATTAAAACAATCTTACCAGATAATAATTATCCACCACAACTTATAGACCAAACAATTAAAAAAGAGTACACCAAATATACAACACAGCAGACACCAATAAAAATTTGAACAATGACACAACATATATCACGATTCCATATGTTCCACAACTACTAGAAAAAATTAAATACACTTTAAAAAAATATGATATAGCTACAACATATAAATTTAGTAATACTAATAAACATTTATTTTCAAAACTTAAACCTAAAATAGAAAAAATCGAGAAACACATGTCATATATAAAATACCATGTCGCGATTGCGATAGTTACTACATAGGCCAAATAAAAATACAAGCCCACAAATACTCTAAAACAGACAAAACTGCTTTACCTACACACAAACTACAACGCGATCACCATTTCGATTTTGAAAACACACAGATAATTGATAAAGAACAACACACAATGAAAAGAGACATTAAAGAAATGATTAGTATTAAACAGGAAAAAAATTCAATTAACAACAGAAATTATATAAAAAATTTAAGCAGTATATACTATAACTTAATTGTGTAACGATCTGCATTTTACCATCATAATATATGTTGCTGTCATATAATTATATATCCCATGTCATTTAAAAATCTATACATTTGCTTATCATGCGACTGTTCCTTGTTTTGATTCCTGTCTGGTTGTCCGAGTAGGTTTTCGTGATTTTCCTTCTCGTTTAAGGCGAATGCCGACAGCTTTGCATCTTAAGTCGCTCCACGGGCGCATACATAATAATAACTAATGTCTTGTGTTTCCCTGTTTTTGTTGTTTATCCATTTTAATATACCAAGGCATGATTTATTATTATTAAATTGGAATGTATCTTTGAATTATTTTATCCATAGCAACTACAAATGTATGACATTAATATACTTTATATTTATATTTTGTATTCCTTGAGAAAGGCATCATTAGCCGAAACATGTACATGTAGGATTGTTTTAAATATATACATTTTGAAACAAAACTAGACCTTAAATCGCCAACATATTGAATTTACCATAACATACAAAGGTCACGAAATAATTATCCTATATATATATATATATATATATAGATATATACATATATACATAATATTTCAAAGACGTACGTCTTAATTAAAAATGATAAACGTGTGTTGTATTACAGTGGATATTTATGTGTGTAAGAAAAAGATAAACAACAATTTGCTATTCACACTTTCGCAGTACGAACTTAAAAGAAATAATTTATGAACTGTACCTATCTACTGTTTCTCATAACCATATTTTTCTCCATTTGTGAGCATCAACAACAAGAATGTTCAATCATTCCATTGCATAAAATAGTACGTAACGGCTCCCCGGACGGTTTAAATTAACAAAGTACTCGGGTCAATTCCATCGATTTATTATTCCAAATGTGTAACCAATTGGGCATTCCTGCTAGAATTCCCAAACACCCAAAGTTGCCCGCAAATAAGGCGTACATATGAAGAAAGAGAACATCATCGATTAGCACGAGAAATTATACGACCATAGGGGGTAATAACGTAGCACACTCCTATTACACACGAAGTTTCCTTATCGATATTACTGTCTCTTTTCATCTCAGTGGTTTGCATCAATATTATGTTGGTTAAAGTTCTAAATTCTTCGTTCTCCTCCTAACGGGAAATTACACAAAGTTTGCGTCAAGTATGTGCGCGCATGAGTTGTCTATGTGCCTCTGTGGAAATGTGTGTGAAGCTACTACATTATATATACAGAAAAATATATAGCAATGACGATTTAACGATCGTTTAACATTTTAATGCATTAGATATATTAGGTTGATGCATTAGTTTGTAAGGTCTTCGATTTCTCGGGTGAGAGCGCATTGAAAGGAAATTTTTAGGCATACGTCAAAGCTATATTGATTGAATAGTTTGAATTTGTGGAGATATTGTCCGAGGATGATTCAAATTTGAGTGGCATTGTACTTTTGTCAAGTCGATACAAATTACAAATTAACCCAACCCATTTGATACCATTATACTTGTTCAAGTCTGAGTACAAAATTTTTATTAAAGGCGTAGCGCCACCTATTGTCTAATAGTATAAATTATGGCTTACATAGTTGCTAGCAATTATATGCTACTATTCTGCTAATGCTTCATAGTCATATTGTCATTTAGCGGGATTTTTTTTACCGACAATGTAGCTAAATACACGATTTTAGGAAGTCGTGCAAATTTTAACAAGTTCAAGCGTGTTACCGTCAAGAACATTTCAGGATATTTTTGTTTTTACGTGTTTTTGCAGTGTTCTGGTTGATTCTCCATTTTAAGAAATCAATTTATGTTTCATAAAGAGTTTATGTCTTGTTGTACAAGGGACTTGAAAATAAAAAAAACACGGTTGATATTTTTTAGGATTTTATTTTAAATATGCTGAAAGTAATTCCCTTTATCAATGTTGATATACTTGACCATTCTTTCTTTTCACTGTTTAAAGGGTCCCAACCAACCTTCTTTCGGAATATCTCCAAAATAAGTGTCAATCTCTTCTTTAGATGAAAACCTTCTTCCCCGAAAATTACATTTATTCCCAAAAAATAGCCAAAAGTCACACATTGCTAAATTAGGTAAGTACAGCGGATGCTCTATTGCTTTTATATTTTTCCCAGACAAAAGCTGGAGAGTTTAAACTGCCATATGGGACGATGTATTATGATGGTGGAGCATAATTCCCTTCTCTGGAGTTCTACTGAATACTTCAGGCAAACATTTTGCACTGTACCACTCAGCTGTAACTGTCTTTTATCCATCTAGCTTAATTACATTTACTAAGTCCGTATATCTGAAGAATACCGCATACATAACCTCTTTCATAGTTCGCTGCTTCTTAGTCATTGTAGGAGTTTCGTCATCTTCGTGAATCCATACACGACTCTCTTGACGGGTAGGAAGATCGAAAAATGGGGATTTAAGTTTCGTCACCTGTCACTATCTTGGAAAGAAATTTGGTCCCCGCTATTATTTAAGAAATTTAAAGGTTCATGGCAAATTCTTACACGTTATGCTTTTTGGAAGTTAGCTGCGCCACACAAAATGACTTACCACTTTTGTTTAATGCAACTGATACTCTATGATTGTTTTAACAGCTAAAGATCCAATCTTGAGTTGATACTCTATTACTGCATAAGTAGCTTTATTGTCTTCTTCAATTATTTATTTAACAGTTGCAATGTTTTTGTTGGTAACAGCCGTAGGTGGTCGCCCTGTTCCTTTTTGATGCTGAACAGAATTCCTTTCGCGTTCAAATTCCGCATACCATCGGTAAATTGTAGCCAATGTGCTTGTTCAATAAAAACTGAATCTAACTCTTATTGCACTGATAAGCGCTTAAACGTCTTTGAAAATGATAATAAATTATGATTCGACAGTGCTCTCTGGTTAATTCCATTTCCTTTTACTATTAAAGAATAAGTAGCTGAGTCATAATGAACGTAACTTCAACAACAAATCTACAAATGACAGATAAATAGTTGCTTTAAATAAACACTGTATGATTGATTATCACAGTCTGCGAGACTTTCTTATTCTCATTAAATTCAGCTTATCCCTCGTATTATCAAAGGTGGACTAAACATTGCTGTACTTGTTTGAGTACAATATGTAAATAGATGACTCGGTATTGTGGTATTTACAGAGATTGCATGCAGCCGTATAATTAAAAAGACTTCCAGAGTATTCCAACTACTAACTTTTATAACAAAAAATATGAAACTTTAGCTGGGGCCAAAGATAATTTACCTTGTCTAGAATCGGACGATACAATTGACATGATTATAGTTCTTCCGGATTTACTAGATCCTCAAACAGATGAGGAAGAAATAGATGAGATCTAAGCAACGAAACTCAAAACGCCAATTCTCTTGGTAGAATTGGAGAAATTGAAATTCAATATGAAATAGACTCTGAAAGTAAAGATGAGGATAATATCCCCTTCGAAAGTTTGAAAAAAAAATGGATAGATGAAAAACAATCCAAACCAACCATTCCAAGCTGAAGAAGAACCTAAATTGAGTGACAATATTAGTGACATGGAAATGAAGAACGGTCGACTACATGTTATAATATTTACCGAGTATTCTTCACAGCTTCAACTTCACAACTTGAAGGAAAAGAACCATGAAATCTTTGAAGCATTACTTGATAATGATGTGTTTGACCGCCTAGTAAACGAAACCAATAGGTACTCATAAAAATAATCACAACTTTTTTGTGTCTAAAGCGAACGTAAAGCAATTTACTGGCACTTTTTGCTGAGTGGTTACAATAAAATGCCACGGAAAATGCTATTGAAGTCTTGATGAAGACGCTTGAGTAAAACTAGTTTTAAAGGCAGTTTCTAGAAATAACTTCCAAGAAATAAAAAAGAGTATATTAATTTAGCCAATAACATCCATTTGAATCTAAGTAAATAAACTGGCAAAAGTTAGACCCTTGCCGAAACTTTTCGACCAGCGACTTCAACAGTGGGGCATTTTTGAGTGTGACTTATCCATCGATGCAGGCATGATAAAATATTTTGGCCACCATTCGGCTAAATAATTTATATACAAGGTAAACCCGTTTTGGATATAAAGCGTGGATGCTTTGTAGTTCATCTGAATTTTGCTTTGCTTTTGATATATACTGTGGGGTGAAAAACTAGTAACGAGTTGAAAAAGACTCGACATTAGCATCTCAGGTGGTTCTAGATGTTTTATCTATAGTGGCAGTACCCTCGGATCATATCGTGTTTTGCAACTACTTCACAAGTCACAGTCTGTTAAAAATTGCTGAAAAGTCACGTTCATAAACGGAACGTACAGACGCGTTTCGCTCTTATTGGAGCTTATCAATGTACGGTATCTCGAAGACGGATATGGCTTTTCACTTCTATACTTTGTGTATATATAGTTAACATTCTGAACTTACTGCAAATGAGAATTAATGAATATTAAATCCCATTCTTACATGTAAATGTCGCCTTATGTGATGCGTTCATAACTACAATCCGACAAACCAAGTTTGTACAAGTATGTAGAACACACCTCGTCGCGACTCTGACCTTCCTGGTTATTAGGATAATTAAAAATTACTGAAAAGCCACGTCTATCAACGGAACGTAAGACGTGTTTCGCTCTTATTGGAGCTTATCAATGTACGGTATCTCGAAGAGGGATATGGCTTTTCACTTCTACACTTTGTGTATATATAGTTAACATTCTGAACTTACTGCAAATGAGAATTAATGAATATTAAATCACACACAAGTGAAAAGCCATATCCGTCTTCGAGATACCGTACATTGATAAACTCCAACAAGAGCGAAATGCGTCTGTACGTTCCGTTGATGGACGTGGCTTTTCAGCAATTTTTAATTATCCTAATAACCAGGAAGGTCAGAGTCGTGTCGAGGTGTGTTCTACATACTTGTACAAACTTGGTTTGTCGGATTGTAGTTATGAACGCATCACATAAGGCGACATTTACATGTAAGAATGGGATTTATAATATTCATTAATTCTCATTTGCAGTAAGTTCAGTCTGTTAAAAATATTGTAGACAAGTTTGCAGAGTAACAGGGACTATTCGTGATAATAGAACAAAAAAGTGTCCATCAAATGATATAAAAATTAAGACATTTACACACAAATATGATTCAAAATCAAAATTATTATTTGTGCGGTGGACCGATAACAATGTTGTGACGATGGCCACGAATTATGACACAATAACTCCCCTACAAAGTGTTAAAAGGTGGTCGACTGCCCTCTGTCAGATTTCTAGTTTTTTCGATTTCTATTAAGCAACCTCCGAGGAATGTCTTTTAATAATGATTTTTGCGTTCAAAATACTAGGCTTGACAACTTCTTCACTTCCAAATCATCGGATTTTTCAGGACACTGAATCGAAAAAGTACCAAATCGGGGAAGCAATGGGGAAGCAATCGTAAATATTGAAAGGATATATTTTTGATTAGTTTATGCTTTTTGTTTGTTAACAACTTAAAGGATTTTAAGTTCAATGAAGACGCCAAGAACTTGTGCGTTAACCCAATATGTGTCGGGAATGTCTACTAACTATAGCTCGATTAGACTAAATAATGTTCAAATTCTAGTACCGTAGATTTAATTTCATCGTCAAATAAACCACAAATGAAATTAAATTCCTCGTATTTAGTATTTATTTCAATAGGCATCCATCACACAAAAACAAGAGCAAGTTGAAATCAATTGTTCAATAAACATTAAATGAGGTTATTAGATATTCGAAAGTAATTCGAAACACCTAACTTATGCAATAAAATCATTCACAGTGCTGGCAATAACCCAGTCCCGTTAACGCAATTATAAGCACCCTTACCTACTTCCATATAAGTCGTGTTAAAGTCGTTTAATTGTTCGCACTATTGTCAAGAGCAGCTGCGTATAGCATAGGTACGCGACTTCGCAGTCAAGAAATATTGTTTATTGTGCCACCCGCCTAATAAACATCAAAAGGACCCGTGTTCAAACAGAATTCGACTCTAATAACAAGTTTCCACTTATATAACATCCGTAGTGTCGTGGTTTCGAACTCGAAATTACGACACGTGACTGGTTTGAGAGTTTGGAGTGGGAGGCAAGATAAATTAGATAAAGTTACAAACTGTACATGTTCTTTTGATCCAAGAAATATGTATTTGCGAATCCATTGCATCTTGCGGTGAGTATATTAAAGTTATTTTAAGTGGAATGAAGTGATTGCATAACTTGCATAAAATGGTATGGATCTTATGTATAGAGGAATTCAAGAGTTTTAGTGTAATAAAATCTCTAAAATTATTTCAATTGGAAATGATTTTTTTTTAAATTTTAATCGAAATCGCTTACATCTAGGAATAACCAAGGACAATTTTTATTCTGCATATTTATTAATGACTATAGGCAGACGAATATTCCCGTGAGTGGTTGTGTCCTAGGCGTAAGAGGCGTCCTAAATCTCACTCGTCTTTCCCGTTCTTTTCGATCTTCTAGGGAATAAATTTCGTTTTGAATAAATTGTCTTTTAGCTTCGTTTTTCGGGTTTATATTTTTGATTTGCGGGTAGGACCTCAAATATTCCCGTGGGTGGTTATGTTCTAGGCGTAAGAGACGTCCTAAATCTCACTCATCTTTCCCGTTCCTTTCGATCTTCTTGGGAATAAATTCCCTTTAAATAAGTTCATCTTCGCCGTTTAGAACATTTCTGTTCGTATAAGTTCCGTACCGCTCATTACCGTTTCGTTCAATTGCGTCTCGTTCCGTTTTTGGGAGCTTATTGTTTTTTGTTTATTGTGGCGGTTTTGAGCGAACGTTCTTGATGTTTGGATATTGTTTCTTTCTCTTTTCTCGTTTTGGACTTATCTCAATTTTGATTATCTCGATTTTGACTTTTGGATTTAGACTTTTTCTGATTTGGACTTTACACTCTCGATTTTGAGTATTTTTGGTATGCTTCGTTAGAGTTGATTTTGTCGAGTTTTTACCGTTTCGGGATTTTGGAGATCGTTGGATCTTATCTGTCTTGCCTTGCCTTCCTCTAACGTGGTGTTTGATTCTCGATTGTGACTTTGAATTCGCTAAGAGTTTGCTTACCGAATATATCTTTTCGATTTTGACACCGTTATGACGGAGTTTGGTGTGTCAAAAAATTTCTAGCCGCCTAACTACCTACCGTCATCGGAATGGATTTCTGACCCTTCCTACGTTTCTCTCGCGTATTTTTGTTCAGTTGTTTAGCTTTGCGCTTTCTTTCCGCCTTCAGCGTGTCAGTCAATTCTTGATCTAGTTTGGACTTTAAACTTTGCGATCTATTACCGTTTCGTTTCTTTTTTTTTGTCTCCTAGTCTGTTAGACCGCAGTCTATTGATTTAGAATTCCTTCAGTTTTTTTTGTTGTGTTCCGACTTCTTCCTCTTTCCCTCTTATGTAGAGTTTTGGACCTCCTCGGTGGGCTGTCTGCGAGGCAACCATTTTCCTTGTTATTTTTTTTTTCAGTCGATTTGCCGAACGACACCGTGGTGAGTTGTTGTGTCGGCCATCTCGTGGTTTCGTTCCGCTGGGTGGGCCTGGGTATTTCTGGAGGTTGCTTCCTTATCGGAAACTTTCAAGGAAGTTTCCTTTGAAGGTGAGAAGGGAGTTGCTACGTTTTAAAATATCTTTTTCATATTTACTAACGTTTTATCGCTCTGTATACTTGATTTGTTTTAAATTTCATCATTTTCATTTTCTCGAGTACGTTGTCGTGATCTATGTTATTTTATTTCTATGGTATATTCGCTAGATCCCCGCAATCGCCTCGACTAGAGTCTGGCGATAGATATTCATGCGTTGTGATACGATAAGTCAGGTAGGTTGGGCTATTAAGGTTTCCAATTTTGAGTGTATAATAAAGTGGCGTAATTGTGCGTAGTATATATAAGTCGCATTATCGTGGATAAAAACGCAGAGCGTTATTAGTGTAGAATTGCCGAATACCGTTTTTTTTTTGCGAATTTGTGGGAGAAAAATAAGGAAAACTCCTTAATTATAGTATTTCATAACATTATATTAAAATATTGCTCTATAGGAGGTAGTGGGGATGTAAAATTTTGCATTTTTTAAATATTATTATTTAAATTCTCATTCGTAATGATGTTAGCTACGTTCTTCATTACACAAAAAAAGAATACATTACAGTGCATGTATTTATAGAGGATTACTGCTGAATGGCGCCAAAGCTATGTGAATCTCAAGAGTACGTACAAATATCTAACTGGAAATTTATTTGTAATTCATTAAAAATTTAGAAATTTTTAAAATATAATTAAAGTCAGTCCATATCTTTGCTTATTCTTTATTTACCAAAATGCAGCTGTACTTCAAGTCCATTGACCTGAAAAAATCTATGAAATTCCTAGGCATTGGTTAGACGATATGTTTAACAAAGTTTCTATTTATAAAAGTAGTAATTGTTGATATTTTCATATTAATACACTTATGTACAAACATTTAAACACGATTACGATATTTTTTTTGTGGATATCATTAATAGCCTATACGTCGAATATATCTACAAAGCTGTGCCGCATTAATTAAAATGTGATTCAAATTAAAGTTTGAACGTTCTTCTAAAAGTAAAATTAGGTATTATATTTATAATAAAACAAAAATCGTCATAAAACAAAGATTTTTATCTAGCGTGTTCATAGCGTGTCTAATGGTATAGATACCTGGTTTTTAATTATTTGTATGTTTGGCCTGGCCTGGTCCTGGCGTGTCTGACAAATATTATCGCTGAACTTTTCCCTGGGTTGATGGAGATTCACCAGTTGGGGAACCATTCTTCCAGGGTGTCGATGGCTTCTGGGAGGAGTCGTTGGATTATCCAGGGGGATCGGGAACGGGAGAATATGAGGATATCGTCTGCATATAAGGCGAGGTGAGTTTTGGGGTATTTTTGTATGTCATGGATGTATAGATTAAATAGGAGAGGGGAGAGGTATTATGTTTATAATAAAACAAAAATCCTAATAAAACAAAGAATTTTATGTTGCATGTTCATAGCGTGTCTAATGGAATAGATACGCGGTTTTTAATTTTGTATGTTTGGCTTGGCCTGGTCCTGGTAGATTAAATAGGACATGGGAGAGTACAGCACCTTGCGAGACTCCGGCCATGATAGGTCGGAGGGGCTGAGGTAAATCTTTTTAGGATAACAGTGAAGGAACGATCGCTGAGGAAGGATTTGATGATGGATTAGGGATTTGGGTATGTTGACCTGGATAAACTTTAAAATGATTCCTTCGTGCCAGACTCTGTCGAAGGCTTTGGCCACGTTAAGGAGGACTGCTCCCATTGCTTATCAAAGATTGTATTAATAAATGCGATGTGGCATCAGACTTTTATACGGTCCAGCTGTCTGGCGCGAGTTACAAGTTCCAACACGTTTCAACATGTCCGCGGTAGGATTGCTAAATTGCAGCAACAAAACCACAGAACATATCAGCTTTTTACCAATTTCAGATTCTCGGCAATATTGTGTCAGTACTTTTTTATGAAAATAGAATAAGACGCTTTTATAAAGCATTAGTATTAAAAATTTAAAATAATCCAAAAAATTATTATTTTTTATAAAAAATCTGTGATTTTTTATTTTTTTATTTTAACAAAAAACGCCTTGTTTCCAAATACTTCACAACCTGTCAAGTAATATAACATAACCTAAAATTTACTGTAAGCGTTATCAACTTTCATTATGTCGATTTTGTAAGAGAATTTATTATCTGTGTACAATACAAAATAACATCTACAAAATTTAATTCTCCGAGGCGTCCTAAAATGGTTTCTTCCGCGTGGGGGAACCTTTTATGAATCCGTCATGATTCTCTTAACTTAAATACGGAACAACTTTAACATCTTCATCGCTTACTGAAAATAAAATCCCACCGCCATAGAATCATCAGACACACCGGTCATAAACTAGTTAGACGCTTTTCAAATCCCATAATTGGATTGCAAGATGCAGCCAACCGGCAAGCGGAACGAGCCCTATCTTACGTATTCCATCTGCAACAATTTAAGAGTAATCCGGGTTTAAACATAAAAAAAGAACCAACCGTTCCAGAACAGAACACTTCCGGAGCGATACTCTACCTTGCAGTTATGGCGTACGGTTAGGAGCCTGTAAATATCCACGTAATAGTCGAAAAGCTATAATGTCTGAACGTTCGAAGACGTGATTCTTGGCCATCTCGAGATATTCAATTCGTAGCGTGTATGTAGTGGCCCTCGAGCAAGATATTCTTCGCTCTATACTCCGGAAATAAATGCTGGAAATAGTACTTATCATTTTTCAATGGTTACTTTGGAGTGTCTGACTGCTGTTTTCGTATTGTTCGAGCATTTTTGATATATAAATGTGCGATTGGATTGCGAATCCCATTCTAAATATATAATACTTTAGAATGGGGTAATAAAACTTGTAATGTTTGTTGATTCTTTGTAGAAGCTCCGGTACCTGAATTAGCTTTAATTGCCTCATTCATCGTGGTTTTGTTCACAACAATAGAAATCACTAAGTATAAATTGGAAAAATTATCTATCTAAGTTTTAAATTAACCCATTAAGGCCCAAGGGTAAAAATAACTAAAATCTTGAAAAGAAAACGATTTAGTTTTATTAAATATTCACAAAGATAGAGACACATAAACAAAAAAAATGAAAAACTTTAAACCTGAGGCTACAATTAAATGTTGCGTATACGCAACGTTGGGCGTACCCACTAGCATATGTGAAAACTTTCAAAGCAGGTGGGATGTAAATTTTTTTCACATATAGATCGTGGTACTTTTACATTGTCTGCATCTACGTCTAGCTTTATTTTCTTGCTCCACAATATGTTGATATTTATCAAACTGGACTTCGGGTAAAAGAGCAAATTTCGATGGTCGTCCAAGATTAGGTTTACTTGTTCCAGTTGCTGTCTCAGAATTCTCATCTTCTACAAAAGCGTCTTCACTTTTTATTAGAGCAACAGCCAGATACGAACGGAAGTTAAAATGAAACATTTTCTCATTATTAGCCCTATTGTACACTTTCCATGAATTCACTATCACGCTATCAACCACATTGATGAAAAGTGGCCACCATCACTTTTTGCCTCTAACACGAATTCTATAGTTGGCGATGCCATTATCATGTAAGTCTACACCACCCATATTTTGATTGTAGTCGTTTATAACGTTAGGCTGTTGCACAGAAATATTGCGTTTTTCTTTTCTGCTGTACCTTTTCAAAGATACAAGAGGTTCTATAGTACCATTGTTGGTCGCAACAGTGACAACAGAATTGTCGTTCCATCTTACAACCGTAATTTGGTTTGAAGAATCAAAAGAATAATCATATGATCCGCGATCTTTCCTTTTCACAATTTTGCAAGACTCTAAGGTATTATTAGATGTTCTGTTTTCTCTTACTGTGCCGGTAGCAAAAAATTCCTTTTGACCCGATGAACACAAAATGTTATGAGATGTAAAGAAATTGTCGAAATAAATACGGTGACAAGACGGATTTTTTACGACGGACAACAAATCCATTACTACTTGTTCCCCTAAACTTAGTTCTCTCTTTTCTGTGATTGCTACACCATAAGGAATAAATTTGTAAAGGTAACCATCGGAACTGCACAAACACCATAATTTAAACCCAAATCGTATGGGTTTACCTTTTATGAACATTTTGGCCGAATGCCGACCATAGTATGGCACCATTTCCTCGTCAATGGATAGATTCTTAGAAAATATACCAAACGTTGGAAATTTCAATAAAAATCACAGTATTTTATTTACACAACTCACTTCATTAACTGTTAATATGCAACTGAAACAAATCTTATCAATGCACGTTATTTGACACTAGCACGTCTAATCTTGTCGGAACTCGCAGACAACAAGTCTAGTATTCCCAACGTTGCGTACGCGCAGCATTATCTTTAAAGCTGATTTTCTAAGAGTTTTGTCATTTGAATTGGAACGAATTTTCGTCTATGAAAGAATAAAAGTCTAATATGCATATTGTAAAAAACTTAGCTGTAGGTTAATATATAAATATTTACGAATTTTTTAATTTCTGCAAATTCGCAAATATGATTTTAATGGTTTTATAAAAGTAATAAGTTTCAATACTGTTCCAACGTATGTACCCACGAAGAGCTGGGAAATGGTTAAATTTATAACACAATATATATTCAAAGCGGTTTTATTTAAGTATTTATAGAAGAAAAAAAAATTTCTAAAATGTTTCTTTTACGCAACGTTGGGTAATAATGGGTTAAGAGCGGTTTTATTCAATCTTCACTTAGTCTTTCTAAATATCTTTATGATTGCCGGTATAAATTTCGTACAATAATTTCTCTGTTCTTTGTTTATTAAATCTTACTATGATTTTTATGTGTTTAACAATGTTTTTATCAAATAATCATCCTTAAATATATATCTAATATATAAAAATAAATATGTGTCTGTTTGTTTCGTATAGACCCCGATACCGTTCATTCGATTGCGATGAAACTTTGGTAAATTGATGTTTTCGTGCCGGAGCACAGTAGTTCAATAAATACAAGCCAGCTAGACAAAAATCACTTCAAGGAATCGTTTAACTAATGATCACTAGGCTTCGGATAATCATGCATTTGCATGAGTGCATATGCAAATGCATATTTTAGTTGTTGTTATATAACGAGCCACCGAAAAAATTCATAATTGGAGTAGACTGTGAAATTGGGTTTGTACTTTAGCCACTTCCACATAATGACATTTATTATTTGACATTGAAACTATAAGTTTGTGTCAAATTTTTCAAAACTCTTATTAAGAAAATTAAATTTATTTAAAAAATGGTATTCAACATAGAACAAAAAGCAAAAATTATCGAATGTTACTTCCGTACAGGTGTGAAAGTAAATGGCGAGTGGCAGTATTCTATTACGGAATGCATGGCTGATTTTAGTGTAGAACATCCTGAATTAGTGTTTGACTACAATGATTTTTACAATGTTTTGACAAATTGTGTAAAGTTATTCAGAGAGACTGGTAGCGTCGGTCGAAAAACTGGAAGTGGACGGCCATCTAAACGTACAGCTGATAATATTGAAGCCCTTCAGCATATTATTGATGAAAATCCAAAAACACCCATTTCAGTAGTGACCCAACAAACAAATTTATCTTATGGTACGTGCCAATTCATTCTTAAAAAAGTCTTACATTGTCATCCATACAAGCTGCAATGTTTTTATGAACTTTATCCAGTGGATTATTTATGACGAGTGGAATTTTGTCAATGGTTTCAAAATAATCTACGCAATCAGGATAACCTTAACACAGTTTTTTTCACGGATGAGGCCTGGTTTTGTCTTTCTGGATATGTTAATTCACAGAATATGAGGTGTTGGTCCTCAGAAAATCCTCATTTTTTTGTTGAAAAAACATTGCATCCGCAAAAAGTTGGTGTTTGAGTTGGAATATGTCGAAGAAGATTGGTGGGTCCCATTTTTTTTTGAAGGTACACTTACTGCTGCACGATATCGCAATGAGATACTCGGCTCATTCACAAATCAACTGGATGATGAGGAATTACAAAATGGGTATTTCCAACAAGATGGTGCAACAGCACATACGACCAGAGAAACACTTCAATATCTCAGAGAATTTTTCGATAAGAGAATAATAAGCAGGAACACTGAAATCCCATATCCAACTAGGTCTTGCGATTTAAACATATGTGATTTTTTCGTATGGCCATAGATCAAAAATTCGATTTATTCAACGCCAATTCATAATCTGGAACAACTGAGAATTCGCATAACAGAAAAGTGTGAAGAGATCAACAACTCACCGCAAATGCTGCATAAAGTTTTTGCTGGATTGTGGAGAAGAGTTGGTTTGTGTTTAGATGTAAATGGACAACATTTTCAACAACTTCTGTAGCTATATGTAAATTTTGATTATTATTTCGATATTAAATAAATTGTTTGTTTTCTTTTTTGTTGTAGTATCATTTTAATGCCATAACCTTTTGTTACAATGAAACCAAATGAAACTGTCAAGCATCAACTAATGTGTCATTATGGAAGTGGCTAAAGTACCAACCCAATTTCACAGTCTACTCCAATTATGAATTTTTTCGATGGCTCGTTATAAGTGCATATTTTTAGTCTTTTTTATTATAAATGTATATTTCACATTCTTTTCAGCAAAGTATTTTTTTTAAAACAGTCCGCGACTTCACATAAATATTTAATTTGTTTTTTGTATTTTCTTTTGAATCAAAGGAGATGGAAGGAGATGGAGGATGGAAATTTATAATTAATGAAATAAAAATGAAGAAGCAATATTTCTTAATTTATTACAACAGTTTTGTTAAATTATATTTACTAAAATCCTATTATAATTGTTTCGACGCACAGTATCTTCCTCGAAAGGTGTTGTAATTCAAACTATACCTAAAGGATTGTAATGTCAGATGATGGGATTTCAGGATCGCCATGTAATATTTGACTATCTAACTAAAAGCACAAATAATATGCATTGGAACGATTAAATGATAACATTTAATTCAATAACAAATATAACTGATACTTACTCTGTCTCTGATTGCATCTCTAACTGTCCAGACCTCTTAGTCTGTAGTTTATATATCGTCTCGTATCTCGGAGTGCTTTCTGTAACCCCTACTAAAGCTTCTTATTAATAAGATAGTTTTTACTGTAATGGAATTTACTCGAGAGGGCAAGTACATACTTTCTTATTTTTCCATTCATTAGATTCTAATGTCAGATTTAAAATATACGCTGGAGTTCAGAGGGCGTGTTCTCATCTAATGTATCTAGTATTTTTTTAATATCTTCAGTATTTAGTGCCACAGAGCAACTCTTTCTTTTTGATGGAATAGCCTGAAGTTCTAAATGTTTAGCGTTTTTCGCGTTTACCGCAGTGCGAAAATCAATGTCTTCAAATGTATTGATGGCCCGATTAAATTCATCGTAATATTTCTACTGCACCAGTTTGGCAGTAACGTTCCAAATAGTTTTCGCAACACCTTCCTTGTATTCACAGGAATCGACTTTTCGCATGTTGATATCCCAATCTTTAAAAATTTGGAAAAGTTCTTCATTATACGTGTTTCGAGTTAATTTGTAATTACGCTCATCGCAAAATTCTTGAAACTGTCGCAAAAAATATGCTTGCCTTTTTACCGTGTTGATTGGTTTACTACGAGGTGCATTCAAGTTCTAAGGCCTCCGATTTTTTTTCTAACTAACTACTCACCCGAAAACTATGAAACTGGTGTTACTTCTCGACGTAATCTCCCTGCAGACGTACACATTTTTCACAACGTCGACGCCATGATTCCATGGCCGCGGCGAAGGCTTCTTTAGGAGTCTGTTTCGGCCACTGGAAAATCGCTGAAGCAATAGCAGCACGGCTGGTGAATGTGCGGCCACGGACAGTGCCTTTCATTGTTGGAAACAGCCAAAAGTCACTAGGAGCCAGGTCAGGTGAGTAGGGAGCATGAGAAATCACTTCAAAGTTGTTTTCACGAAGAAACTGTTGCGTAACGTTAGCCCGATGTGCGGGTGCGTTGTCTTGGTGAAACAGCACACGCGTAGCCTTTCCCGGACGTTTTTGTTTCAGTGTAGAAAGGAACTTGTTCTTCAAAACATTTTCGAAGGATGCACCTGTCACCGTAGTGCCCTTTGGAACACAATGGGTAAGAATTACGCCATCACTGTCCCAGAACATACACCATCATTTTTTCAGCACTGGCGGTTACCCGAAATTTTTTTGGTGGCGGTGAAACTGTGTGCTTCCATTGAGCTGACTGGCGCTTTGTTTCTGGATTGAAAAATGACATCCACGTCTCATCCATTGTCACAATCGACGAAAAGAAGTCCCACTCATGCCTTGGTTGCGCGTCAACATTGCTTGGCAACATGTCACACGAGCAGCCTTGTGGTCGTCCGTTAGCATTTGTGGCACCCACCTGACTGACACTTTAAGCATTTTCAGGTCGTCATGCAGGATTGTGTGCACAGAACCCACGGAAATGCTAACACTGGAGGCGATCTGTTCAACTGTCATTCAGCGATCCCCCAAAACAAGTCTCTCCACTTTCTCGATCATGTCGTCAGACCGGCTTGTGCGAGCCCGAGGTTGTTTCGGTTTGTTGTCGCACGATGTTCTGCCTTCATTAAACTGTCGTACCCACGAACGCACTTTCGACACATTCATAACTCCATCACCACATGTCTCCTTCAACTGTCGATGAATTTCAATTTGTGTCACACCACGTAAATTCAAAAAACGAATGATTGCACGCTGTTCAAGTAAGGAAAACGTAGCCATTTTAAGTATCTAAAACAGTTCTCATTCTCGACGCTGCCGCTACAATTCCATCTGCCGTACAGTGCTGCCATCTCTGTGACGTATTGACAACGAACGCACGCTTATTTTAAAATAATGCAAATGCTTCTTTCTCATTCCAATCTGGAGAAAAAAAATCGAGGGCATTAGAACTTGAATACACCTCGTATTTTCGATTATTTCATCAATTAACTTTGCGGAAATATTGCCGAAACGAGTCCTGATGATAACTAACAAATCTGACAATTCAGTACTGTCAAATTGTTGATGTCGAAATCATAAACGCTGATTACGATTCGAAGACGTGCATGTCATTGATGATGTCAAAACAATGTTGCGAAATCATTTACAAAATCTATTGGCAAAATCGATTTGTTTACGTTTTAGGTTAGGGTAGTAAACGCTTATGTCAAACTTGCAATATTTAGGTTATAATTTATAAATAACCGAATTTATTAATTCTCTTACAAAGTAATCGAACAATAAAAACAGGTGAAAACTTTATACGTATTTAATAATAAATAGAATACTAAAATGACATATGTGTTACATCAGTCTATGTGTTGAAAGAAAATGTAAGGTGCCAAGTATTATAAATAGAGACCGGACACATCGGGCTGAAATGGACGTCATTACGACGGACGATATAAATAGTCTACAACATCTGTAAGCACATCACGCAGTTGTTGAATAGCACTATTCATTCGGTTAACCACACACAAAAAAATAGATGTACAGTTAACCGAATGAATAGTGCTATTCAACAACTGTCCGTCGTAATGACGTCCATTTCAGCCCGATGTGTCCGGTCTCTAATTATAAACCAACAACAACTTAAAAATAAGTAACACATTAATCTCAAAATAAGTCGTCGTTATTCCCAGAGTTTTCGCCTAACTTAATAATAAATTCGCCATTGTATTAAATATGCAATGGTATGGCGGCAGACGGAGAACTATGTGGCCATACAGATGGGCCAGATTATAAATTTGATAGACCGGTGTAGATCTATTCCTAAAGAGAATTATAACCACAAATATGAAAAACATCATGCCTCCAATATAGTACGTATGCTCTTCTTGGATCATCTTTTTTATAATGGTACCTAATGTTTCCATAAAGATGTTTTACCACCCATAGAAATATCTCTTTCAACAAGTATACTATTTAAAGATGTTAGGGTAATATGTTGTTCTATAATTATATCACAATTATATTATAATACAATCAATTTTTTCAAAAACTTTACTATTTCTGTACATCTCGTAGACAACATTACTTATAGCACCTTAAGGGAAGTAATCAATCTCCACTATGGGTTTTTGTCATGTTTCCGTTTGGGCCTACGAACTGCGAATCCTTTTTGTATTTACGAGGAAATTCAGCTTACAGATGTCACGTTTACTCCTAAACCTTTTGCTGCACGCTACAAAAAAAGTGCAATATGTAATATGAAATTATAACAAAACACAAATACGATTTTACTTCTACCACAGCTAATAAACGCACCAACCGTCCATCATTAACGCGTTCTGCTTCACAGTTTGCAGTTGCGGATGTAACAAGTCGCTTACATTGGCTGCAAAATGCTTTCGACATTTCAAACCAAGAGTAAACAAACACACGCAAAATATGACAGAACGATCTGTGTCAACACTGGACATTCACACCAACATAAATATGCATTAGCAATGATGTTGATATATAAATATTATAGCTGGTTTATTGTCTTTATGATGGTGATTCCGAAAATACTATTGATGACGTGCACGTCTTCGAATCCTGAACAGCGTATAGTAATCTAATCGTAGTTTTGACAGTGAATTTACAAGACTTCGTATATTTGATTATACAAGCGTGCGTATACTCGATTTACGTCATAATACGCCAATAACCGTTGTAATACATGACAACTACGGATAATGCTGCTTTTTCATTGGTTTATAACTTTAGAACGATATAGTAATTAAAATAATTCAAAAATACATAGATACTCCATTCAAAAATTTACCAAATTTTGATTGAGCTTGAAAACAGATTACACAGGCCTGCATAAAATTTGTGATTACGTGATTTTTGTTTGTTAAGCTCAGTTTTTATATAGCAATAACTAATTCAAATACAGTTGGTTTCTACCACCCACAGATGTTTTTTTGCACAAAAGAAAAAGAAAAAAACATAAAAAAATCTTATAATAGGTGTTTTAATACATTTTAAAATGAATGTACTTCGAATTCTAGGTATTAACCCAAAAATGATTTTCTGTTGTGGTTTTAAATAAATTTGTTAAATAGGCTCTCATTACCTGATGTAAATCTTTTATTACATGTATTAATTTTGGACAAGATTTCCGGGAATTTTTACCTGCTAAATACTATTTATTATGCTTTCACTTTATTAGTACTGCGAAGAAGGAATTCAAGTTAATCACTCCAAACAAAATGTATATTTTAATGTCATTTACTTCATTATAGCTCCGAGTGTCGATCAGTAAACAAGTAAAATTAATTTGTCTTTAGTGTTGTGCGTGGTATTTGATAAATAAACATTGCTTAAAATATGTCTAGGCGGTGTTGCAAAAAACAAACCAGATGATTCCTGTTATATTTGTGGATATTTCGTCTTGAAAAAGTTTAAGAGACCAATTGGTGAATTTGTGAAAAATGCATATTATGCTTATTTCAAAATTAAATTAGGAGATCAAGATAAAGATTGGGCACCACACGTTGTTTGTAAGGTATGTGAAGAAGGTTTAAGACATTGGACCAAAGGGAATAGAAAAAGCCTTCCTTCTGGAATACCGATGGTTTGGAGAGAACCGTAAAATCATCATGAAGATTGCTACTTTTGTCTTTGTGATATTAAGGGGCATAATAGAAAAACTTTGAAACATATTTTGTACCCAAATAACATTAAATCAGCTATCAGTCCAGTTCCTCACAGTGATCATGTACCTATACCTATACCCCCAAAGTACTACAAGAAGATATTGAAATCTCTTCAACTTCCGGCTCCGTACAGATGGATAGTGATTTTGAACTATCAACCTCAGGTCAAAACCAACCTCAGCTATTTTCACAAGCCGAACTGAATGATTTAGTAAGAGATTTGGGACTTTCAAAAGATCTTTCTGAAGTACTGGGGTCTAGGTTGAAACAAAAAATTTGCTTGCCCCAGAAACTACCTTCTCTTGGTATAGAAATCGTGAGGCTGGATTTGTAAAATATTTTGCACAAAACGGACTACTAGTGTACTCCCAAGCAATTGCTGATCTACTTACTTTCCTCGGAGCTCCTGAGTACACACCTTCTGACTGGAGAGTTTTCATCGAATCTTCAAAAAGGAGCCATAAAGCTGTTCTTTTACATAATGGCAATGTTTTTGCTTCTGTTCCGGTCGGCCATTCTGTTCATTTAAAGGAAAACTATGAAGATTTACTGGAATTACTTTTAAGAATACAATAGGAAAATCACAACTGGGAAGTGTGTGGAGATTTATAAATTTTAGGCATTCTCTTGGGTCAGCAGTCTGGATATACTAAATTTCCATGTTTCCTGTGCGAGTGCGATAGCAGAAATTGAGAAGAGCATTGGATAAAAAGAAACTGGCCACAAAGGGTGACTTTAACACCTGGAACCAAAAATGTAATTCGCGAAAGTCTTATTGACCCTCAAAAAGTGTTACTTCCACCGCTTCACATAAAACTTGGACTTATGAAACAATTTGTTAAGGCATTAAACAAAGAAGGAAATTGTTTTAAATATTTGTGTAAAACATTTCCGACTCTCTCAGAGGCAAAATTAAAGGAGGGAATCTTTGTAGGCCCGCAGATTAGGAGCTTGGTGAAAGATCAACAAGTTGAAAATGTAATGGAAGATAAGGAAAAACATGCATGGCATGCTTTTAACGAAGTTGTACATAAATTTCTAGGGAATTATAAAGACACAAACTATGTTGAGATCGTTGAAAATATGCTGGAAAAATTCAGGATTCTTGGTTGCAATATGAGCATAAAAATTCACATTTTACATTCCCATTTGGACTATTGGGGACCTTGGGGACGTGAGTGAAGAGCAAGGAGAAAGATTTCACCAGGATATTAAAGAGATGGAAAAAAGATACCAAGGGCGCTGGGTCACAAAAATGATGGCCGATTACTGTTGGACATTGAGAAGAGATATTCCTTTAGCTGAATATGACAGAAAAACAACCAAACGAAGCTTTTCTGAAAAACGAAAACGTTTTTTTAAGAAGCATAAAAAGTAAATAACTATTTCTAATAGTTTCCATGTTTATATTTTTGTATTTTTTCTAATATATTATAAAACTAGCTTATAAATGAAATAAATCGTGTTTTTTCTATATTTGTTGATTTTACTGGTTTGAAAGATAACATTACGTGATACAAAAAAAATAAAAGCAGATTTGAAATCAGCGCTACCCAATTACTAGAAAACAGTTAAAATGTTTAAATCATCTTTCAAAGTGTTGAAAAATGCAGGCCTGTGTTATTGAATTGATTCTTCCTTGTCTAGTAAGTAGCACTAAAAATACAACCATTTATTTAGCTATTTTAAATTAATTCGTGGTCAGATAGCAATCCCGCATACTTACTTTCTATAAAATTGTATAATTATAACGATAATTTACAACATTCTGAAGCAGATATCATCTTATTTTGTCTGTTCTGCATTAACATTAAATAATATGAATAGAATCTCGTGTACGTTATTTTCCATCAAGTATTACAATGCCAAAGAAGATTATATTGTAAGTTTTATTATGCTATAAAAGTAATGTCTCCCAAGATGAAATCTTATCTTAATGGACGTTCACCTGCCAGCCAAGGTTCATTTAATGTTAAACAAATAAGAAATAAAGGTGAATAGTTAATAACTATTCAGATAATTTAATCGTTGAATTCGCTAGTTCTGTTTTCCTCTGTATATATAACCTGTTACAACGTGTTAGTAACTATATATATAGTTAGTAGCTCGGCTACTTTGTATTCACTGTGCGATAGATGAAAGCCCGATTCAAGTAGGTCAATTCTGGCCTCGTCGTTACGTAAAAGAGAACGTGCCATTCAGTGGAAACATTATACTTTTTTTTACCCTTTTTATTCCTTCCTGCTTTCAGTTTGGAAATAAGGGAGAGTGTGTCAGCACTCTGAATTGATTGAGCAATTTCTGTTTCCTGTAGATACTGCAAACGTCGTGAGAGATTTTAGGAGGCTTTGGAGAATTGCTACATTACTAAAATATGTTTATTTATTCCAATGTTTTGTGCTGGAGTTCGTTGTCCAATTAAAAGTTTTGGTATGGGCGACGTAACTTATATTTAAAATGATGTGTACAAGATGGATCAGGAAAAGAATGAAACATTTTCGGAGTAGGTGGCTTAGTTAATTCGTTTACGATAGAATACAACTGCAAAGAACCAATACGCATAATATAGTGTCCTAAGATACATTTTCTCCTTAAGTGTATTTCTCTTATAGATGTCACTGTAAGTGAGATTTACATTTTATATTTTCACAATCGACCACTAGATGGTGCTTTTGAAATATGTAACCACTATACTCTTAAAGTTTGACATTTGTTAATGAGAAATCCGCGATAGTTTAGAAATTGAGTAAGTAAAATAGTTTGTTGTTGTTAACGACATAGAAATAGTATATTGTTTAACGAGTGGTGAAAGTAACATTTTTTTAAGCGAGCGAACAGTTTGCCAAACGAGGGGAAGTCGAGTTTGGCAATGTTCGCGAGCTTAAAAAAATATTTGGACGAGTTAAACACTATACTGTTACTACGACCTCGCCTATGGCATTATAACAAACTTAAAAAAAAACCGTAAAGAAATACTTTACTTTCAATTAAAAATGACAAAACTATAGATCATATTTAAATTAGTTATGATTTAAACATTGATACATAGAATATGTAGACCATAAGATCGATGGCTTCAAATTTTGCAAAATATACAAGCAGTACGATTTCCTAATATGAATTTATGCTATTATCAGTCCTCTATTCAATGAATCTTACATAGATTTCTTCATACCTCTTTGTCGATTTTTCTCGTAATAAGCCCGCATAGGTTTTCTCAGCTTAATTTACTATTTCTGGTAGCGTATTGGGAATATTTAAATCACTTTCTGAATCAGAAATCATGATAAAGTTTCAAACAGCACAAACTGATGTGATTTAAAAATGACGGGATATAGCGACAGTAGGCAACTAGACGCAGGTGAAATTTAGTAACTTTCGTCTCTATGGACGAAAGTTAACGTTATGGAGTTTTTTCTCACTAGTGACTCGTGAAAATGTGTTTTTATAAAAGGTCGTAGAAAAATAATATTGTTGTGTTTACATGTGAAACAAACATTAATATTTTAACAGAAATGGATCAACTGTACATGGACGGCACATTTTCTTTCTGTCCTAGATATTTCTTTAAATTTTTCACAATACATAGACAGCAAAATGACCACTATATTCCCTTAGTTTTTTTGTTTGTTACCGAGTAAGACTACTGCATGTTACAAAACTTATTTTTCTTTATTAAAGTTGAATATACAAGCTGTCACGTATCGTTATGTTCAAATTTTAGGAGTGTAAAGTAGACTTCATTTCAAGTAACAAAAACGCAAAACTTGTATATCCATTTTTATTTGTTTCAAAGTTACAAATGTATGAATGTGATTGTCAGATCATAAAAAGAAGTGTAATCCTAAAGTCGATAAAAACTGATTTTATTTAAAAAAAGTTATACGATTCAATAACGGGCCTGTGATTGTTAACGTAGCATAATAAAATGTTATCCTAAAATAAATAAACACGTGGCGTAGTGCATACAGTAATTTCTTGGAGATCTACAAAAAAGAGTACTGGAAATTGATTTATGATAAAGAAGGTTCTTACTTATTTCGTAAGTGCTGAACCATGAATATCATACAATAAACAAATGTTCAGAAGACTGTTAACATTGCATTTTTTAATAAAGGATTACATTACGTTTCAGTTCATACAACGGCGACTTAATAACTTATGACAAGAATTTTACTTTTTAAAAAGTTTATTACGACAATTTTTTGACAACTAAATACGTCTGACCGATTTGAGGTCTGTATAAGAAGTGTCTTTACAATTTTATAATAGTATACAACTCTTAAAACTAGAATAATAATCACATTGATAACTTTATCAATGAACGTGCCGTTTCCCGGTTGACGGTGATCTTCTCACGGGAACGACCTTGCGTCGACATGTAACTAGCGTATTAGTGAGTGGACACATTTTCTTTATTCAAAATGCTTTACCGATTTTCTTCTCAAGAGTATGCGGACATGCATTTTGTGTATGGCTACTGTAACGGCAGTGCACGTCAAGCAGTTATTGAATACCGATATGGATTTCCCGACAGGCGCATTCCTCATTACAGAACGTTTCTGGAAGTACACAGACAATTTCGGGAATGCAGACTGCGAGATTGTCTTTTCGACCGAGGAGTAAATTTGCTAGCAGACTTAGAGGATGAAGCAGTAGCTATTGTTACAAGGGATCCAACTCTCAGTGTAAGTCGAATCGCTAGACAACTGGAGTGCCACGAACGATAGTTTGGCGAATTTTAAAACGTGAGGGCTTATATACATATCAGGATCGCAGGGGACACGGTTTGCTTGAGGCAGACCACTATGCTCGTCTAGTTTATTCTACCTGGATATTAAGACGGTCACGGCTTCATTTTAATTTCGGCAGAACAGTCCTCTGAGCAGATGAATCTACGTTCACGAGAAGTGGTGTTACAAATCTGAGAAGCCTGCACAGCTGGTCATCAGAAAATCCCAAAGCTATACGCCCATCTAAATTTCAACATGAATTTTCTATTAACGTTTGGGCGGCCCTAATCGATGACTTGTTGATTGGTTCTGTCTTTCTTCCTTGGAGGTTAAATGCGGACAATTACCTTCAATTTCTTATTGACTAACTGCCAGGTCCTTTAGAGGATGTCCTACTGAATATTCGACGAGACATGTGGTTTTACATGGATGGGACACCACCACATTTCGGAATTGCTTTCCGAAATTGGGTTAACGTCAATTATCCAAGATGGATTGGTCGACATGGTCCTGTTGCATGGCCACACAGATCACCCGATCTTAATCCCCTTGACTTTTATTTATGGGGTATATGAAAAATCTACGCGCAAGTTTCGAACACAAGAGAAAAGTTGTTGGATCGTATTCACCTGGATTAGGATTAGGCTCAGAATATGAATCAAAAGTAAAATTGGCAACTGGCTAAAAACACATTGAAATTAACCTATTTAAACCCAAATAAAGTAGAGGATTGTTTCGTGTTCGATATGATGTCGTACAAGCCACACAATGATTTGTTGGATAAATATTATGATTATTTGTTACATACATATATTATCGAAAATGCAGTATTTCCTCCTTCTCTGTGGGCAGCAGAAAGTGCTTCGGTAACAGGAACAACTAATTCTTGTGAGTTATTTCATGCAAAATTCAATTCCTCATTTTATGCAACGCATTACTCTATCTATGCCTTTGTGAAAAAGATAAAAGTGTGCCAAATTGATACATAATTTAAAATACAGAGTTTGCATGATACTGCGAGACTTAAAGATGCAAAGGTAACTAATAAGTTAGCATCGCTTGGTAATCTTGTAAATAGATATAAATTAGGAGAAATATGCAGACTATATTACGTAAAATGTACTTCATATTTATAATATATATATAATCTGTCAGTGTAATAGTATGTTTATGCATATATCGAAATGTTATATTTTGTATTAAATGCAATAATATTACTCCGAGCTTTGGAGGCCCGGTATATGCATCTTAGCTAATTTATCATTCCCAGAACGAGTAATAACAATAAATTTTTCACTTAAACAGTACTATTTAACTTATAATCCGTCATGTGTATACTGCAGTGGGATTAATAATTATGTCAATTATACAATAGCCTCGAAACGACGAATTTCCATTCAAAATTTTCAAAAAACCCGAGAAATGTAAATACCATAAATTATAGGCTGTCAGAGTTAATGATATGTTATTTCCTTTTATACGCTAGCTGTACATAGATTTGTTCTCCTGTGTACAAAAACAGGATAAGTTAATTTCACGCTGGATCCAAATACAAATAAACCGTATAATGTGTACCGCATGGTCATGACATTAAAATTGCTCTCTTATTTATGTAGTATAATAAAGGGAAAATAGATGGCGACCTTTCATGGAATCCCACCAATGTTTTTGTGCGGTTGCGATTAAGAAAAAAATGGGGGATAAATATGCAGGAAGCAATAGCATTCACTATAAATGTACTCTCTATTAATTAATTAATTAATGCGCGTGTATAGAATTGCATAAAATGTAAATACGCAGCCCACATCCATTAATGATGTGGTGAATAATATGGTTTGGTTAGGATGGTGTAAAGCAAATGGATTCATGTATATCGAACTCTATATCTACAAAATGAACATAAATTAAAATGAAAATGTGCAGTTATTCAATTTGCTTATTTTGGTGGTGTGTAATTACTAGCATGATTGAATGAAAACACTACATAATTTCTTTATTTTTGGTCCAAAATTTTGATAAATATTATTGCTTCCACTATTATTAATGAATTTTAATCGACTCTATTTTAGCTCCCTAATTAGTAAAGGTCTTCATTATTTTAAAGTTCTTTCGATGAATTTCCCAACACCAATACAACTTATTTATTCGCCCTCTAAATCCTAAAGTAAAGATAGAACTTCCGTCTCTCATAGTTTCACTGGGAAGCAAGAGGTGTTAAAATATTTTGTCACTTCTCTCCATATCATTTGACATGTCACAAAGCTAATACTGCTAGTATCAAATTACACTGTTAAACACAAATTTAATGACACGAAGATTTTTAGATGTCTCCAATGTATTTGGGCAGTCTAAAAGCGAATTTAAAAACAAAAACAGCTTCTGATAACAAACATTTCGATTTTCAAAGTAAGCCACATATACATATTGTACCATTTTCTGTAATGCATTAATAGTGTTAATACAAGTTCATTACTGTTTACAACATATAAGAAGTACGCACCCAAATCAGATATTGTACATTAGTAGGTATTTACAGGCATATGAAATTACTGCACTTCCTATGTCGTGCCTAGAAATCTCATTTCTAACATGTTTGTATTCTATTTACTTGACAAGCAAGTACGATGACTAGTCAGTATGTAAATAATGTCAACATTTTTTTATGTGTGCGAGGAAAGTATCTTTTATCGCAAAAAACGTACTTTCTCCGAACTTAAACGAAGAGAAAAGTCTTTTTTTGGAGACTGTGGTTAAGTAAAAACTTAAGAAAGGTATATAACGCCTTACCACAATTACTAATTGTATCCTAAATACGTATTTCGACAACTAAGTTGTCATCATCAGTATACACTCTCTTTTGGGAGTGTATACGTGAACGCTGTGTAAAGTTGTTGCGTAAGCTGTTGTGCTAGCTTTACTGTGCCCCATGTGCGACACCTTGATTAGTGGTTGTACCTACTGATGATGACAACTTAGTTGTCGAAATACATATTTAGGATACGATTAATAATCGTTGTAAGGGGTTATATACCTTTTTTAAGTTTGAACGAAGAGCTTACAAACTTTTTCGGAGTAAGAATAGGATATCAAGGTAAGTCATGGGTCTCTCACACATGTTGTAAGGCACGTGTAACATTGCTAACTAGTTGGTTGAACATATTGATGAACTTCCTATCCTAAAATCATCAGAAGCATAGAGTTTGGACGAAGAAGAATTTGGATGTGCCAGTGATCTAACTGATAATACGCAATTCGCACAGGACATCGACCATGATCCAGTATTTCAAGCACAAGAACGTTAGACACAAAGACATCTGATTTTATATGCTGAACCGATTGACTTAGTTCGAGATTCAATGCTAATAAAATCTCAGTCAGTACTTCTATCATTCATATTAAAAGGATTTAATTTCCTAGAAGGTGTCGTACATATAACTCACTTGCGAAAACGTCGAAAATAACACATTGCTTCGCTTAAAAGGAATTTTGGTATACTGTGCAAATGTTGACAACTTGTTTAACACATTAGAACAAAACATACCAATGAATTGCCGCCTATTCATTGATTCTTCAAAATTTAATTAAATTCAGTTTTGCTCCACAACGGCAATAACCATGTGTACCTATAGTTCATGCGGTCCATATCAAGAAATTATTCAAGAATATACGATACTTCCTAAAACAGATTCTGTATAATGACTTCCCTTTTTTACTCCTTAATATACTCGTATTTAATATAAACGAATATTTCGTATAACGTACCAGTGCTCATTTTCGAGGCAGTCGTAATCTTTTTGATCACTCTCGTACTGATCACCTGCTTTCCACGTGTCAAAGACTGTGGCTGCTGTTCATGCAAGACTCGCTCGAAATCAACCGCTGGAGAAAACTGAACATCGCATGCAGAACAATGTTTCGCAACATTGGAAGAAGATTTAGGAATGAAGGCGCACGGAAGGAGCAAATACCAGACTTGAAGGCCACAAGAACCCAATTAACGAAAAAATTGCTAAGTCAATATGATGAAAAGGGAAATCGCAAAATCTTGTTCTCGGACGTGAAAATCTTTAAAATCAAGAAAGAATTTGACCGAGAGAATGATAAAATGTATCCTTGAAGATCCTTAGAAGCTCAGTAGATTGTGATACTGGTTCAGACTGATTACCGTCCAGCCTCAGGAATGGTTTAGTGGATCTTTTACGATGATGTTCCTTATATTAGTTTTTGCATGATGGGAGTGGAGACGTTCGGATGTACCAAGAAATGGTAGTGAAGCATCTGAGTCTTTGTCTAGGGTTTCATATAGCGGTATATTTATTTCTAAATACTAGTGTATTTATTGTTACACTTCCTATATATAAGAATATTTTAATTAATTTTAAATTACATTTCTTCAAATATTTCGAATTTTAAAATATGAAATCAAACTTAGACATTTTCTGTGTATATTATTATTTTTTTCTAGAGAAAGCCTTTCTCTTTTGTTATTGTATTGGCCGATTGACCCTTCGACATCTAACTTACTGAGAACACCAAGTATCTAACGTTCGCGTCGAATTTCTTAATACAATACATTTCGTTTTTAAATCTTAGTTATTAATTTAATTACGTACAACACTTCTTCATAATTATATCATGTCGCCTATCATTTTAAAACTTTTTTTCACACGGAATATTTTAATGGTATTTATGTCGTTGATATCGGAACTCTTAGCTAGCGTTTTAATTAATTTATAATTCTAGACAGCACCCACTTCGATATGACCCCTCTCTGCCTTGAGCAATAAAACTAAACCTTTTTTCTAGACCAGTGTTTTCTTACACCGAACTCATCCTTCTTCTGTTTCCAACTCTTATAAGATACACCTCGTTCAAACTTGACACGTGCTGTTACAGCATCCAAGAGCCGTTCGGCCTTGCTTTCCACATGTCCGATCGCGACATGCTCGCAACACAAAGGTAATCTGTATTATTCTAATATTTATTATTCTTTTACATTTTTACATTTACATTTAATTTATTGAATAATTTAACTTTCTTTCCAGTCCACATTTCCTTATATTAAGTTTTAGTTACTTGTTCATCGCACTGGTATATATTACTTTTATTTAATCACTTTAAATTTCTTATGTAAATAGTAAATAAAAACTTCAAGGACAACGTTATTGTGTTTTGTTTAATTAATAAGTCCTATTTACGCACAAATTGGAGAAAGTTGCTAATGGGTTAATCCTGCTAATGACGTATTTATCTTCGTTTCCGGAAATCGGTTGTGAGTAAATGTTTCTAATAATAACGCCCTAGTGATTAACAAAAAGGTTCTAACTAACAATCACTTCCTAAGTAATTATATTAGAACTAACTTAAAACAGAATCAAAAACAAAAAAAAACTTCTAAATACGCCAGCAGTTTATGCTGCCAGTCCTAAACCTGAATAAAGTGTGAAGGGAAGTTGTTGCTATTGTTAATAACATATTTTCGACAAAGTAATTTTCGGTCAAAAGTGTAAAATTATAAATTTTTTATTATTTTATTAAAAATAAAATAAAAAATCTTGTTCTTAAAATCTGTGACCAAGTTTTTAGTATCATAGTAATTTTTGCATTCAGCGCCCCAAAATGATCAGAAAAAAATACACTTTTCAAACAAGATACAACAAATAAACTAAAATTTGTTAACCAGTGTAATGTCAGTAACTGTTGTATCGACATATACAGGGTGGTCCTTAAGTTCGTCGAGAGGTTTTGGGGTGCGATTCCTTGCGTTATCTCGAGAGAAATAGTTCCTATAAACATGTGTCCTAGAGTTTTCCGTTGTAGAGATACAGGCTGTTTAATTTTCCAAAAAAAAAATTTTTATTTCAAAAATTTAAGAAACGGTTACAATAAACCCTAAAGGTACTGTTGAAAATGACCACCAACAGCTAATATGCAGGCTTCTATCTTCCTATTCAATTGCATACTCACACGCTGAAGAAGTCCGGGAGTGTTTCGAATTGTTTCGCATCCAACAATTATGCGATTTCTTAGGTCATCGAGATCTTGAAATGGCGAAGTATAAACAAGGGATTTTAAATGTCCCCACAGAAAGAAGTCTAGAGGGTTCAAATCAAGTGACCTTGGAGGCCACGGCTGATTCGGAACTTCCACTCCTCGACCTATCCATCTATTCTGATATGTCCTATTTAAAAATTGCCTAGCTTGTAAACTAAAGTGTGCTGGAGCGCCGTCATGCATAAACCAAAGTTCATTTCGGATCAAAAGTGGAATATCTTCTAAAAGGCCAGGCAACTCGTTTTCAAGAAATAGCCGATATGATGCACCATTAAGTCGTATAGGAAGGAAAAAGGGACCAATTAAATAATTATTAATTATCCCCGCCCATACATTTAAGGAAAATTGCTCTTGAAAGTGCATCTCCCTTACGGCATGCGGATTTTCATCTGACCATAAATGGTTGTTGTGGAAATTCCTAATACCATTTCTGGAGAAGTTCGCCTCGTCAGTAGGTAAATAGAATGTAGGTTAGAAATTGTACATATTGGGCAATTTTTTGTCGGAACCAATCACAAAGGACTAAGCGTTGCGGAAAGTCACGCGGAAGAAGAGCCTGTACTCTCTGAATATGGAAAGGATATAATTGTTGATCGTGTAATATCCTTATGATGGTTTGATGGCTTGCGTTTACCGTTACACCAATCTTTCTTGTACTGGTTTCTGGACGTTCATCGATTATCTGCAGAACAGCTTCCTCTAAATCGGGTGTTCTTTTAGTTTGAGGTCTTCCAGGAGTATTTTTGTTTCTCTCAAATGTACCAGTTTCTGCTAGACGACGGTGAATATTACTGAAGGTTTCCGCACAAGGTACAAGTCGTCGAGGATATTTTTGTTGGTAAATACGCCTTGCTTCATAACTATTTCCATTAGCTAGACCGTACACAAAATGCATATCTGCCATTTCAGCATTTGTATAATTCACCATAATTACAAAAAAAATATTTGTAGGTACGAACTTTCAAATTAATTATTGTTTGACAATACTTATAACAGTTACGTAAGTACAAATAAATGCTGTAAACATGACAACCAACACAACAGTTCCCTAAATCGATTTTTAAATTTTTGAAATAAAAATTTTTTTGGTGAAAAATTAAACATCCTATATCTCTACAACGGAAAACTTTAGGACAAATGTTTATAGGAACTATTTCTCTCGAGATTACCCAAGGAATCGCACCCTAAAATTTCTAGAAGAAATTAAGGACCACCCTGTATAATAATAAATCTCAAATGTGAGTAGGTATAAATCTGTAGTTTTGAATTTCTAACATTCCCGCATTCAATTTGCGTGTGGGAATGGTGAATTTCTTAACGATTGTAGGGAAAGATATTTTGACACAAATATTAACTTGCCTTGTACCCTCCACATTCGATTTTTAATAATATTTGTATATTATTAAAAATATTTTTGTATTATATAAAAGGTATGTTACGTTTCGCATATAAGAATATTTTAATTTATTTTTAAATCATATTTCTTCTTTAAATATCTCGATTTAAAATAATATTCACTTAAGACATTTTTCTGTACATATTCGTGTGCAAAGAGAGAGCATTTCATTTGTTATATCCCTAACCGAGAGATCCTTGGTCTACTACCTGGCCCGTCAACAACTCTAACGTTCACGGGGAATTTCTATATACATTTAATTAAATTGTTTTAATTTAATAACGTACATCTCCTATGGTGTTTCATATCATTTGAAAGCTTATCTCACAAGGGATATTTTAATAATATTTATGCCATCGATAGAACACGTCTGCAGGTCGCGCTTCTTTTTAATTATTATTCAAGATATCGACCCTCTCTTCGACTTAGGTCATAAAACAGACCTTTTTCTAAACCAGTGTTCTATCGACACAAACTATCAAACTTCTTCTCGTTCGAATCTTCGTAAGTGAAACATCTTACTCGCCGTACTGGTCAAGTACTGGCATGATCCACGTGCCCTGCATCTCGGCAAATAGAAGCATCGCTCTACATATACTTGTCCAAGTATGTCTTCGCAGACCACGTGGCCGGCCATCTCTGTATTGTTCGATACAGAGATTATTTTATATTAATCGTAATTAATTAACATTTAATTTACTGCTCAATTTAACGTTCGTTTCAGTGTATTTTGTGTTAATTTTTAATCACGTATTTACCGCTCCTCGTGTATATATTACTTTTGTTTAATTACTTTTAAATATATCAAGTTCAGTTTCTTTCTTATGTACAAATAATACAGACTATACGGACAACGCTCCTGTGTTTTATTTAGTAAGTAAGTTGTAATATATTTATTTAATTAACCATTATCACACACGTCCTGGGCCTTTGATGAAACTTCACCAGCACCTTTAATTATTTATTTTAGAATAATTTCATTATTGTTAGCACACGGCAGCCACACCCAATAACCGGCAAAGCTGCGGTCTGTAATAGGTAGGGTTGTTGCGTTTCTATTCACATAACTAAAAAGGTTTTGCATATTATTTGCGTTCAACATATTCTGTAATATTTTTCCATAAAATCAACCTTAACTAAAATAAAAATCATTGTGTGATATATTTTCCTTTTGGTAAATTTTCTCGCACCATTTCTACATAAATCCACTCTTAACAAAATACATACAAGCGAAGTAAGTGATAGAAAACTACATCAGAAAAAATAAGGCCCTATTTATTTGCGGTCCCGAAACCTTTCCTCCTATCTTGGATTTTCACAAACAAAATCAGTCGTCAGCACTGTTTTCTCTGTGTCCAATTTAAAATTCAATATTATATGAATGGATGAATGGAGAACATTGAATTTAAGGGACCGGAGGCCATGACTATGGAGCACGTGTTCCCTTTTTGACCCCCCGGGGCACCTTCTGTTAAGTCTACGAGTTCTGTTCACTCCCTCTTTCCTATTCTTTCTCCTTCAAAATGCTCCTAACTTCGTTCAGATAGTCCTCGGGCCAATGCCATCTCGCCTAACTCGTTTACGGTACAAATGCACATTCTTTTGTGTAAGTGTTTGTGTATTTTTTATCCTCGGGACCTCGTGTTGTTGACGGAGATGATTGGGGATCGAGTTTCCGAACGTGCTTTGAATCGAAATCGTTGCGTCGGCAATTTGAATATTTAAAAGCAGCAGCGACACCGCGCGAATTTAATTTAGTTATCGGTTTTTCCGGACTTTAAAATATGGAAACAACTGAATTATCCGCCACTCTTGCTTACAAATAAAAAAGCGCAAATAAAGTACCGATCGTTGCGCTGCAGTACTTTCGTAGTCGTGACTATTTTTTGGATGTGTAAAATATATTTGCCTGGAAATGGTATCTCATTTGGAACTATTTGAACTACGCGCCATTTGCGGCTTGTGAAATAGAGAGCGCCAATATTTAGCAACTGTCATCTACAAACCGTAAGACGTTAACATGTACTTAACAATTGAACAACAAATACTTTGTGAATAACTTTTTCATGAAACTGAGCAGTTATTTGCGATTACGTTAAGAAAAATTGGCACAAGATTACGCCAAACAAAGCATCTACAGGGTTAACAGTTCGTGACTTTATCAATAAATTTGAAGAGACGTCCTCGTGGAGCTCAGTTAAATGCCTACGGTGTGCGGAATATACACATCAATTCGAAGTCACTCAAAACAGTTGAGCATTTCAAGAACCACCTCACATCGGATTTTAAAGAAACGTCTTGTAATAACTAAAATAGGACAACTATTTTTACATATTCAATGTAAGACTTATTTAACGAAACACGTCTTCATTAATTACTACATCTTCGCGTTCTAGTTTAGTTCTGAAACTAGGTTAACAAAACATTAAGCAAGTAAGTAGATTATTAATAGTACCTGAAAATTAAAACAGATGGCGCTGCCACTTCAAATAAAACATTGTGCTTGTCAAGAAGCATATTTCTAAAAAACCGACCCTAATTTTTAAACTGATTTGTCAAATAGTTTTGTTGTGACAACCATTTGAAGCAGACGTCTACGAGCATTTTCGTAAAAATGGCAAAAAGTGAATTTCATCTGCTCCCCAAAAACACTATTTTTTGCGCAAGAAAACCGCAATCCAAACCAAAAAAAGTTTTAAAAGTATTAGGGGACACTCATCATTGATAGGAACCATCCACCACAGGTTTACTCAATTTCCGTGCGGTCGTACCAATACAAGTGACGGCCAACTTTCTGGTCGCCTAAATGAGGTCACCACACCACAAATGGTTGATAAAATCCATGTTGTGATATTGGACTATCGGCTAGCGAAGGAGCACGAAATGGAAAAGGCTACAGGGATATCACATGGATCAGTGATTTCAATTTTGCATAAATATTTGAAAATGAAAAACCTATCCGCAAGATGGGTGTCGCGTTTGCTCACAATTAACAACAAACGCAATCATTCGACAACTTCAAAGAAGAGTCTATGGCGATGTTTAATCGCAATCCGTACGAGTTTTTGCGCCGTCTCGTCGTAATCGTGGATGAAACATGGATTCATCACAATACATCAGAGGCCAAGGAACAGTCGAGACAGTGGACTTCTCGTGGTCAATCGAAACCAAAGAAAGCCACGGTGGGTCTATCGGCCAACAAGGTCATGGCGACAGTATTTGGGGTGCAGTGTCATTAACATCGATTACCTTGAAAAGGATAAAACGATCACCAGCTCATATTATGTAGACCTTTTGGATCGATTCTAGCAAGAGCGACCGCATTTGGCGAGAAAAAGATTCTCTTCCACCAGGACAATTAACCTGCGCACAAGTCTGCAGTCGCAATGGCAAAATTGCATGAATTAGTTTGAAAATTGTTGCCTTATCTGGCATATTCTCCAGATTTAGCCCCCCCCCCCCCCCCCTCACCTGCGACTATTTCCAATATCCAAATATGAAGATATGGCTCAGCTGTAAAGATTTGGGTAGATTGATGCAACAAACGCCTATTTTGAGGGTCTCGAAAAATCGTATTATTTGACTGGCATCAAAAATTGGAGAAGAGTTGGATGAGGTGTATTGAGCTGAAAGGAGACGTTGAAAATTAAAACCTATTTTTCCCAAATAGAGTGTTTACAGGAACTTATTAACCAATCCATATCTCCTGGAATCCTGACTTCAATTAGCTTGCTAGTTCATGTAACTTAGCACCACTGGACTTATGAAAAGTGGAAAGTGTACGCCTACAAGCCAGCAACAATCAATGACCGCGAAGAAAATATTCAGGGTGCTGTTTGAGCAATATAGCCAGGCTTATGTGCCAGTGTTATGGAAAATTTTGCCAAAGGAATAAAATCATGTCAGTGCAGTCGAGATGACTGTAGTTTTTCATTTGTATCCATAAAGTCTAGAATTTATGTTGAAGAATAAAAACATCAGAGTTACAAATATTATGCGTTTTATTTAAAAATCAAATCTTATAACTCCAAATGAGAACACCTTTAGAATGAAAGGTATTTGATTGTTTGCAATAGATTTATTCAGAATAAAAAGGATGCTAATATTTTCATTTAAATATTTGTAAATTAATTTGAGTCGATCATAATACGTGGCTTTGCAATTACATAAAGGGACCGTACATGCCCTAGCTGTTAGACTCAGCCAGGGGGACTGAGAATGAAATGTAATTGGCCTTAATGTTTCGGATGCAGGAGGAGGCATACTTCTTCTTCAAATTTTTGGTGTGGGCCCCAGCAAGTCCAGCACTTGAGCACAGTGCTCTTTGTACCACCCCCAATACATCTCTCAATTCTACTATGTTAGTCTTGTGTCCTCGATAAAGGCTACTAACCTCCTCAGGGAATGTTTGAGCACCCTCGTAGGATCCAAAAGATCTCTTCCGAAGTGTTTCTGTCTGAGTCCTTTCAGTTCCTCACAACTGCATATTACATGAAGGCCAATTTCTTCCTGTTATTCACATTTCCTATAGGGGCCTGTAACTAACCTAATGCTGTACAGATGCTTCCTTAAAGGAGTAATAAAGTAACCATATTGGATCTCTTTATATTGTTTAGTTGTTTGTAACTCTTTGCTTGAGTTGGACGGTGTTTTGTCGGACTGCTGCGATCATGATAAGCCTTAAAATATAACAGCGCCTCGTGAAGTTAGGCGTTCAAGTATAAAAGGCACAACCTTGAACAATGACGTTCCTTAAGGCTCGGTTCTGGCTCTTCTAATGTTCAACATTTATAACAATGAACTCCCTCTCACAAAATCATTTCTATATGCAGATGGCCCTACCAGGAACTTAGAGGATGGAGAATTACAACCTGCTGAAGATCTGGGAGCTTTAGACGAATATTATAAAGAAATGGCGCATACAACCAAACCCTTCAAAATTCAAATCATGTGCATTTAATGTGTGTAGCAGAGAAGCCAACAGATAGCTTAATGTTGAATTTAACAGTCTTTGGATAAACAACAGCCCTCACACTAAATATCTGGGTGTAACGTTAGGCCGGTTTCTGACATTTAGGAGGCACCTCCATAAAACTTGCTCAAAGGCGAAGAACCGCAGTAATATATTGCATAAACTTGCTAGCAATTTATGCCATAGCTCTGGCTTACTGTTCTGTTGAATACTGTCCTGCTGTATAGTACCGAAGCTCTCGCACAAAACTAATAGATATACAACTTAACGATACAATGAGTATCTTCACTCGTTAGATCCACACCTAGTCTTTGGTTATACTTTCTATATTTTAAAAACGATTTTATAGAATATAAATACGTATTTATCCTACAAAACGATTATTTTTACTGGAAAGTATGAACGCAAACAAAATATTAAAAATACCATTTTTAAAACAAATAATATTTGTGCATTAAAAAGAACTTAAAAAAATCCCTGCGAACGACGGTTATTTATTCAAACCAAAAAGGGCGCTTATGAAAAATTATCTAAAAAAATTATGTCACCCTATATACAGTAAAAACAATAACAAACGGTCCCCGGCCTTCTCAGTTTAAATGTAAATAATCCAATTTTAAAATGGCCTAAATCGTTATTGATGTTGGACTCTGCGTACGAATTAAAGCTAGCGCGTATGTATATAAATTTAAGGTCGAAAATTCTGCGTATCTGTGTACTAATGCGCTGTATTTTTGAACGCTTACACCATCACCACCAATGCGTGTATGGGTGAATCGGAGCGTTTGCCGTTAATTCGCAACACATTTGTCGGAAAACAGAAACTGAACAAATACGACGCAAAATTTAATTACCAACTCTATGAATGTTGAAAATGTTTGATCTGTGGCCTTGCTTTTCGTTGACATTACTCGATAATATGTATTGGTATTGAATTTTATAAATACATAAATTCGGATTATGTAAACCTCAATTTCAATATACGGAGTTTTTTTATAATTACACATAGATTCCCTATCTGTAATGATTAAAAAAGAATAATCAATGTATTAGTGGCATAGTAGGCAACCAGTTATACGCCAAGTAGCTTAATTTGTAATTACTTTGCCATGGAGAGGTAAAAAAAATAATGAAAAAAAATTTATAAATTCTTGTTCATATATGAATCTTAAATTAAATATATACATTTCATACAATATTTGCGGTGAATTACAATCTTCTATAGTCTTTCAGATTACCTTTTGTATGTTGTAACATTGAATTGTTGGTGTATGGGCTTGCTTGCTTTCAATTTTGAATTGAATTTTGACAATTTATATGATTAATTGTATTATTCGAACTATATTAAACAGTTACTTACAAGCTATACATTAGATATGGATTTAAGTTGCCGTAAATGACCTTTGATATACCTTTTAACTAAGTTTTGGTACGTAAGTATGTATTTTATAAATTTAAATTATTTATATTGCTAAAGCGTAATACAAACAATAACCTTTTGACAAATACAAAGTTCGATACGTAATATATAGATCCATTTTAATACAGTAGTTAGGAAAGTTAGTTAGGGGAGGGTCGGAGATACATAGTGATCATTATTTGGTAGTAGCTAGAATCAAAGAACTAGAAAATAAACATGACAATGGAATTAAAATAAAGACAATAGAATTCACGTCAATAAATACATATAAATTAAATGAACAAGAAATAGCCAGAAAATATGAACAATTAGTTAGAAAAAATATTGAAGAGAAGTCAGAGATAACAAATCTGGACAATTTAGGAGAAAAATGGAATATGTTCAAACATATATTTGTAGAAGCTGCCAGTGAAATATGCGGATTATACGAAATATGTAACACAGGAAAGCAGACTGCTTGGTGGACGAACGACATAAAAGAGGAAATCAAAAATAAAAAGAAATTGTGGAGGAAGCACTTAGCAAATAAGAAAACAGAACAATACATAATGTACCAAAGGCAACGGAAACGGGTAAAAGAATTAGTCTTAAAAGCAAAAGCAAATAAATGGAAAGAATTTGATGATATAATGGAAAGAGATAGCACTGGTAATCAGAAACTATTCTATAAAGTTTTGAAATCGGGCAGAAAAGCAAAATCAATAGATAATGGAAGCATATATAATAATAAGAAATAATCACTGATGAAAGAGAGGTAATGAACAGATGGAAGGAATACTTTGAGGAGCTACTCTGCAGCAAAGGACACAAAAATGTGGAGACTGTTATAGAAAGTGGAAATATAGCAGATGAGGATATTGAATTTACTCTAGAAGAATTAGCTGATGTAATAATAAAATTGGAAAATGGAAAAGCTTCTGGAAATGACAAAATAGTGGCAGAAAAGATTAAGAACATTGGTAAAGTAGGAACAAAGATACTTCTGGAGATCATTAACATGGCGTGGAAATACGAAAATATACCAGAAGATTAGGAAGTGGCACTAATAACACCGATATACAAAAAGGGAAATGATAGAGATTGTAATAACTACAGAGCTATAACATTACTAAGCACAGTCGTCAAAATATATGAGCAGTTAATTAACAACGGGCTAAGACCGTTAATCGAACCATCACTATCAGAATCTCAAAGTGGATTCAGACCCGGAAGGAGCACGCAAGATCATATATTTACACCAAAACAAATAGTTAATAAAAGATTGCAACAAGGGAAAAAGGCATATTTCGCATTTATTGATTTAGAAAAAGCCTTTGATAGAGTACCAAGATATGAAATATGGAAAGCTCTTGAAAAAAGGGTAGTCAACAGAAAAATAATACGGAATATCCAACGGTTATATCAGAACAACGTAAATTATAACATAAGGTGGAACATGAGATCCGAGGGATTTATATCTCAAGATGGGTTAAGGCAGGGCGGAGGATTAAGTCCCGTACTGTTCACTGTATTTATGGACGATGTAATAAAACAATGCTCAATGCAGCGAAAATAATTCAAATTGGGTACAGGAATCTAGAGAGGATACAAGTAGCTGAGGCAGCATTCGCAGATGACATAGTACTAATAGCTGAAAATGGAAATAACCTGCAAAAAAGTATAGATATATGGAACGAAACACTTAAGAAAAAAGGAATGAATATAAATAAAAATAAAATAAAAGTTATGACCACAGGTGAAGAACAACTAAATATCCAAATTAAAGGAATAATTATTCAACAAGTAAAGGAGTTTCATTATCTAGGTGTCCTGATAGAAAACACTGGGAAAAATGAGTGAATATAAATGCATTTATATTTTTTATATCCTTGACAAAGGCATCATTGCCGAAACATGTAGGATTATTTTAAATATATACACTTTGAAGTAATAACCAGACCTTTAATCGCCGACTAATTAAGTTTACCTTATCATACCAAGGTCACGAAAATACTATATATATATATATATATAAATAACAATTGATAAATTATTGAAGTTTTTCGACTTTTATATGAATTATTTACAAATATCAAATTAGAATGTTTGTAATTGCAGAGTAAGTGGTGATGTAAACATTGCTGTCTACAAATTACAAAGCAAATCATCATCATTATTTCGTATTATTTGCTTTGTAAATTGTAGACAGCAATGTTTACATTCCCACTTACTCTGCAATTACATACATTCTAATTTGATATTTGTAAATATTTCATATAAAAGCCGAAAAAGTCCAATAATTTATCAATTGTTATATTTAATAAACGACTAAGAAATTATCTAAATACTCATATAGCTATGGAGTAATAATTAGCATTTTCAAACATTCAAATGTGACATCTGCTCTCAAGATACTGACATCTGCTTTCAATAACTCACATCTGCTTTCAATAACTCACATCTACTTTGAAAATAGTCATTTGCTTTCTAATCTGACGTTTGCTTTGATAACTGACACCTGCTTTCAAAACAGACATCTGCTTTCAATAACTGACATTTGCTTTAACTAACTGCCATCTGCTATCAGAACTGACATGAGCTTTCAAAACTGACTTCTACTTTCTACTTGACATCTACATTCAATAACTGACATCTGATTCATTATTACTGTTACTTTATAATGCATTTCTAAATAGCTTGAACCTAGGTCTATTATGGCTAAGTGGTAAAAGCGACAGTCCGGCAAACTGCAGACTTGGGTTCGAGTCCCAACGTAGACCATATTTTTCAATTAAAAATTTCGTATGATTTGCTTTGTAATTTGTAGACAGCAATGTTTACATCCCCACTTACTCTGCAATTACATACATTCTAATTTGATATTAGTAAATATTTCAAATAAAAGTCGAAAAACTCCAATAATTTATCAATTGCTATATTTAATAAACGGCTAAGAAATTATCTAAACACTAATATATATATATATATATATATATATATATATATATATATATATATGTATATATATATTTTAATACACTATATATTTAATTACGTTCTGTTTCTTCTTTCTCTATGCTTGATTAAACGTAAGAGTATGACGAAAATTTGTTTACATCATGGTATTGAATTTTTGTCATTTGCATCATATTACACCCATCCAACTCACCTTGCTTTGGAAATAACGTAGCAATATGTAGTATTTATGTTATATATTTTTGGAACCTAAACATTGTGTTATTCATTATAATTAAGCTTATGATTATTGTGAATAATATAATATCTCGATGATACTAAAATAATATTTATTATGTCCTACTTCTAACTTCGACTTTGTAATCAACGTCGTGTTGTTTTATAGACAAGTAATTTTATTGCAGAAAAGTTATAATAGTCATTACAGCCATGTAGAAAATAACATCATTATTTATTACAGTATGTCATAAGCATTAAAAAGTGACCGGATAGGTATTCCAGAGCGCAGAAAGTCATTAGATTGCAACGTGTTTTGTTTCCAGTCAAGTGAGATAATACCACAATATTGTCGCGGTAATTCAAATATAACTTTCAGGCGGTTTAAAAAATTAAATTTTAATGATTATTACAATAAAGAATAGTAATTATTGCATTAAACTCTCATCGCGAAAGTGAGTCGTTAATACAAAGGAATATTTCCTGTTTTAATACCTTTTGTAAAGACGAGGTTCATGGGTATTACGAAATTAAATTATTGCTTATTTAAGTACTATAATTCAGTCATTTAGGGCCGTTAGACCAAAGCCTTTATCTTATTGTGAATGATTAATAAACACGAGATCTGCAAAGAAAGTTTATACAATTTGGTTTGGAATTTCAAAATTAAATTCCCTTTGATTTTCATTGAGTCCTGTTTTAAAGAGTGCAGTGCTGTCAAATATATCAAATGTCTAATATTTGACAGCTATGATAATAGAAACTAGATTAGTAATTTAAAAAGTTTTAATGTTTGGAATGCATTTACGTGGAGAAGAGGTTCATCAGGAAATTATTTATAGACATATTTATGATTCAAAAGTATTTTTAATAATATAAAAAAATATTATAAAAAATGGGGTGTGAACAACACAATACAAGTTCATTTATGTATTTTTGAATGTATCTTCTCCAAAGACGTAGATACGAATTTCACATTTCTACATGTTCGTCGGTACGCCCCTGTTGGAGAAGAGACACATTCAAAACAACATAACTACGTTACTATCTAGCCGAAATTATTCAGACAGAGCGTGAAGGAATATTCAGCGCTGTCTGCATAATAACAGCCGAACTAGACGTGTTTTTTATAGTCGGTAACCACCGTATCTATAATCCGTCTAGTTCGGCTGTTATTATGCAGACAGCGCTGAATATTCCTTCACGCTCTGTCTGAATAATTTCGGCTATATAGTAAAGTAGTTATGTTGTTTTGAATGTGTCTCTTCTCCAGCAGGGGCGTACCGACGAACATGTAGAAATTTGAAATACGTATCTACGTCTTTGGAGAAGATACATTCAAAAATACATACATGAACTTGTATTGTGTTCTTCACACCCCATTTTTTATAATATTTTTTTATATTATTAAAAATACTTTTGTATTATTTAGTGAGGTTTTACCCACTAAAGTATGTTTCAAATTATGTTGTCATATTTATGATTACAAATAATTGCCTGATAAATCCTTTCTTCATGTAGATGTATTCCAAACATTAAAATTTCTCTATTAAACTTAAACAACACACCTTATATTTTCACAAACAATAGTATATTAACTATATGTACATTTCATGTGCATTGCACACATCGTCAGTAGTTACTATTTAAACGTATTATTTTCGAGTACATGTATAGTAAAAATATCTTTAGGTACGGCTGTAAAAAAATAACAAATGGTCGAAAAACATGCAAATAATCGAAAAGTATGGTCGTATTATTGTAAAAGTGCCTACTAAACTCTATTGAAATTCTAAGAAGGACAAATTTGGGAAAGACCGTTACATAGTGCTATGGACTTTTCCCCGCAACATTTTGAAAAAACATTATTTTGATTGAACTAATATTTTCGACGACTGTGTATAATTTATTGTTTATGTATAAAGATGTTATTTTGATTTATTTTTTGACTAGCGTTGTAGTACGCCGATTTGCCATGCTATTTCCTTAGACACTAATTGTTAGCTGAGTTGTGAACACGTCTGTTATAATATATAAATCTTTATATTTTATCTTTATTAATTAACTTCGTGATTTGATTTAATTGGTTGTTGTGCTTTATTTCAATACCGATATTTATACGAGTTGTTTATCTCGTTGTGAATTTTTATACGGTTTTCCAACTCAGGTGTCTCGTAAAGAAAGAAATATTTTTTTCATCCATGTAAGTTAAACTATATTATTATAATAATTATTATTATTATTTGAATGATTTGAACTGTGTATTTTCATTGTATTAATTTTGATATATTTTATCTTAGATATATGAATGACAAAGAACATTTTTAAAATTTCAATATAAAAAAATTTTCTATAACTTAAATTTTATTCGTTGGTTTTTCAAGGGCAGAGCTTTTGTACATGTGGTATCGCGCATGTGTTAGAGTTTTGCTTCGGTTAGTCAGTTCTGGTTGTTTATCTTTTGAAGTTATTTATCAGGGGTGAAATTTAAAAACATCTTTGCAATTTATTAGATTTAATTTAGTTCGGGTGTAATCCGAGGACGTTTGGATTTGTTTTACTGTCAATTTCAATAAATTTTTTTACCTCTAAGTGTAAGTTTGTATTACACAATTCTTTATACTTTATAAAGAATCTTTTTTCTTTTTTTATTTTTTTTTAAATAAAAGATTCATTTGAGTAAAGATGTGTATATCTTTTTAATTACCTTTCTATTTGTGTGCATAATAGTAACTTCAGTAAAACTAACAATATTCACAAATAAATTTTGTGTGGCGCTTGATTGTGGTATTAACTTAATTATTTTTCCACGTTTTCCATTAGAAACCCGGACAATTTCAAAGTTTATAATTAATAGGTGAAATGTCATTGTTAAGGAGGTAATTTTTGTATTTTTTTCATATGTATGGCTTCCCACATGTCTAAATTTCTATTGTTACATTTTTTAATTAATTTTACATTATCTAAGCTGAAATTATGTCCGGTATCTAAATGATGTAGAGCTAATGCTGATTTGTCTACATTGTGAAGTTTTACATGAGCCAAATGTTTTTTGAAATGGGTTTGAATATTTCTTCTTGTTTGGCCGATATATAATTTCGGGCAAGAATTACAGTTAATTCTGTAAATACCTGATTCTTTCAGTGGGTCTGTGCTAACCATTGAACTATATACCACTACTGGAACGACAACGCCGAGCAGTAAAACCGGTCTTTCAAGTTAGAAGACTACAGTCGCTGCGTCAGGCATATGTATCGCACTCTTATTCATATACTGTTTTGTGTATTAGGGGCAGGTGTCATAAATATTTCGTCTAAATGTGAAGTTTTATAAGAAATATAGAAGGAAGTCGTTATGGTTAGTAGATAAAACAATAAACCAGAAGATATACAACTTTTATTCATTTTTAAATAATATTAAATATAATTATTATGCAGTTTAAATAATCTGATAAGAAGATAATGACATGTACATATCATACGTATTAAAAAAAAACAGTTTATAGTTTATTTATATTTTTTTTTTATTTAAAATTCTCACGACAAACCGACACACCATATACTCCCACGCAACAGACAGAGAACGGTTACCCTTACGCAGCAACCACACCCTTCCAACACAGAGAACCGGCAACCCGACAATTTCTTTATTTACGTGCTCGTTCCAGTAGTATCTACAGTTCAATGGTGCTAACTAACTTTGTATGAAGGTATTGTTGTAACTTATGAGTATTGGAAAATGCAGGAGTTAGATTATATTTTTTAAACAATTTTGTTACGTTATTCTGCCAACTTTTATGAAAAGTAATTTTGCAATATTTTTTGGTATTATTCTGTGTATTTGGAGTTAATCTGATTTTAAAAGTTTTTAGCTTCTTCTTTTCTAGTTTGTTTTTGATTTTTTCCACCAATTGTTTATCGTATCCGTTAGATTCTGCTACTTTAGTTATTAAAATTTCTGTTTAAGAGAAAGAGGATTCGTCTGTAGGAGATTGGCATAATTTAAGAACCAATTGACCAAGATAAAGAGAATAGATACTGGAGCTCATTTATCTTTCATGAGCAAGATTTGCTCCAACTGCAGATAACTTGATCAAGATAAAGGAAATAGAATACAATTTTTCCTCGAATTTTAACGAGTTAGAAATGTTAATCTGCAATTTGAGCAACTTTTGTTAATGATTGATGAATGAATTCCACCACATATTTCCTTTATATTGATTGGTTGGTTTTTAAGCGTTGGGTATCTTATACAAATTTTTTCTTAAGTATTCGTCGCATACTAGTTTTGATCAAATTATTGCAAATGCGTGCTTTCCATCATTTATGATTACGAATGATTGCTTGACGAACCTTTTCTGAACACAGGCGCATCGCGAACATTAAAATTTACTTAAAATTTTGCTCATTATAAGCTGAGTGTAGAAAATAATAATAATAATATCTTTGTTATATCCCACTTAAAATAAAGTATATAACCCCTTACCACAATTATTAATCGTATCCTAAATAAGTATTTCGATAACTAAGTTGTCACCATTAGTAGATAAAACCACTAATGAAGGTGTCGCACATGGGGCACAGTAAAGCTAGCATAACTGATCACGCAACAACTTTACACGGCGTCCACGTATACACTAATTTAAAAATAAAAACAAATCGACTAAAAATTACGACAAAATTACCTCTCTTAAGGAAACGGCACCCACATGTGTTTATACTCTTTTCGAACCGTCTACGACCTTTTTACTTCCTTTTCTAAGAATTAAAAGAGACAATTATAGGCAATCGGTCCCTTGTCTCCATTCATCGAGTTCTGTTTGTTTTTAGCGATATGAATGCTTTCGAATGCGTCAAGATCGCGGGGATTATTGACGGCTTTGACAAGTTTTAACCCTTTAATCGACATATTTTGTGGTGTATATAAAGCATGGTTGGCAATGTTAAATTTTTCTGGTCTATTGTATTTAATATGTGATATGTGTTCTTTAAACCGGGTTATTATTGATTGTTTTGTTTGGCCTATATAATTCAAATTACAATCATCCAATTAATTTCGTATATACCTGATTTCGAATTAAAATTAACTTTATCTTTGGTATTCCCTAGGAGACTTTTGATAGTATTGCCTGACTATTTACTTCAATTCCAAGAAATTTTATTGAACTAAAAAGAAGCATTAAAAGAAATATTGAAGGAAATACTCAATAAAGTCACGTTAAAATTCATTAAGTGTTTAAACGAAGTTGTTTTAAAATGGTGAAGCGACAATATTTCAAATATAAATATCTCTTTCACGCACTTCAAGAAACAATTTCTGCATGGTTTATAACATTTATCATTAAATAGCTATTTAGCAATTAAATTGCAAAATTCTTTTCGGCGGACTCTCTGCTTAAGTAGATATCAATAGAGATTTGTTATGCTAATTGTACAGAATAATGGTAATTATAATCGAAACTGGTTACTTTATTGTAAAATGAGATGACTACTTACAAATTCGCTTGATGAAGTCTCCTTACCTGAAAATAAAAAAATATTAAATTTGTATTTATTAAAATTCAGTTAATAATTATATAAGTAATTAATTGCTTAATTCAAGACAACAAATATGTTACTACAAGGATGGTTTTGTGAGTAGAGTGAGATTCGATTACAATCGATTACAAGTTCCTTTGAAAAAGGCGATAGCTAACGCAACATGTTAGAGAAAAATTACTGGGAATAAATAAATGAATTAATAATAACAGACTTTAAATCGTATAAGAAAAGAAAGGAATAACTATCTGTCTATATATATAATAAATTTAGATTTTCGGCGGTTTAAGGTCTATTTTACTTTAATATGTATATATTCAAAATAATCTCTTACATGTTTCGCTAAATATTACGTTTATCAAAGAATTATAAGTCACAGTATATTAATGTCAAAGTTATATAAGTGATGCAGTCATGGTGAGAAATACATATTAATAAATACATTCAACATTTAAATCAAATAATAATAATTCCGGACCTAACACAGCTTGATGCTAATTACAAAGGAATTGGTAAGTTATGAGTTATTATTACATTTGCGCCTGTGAAGCGACTTAAGATGTTAAGCTGTCGGCATTTGCCTAGAATGAGAAGAAAAACCACGAAAACCTACTCGAAGAACTCGGCTATGGATTGAAATCGGGACTACCGGCAAGATAAGCAGTGCACTAGATATTTATATAACACAAGATATATATTTAAATATGTACAATATATTATGGTAAATTGCAGACCGTTACATTATTAAGTTAATTTAATATAATGCTTAGATTTTTATGTCACTCCTGTTGTTAATTGAATTTTTATCTTGTTTAATATTAATCATTTCTTTTAATTTCCCTTGTCATTGTATGTTGTTTTCTATCAATTATTTGTGTGTTTCCAAAGTCGAAATGACGATCGGGTTGCAGTTTGTGTATAAATAATGTAGTTTGGTCGGCTTTGGAGTATTTGTGAGCTTATATTCTTTTTGATAGATATTGTTTCGTTTGCCTATGTACCTGTGTAGTAACTATCGCAGTCGCGACATGGTATTTTATAGACAACATGCATTTCATGATTTTCTTCTATTTGAGGTTTTAGTTTTGAAGATAGATGTTTATTTGTTTTGTTAAGTGCATATGTTGTAGCTATATAATATTCTCTAAAGTATATTTTATTTTTTCTAATAATAAAACAAATAAACATCTAAAAATAGACCTTAAATCGCCGAATATATAAATCTACTATATTATACAAAGGTCAAGCTATAATTATATATATATATATATATATACACATATATATATATATGTAATGACTAGAGCTGAGGATGTTTGCGGTATAACCATGGTTATATCGTGTAACCATAGTAATTTACTATGGTTACATGATATAACCATGGTTATACCGCAAATATCCTCAGCTCTAGTAATGACTAACTAGTTATTCGGGTAAGCGGTCTGTCAACTAAAAAACTCATTTATTTTAACTTCTATATTTCACAGCCATTTGCTACTTCTTCAGGAGAAAAAACAGATTTACAAATTAGAAGTGGACGTCAACATGTTAAAATAGATTAACATGTTGAGTGGCGTCCATTTACATCTGTATTGTTAAATGCCACAACCGCTCTAACCTGTTAATGTAAGAATATGCTGTTTTTTTTTTTAATTTTTGAAATCAGTTTTGGCATCAGGTATAACAAGTTATACATTTTTGAAAAAGCAAAAAAAAATTCTTTTCGATGGTGTCATAGCCAACTATCACCCCCATAAGAAAAATGAAACTTGACCATTGTAGATCAACTATATCAAATTGTGGATCAAATACACCACCAGATTCCTATTAGAAAAGTGCCTCCAGGAAATGCAAATTTAATTTGTATTACTTTAAAAATGAACGATTCATTAAAGAAAATCTTAAAAACAAAAATTCACTTTTTTTTGCTCGAGCGCCCGAAGTACGTTAAATATTCAAAGCTAGTGTATAGGGTGTATAGGTATAACTTTGCCTATGGAGTATTTAATCCCATACAGTAAATAATAAAGAACAAATTAAAACACTTGGCTTGTTTCACTATGAGATTTATTTAAATTCTCTAACATCTGTTTCGGCTGTTATGCCAGTCTCAAAGAGATCTATAAAGAGAGATTTATAGATTTCTTTGAGAATGGCATAACAGCCGAAACAGATGTTAGAGAATTTAAATAAATCTCATAGTGAAACAAGCCAAGTGTTTTAATTTATTCTTTATTGTTTACTGTATGAAGTTAAAATGTTTCACCAAGAAGTATCTGCAACAACAGCCGAGAATTTAATCCCATTTTACCAAATCTCTATCTATTATAATAAGCGAGATCCCCATGTTGAGAATGAATCTGTGGACACACTGTATATATATATATATATATATATATATATATATATATATATATATATATATATATATATATATATATATATATATATATATATATAGAGAGAGAGAGAGAGAGAAATAGATTTTGTGATAGGGATTGAGTAATCTTATTAGACGTTTACTATCTTAGCATTCGCGAGTTAGGACTCAGTAGTTGTTTTTTTTTAATTTTTGAACTATCTATTTAGTTGCCCCAAAATTTGATGCAAGATGTTACTGAATATTGAAAATAAAAATGCATCGTTGCAAACTAAATTGCATTGCCAGTACAGACAGAAGAATCTGTTTAAAAAAATAATGTAAAACGGAAAAGCATAATATTAATTCATCAAATAGACAATAATGCTAAAACACGATCACCAATTTGGTAAATATTCATTAAATGCCCATAGCCAGATGCGCATATTAAACGACTTTACATAATTTATATTAAGCAATATTTGGAGTACTGCAAAGTTAGAATGAGTGGTTCAATAATATCTACTTAATTAAAAAGCCGTCATTCGAACACCAATGCAGAAACCGAAGTTCTCTCCTATCGAACGCAGTAATTAAATTTACCGAACTGTGTTTGCAATTTTTCGATTGCAATAAATGTTGCGGTTACGCTCTCTTGGAAAAGGATTCGGCCGTATAATTGACAAAAATGTCTCGTGTTTCAGAATCAAGTTTAATGATTTAGGAGGTTCGTGTTATTAAATGAAGAATGAGGAAAACCTACACTTGTACGATGCAAAATGTTTATCTGCTTACTATACCGTGCTCATATACAGGCTGTCCCATTTAAAAAAATCGATTCTTCTTTAATTAAAAATTACTTAAATAATCAATAAATTTCGAACATCCTGTAAGAAATTTATTAAATATTTAGACGTAAATGGGATTTAAGTAAAACACTTATACTAATTTCCAGTATATACTGGAAATTAGTATAAGTGTTTTACTTAAATCCCATTTACATATAATGGATTTCCAGCAAGTATCGGCCGATTCAATTAAAAAAATATATATATATTTAGACATTACTCAGAATACTATACCTATCGCTGTATCCAGTAGAAATACGACGTAGTTGAGATCATATACGCCTGAGATATGTGGCTTTAAAAAGTACATTAAACAAAAAATTGCTAGACCCTCTGTTTGTTTATAAAATTTCTTTTTAAATTGAAAATAATTTTGTTCCAGACATGTTTCTAAGAGCTGTAAAATTTCGGTCTTTGTGACAATGTTCGTGTTTTTTACGTTCTAGTTGTAAAGTGATTAAATCTATTACCTCCTGGAGTGGGATACTAGTGAACAAATTCGAGACATCAAAAGAAATAAGTTTACATTTGTTTGGTAATTCCAAGTTTGAAATTTTCTTAATTAATTCATGGGAATTTTTAACGGAGAACTTAGATTTGAATTTAGTGTGTGTAAGTATTAAATCTATTAAGTGTTTAGACACATTTCTACAAGGTGCTTTTACGTACGATACTACTGGTCGTATAGGTGCATTGTCATTATGTAGTTTAATTAAACCGTATAATTTGGGAGGTAGGGGATTCATAGTGGTTAATATACGTTTTCGAGTGTTATTAAAAAGAGACCCTGATTTTTCTATAGTTTGTTTAATCTGTTTTTGAAATTTGTTAGTAGGATCAGATTTAAGTTTTATAAATGAATTATTATCGAGGAACTCCTGAACTTTATGTATGTTGTTGGATTCCGGAATTGCTATAACTGTATTTCCTTTATCAGCTTTTGTAAATATAATATTGTTACTAGTCGCTCTCTGTTTAATTGATTTAATTATTTTATTTTCAATATTAAAATGCTTAGTAGTGCGGTAATTTTCTAGAATATGTTTAGCTGCATATTTATTCCCATGGTTATCATTTTTCTTATTTAAGGCTAACTCTTTTTCTACTGCTAAGATTTCCAAGTGTTTGTTATTAATGTTATGGGTTAAGTTGTATTTGAAACCTTTAGATAACAGATTAATTTCTTCGGTTTTGAATTCTACATCTGTAAGGTTTTTAAATCGTTCATAAAAATTAATATTTTGGTTTATATTAACTAAAGGAATCGGCATTGTGCTATGTTTTTACAGGAAATAAGTTTATGCAGTTTACTATTTTGAATTAAGTATTTTTTGTGAATGATAAGATTAATTTTATCATGGATCGCATTATACAAAAGATCAAACTCTAAATTGTGAAGTTTAAAAGTTAACTGCGAATGTAATACCCTAAGATATATTGACAACGTGTCTCATTCGTTGAATATATTTTTCAATTCTTCCCTTATCCATGTTCTTCACCTATCTCGACTGCTTTAAGTGCTGCTTTACTATTTTTTTGGTCTTGAGTTTTATGTGTTTAGGTGTGACATTATGTTTTTTGCACTGGTGTAGAAACCAAATATTCTGTTCATTGATCTTGTATTTTAACCGTAGTTTAAAGAACCACATCTCCTGTTCACCATCACTGGCTAATTTTAAATAGTTAATTGCCGAAGGAGATACTTGTTGAAACTTCATTATAACGCTAAGAAATAAGTAATTAAACTTCTAGTTTCAAAAATTCTTTTATTGTAAATCACTACAATATTGTTTCGCCATACAATGGCTTCATCAGGTGGATGAATGCTGAATATGTACAATGCAAGTTAGAATATTTATGTGAAAATTATTGGGGAATGGTGGTGGAAAAATTTTTTACAATCTTAAATTTAGTAGAGGCGAGTTGTTTAAATCTAGTTTGTCATTTTTGGACTAAACTATTTCACTATGGTTCACTCTATTCTAAATTAAATACCTCCAAACACAATCAAAGTCTACTACAGTTGATAATAAATTAAAGTCTATTAACTTAAGCAATCTTATGAGAATATTCCTTGGGAAATAATTACCAATCTGTATCTGCGTACGGAGGAAACAACGTGTAAAGTTTTACACTGGTATTCCCCCTAGTTTATCGCCAAGTAATTTAGGTTAAGCGCGCAAACACATTCCGTCTAATTAAATAAATTGAGTTTACACATTGATTCATTACACCAACTTTAATTGTACGAACTTTAAGGAGCGGGAAATTCTGAGGGAAAGAGTAAACGCTACTGCGTTATTCCGTTAGCGTTTACCGTACAAGGTATTAGTGTTTAATCAGAAAGTTCGCGGACAACATTGCTGTGTTAAATAGGTAATGAAACTTGAATTATATCACGCCTCACCGACCAATTTTCCACAAGCCACAATTGAATTTTGATGCGATGCCTCGAAATCAGGCCCGATGAAAGAACTCTGTAAGGAAATAATACGCCACAGTGGCTTCTAATAATTGCTTTCTTTTCATCTCATGGCCTTTAAATTGTATCTCTTTCAGTCATATACAACACTCTCTATGTGATTATTAGCCGTTCGTAAACTTTTCAATCAATCCATTTTTTGCCACTCTTATATCAAAGGTAATACTGGAAATACATACCGTCAAAACTTAGCTATTGCTACTTTTTCCTCAATTATTCGGCGTTCAACTATTTAATTTTCTAATGAAACAGAAAATATGTGTTCTTGGTTTATTATTCTGAAGTAATAATTACATTAGTAAACAAGTTTAAATTAAGTATTAGCAAGTTATCAACTAACAAATCGGAGACTGTGGCTTATACGTGAATAAAATTAAATTTAAAAACCCTTACCACAATAGAATTTAATGATTCTAAATACGTATTTGTACAACCACGTTGTCATTTTCAGTAGAAAAAACAGTGTAACGCTTGAACGCACAAAAACACTCACAGAAGGATTGTTCTGAACGTCTTCTAGTTTAACACTAAATTCTTCAATATTAAATGCTACAAAAATTACCTACATTTTGGTAAACCCCACCTATTCATGCAAGAACACTAAACCCATTATTTGTAAATTCTATAGAAAAACCGTTTAAAAATATTATAAAAGCCGTAATTTAACATACATTAAGAATCCAATTATGAAACTAATCCTTAAATTATGTTGAAATATAAATTTGGAAATTAATGTTGAGTCAGAATATTTTAATGGCAAATATTGTAATGAAACGAATTTAAAAATAAATTCCATGAATTCGAATATTTTTTAATGGTTTTCCTATTTTTCTTGCTTTAATAACATCTAACTGTCAATTAACTCAAATAAAGAAGAACCTGGTATAGGACCCAAATCTGCGTTAATTACGTTATTCCTATTTTTAAAGATAAAAATGCTCTCAAAACTATCTAATTCGCGGGGGCGTGTGACGTTTTTTATTAATCTCAGACAGTCAAGTGTTACACTGTTTTTTCTACTGAAGATGACAACGTGGTTGTAGAAATACGTATTTAGAATCATTAAATTCTATTGTGGTAAGGGTTTTTTAATTTTATTTTATTCACTTATAAGCCACAGTCTCCGATTTGTTAGTTAATATGGCTACCCGGCCAAAGGAGTTAAATAGATTTAATAGTTTACCCCAGATTCAAACCATACTTTTCAGCACAAGAGTGCCTCTTGCAATTTTCATATCAATCGTTTGTTAAGCATGCCATTGACAAAGGATAGATATGAAAAGGAATTAACTTTAATTAAGAAAATCGCGAGTTACAACGGTTTCGATTCAGAAATAATAAACAAGCTAGTTAGAAAACATAAAGTAAGAAAAACAATTCAGGATTCCACATGTTTGCTACCTCAAATTGATTCGAGCAAAAAATTTATTAGTTTACCGTTTCACGAAACTACGAAAAATTTAAGTAAAATCTTTAAACAGTATAATGTTCAAGTAGCATTTCGGTCGAATAAATCCCTAAAATCTCTCTTAGGCAACGCGAAAGACAAAGTTGAGGTAAACAAAAAATCTGGAATCTATGAAATAAATTGTAAGGATTGTGATAAAAAATATGTCGGCCAAACAAAACGTTCGGTTCTAACTCGTTATAAAGAACATGTTTCGCATATTAGATTCAACAGACCGAAAAAATCAAGTGTTGCACGACATATTCTTGAATCAGATCTCAACGTAACATCTGACTGTCTGAGATTAATAAAAAACGTCACACGCCCCCGCGAATTAGATAGTTTTGAGAGCATTTTTATCTTTAAAAATAGGAATAACGCAATTAACGCAGATTTGAGTCCTATACCAGGTTCTTCTTTATTTGAGTTAATTGACAGTTAGATGTTATTAAAGCAAGAAAAATAGGAAAACCATTAAAAAATATTCGAATTCATGGAATTTATTTTTAAATTCGTTTCATTACAATATTTGCCATTAAAATATTCTGACTCAACATTAATTTCCAAATTTATATTTCAACATAATTTAAGGATTAGTTTCATAATTGGATTCTTAATGTATGTTAAATTACGGCTTTTATAATATTTTTAAACGGTTTTTCTATAGAATTTACAAATAATGGGTTAATGCTCTTGCATGAATAGGTGGGGTTTACCAAAATGTAGGTAATTTTTGTAGCATTTAAGATTGAAGAATTTAGTGTTAAACTAGAAGACGTTCAGAACAATCCTTCTGTGAGTGTTTTTGTGCGTTCAAGTGTTACACTGTTTTTTCTACTGAGGATGACAACGTGGTTGTAGAAATACGTATTTAGAATCATTAAATTCTATTGTTGTAAGGGTTTTTTAATTTTATTTTATTCAGCAAGTTATCACTTATTCCAGGAACGAGCAACTTATTTCTTACGATCATGTTGCCGAACATACACCTATTCTAAGAAAGCTTGTAGTAAAAGATCTAGGTCTTTTATTTGATACGCAGCTTAAATTTACTGGGCGCATAGAAGCAGTCTGCAACTCTGCTTCTCGAGCTTTAGGCTTCCTTATAGGAACGTGCAGAGGATTCTCTAACGTGTTTACACTAAAAACATTATCTTTTAGTATGGTCCGTTCTGAACTGGAATATGCCTCTGTCGTATGGTACCCCATATATACATTCCAGCAATTTGGCTTGGAGAAAATTCGAAGGAGGTTCTTGAAGTATATTTCATTCAAAACTAATGGAATATATCCACCGCGTGGTATAGACTACTATAGCCTTTTAAGCGAGTACGGCATGGAGTCGTTATCGGAACGGAGAAATGCTTCTAGTGCCAACTTGTTAATCAAAGTTACAAACAAAATTGATTCTCCGGCATTACTCGGTGAAATACAATTTCTTGTACCGAATTATGCGGCTATATTTTTAGTTCCTCGTGCTAGAACTATGTTTTGGCTAAGGCCCCAATAGTCCATATGGCGAAAAACGCAAATAAGTATTGTAAGGATCCTTTTAATAAATAAATAAATTAGTTTCTTGGTTCATATTGAAGGTAATGCAATATTTTTAAATGTGTAAATAGAATTAGCACTGCACCATATGTTTGATGTTATCCTTTAAGTGGATTTATATATCCGTTGGATAATAAAGACTATTATTGTTGAATAATAAAATATTCCCAACTTTAAATTATTTCAATAGTAGGCTAAAAATATATCAATGAGATTTTTCTCACTTTATTATGTGGACTTAGACATATTGCTGATATGCTCATTGAAAGTCAGTTTCATATCGAAGGTAACTTTTTCTGTTTAATGTACGTTATTATCGCAAATTCTCTGTAATTTTCGTCCCAATAAAACAATATTAAATCGAACGTATGTCGAGAAACACTTGTGTTGCTAACCCACGTTGACCTGTTGTTGAAGACTTCTTTGTTTGTTGCCACTAGTGCTATAATTGGATAAAGTATCTGACAACAATTTTCTAACACTCGCTATACAGACTGTCCCGTAAAAAACGCCAACATTCATAATTCCGTTATTAATTGTCCGGTTTTATTTAAACAAAAAGTAAATATAGCATCGAAAACACTATAAGATAGCAGTGTTTTATTTGTTTTCAATTGTTTTCATTAATGTCAAACGACAGTCAAGTTTTTTATTTTAAATGGCAACATATATATTTTTGGCTATATTCGGATTGGATTTTTTTTCTGAATTCAACGATGTATAACATGTTTATTTTTGATAAACGTTTATTGCAAAAAAAAAACTTTATAAATTTCATTTTGTCTTCCATTATTTATAAATATTCGAATGTGTCATGAAACATTTGAAACGTAAGTATTATAAATATCATTATAAGAAACAAAACACTTTACAATAAATGTTGAAATTGCCCGCCACCTTGTTCAACACATATCGCACATCTCCTAATTACTCCAAAGGTCGCATTTAAAAGACAAGCGACAGGTACTTCTTGACAAGTGTTAATAATTCTTTGACTTAAAGTGTCAACATTTTCTGGAGTTTTTAAATAAACTCGATTTTGTAGATAAGCCCACAACAAAAAATCGAGGGGCGTAAGATCCGGTGAACGCGCAGGCCACTCGATAGGACCGGATGTTCCTATCCACCTATTTCCAAATTGGGTGTTCAACAAATCAGTATTTACTCTGGCGTTGTGCGCGGGAGCCCCATCTTGTTGAAAAAATATTCTATTTAAATTTGCCAAAGGTAATTCATCTAAAAAGTTTTGGAGATTTTCGTGTAATAAAGTGTAGTATTTTTCTTGATTTAAGCAACCATCTATGAAAAATGGCCCAATTAATTTATCGCCTAAAATGCCACACCAAACATTTACGTTGAAACGTCTTTGAAAATGATTTTCAATTACAAATCTCGGATTGTCTGCACTCACACTGTCGATGTATGTTTCTATTAAAAATACCGTTGTTGCTAAAAGTGCATTCATCAGACCAAATTATCCTTCTGTAAAAATTCGGGTCTTGTTCTAATGCATTTAAATAAAAATGACAAAACTGGATTCTTCGGCCAAGATCATTTTGTTCTAATGCATGAACTTTTCGAGCTATGTACGGTTTAAGTTTGTGTTTTCTTAAAATACCATGAACTGTAGTTTTTGATACCCCAATATTATGTGCAATTTCGCGAATCGAAGTTCGTGAATTTTGCTGTACTGCAAGAAGAACATCTAATTTCTTATCTTCTGAGAATTTCCGTTTTTGTGTTTTTGGTTTGGTAAATGATCCATAATTTCTTAAATTCTTTTCAATTCTCTGAAATATTTTCGAACCTGGAACTTCTCTGTCCGGAAAACCAGCACTGTACCGACGAACTGCTTGAAGGCGATTTTTATTACATTCAAAGAACACTTATAACATGTCCGTTAATTCATTGTTATTCATTTTTAACGAAAATACGCTTTTTGTTGCGGCAAAACGTTCAAACAGGATAATACAGAAAACTTAATAAAGTCAAACTGACACTTAAGGCACATTGACATAATGCTAGTGGACTGGGCCAAGTCTACTATAATGAAAGATGAAATTTATAAAGTTTTTTTTTATTTTTTATTATTAGGAGATGTGCGATATGTGTTAAACAAGGTGGCGGGCAATTTCAACATTTATTGTAAAGTGTTTTGTTTCTTATAATAATATTTATAATACTTACATTTCAAATGTTTCATGACACATTCGAATATTTATAAATAATGGAAGACAAAGATGAAATTTATAAAGTTTTTTTTTTTGCAATAAACGTTTATCAAAAATAAACATGTTATACATCGTTGAATTCAGGAAAAAAAAATACAATCCGAATATAGCCAAAAATATATATGTTGCCATTTAAAATAAAAAACTTGACTGTCGTTTGACATTAATGAAAACAATTGAAAACAAATAAAACACTGCTATCTTATAGTGTTTTTGATGCTATTAAATTTACTTTTTGTTTAAATAAAACCGGACAATAAATAACGGAATTATGAATGTTGGCGTTTTTTACGGGACAGTCTGTATAACCTCTTCATTTCCAATTTCTAATTATTCAAATGTACGTACGTACGAACACGTATCAGGTCATTTGTCGACTTTTCGGCATGAATTCATTAAGGGTAAATTCACTGTTACCAATTTGTACTCACTTGTTAATTATATGTAAGAGTGTCTGGATGTTCGCCTTCGAGTGGTTGCAATATATTCTGACTTCTCTAAATCATTTAACTAAGTTTACCATTCCTTAATCCTTAGTAAATTCAATAGTTTTAGCATATGACGATATTCATGTACTTCATTTGTATTTCATTGAAATAAACAACCTAGCTAAACAATGATTTAAAGTCCATTAATTACGCTGGCCAAATCGATTTTTGCTGACTTCTAAGCCAGACTTGTTTTTTACTAATTCGGGTGTTCTAAATCAGAACATCACATCAAAATTAAACTCTATACTGGACTATGCTCAGTAGTTACTTACATAAGACCTAAGATATAAAGAAAGAATAAAATTTAATAATTAATTTATTTATTTCAATACAATATTAGTAACGAGTATAGTGCAAGTATTTGCACAATAATCATTAAAAAAATACAAGAGTATTTGCAAAATTAAAAACAACAATCAGGGAATAAATTTTAGTTTGTCGTGTATTTTGGTTTGGCAGTCCCTTCAAACACTGCAACAGTAGTCAGCCTTCATATGAGGATCCCTTCTTCCTTGGTATCGAGATTCCATGATTGTTAAATCTTTATGAAATCTCTCGTCTTGCTCATCGCTTACAGCACCTAAATTTGCGGGAAACCTAGCAAGATGACCATGAAGGAAATAAAGCTTTATGTTCATGTTACAACCTAGGCAGTGAAATTTTTTAAGCATATATTGCAGTAGGTCTTTATAACTACAAGTTTTTTTAGTTCGAAAAAATTTGTTCCTGACCATCGTGAATGAAGTCGAGGCTTCCTTTTTAGCTTTGTTCATAGAGTTGATGAAATTTGGATCTCTCATTAAAGTTCTAATTTGAGGTCCATCAAATACTCCAGCTTAAATTTTTCGTAACTTAGTCATGGAAACTTTGAACATATTGCTATGAATAGTGAGTTAGTAGTTGAATGTACCACTATTCACACCAACTCTGTCCAGCTTAGATACTCAGTTGGTTATATTCTTTAAATGGGACTGCTTTCCTCTCCGGGTTTCCAATGGAAAACGTGGAAAAATAATAGTGTTAATACCACAATCAGGCGCAACACAAAATTAAATTGTGAATATTGTTACTTTTACTGAAGTTACTGTTAAGCACACAAGTAGAAAGGTAATTAAAAAGATATACACATCTTTACTCAAACGAATCTTTAATGTTTATGAAAAAAATAAAAAAATAAAAAAATTCTTTATAAAGTATAAAGAATTGTGTAATTCAAACTTACACATAGAGGTAAAAGAATTTGTTGACATTGACCGCAAAACAAATCCAAACGTCCTCTGATTACACCCGAACTAAATTTAAATCTAATAATTCCAAAGATACCTTTTTAATTTCACTTCAGATAAACAACTTCAAAAGTCAACAAACAGAACTGATAGACCGAAGCAAATCTCTAAGACATGCGCAATCACACGTAACAAAAAAATGCCCTTGACTCCAACGTGCAAAATTTAAAGTTAAAGTAAATTTTTTATTGAAATTTTAAAAACGTTCTTTGTCATTTATATATATCTAAGATAAAATATATCAAAATTACCACAATGGTAAAATACAAATCAATACATACAGGAAATAATAATAATAAAGATAATAAGAATAGTTTCTTTTACTTACGTAAATAAAATTTGGTTTTTATAGAATAATGGTAATACGTATATTTGAATACGGTCCTGTGTATGGTTATATGTATGTCGGCTACCTATAGCCCTGTTAGGGTTAGACTTAATGCTGCATTCATTACGATGCAGTGAATAGAATTTAAATTTTATTTAAAAGTGAACGGTATATTTCTGGATTTACTATACTTAGTATTAGTAATAAAGAAAAACCTTTATTTCACAATAAACTAATTATCACCACCACCAATATAATCGATGCTTAGCATTCAGTCATGTGAACCTCATTAATCGAAGTGAAACATACCAATTACACTTAATTACTGAACGTGGTTTTAAAATGAACTGAAGGTAATAAAATTTTACCACGTAAACATCAATAAACTCACACGATACGGATAGAATACATCCATTAAAATGTTTGAAATTTGGAAACGAACAAATGGTTTGAGAACCGCTGGTTTCACCTCCGGAAATAAATGCTCAACATAAAATTAACTCCCAAACTAATTACTTTTACCTATTTGCCTCTACTGGTTCTAAATAAATAGCCACATTATGACTAATTGGAAATACAAAGAGAATAATCCGATATAAAGTATCGTGCGCGAAGGGTTAGAATTGTCTTATAAATATTAACTTTTAATTTACTAGATTAAGTTCACTGCGGGAAGGGTCAGACTCGCTAACTGACGACTCCATAACTGGCGTTAATTCAATTTTCGATTCGTTCGATGTTTAATAAAGTTCAAGTTAATGCGTTACATTTGCTGCGCCATTGAAAAGGCGTCTCGGTAGAAAGAGATAATAGAATGCTATAATCATAACTCTTTATTGGTATATTTTTCTTCAGAAATTTATTTACATGAGTTTATGCTATAGTATTAGAAATAGTGAGAATGGCTACTTGTTTACTACTCCCTCGGACATAAGTACATATACAGGGTTATTCAGAATAAGTATTGTTTCGTCATTGAACGAAATTTGTTATTATATAATATATATTTTTATACAGGATCAGGCAAATGTGTGGCAACACCAGATTTCTGGCAAAATTATGTTTTATTTTAAAAAATAACCGTAATAAAAGTTTTTGTAGTATTTTCATTCTACTCTATCACATACTTTGATTTTCTACAACTTTCACTTGTTTCAAGATATGGCGTCATCGGTAGTTTTTTTAAATGGATAACCCTGTATATTTTAACATTTTTGGATAGAAACAATTTCAAGAATTTCAATGATATACGGTTTATATCTTATAACATATTGGAAACGGTTAGCAACAAGATTTTATAAATATTCAACGTGCATTTTCAAGTTTAAACCAACGTATAACATACTTTTATTAGCATATTCAAACTGTAAAACTTTCTTTAGGTAAGAGGCCGAATCTTATAGATATATTTGCAAATTTATTTTTATTGCTTTATACATTAGACCACTCGTTTTATTACCTAGGGTTGGAGTGAGCAAAAGTCTTAATCTGTACATTGACTTCTAAAATCGCGTTTCCTGGACATATATCATATATTTTATTACTTTAACGAAGGACGATCAGGAACAACATAAATTTGTAACACCAATATTTAATTGTTAATGGTATTTTATTATTTATTAGTTAACATTAGATTTTTAGGACTCTATCGTAAATCTTGAGTATTGTTGCCAGAATTAATAATACACAAAATTTACCCTTGTGACTTCAAACAATACAATGTTCAACGAATACGCGCATTTAATTATGTAATAGTTTTTAGGGGTAATGGTATATTTTTAACTACTTGTTATGTCATAAGTCTTGTAGGTCCAAAAATAAATTTATACAAGTGTCCCGTATCGTTATGTTCAAATTTTAGGAGTGTAAACTAGACTTTATTTCAAAGTAACAAAAACGCAAAACTTGTTTATCCATTTTTATTTGTTTCAAAGTTACAGATCTATGAATTTGATTGTCAGATCATGAACAAAAATGTAATCCTAAAGTCAATAAAATTTTATTTAAAAAAGTTCAATTAATAATATTTTCGAAATGTCCATCTCCTTGTTGAATGCAGGCTTGTGCCCGTAAGCCAACAGAAGAAGTACTTATCCGAATTTCATACTTGTTTTGTCGAATTTGCTCGGTAGCCAGGTGAATACGATCCAACAACTCTTCTCTAGTGTTCGAAACTTGCGCGTAGACTAAATTTTTAATATTCCCCCATAAATAATAGCCAAGGGGATTAAGATCGGGTGATCTGGGTGGCCATGCAACAGGACCACCTAGACCAATTCATCTTGGATAATTGACATTAATCCACTTTCGGAGAGCAATTCCGAAATGTGGTGGTGCCCTATCCATGTGAAACCACATGTCTCACATGTGGGACATCCTCTAAAAGACCTGGCAGTTCGTCAATAAGAAATTGAAGGTAATTGTCTGCATTTAACCTCCCAGGAAGAACGACAAGACCAATCAACAAGTCATCGATTAGGGCCGCCCAAACCTTAATAGAAAATTCATGTTAAAATTTAGTTGGGCGTATAGTTTTGGGATTTTCTGATGACTACCTGTGCAGGTTTCTCAGATTTGTAACACAACTTTTCGTGAACGTAGATTCATCTGTCCAGAGGACTTTCCTGCAGAAATTAAAATGAAGCTGTGACTCTCTTAATATCCAGGTAGAATAACAAGTGTTCATTTGAAAAGTCAATCTAGGTTACTTTGAAATTTTGATAGAATAAGACGCAAATATATTAGTATGTGTTTGTTGTCCCGTAAACGTAAATCCAAGTCACATTTGATAATGTCAATCACAAATATCAGTTATCAGTGCATAAAATAATCGTGCGTCGATTCTGGTTTAAATAAATTGCTTCTCAGTTTTAAAATGGCTTTCACTTTAGAACATAAATTTTTTTAAGTCCGGGCTTATTTTCGAAGTGGCAATAAAATTGATGGTTTATGAGTTTATTCAGTTCAAGATTGCATGGTAGAATTTCAAGTTGAGTTTCCACATTTTGTAATAGATTATATACAATTTAAGAATACTTTGGACAGAACTTTAAAACTTTTTTCTGAAACTGGTAGTCTCTTAAGAAAATCAGGCAGCGGAGCAGTTAAGAAATGTACACCTCAAGTTGTCAATCGTGTTGAAGAAATAATGGAAAATGAACCACAAACATCCGTTCGACATTTGAGTCAAAAAATAAACATTTCTGTTGGTAAAACTCACAAGTTATTAAAAAAAGATATGCAACTTTATCCATACCGTGTCACAGCAGTACAAGAATTGTTAGAAATTGATTACCCACGTAGACTACAGTTTTGTAATTGGTTTGTAAATATGAACAATAATGGAGAACTTTCGCAAAGAGTCATCTTTACTGATGAAGCATGGTTTTATAAAACGGGATAGCTAAATTCATAAAATACAAGAATTTGGAGTAGTAAAAATCCACATGTAATTAATGAAGAATCGCTACATCCAGAGAAAATTGATATTTAGGCAGCGATAAGCCAAAAGCGAATCATTGGACCAATATTTTTTCAGGGAACGTTAACTGCTCAAAGGTACCGTACGGAAATCAGTTGCATGATGATGAACTTCAAAATGCATATTTCCAACAAGACGGAGCACCTTGTCACTGTACTGCAGAATCTTTGGATTATTTAAGAGAATTTTTTGATGAGCGTATAATTAGTCGAAATACTGAAATTGCCTGGCCTGCACGTTCATGCGATTTAACACCTTGCGACTTCTTTTTGTGGTCTTATCTAAAAAATAACATATTTCGAACACCTACATTGAATTTGAATGATATGCTACAGAGAATCGAACAGAAATGCATTGAAATTAATATCAATCCTGTAATGTTGCAGAATATCATCAGAAATTTTGAACGGAGGATTTTAAAGTGCATTGATCTTGAAGGACAACATTTTCAACATTTGTTATAGTTTTAAATAAATACCTATTATTTGTTATTTATTTGTATGTATGAAACTGTCAAAATATACGACTTCGTAGGTTAAGTATGTAATAACTCGATACGTAGTTATGTGTATGCGTAACACTTTGCCAAGGCGAAGTGTCGCTTTTAATACAAAACATTAACGTGTTATCTAAACACGACCTAACCTCGGATTTGTTGCATACACAAGACCAACGCATCAGGGTTATACATTTGTTCTAGAAACAAATGATAAGTAAGACAAGGATCTTCTCTAGTATATATAGACGATAGTTTAAGTCAGAGTCATAGTCAGAGTTACGACGAGAGTTACAACCAGTCAGTGGTACGAACTGGGTTACACCTTATTAACCACGTTCTGCCCTGTCTGAGTTGAACCAAGTATAATATGTACATCTTGTAAATATATTGTTATTCAGTTTGTAAGCGTTGAGTTAATTATAGAATGTTACCCGAACTTCGAGTGTGTATCATTTAGTACTTTATTCCGCCTCGAACCAGCAACGCGATTTGGCCGCCCAAACGGCCCTCATTATATGCCTATACTCCAGGCACATAGAGTTTACATGGACGATCCATCCTGCCCACGTTACATGGCGATTCTACCTTAGGGCATAAGGCTCTACCTTTATTACAAGGCGATCTCTGCCTACCTAAGGGCATAAGGCCCTACCTTTTATTACATGGCGATCCTGCCAGGATTTACGGCACTGCCTACCTACGGCATAGGACCATTCTGCCAGTCGGATAAGACTGCAGGGAATAGTAGGAACACGGAACGAGCCAACGAAGAAAACCAACAGTTTAGCAGGTCAGTGTAACAAATGGGCAATTACGCGACAAAAAGGATGGAAGAAGGCATCTCCATCCCCTGCCAAGGAGCAACTACCACTTCAGGAGAAGAAGCAGGTATTTCTTTTAGCAAAGACAATTACAGTGTGTGAAAGTAATGCATAGATACTTTATATGTATGTGTATATTACAAGTGATTAAAACGTTTCCTTGTACGTGTCGTAAGAATAGTATTAGTTTATTTATGTGCAGCAAATTCTGCATACGCTAACAGAATGTAGAGCGTAACATTGTTATTTTTTGCTTAAGGTCAAGTTTATTTAGAAACTAGTATGTATAATTGTAAAATTATTAAATCATGGCCGAGAAATTCAAATTTAAGCCTGTCCAAGTTTGTTAGTCAAATACGCAAGAATGTAGAATTTCATATATATATTTTTTTTAAGAAAGACGCCTACAGAAAGCAGAGAAAAATATGTTATATTATTTTTTTTTTCTCTCACAAGTTCATTTACGTTCAAAGCATATATAAAATGCACACGCTTGTATTTTTTTAAATAAGCGACGCTCAATGGGTATTATATTTCATATTTTTATAAACAAAGGTGTAAGCAATAACATGTGTATTTTATCGATTCAAAATATGTATGTACTTACAAGACAGTTTAGAAATCCACAAAGTCAAGTTCATTTATAAAATGCACGAGCATTGGTTATTTTGTAAACGATTGCATAGTGACATTGAACAGAAGTTATTGCTGACATATTCAAAAAAAACTTTTTCGCAAACAAAAGAGAATAATATTAAATTAATAAAAGAAACCAATATACGAGGAGTAGTATATTAATTTTATTTGTAAGAATTCCGAAAAATTTGTCACAAACGCCTTAGAAGTTGATTCCAATGATATAATGGTTAGTAACGGGACGACTCGATAGCATCCTAATCACGTCAAGAGCTCAATAGACGACAGAGACCTATCGATTGTACCTTTACGAGACCAACAACAGTGCAGTTTCCACCAACCCCCAGGACAGATCATCCTGGAGTTGTGGAACTGTCGAAAACGATAACCAACCGAATCAGACGAACTTCAAAAGTAGAAGAAAGGCAAAGAAAACTTCAATTCGCCCCTAAGTCGTGAGGAAGCAAGCATTCGCTTCCAGGAAATAGTCCGACACGACAAGAAACGCTCTCAGATTTTTTTTTTAGAGATTACAGTTATAACAAAAGTGTGTTTTGGTAACTGGTCTCAAGTTTTTCTGTATTGAAGAAAAGGCTTACAGTATAAGGGCATTTCCGCTGTACGAGCACCCTTACTGTAGTCAGAATAAGCTTCACAAGATAGTTCTGCGCAGGAACATGACAGACACGGAATATGTGTTGTCCAGGGAAATACACGAATGAGTGATTTCCAAAATAATTTTTCCCATGGAGGAAAATAGATAGAAAAACAGAGAGTCGATTTATTTTAAAGTATGGTTAAAAAGGGAGCACAAAGAATTGGAAGCAAACAATCATGCACAAGAATTGAAACCACAAGATCAAGCATGAGGAATCGGAAACAAGAACCAAACGCGAAAAAGAAAAACAAGAATGGCGAACTGCGAAACAAGGCGATTATTCTACATAAGTTACACATGATATAGAAATAAAAAGTTAAGAAAGCAAACAGACTAGCAAAATTGAGACAGTGTACAACGGCACAAACAATTTTTTTATTATCATCGACAAATAAAACTTACTGTTTAGCAGTACCTTTAAAATTTAGCATTTACTATTTAAAGCTTTTGCGATTTATATTATATATTTATTATTATATATTTATTACGTATTACTATATATATTAGACTATTCATCATTTTACTATGTACTTGTTATTATGTGATATTTGATAACGATTTCGCTTTAGAATTGTAGTCATTGTAATTTTAGCAAATTTATTGTATTTATTGTAAATTTGTAATTTCATTAATGTTTACGATAGAGTAAATGGATAGAAAGATTCTTGAGGAAAGAAAAACAAACATATTAATGTTGGTTTTCCTTTCTCCCCAAGAGGGATGGTGTAATAACTCGATACGTAGTCATGTGTATGCGTAACACTTTGCCAAGGCGAAGTGTCGCTTTTAATACAAAACATTAACGTGTTATCTAAACACGACCTAACCTCGGATTTGTTGCATACACAAGACCAACGCATCAGGGTTATACATTTGTTCTAGAAACAAATGATAAGTAAGACAAGGATCTTCTCTAGTATATATAGACGATAGTTTAAGTCAAAGTCATAGTCAGAGTTACGACGAGAGTTACAACCAGTCAGTGGTACGAACTGGGTTACACCTTATTAACCATGTTCTGCCCTGTCTGAGTTGAACCAAGTATAATATGTACATCTTGTAAATATATTGTTATTCAGTTTGTAAGCGTTGAGTTAATTATAGAATGTTACCCGAACTTCGAGTGTGTATCATTTAGTACTTTATTCCGCCTCGAACCAGCAACGCGATGTGGCCGCCCAAACGGCCCTCATTATATGCCGATACTCCAGGCACATAGAGTTTACATGGACGATCCATCCTGCCAACGTTACATGGCGATTCTACCTTAGGGCATAAGGCTCTACCTTTATTACAAGGCGATCTCTGCCTACCTAAGGGCATAAGGCCCTACCTTTTATTACAAGTAGTAAATTTTAATTTACGACATACTTCAAAATGTTCTCAGTAAATCACATGCTACTAGATTGACTTTTCAAATGAACACTTGTTATATTAGACGAGCATATTGTTTATAAGCCCTCACGTTTTAAAATTCGTCAAACTGTCGTTCGTGGCACTCCTAGTTGTCTATCGATTCGAAGTACACTGAGAGTTGGATCCCCTGTAACAATAGCTACTGCTTCTTCCTCTAAGTCTGCTGGCAAATTTACTCCTCGGTCGAAAAGATAATCACGCAGTCCGCATTCCCGAAATTGTCTGTATACTTCTATAAACGTTCTGTAATGAGGAATGCGCCTATCGGGAAACCGATGTCGGTATTCAATAACTGCTTGACGTGTACTGCCGTTACAGTAGCTATACACAAAATGCATGTCCGCATACTCTTCAGAAGAAAATCTGTAAGGCATTTTGAGTAAAGAAAACGTCTGTGTCCACTCACTAATAAGCTGCTGTATGAACAGAAACGTAGTGTAATCCTTTATTAAAGAATGCAACGTTAACAGTCATCCGAACATTTGTTTATTGTATGATATTCATGGTTCAGCACTTACGAAATAAGTAAGAACCTTCTTTATCAGAAATCAATTTCCAGTATTCTTTTCATTTTATTATGCGACATTAACAATCACAGGCCTGTCATTGAATCGTATAACTTTTTTTAAATAAAATCAGTTAGTATTGACTTTAAGGATTACATTTTTTTTTCATGATCTGACAATCACATTCATAGACCTGTAAATTTGATGAAACAAATAAAAATGGATATACAAGTTTTGCGTTTTTGTTACATTGAAATGAAGTCTATTTTACACTCCTAAAATTTGAAAATAACGATACGGAACACCTTGTATACTGCAAATAAATATATTTAGATGAAAGTACATTTATTCATTTAACAAAAAGTCACCGAAGATTTAAACAGTGTATACAGCTTTACAACCTGTGCACGTTAGAATAACATCGGTGTCGTGATTCTAAAAACCGGTTACAACCATAACATTGGTCCTTCGCAAACCGGAGTTATCGCAAACAATTTGGATCCAAGAGCCGACATCTTCAACATATTTGATCTTCGAGCCACACATTGGCCTTCGAGCCGCATCAACAATAATGTTTTACACTTCTCGGGGTTCAAAGGTAAATTGTTATTTATGCACCAATTCTGTATGTTACACATATCGGTTTGTAGTTGAGCCTTGAGCTGGTGACTCAAGGAAACAACTTCAAGCCATCGGCAAAGAGAAGTTCATTGCACTCGGTCTGATCTGAAAGATCGCTAATGAAAATGAAAATGAAGAGAAGACTATGAAAATGTTCTCTGTAATAAATCTGTTATTAGTAATTTTTTTAGTACAAAACTTGAATAGAGCATGTTTTGCACATCTTTGTACAGCCAACGGTTATGTTCTTATTAATTAAATTTACTTTTAGGGCTTTTATTTAGGTACTTAAAATATACAGTGTGGTCATTAAGTTTGGAACCAAGCTTATAACCGCATTATATTACATTTTTGGGAAAAACGCTCGGACAGGTAAATCTTCTTTTTTTAAAACGCCATCTTTTGACATATAATTTTTTTCTGTGACGTCATTGGTTTTCGAGTGATGACGTTATCAACACTTTCTTTAAATGGCAACCATATTATTTTTTTCTCGTTTTTGGTAGATCTTTATATCCACCAAATAGTGATATAAAACAATTGGTACGTTGCATCACAATTTTTTTGGAAAAATGGTATAAATTTAGAAAAAAATACGAAAATTTTATTTTTGTACAAAATTAAAATTAAATTAAAAAAAATACATCTGAACTTAAATTTATTGTAACAGTTAAGGCAAATTTTTAAAATTGACCCCACCAACCAACTGACACTGTCCCAGCCGAGTGTAAACACTTCGTATACTCGCCTCAATGATGTCTGGGGATATTTGTGTAAGTTCTACGCGAATTCGTTCTTTTAAATCTTCTAAATTGTTCGGTTTGTTAAAATACACTTTCGATTTCAAATAACCCCACAAAAAAAAAGTCTAACGGATTCAGGTCAGGAGAACGAGGTGGCCATTCTATGGCGCCTCTCCGTCCAATCCATTTAATGGGAAATATTTCGTCAAGATAGTGGCGAACCTCTACACCATAATGGGGAGGCGTCCCATCTTGTTGAAATCAAATATTTTGATGGGGTACATCACCATCCTCGTGATTTGAGCAAATAAAAGCGAGCGCTGGAACCAGTTCAAATCTTAAAAATTCTAAATATTGCACAGCAGTCAAATTTCCTTCAAAAAAAATGCGTCGCCCAATCATTCCAACCCGTACGTTAACTTTTCCTCTACGCTGAGTATGACACGCTTGAGTCCAATGCGGATTGTTCTGCGACCAATATCTGCAATTATGGCGGTGAACAGATCCATTTAGGCAGAACGTAGCTTCATCTGAGAAGACGATGTTTTCCAAGAAATTTGGATTTTGGTCACAACGTAACATTACGTCTTCACAGAACTGCAGTCGACGATCTTCGTCATCCTCATGTAATTCCTGTACAAGTTGAACTTTGTAAGGACGATAGTGTTCTTGTTAAATAAGTTGACGACAAATGAGTGAGCCACCTGATTGGCTAACGCAAGTTGTCTGGTGGAAACATGATGCCTTTCTTCTGCTTCTAGAAGCACATTTAATTTCACATCTTCTCCTACTTGAGGTCTACCTTGCCGTGGTCGATCTTTTACGGATCCAATTTCGATAAACTTTCCAACTAGTTTTGTCGCCGTAGACCTGGTAATTGGAGATCTATCAGGGTGTTCATGGTTAAACAATTCGCATGCTTCTGCATGCGTTCTTTGTCTGTCCCTATGCCAAACCATAATTAAAATTTCGATTCTTTCTCGCTCAGATAAATGTGCCATTTTTTATATTAGCGAAAACGAACAATTTTTACGCAATATCTCAAAAATTTAACGTCAAAAATAGAAGTAAATAATTCAACAATGTTGTCGCCATAGAAACAATTTCAAACTAAAATTTTTGTACATAAATTGTATAAAAAGAAGCAAGAATGTCATAAAGAAATATCTTGCAAAAAAGTGCATGTTTTTGTTTTTGTAAATTTTTTGCATAGTAACATGAGTACATGTGCTTTTGACGATCCGGTTTGTTCAAGAAGAATATTTAAGTCCTCACACAAGACAGAAGTTTGAAAAAAACTTACTTACATATTTCAGTAAATTTTGTAAGCTTAATTAGTTTTTGAAATCTTCTATTTTTGGGCGATAATTTTAATTAAGAAATGGTCTGCCACATCATGTCAATTTTTTAAATAAATTAAACTTCTTTGGCCCATTTTTGTGAAACTATTTAATGTTAAATAAGATTTTTTAATAAGTAATTGGCCGATTGGGAAGACGAACTTCTTTTGACCTGGAGCGAATAACGCAGATTACTATTGATCGCAAAGCATTTACACTCGGCTGGGACAGTGTCATTTGATTGGTGGGGTCCATTTTGAAAATTTACGTTATCTGTTACAATAAATTTAAGTTCGGATGTATTTTTTTTTATTTAATTTTAATTTTGTACAAAAATAAAATTTTCGTATTTTTTTCTAAATTTATATCATTTTTTCAAAAAAATTGTGATGCAACATACCAATTGTTTTATATCACTATTTGGTGGATATAAAGATCTACCAAAAACGAGAAAAAATAATATGGTTGTCATTTAAAGAAAGTGTTGATAACGTCATCACTCGAAAACCAATGACGTCACAGAAAGAAATTGTATGTCAAAAGATGGCGTTCTAAAAAATAAAATTTACCTGTCCGAGCGTTTTTCCTAAAAATGTAAAATAATGCTGTTATAAGCTTGGTTCCAAACTTTATGACAACACTGTATATTAGATTTGTTATTTCATTTTCTGAGTAGTTACGTAACCTCATTCATGCACATAAATATATAATTAGAAATCTTGTAACAAGATTCTTCTTAATTAAGATCCACTAATGGAAATTTATGGAATGTCCTTTCGATATTTTCCGCCGTGTTAAGATAGCGTGTGCGTGGAATTTCTATTCCTTCAGGATTTTCCGAGATTGACGCCTCGAAATTAGCAATCTTAAACGATGTAAAATATGTATTAGAGAACGTACTGTGCGCACACCAATACCGCCACTCGCTTCCTTGCTAGAAAGTCAGATCTTTCTTACTTTATTCACGGTCGTATCTCGCAAAAACGAAATAACAAGAAATACAAGGCGACGTGAGACAATGTTGAGATGTCGAGTAAGACGCGTCTTGTGAAAGAGCGAACAATAAATTGGAATGACGTAAATTATATGGTTCTTTGTATACTAAAATTAATAAATTTGCCTTTGAATAAATATTCCTTCGTTTAGTTATAATATAATTGGCAATGACGTAATCTAGAAATATCAACGGTTCTACAATATTATATCACGATATTTCGCAAACAGGATCTTTGATAATATCTAAAGATATACGAGGATCAGTCAAATTTAAACCGAACTTTGTTTTTAATAATTGGCTATTGTCAAGAACCTTACAAACTTCCGTATTTTCAAAAAAAATTTGGTATCATTAAAGGGCTTCAAAGGAACTAATTTGCCTTATAAACTAATGAGGGGAAACGTACTCTTACTCCCCAAAAATATCTTAAGCTTGAATTTTATATATTATCAATCTAAAACATGAACACGTCAAATTTCGGATAATCGTGCTATTTATGCGTGCCAATGTTTAACTTAAACATCACTTTAAAGTATTTATGCTTTAAAATTAAAGTAAATTACTGATTTTTTCTTCCCCTCCTTTTCTTCAAGTGTAAGGAGTCTCCTCATTACACTTGACAACCGTTAACGTAAACCTGTGAGTTTTAGATTAGTTTCAATTATTATATTGAATTAAGATGTGTTTAACTGAAGAAAAAGGATTGTGTTATCGGATCACCCAGTATAGTTCCTCTGGTATCCGTATGCCCCCCTACAACCTTATTAGGAAACCATTCGCCATTGGCCTTCAGCCTCAAGACCACAGTCATTGCTTTAGCTTTCACAAATAGTCCCAACGGAGTGAGACCTGCAACGGCCTCCATGGAGGCAGCTCCCGTACTGGTAATAGCTGCGATGTTTCCCAACCTGAGCTTGTCGCTAGAAAGTCGTCAGGAGCCCCACCGACGATGTCAGCTCTGTCCTCCTCTACCATACAACTGCCCCATAGGTAATCATTAGCCTTACTACTACTGCGTACAACCAGTGTAACACACTTGCTTTTACTTTCCAGGTCTTACCAAAAGCTTTTTGCATCTCCAGAAGAGCTGAGTCGCCCTGTCCGCCACTTTGACTAGATGCTTGCTCCAATTCAGTTTCGCATCAAGTGTAACGGCTAGATACCTTACTTCATTAGTTAGTTCTAACTCTTGTCCGAACAACTCAAATCATTTAGTTTTCTCATGTTTGTAAAATCTACCAACTTGTTTTTTTTTGGATTAACAGTTAATCCATCCTCAAGGCACCATCTCTCCGCAATTTGCAGAGCTTTTCGCATGGTGGTCGCCACTGTCCCCGGGAATTTCTACTGGAACACAATGACAATGTCATAAGCAAATGCTGCGTCTATAGTTCCTGGTAATTTAATGTCTTGATGGGATTATCCACTTCTAGGCTCCATAGTAGCAGGGACAATACTCCTCCTTGAGGACACCCTCTTGTTGTCATCGTGGAGATCGGTTTTTGTATGCACTACTGTGCTACACAGCATATTGTGGCCCAAATTGCATGTGGTACTTTTTTATATTTCGATCTCTTAAGGATCGAATAATGGAAGACATGGAGGTGTTATGTTAACAAAAGCTTCCTCTATGTAAAAGAATTCTGCGAGCGCTGTTTCTTTCTGGTGTAGGCTCCTTTCGAGACCTCACCCCCCTACCAGGCTATGCAGAGCTTCTTCTTTAATATTTAGTTATATCATTTTTTCCATAGGCCTCAACTTAAAAGAAATAAGACTAATTGGTCTAAATGCTTTGGGTATATGATTTTTTCAAGATTTTGAAATAATATTTTCTTTACATGCTCTCGGGATATTACCCATCCTGAATATATCCAATGAAGGACCCATAATTTCCCCAAGACAATCTTGAAGGAGCTTGGGAAATACTCCATCTGGTTCTGCGGATTTATATGGTTCAAACGACTCTATGGCCCATCTAATTAAATGGAGCTTGAAAATCTCGTTTGATATTTCCCAATCAATCCTGGTCGCCCTCCAAGAGGCGACAAGTTAATTGGTATTCCAGTCATTCATACGTTCCGAACCTGAGAAGTGCACCCCCAGAAGATACTCTAGAATCTCTTCCACGGTACTGGTACACTCCCGTCCGGTTTTTATATAGATTTAATTGCGTTGGAAGGATCTTTTTTGAGAATTCTGTTGATTGTCACGTTGTCAGAGATTTGTACAGTTTTGCTCTTTTTTATTTTAACATTGTATTTGTTGAGGAGAGCCTTGTAGCCTTCCTAATTACCTTTTTTCTTCGCCTTATTAAATGACCGGCGAGTTTCTTTCCCTAGATTGGTTAACTCTGTATTTCACTAGGCAGTAGGCTGGGTCAAAAATTTTTTTTCTTGATTTCTTGAGAGGCTCAGTGATAAAAAGGTGCTAAATGGTACAGCTAATCTGCATATAAAATTTTATTGCATTATTTAAAGTTTTACTGCCTCCGGATAGCGATAGAAATTTCACAAAAAGTAGATTTTTGACATCACTTTAATAATACTTTTTAAGTTACATATCTATACAAGTTTTATGCAAAATAATTCTAAGTATCGGTATATAGAGGAAATCTCGACATAAAACTGTACTTTTACAATGTGGATTCACACTGTTAAATTTCCCCAGAACACGCATTTACATATCGCTACCTTGATATAGAAAGTCCCTAACTCAATTTTTTTATAAATCCAGTTTTTTTTTTATATTTCGATATATTAAAAGATCATCTATCGAAACATGCAAAAACCTCGATTTAAAAAATGTGTTAGGGCATTTCTATATTAAGGTAGCGATATACAGCACTGATTCAGTCTAAAGGTTCAATTAGACGTGCCACAGCCGTAACCATATAAAACCAATCGTATGTGCTACAATGTTTTCGATTTTGGTAACATGCCGTAACGCCATAGCCGTAACCGTAGATATTAATTGAATTTTGGTTACGGCTATGGTTACGGCTATGGCACGTCTAATTGAACCTAAACACGGACAAATAAGTCATTAAAAGGAACAATAATATAAAATTCTGCTTTTTTATATATTACAAAAACTAAAAAACGTGCAGCTTTTGTATATGTTATCTAAACGGTTCAAGGCAAAAACAAAATAGGGAAATCTCCGTACAATATTTATTTCTTTCAACACGGAGTTAGATGAGACAAGTGTGCCGCGATTGTTAAAATAATTAGTGTTGCGTTGTAAAGTGCTGTCATTTATTTGTTTATTTTATCATTTGAGAAATGGAGCGTACCAGAAATAGTTGGAGCTGTCCTTTGTTTGGTGTTTTATGTGATTTGAAAGATAATATATTACCAACTTATGAAGATGTGATGAAATTTTATGAGTGGACCCGTCATAGCTTAAAATATGAGAGGGAAACTAAAAAGGTTTCAACGGGTATAGCTGCAAACAATTTGGCAGGTAAATCACCCGGCAAAATGTCTCATGCTCGATGGCTAACACGTGCTAACAGAATTCTTCGTCTATATATTTCATTTGAGAACCCTTCTGCAAACCTTACCACTCTTGCAATATATATTGTCAAGGTTTACGCTCCAGTGTGGTTTTCTATAAAAACTCTCCCCAGCTGTAAAGACGGACCACGACACCTTTTTAAACTAATTAAACTAAGCAGATATTTACCAACAACTTTGAAAGCCGTTGTTGACCCAGTAACAGTTATTTTGCACACCCTGAAAACTTATTACTTGCAATGTTGACAAATCCCCAGCAACACATTCGTGAATTAGCTGTCCATCGAATTTTGAAAAGTAGATCAGCAACATCGAAGCAATTACGGCTTTTTCAGATACCAACGATAAACTTTAATGCATCATCATATTTTGACCTTTTGAATTGGGAAGAAACTATCACTGAACCACCTATATTAAAATCTGTAAATGAAGAAAATCTTCGACTGTTTATTGAAGAAGAAAACAATGGAGGAATTGAGCTATTACACCTTCCCTGTCACACCCAAGCGGTAGAAAGAGCAGTCAAAGCTGTGAGTGAACCATCATCAACTTTGTGCAACAAAACAACAAGAGAAGGTTTCATCAAAACGCAGATAGAATCTAGAAAATTAATGCCGAAATTCGATAGCAAAAAGGATTTTGTCACAAAATAAACTCATTATATTCATTATTTTTATGATTATCCTTTCTTGCACTTTTGTAAAAAAAAAATTGTCATGCTTTTTTTCTCTAAATAAATATAATTACAATTGATTTCTATCTTTTCCAAATAAATAAACTTAATTAGAGTAATTTTATATATCATGCCTTAAGTTCTTTTTTAAGTACATTTTTGAAAGATTCAACATTAAACCGGAGGCAGAAGATTAACTCCGATTGCTACCAAACTTCGTAACCTAATAACACTTATAATTTGGCATCTTTTTGTCACCGTTCCCATAGAAAAAATTTTTTTTCTCCATACATATGTGACCCAGCCTACTAGGCAGCCCGTTTAGCTACACGGTGCTCCTTAAGGGGACAGTTGTTTAATTAATAGGATTAAGCTTTGCAGTAACGCAAAGGATCATATCAATTGTGTAGACTTCCAAATTTTAATTATTTAAAAGTGAATACACATAGTAACATTAGAAAACCACAAACAAAAGTACTGCCAATTTATTCTTATGTTATTAGATATACTTAGGGATGTACGAAACTTAATGTAAACCTTATATAAGTTTATTAGATTCACCTAGCGTCATGGATTAGAATTTGTAGCGATTAATGTAGCCGACAGTATCCCACTGTTACAATTATGTAATCCATGGGTGGGCGTAGATGCTCTGTCCCTGTCTTATACACCCGTCCAAATCGCATTAGCATGACCTCCTGTGATGCTACCCGCCTGTCATGTTCGCTCAAAGAAATTACTTGCAAGAGTTTATATACATGTTGTGCATACTTGCTACTGACACGTCTTACTTTACCGCTTAATGTTTTGTTTTATTTGATGTAACGGATTATTGTTCCCTACAATAAATTGTTTCGCCGAAATTAAGTTTTAAATTTTGTTCTTACAGAAATTAATTAACGAAAAGAGGAGGAGCAAAAATCTTTTGTTATGAAGCACCTCCTTTATACTCTTTTATCAAGGAAATATTGAATGGGAATGACTGTCTTTTGATATAATTATACTCAAATTTCTATTACTTGCTTTCTTTTAAAGAAGAGAATATTATACCAAAAAACTATATCAATACGTTAAGTACCTATTACACATTTGTTACAAATGAAACAGACATGCAATAATATATACGTCTGTAGCTGTACACATGGACATACACCTGATATTTTTCAACATGTACTTCTGCCTACGTATTTTTTCTCTTCTGTACCGGCATAGCCCGTCAAGGGAAAATTGCCACTTTCGACATAGTCTCTTTTGTCCGTCAGATGTCACTAGATTATATGGTGTCACTTGATAGGACAAAATTTGCTATACCTTATGACGAGATTTCTTTAAGCTTTACTTCACCAGCCTAACTGATGAGGCTTGATAATATATGGCAAAAACACGTGTCTTAGGTAGAAGTAAATGTTGAAAAGTACGGGGTGTATGTCCATGTGTACAGTTACAAACGTGTATATTGCATGTCTGTTTCATTTGTAAGAGAATATTAATTCAAAAGTAGTTTCGATTCCTGTATTTTCATTGTCCAAATCTATCTCCTTTACTACTCAAGATATTCCAGACAAAGTGTTTATAGGTAAAAACCGTAAAAAAAAATAAATCGCAGAATTTTCAGCGAGAAATCGTTCAGACTGTCTTTTATAGCATAGGGTGGATTTTGAGTGTAAATTTTTGATTAAATATTTTAAACCTAGCGATGAGTACTTTGATTTGCCCCAAACCTCGCGGCAATCGCGAATTATGACATTTCGAATTTCGAATTTTTTTTTAACCTTAACCCTTTCCGCGCCGATGACCGTATTTTCCCGCGCGAAAAAATTGTGACCAACAGTCGAAGACCGTATTTACCCAATTCATTGTATTTAGGCGACGATTGCCGTACGAAGCCGTCCGCTGCTGTTTTATGTATTACATGTGTTTATTTGAAGTTATAGACAAGTTTAAACTTGCAGGTTATTCTATTTTTCATGTGTGCATTCGGCAGTAGCAGTTCTTATTTCATACTGTGTACAGGTTTTCTTTTTAAGTTGTTTACTTTATAAGAATCGGTGTTTATAGATTTACTAATATTTGTAGTTTCAACAAAACATAAAAGTAAGTAAAATACCTATATAGCGTATATAATATATATGATAATATTATATTTTTGTAGAAAATGTCTCAAAATCGAACGAAATATTTAACGGAAAAAGAACTTGAACGTATTGCCCTTGATATGATGGAAGATGACACATTAGAAGACGACAATGCAGGAATTAGTAGTGGCGAAAGTGATTCCGATAAGGATATTGAAGGAGATAGTGAAGAAGAAATTATCGATGGAGTAGACGAAGAAATAAATGGAGATGATACAAATTCGACAGACGACTTCACATGGAGGTACACACCAACCTGGACTCCTCATGAATATGATTTTGATGAAAGTAATAGTGGTATTCAAAACAAAAATATTACTAACGAATCAACAGCTCTAACAATTTTTCAAGAATTTCTGAGTGAAGAATTAATTAACAAAATATTATTGGAATCTAATAATTATTATAAACAAATAATTGAGAAAGATGCTAATATGAAAAATAATATGAGAAGTTTAGAGGCTGATGAGTTCATGTGTTTCCTAGGACTAACATTTCTTATGAGTAGAGTAAAAAAATTGGAAGTTCATGAATACTGATCAACAAATACCCTAATAGAAACCCCTATGTTTACTAAAGTAATGAAAAGGGACAGGTTTAAATTCATAATGAAGATTCTACACTTTTGTAATAACGATGAACAAACTAATGATAGACTGTGTAAAATTAGTTCCATAACAACAGGAGTAAAAAAAATTTGTCAAAAAAATTTTAAGCCGTACCAAAATCTCTGCATCGATGAAAGTTTACTACTATACAAAGGTAGATTGCTTTTCAAGCAATACATCCCATCGAAACGCAGTAGATTTGGAATAAAAATGTTCATAATAAGTGATTGTAAAACTGCATATGTATTAGATTTCATTATCTACAGTGGTTCAACCACTGAAATTACAAATCAGAATCCTGAATTAGGAAAGTCAGGACAAATAGTTTTAACTCTTATGAAAAATTACCTCCATAAGGGACATTCTATATATGTGGACAATTGGTATACTAGTCCATTATTATTTAAATATTTGCATCAACAAGAAGTAAATGCTTGTGGTACTGTTAAAAAAAATAGGAAATACATGCCAGATTTTTCACAAAAATTGCGAAAAGGAGAAGTAATTTTTAATTCGTCTGGACCAATCCTTGCAATAAAATGGTGGGATAAGAGAGAAGTTCATATGTTAACAACCATACATGAAATATCAATGACTGTTACGGCAAAAGTTGATAAAGCAACAAAAGAAAATGTTCAGAAACCTACTGCAGTGCTCGAATATAATAAAAATATGGGTGCCGTGGATAAATTGGATATGATTCTAAGTGCTATAAAAAGTACCAGGAAAACCATCAAGTGGTATAAAAAAGTCTTTTTCCATCTTGTAGATATTTGCATCTACAATTCTCACATTTTATATAATATTCAAAAAAAGATGCAGACTCCATTAGCAGATTTTCAACTGGAATTAATTGAGCAAATATTTGAAAAATACAACAACCTTAATAAATCTATAACAATAGGTCGAGCTCATGTTAACAATCCATTAAGATTAACAGGACGGCATTTTGCTAATAAAATTCCTACAGAAGAAGGAAGTAAGCATAAAGTAAGAAGATGCGTTGTCTGTAGCAAGCATAAACTGAGAAAAGAAACCTCATATTATTGCAAGGATTGCAATGCACCTCTTTGTGCAATCCCTTGCTTTGAAATTTATCATTGTAAGCGTACTTACTAAAAAATGTTAATTTTAATTAGGTACTCTTATTATATTGAAATAAAGTATAAAATTTATAAGCTATATTGTTCTTATTTTTACTTTTCTATTAATTATGAAATTTAAACATACGTTTCTAGTTAAATACAATATTCAAGTAAAGACGCCGGTGAACGTACTTTTCCGATACATGTATGCTATAACGACGAAGACCGTACGATTCCGAAACCTCATAAATAGCCCGTCTTATGGGCATTGCTAATGGAAAAATAGCCCGTCGCGAAAGGGTTAAGGGATGAAATTTAAAAATTTCCAAAAATGGCGATTGTCAATTTTCGCTGTTTCAATGCCTGCGCTATATGAAATCGGACTCGTTGATTACGAATAACGAAATTGGAACTCGCTGTTTTAGTTCTCGAGGTATTTGCGAAAAAAGTAATTTGGTCTTGTTTTAGTGTGTATACCGTGTGTTCCCAAAAGTTTCGAAAGGCTATAACGTCTTTATTTATTATCTGATTTTAATGATCTGTACATCAAATTAAACAGTTTCGGAAAGATTGCATATAGCAATGTCAATTATCTTTTTGTTACATATAACTTACCAAAAATGTGAGTCAATTTTTCCCTTTAAAATTGAGTTTTTTTTTAATTTTTACAAAGAAAATTTTCTACCGATTCCAGTAATGTAATAAAAACACATACTAAGATAAAGAAAAATGCAAGAAAATCACACTTTTTTGCAAATTTTTGTCACTCACAGTGGGCCATGATTTGGTGTAGACACTTGCACACTGACAAAGTCTAGGTATTAATCATTTACTGTCACTGTCAGTGTGAATCTTACAGCATTATTCAAAAACGCTCTTAACGGTATTAATAAATAACTAATTGTCTGTAAGTAATCTTTATTTTGCTTATTATTAATATGAATTTTAAATAATTAACTGACATGTTTAAAGTTTAATGTAGTAAAAGACCGTGTCACGTTTTAGTATGTATCAGGAACGTTTTCCTGGTAGAAAATCAACGCATCATAAGAAATTTGCCCAACTTGAAGCTAACTTGAGGATGTTTGAATCTTTTAAAAAGTCAAAGAAAGGAGTACGGACGGTAGATGAAAATTTAAGTCTAACCGTTCTGTTGAGCGTACAAGAAAGTCCCAGGACGTCCGTTAGACAAATTCCTAGGAACCTTGGATCCTCCAGTACAACCGTACATTCTATTTTGAAAAAACACAAACTCAGATCGTACATACCCCAAACGGCCCATCATTTGCTGAAAGACGATTATCCGCGGAGAATGCAATTTTGCAATTTTTATTTAAATAAATTACGGGAAGATTCACTATTAGTTATTAAGCACGAATACTCAAATAATTATACATATATCCAAAAATGTTCCAGGTCGAACTGGCAAAGTTATACTAGATAAATTTTATAGTGTTACAACAAAGAATGATGGTTTTGAAAAGTTAACAGAAATATCAAATATTTTATCATTATCACCAAGTTCGACTGTTAAAGATAACAATTTACATTTAGACCCCGAACATCTGGCCTCATTAAAATATGTACCCATATCTTTAATTGGAGTCGAAGAAATATAAAAATATTTTAAGGGATAGAAGACAGAAATCTAGAAAAGCACTTAATTATTAATTTGTATAATAATAAGAATAAGTTAAGTAGATATCATTCCGAAAGGGAATATTTATTAATAATAACTTCTTTTTCTATTTTTCTTAGCCGTTCTCTTAATTATAGATAGTTAATTATTTCTCGAAAATCGACTTGATAACTATTTATTAAATACAAATGCTCACTTTAACGTTTCGACTTTTATTTCGTCTTCATCAGATAAATTTAGTTACAATTACTAGATGTTTTCCTGAAAAGCTAAATTTAAACTAATAAAATATAATAACTAATGTTTTTTATCAGAATAATTGAAACATACATGAGTAGGTAAACCCCACCAGTTTTGTATAATACAAAGGTATTTTTAATAATATAAAATATTATTAAAAATCTGGTGTGAGGAACACAAATACAGGTTCACTATTAATATTTTTTGTGAACGTGTCCGAACATATCCCTCCCCAGAGACGTAGATACGTATTTCGCCTTTCTACAGGCTCATCGGTACGCCCCTGCTGGAGAAAGGATATCTTCAGACACATTCACAAAAAAGAACCACATCGCCACATCACAGAAATTATCCAGACCGAGCGTAGAAGTAAATTCAGCGCTGCCTGTTGTCAGACAGGAAGTACCTTGCCCCGTCCACATAACCAATGCGTAACGACGCCCTTCCAAGGGTATCACAGCCATCTCTCTAGAAACTGCATTTTGTTTGTGTCTTCACTAATACTACGGACTAACCGCATGTGTAATGTATCAGAATAATTGAAACATACATGAGTAGGTAAACCCCACCAGTTTTGTATAATTTTATTTTTAATAATATAAAATATGATTAAAAATCTGGTGTGAAGAACACAAATACAGGTTCACTATTAATATTTTTGTGAACGTGTTCGAACATATCCCCCCAGAGACGTAGATACGTATTTCGCCTTTCTACCTTTGGAAGGGCGTCTTTACTTCCCATTGGTTATGTGGACGGGGCGATTTACTTCGGCTGTCTGACAACAGGCAGCGCTGAATTTACTTCTACGCTCGGTCTGGATCATTTCTGTGATATGGCGATGTGGTTCTTTTTTGCGAATGTGTCTGAAGATATCCTTTCTCCAGCAGGGGCGTACTGATGAGCTTGTAGATAGGCGAAATACGTATCTACGTCTCTGGCGAGGGATATGTTCGGACACGTTCACAAAAATATTAATAGTGAACCTGTATTTGTGTTCTTGACACCAGATTTTTAATAATATCTTATATTACTAAAAATACCTTTGTATTATACTAATGTTTTTCTTAAAATGTAAATTTATATATATTTATGGTACTTACAATTTGTATTCTTCTTTTTTGCATTTCTTTAACTATTTGAAATATTTCAAATTTCTAATTAATAGTAACTATACATATAATTCTATGGATGTTACTTAATAATATGATAGCTTATTATGTCAGTTTGTGTCAATAGAATTATATGTACATAGCTATTAATTATAATGTTTACCATATTATTATGCAATATTCTTATCATATATTATGTAATAATTATTGTGTTTTATGTATAAATTTAATTTAGACAGCTTTTTGTTATTTTACTACTCTTTCCTTGATTTCCAGTAAGCGAAATACATTAAAAATAAAGTACATAAAAATCCATGAATGGTAAAAATGAAACATATATTTGACATAATTATACACATATTTAAAGCATTTCTTGTGCATACAAATCCGAACTTTACTAGTAAGTGTTAGAATTGCCAAAGGAATTCAAACTGCATCAAATTTAGTACACGAAAGTGTAAAAAATCCTAAGCTTCGAATGTATTTGTATAGTAGAAAATAAGAGAACAAAAATAATATTAACGTACACATGAATATTTTGTGAAAAAGAACACATCGGTTTTAATACGAAGCGCTAAAATACAAAGATTATAATATACTGGCTTCTCACAAGCTTATATATATGGCTTCAGCTAATAAGCAGCGACAGTTATTAATTTAGATTTTCCTTTAATACGGAAAACAGTTTTAGCAAATAATATAATAAACGCTATAATAAAATATCGTGACGGGTAACATATGATTTGAACATTTTGAAGAGGAACTTCTAGTTTGCAATCTAATACAACCAAAACTTTCTTTTATTTACGTTTACTCAGTAAAAGTTACAGTTTTTTCCATGATTTTCAGTGTAAAAAGTTGACATTTATTGAACCCGTGCAATAATAGTAGATCATGTCATTATGCGTAAAAGCGATACTTTATGTGACGAAGCTGAACGTTTATTTTGCCGAACGTAGTGAGGCAAATAAATTCAGTTGAGGCACATAAAGATACTTTTATGCCGAATAACATATACTATTTTATCTTCAAACGCCAGTATGTAGAACAAAATTTATTGATCTTTATTGTAAGTGAAGTGTAATTCATTATAAATCGTAATACATAACTTAATTTGTCCGTTGTTACGATGTAAACAAAACCAAAATTAAATTGAATTTGAAGTTTGATTTTATATGATTAGGCACAAAAAGTACGCAAATTTGCTATTTTGTCAACTTAATTTTGGAAAGTGATATTTTTACCTTGCAGGTTGACAAATAAGTTGTCACTTTTATAACGTTTGAAGTGATACTTTATGTACTATCGAATGCAAAAAAAGTGGTACAGTAGTGAAGCTATATGTAAAGTCAATTTTTAAATATTTTAGTATTGTGACGTTGCTATTGTACCTAAGATCGTAGTAACGTGCAAAAGTCATTTTCGACACTTACACCTATCTGTATATCAACGTATATGTTATTTGACACTTATAGGTTATTTGAATATTTAAATTTGATGCCTACATTTTTTTGCACGTTTACTCATCTTTTTAATTCTTAGTTTGGGCTAGGTTTATAACAATAATTCATTAATTGGCACTGGATTACATTTAGTTAGATCTACCTGTTATATCTAAGTCTGAATCGTTTTAGTTATGAGATAAACCAAGTATAATTAAAAAAAAACTGCCTAAATTTCCCTTCGTGAAATAAATCAAATAAATAGGACGATTTCTGTAGGTTCTCGTCCCTAAAAAGGTTGTCGAAAATTGTTTTACCAGTTTTTAGTTTTATACAACTTGTTTATAAAGCTGAAGTAAATATTTCTAAACATCGTGCCTGTTATTGTCCCGCTCCCATATATATATATATATATATATATATATATATATATATATATATATATATATATATATCTCAGTGAAATATCTCCCAGAAGAAGGTGTGAACTTAAAATTCAGAACAGCATTTTTGCTTTACTTTCTTTTACTCGGGAATATTACAGTTAACGTCTTGAAATATCGCCTCGCGTATTTTGTACGTCTTTCATTCGCTTCAGCAACGTTTGCTTTAGACGCCTTTTTTTTTACTTTCCTTTTTTTTTAATATCACCAAACGATATAGCACACACCAACAGAACGCAGCAAAAACGTGAATCGGGCGAATACTGAGCTTACAGCTGGGTGTACGTTCTGCGGGTTACAGAACTCTTTTCGCGCACTGGCAAGACTTTAATTTTTATTTAATGCATGCCGCTCATATATTTCGGGGGGATGTCGTAAATCAAGAAAACGTTTTCGCGAATTTCATGCGAGTATAAACACCGTATCTATAAATCAGCAGTGGAGTGGAGTCAGTGGAGTTTGTGAATAATTCCCGACCTACTGAAATATTATAATTTCTCAGTTTACATACTGGATACGTACGTGTTATGGATATTAGGTGTAAATGTTAATAAAAGAATGTTTTTCGGTAGAGGTGCATAAATTTCAGGAATTTTATTCGAAAATTTGAAAATAAAACCGGTATTATGTAGAAAATAAACAAATTCTACATTTTAAAATGTAAGAAAAATTGTAACGTTTTTCTCATTAATGCTAGTTAAATTTTTAAAATAATGATTAGGGAATCCAAATATGTAAGTGGAAAACCCAAAAATATGCGCATAAATATGCAAATGATTTAGTCAAAATATGCACAAAAATATTAAAAATATGCAAATAAAAGAATACTTATAATAAGAAGTGTTCATTTGAAAAGCCAATGCATGTGATTTACTGAGAACATTTTGAAGTATGTCGTAAATTAAAATTTACTACTTAACCTACGAAATCGTATATTTTGGCAGTTTCATACATACAAATAAATAACAAATAATAGGTATTTATTGAAAACTATAACAAATTTTGAAAATGTTGTTCTTCAAGATCAACGCACTTTAAAATCCTCCGTTCAAAATTTCTGATGATATTCTGCAACATTACTGGATTGTTATTAATTTCCATGCATTTCTGTTCGATTCTCTGTAGCATATCATTCAAATTCAATATAGGTGTTCGAAATATGCAATTTTTTAGATAAGGCTACAAAAAGAAGTCGCAAGGTGTTAAATCGCATGAACGTGCAGGCCAGGCAATTTCAGTATTTCGACTAATTATAGGCTCATCAAAAATTCTCTTAAATAATCCAAAGATTCTGCAGTACAGTGACAAGGTGCTCCGTCTTGTTGGAAATGTGCATTTTGAAGTTCATTATCATGCAACTGATTGACAAATGGTTGTAAAATTTCCGTACGGTACCTTTGAGAATTTAACGTTCCCTGAAAAAATATTGGTCCAATGATTCGCCTTTGGCTTATCGCTGCCCAAACACCAATTTTCTATGGATGTAGCGATTCTTTATTAATTACATGTGGATTTTCACTACTCCAAATTCTTGTATTTTGTGAATTTAGATATCCCGTTTTATAGAACCATGCTTCATCAGTAAAGATGACTCTTTGCGAAAGTTCTCCATTATGGTTCATATTTACAAACCAATTACAAAACTGTAGTCTACGTGGGTAATCAATTTCTATCAATTCTTGTACTGCTGTGACCCGGTATGGATAAAGTTGAATATTTTTTTTTAATAACTTGTGAGTTGTTCCAACAGAGAGGTTTATTTGTTGACTAAAATGTCGAACAGATGTTTGTGGTTCATTTTCCATTATTTCTTCAACACGATTAACAACTTGAGGTGTATGTTTCTTAACTGCTCCGCTGCCTGATTTTCTTAAGAGACTACCAGTTTCAGAAAAGAGTTTTAAAGTTCTATCCAAAGTATTCTTAAATTGTATATAATCTATTACAAAATGTGAAAACTTAACTTGAAATTCTACCATGCAATCTTGAACTGAATAAACCCATAAACCATCAATTTTATTACCACTTCGAAAATAAGCCCGGACTAAAAAAAATGTTACGTTCTAAAGTGAAAGCCATTTTAAAACTGAGAAGCAATTTATTTAAACCAGAATCGACGCACGTCTATTTTATGCACTAACTAATATTTGTGATTGACATTATCAAATGTCATTTGGATTTACGTTTACGGAACAACATATACATACTAATATATTTGCGTTTTATTCTATCAAAATTTCAAAGTAACCTAGATTGACTTTTCAAATGAACACACGTTACGTCATTGGGTTGTGACGTCAGTATGACGTCATTGGGTTGGGTGTGACGTCATTGCGTTGGGTTATGACGTCAGTATGACGTCACAATGACGTCATTGCGTTGGGTTGTGACGTCAGTAGACTTGGGTTGTGACGTCATTGTGACGTCCGTAGACTTGGGTTGTGACGTCATTGTGACGTCAGTTATGACTTTGGTTGTGACGTCATTGTGACGTCAGTTATGACGTCATGGAGGCGGAGGCGGCGCCAGAACCGGCTAATCTTATCTACTTCCGTCCACGTTTGAATTCTCGATACCAACGAGAAATTGTTGACTGATGTGGTACTTCATTACTGGAAACAGAAACCAATCCGGCATACGTTACGTTTTAAAAAATTAAAAATTTCAGTATAAATTCCTTTACAATTATCGTCCGGTATACTCGTTGTGCGTTAAATTTCATCATCTTTACATTTTCACGAGTTATATTTGCTTTTATATTCTCTTTGATCGTCTTGCAATGAATGAATTCTCTCTCGCGAAACCTAGACAAGGCAATCGCGCAGAGACATGGCAACACTGTCCGAAAAAAACACACAGATAGTCAACGACGACTCGAGAGAACATAAAAAGACGATCAAAGAATTAGTTGTGTGATAGAGTATCTTCGATTGCACCCAAGGGGGTTAAGTTAAAGGGCGTCAAGCTGCGTATGCTGAGAATGAATGCTACGGAGGATCGAGACGGAGTACGTCGAACTTATTAAGGAGTTTGCTAGTATCGTTTCCTTATACGGCAAGAATTTACAGCAGAAAAGGCTAGAGAGTTTTTTCATGTGGAGTTATTGAAGTAGCAACTCCACAGTGTTGTAAAAAATATAAAAAGAAATATTAGATATAACTCGTGAAAATGTAAATATCATGAAATTTAACGCAAAACTAGTATACCGGGCGATAATTGTAAAGGAAATTATAAAGAAATTTTTAACAAATAACACATTCTTGTTGAGATAATTGTCTTCGAAAATTATAAAAAATTATTGCGTGAACATTTTCACGGTTTAATTCCATTTTTCGACCAACTTGTCAACTTTGACAGTTCGTTGTAGCTACAACGCTACACGTATCGCAGTGAAACTTTGGATTTGGGCTACCTAAAAATGGAAGTTAATTTTTAGTACTGGCATTTGATTAGTGACGTCGTCACAGTATGCAAAATATAATAGACATTCCTCGTATATGTATATAATTTTAAAATATATAACTCAATTACATAATCATTATATAAAACGCTTCATAAACGTGCTAAAATGCACAACTTATTATAAATAGGATTTTATGAATGTAATTATCTTGTCTTAATAATGAGTTCAACCGCCATTATGTTCAATAACATCTGCTAACCGCTTTGCATACATTCTATCAATCTTCGACAGTAACCGGGAGTTATTCTTTCCCATGCGTGCTGTATATTTTGGAATAATTCATTTTTATTTTGCGAATACTCTAAAAAATTATTATGCATATTTTTCTTTATATCCCCAGAAATTTCCAATAGGATTTAACCCGAACTTTTCGCAGGCAATTGCAACAGACGAAAGTACTGTTGACCAATCCACTGACTAACAATATTAGCTGTATAAATTTAGGAGTTGTCATGTCGAAAAATAAATTGACTGTTATAAATAATTTCCACAGATGGCAACATTATATTTTCGAAATAACTGTATAAATATTCCAAAAAGTGTTTGCAAGAGATAAGAAAAGTATCAATATGGCGACACAAGATATTAAATTTTACCTAAACCTTTAAGATCAATTAAAGAAGAACATATTGTAGTTTAAAAGAATAAGTTAATTAATTAAGTGTATATTTTGTGTTATTAAAAGTTTATCATATTTTACTCATACACTTACGGCACATGACTAACTATTTATCCGTTTGAGAATATGAATTTAGATAAATCTTTATTACTGCGGAATTTTGAATACATATGATTTTCTTAAAAATATATTACGCAGTGGCGGCTCGGGGTGGTTCACATAGGGAGTGCATAATTTCAAAATTAAAAAGTGTAATACAAAAACGCTTACCCAATCCTTATAAATTTCACCGACGTACTGTTCCAGACAGGTACTGTTCATTGTAGAGTTTGTTTTGAGGGAATAGTAAATATTACACTACACAGTTTAATTACATCTGACGATAAACGAAGTCCATTTTACGTGTCTTTGACTTGCAGAACAGTTCTATCACTTTTTCATTAAAGTTTGGGATATCATTTATACATTCTATTTCACAAGATAACATAGTAAGGGCATTTAATCTCTCTTCTTCCATTGTATTTCTCAGGAAAGTTTTTATTCTCTTCAGCCGTAAAAACTGGCGTTCCGCTTCAGACGTTGTCATTGGGATTGTAATGACAATTTTTAAAAGCGTAACAACTTCATTAAAGGTGCCGCCTAATCCATCCAGCAGAAGACCTAGCAGACCTACAGCACCGACTTCTATATTTTGCCTAAATTCTTCTCTAGAATATAGAACGCTTAATTCAGTTCGTAGTCTGCTTTCATTGAGGCATGGATAAAATTTTACTGCTTCTTTAAGGCAATCGTTCGGAAATTTTTTTTGAAAAGAGGAGAACTGTTTAAACGAAATTAAGTTTGCTAATATTAAGTGCCCTGTATACAGAAATCTAGTTTTTATTTCTAGCAAAATAATATCGCACACTTCAATAGTTTCCCTTTCTTTGGCTACCATCAGTTACTTTTCGCCGCTTTGATGGTCGAAGAGTCAGTTCTGGGTCATTTTGTTTAACCAACTGATTATCTGTGTCAGCGATTTCGGTTCGAATTTTTCCAATAGCGCGTTCAAAATTATCTAAATTATTCTTGACTTTTAATGCATCTGTATTGACATTTTGTAATTGATTAAACAATATGTCCACATGTGGCATAATTTTATGAAAGAAAGTTAACCAATAGATAAAATTTTCCTCATCTAAAATTCGCAAATTGGCACTAGCTTGATGAATTGTAGTTTGTAAACTAGCTTCTCCCTCGATTTGTTCTAGAGCTTCAATTATTTCTTCTCGGTGCTCATATATTGTATTCACTGTCCTAGAATTGAAGTTCCATCTTATTTTTGAAGAACGAGGTAAGCTTTTTCTCTGAAGGAATTCTTCCAATCTTGCAGCTCGTTGTGGTGAAGTGGAGAAAAATGTACATAATCCCGTCAGATTGGCAAAAAAAATTCTGCAATTACTACTGCTCGATGTAGCATGTGACATAATTAGATTTGTCTGATGTGTATAACAATGTACAAAATTAGCCCTTGGATACTGGTCTGGGACATGTCTTTGTACGTCGTTAACAGCACCACTCATGACTGCTGCCCCATCATAGCTCTGTGCAATCAGTTTTTCTGGGTCATCAACAAGCAAACTAATTTCGTTAAGGATGGCGGCAGATAAAGAATAAGCATCATGTCCATTATGCAGAAGAAATTTCCAAAATCTTTCGACCGGTCTCGCGTTCACAATATATCTTAAAACAACCACCAACTGAAACTGATTGGACACATCTGTGGTTTCATCAGCTATCACAGATATGAAGTAGGTTGCTTTAATTTCACTGGCAACTTGTTCATGATACACGTTCAACATTGCATTAAGCAGCTCATTCTGTATCGTTTTTGATAATCCCTTAAAAACCGGTGCTGCTTCGATGTCATCTCTTAGCGATTTATCCAATTCTGCCGTAAAATTCATCAATTCCCGAAAAATGCCCTTGTTATTCGAAGTTTGCTGTTCATCATGACCCCGAAGTGCCAGTTCAAACGCGCCACAAAATCTAATGCAATTTATTATTAAATTTAACACATGCCTATTTTTTGATACCTTTTCATTGTGTTGTTGAATTGCTTTTCTATATGATGAATCTAAAACATTCTGAATGTTATTTTTTCTTAACATTCTTAGACTAAATATATTTTTTAAATGCCCTTCGGAATTTTCATGTTTAATAATTTTAGCACTAAGATGAATTAAGTCTCTTATTCTGTTCTTTGACCAAGACGGTTCACCACCAAACAAAAGACACCGAAAGCAAAATAAAGTATTTTTAATTTCACACCCACAAATCCAGTCATTTTTCTGATAAATATTCATTTTGAATTTTCTTATAACGTTTTTACCTTTAACAGATTGTTTATTTTCTAAACATAATTGAGGCATCGGCCGTTTAAGATTTTGTACTGCGATTTTTTCATTATAACGTTAACCGCGAAAACGCGTTGTTCTGTAAAAAAGATACTGTATTCATTGTAACAACGCCCGAGAGCAGTCTGGTTCAGTTGCTCCAACGCTATGTATTATACGACATTGAAGTACGGCAAAATACAGTTCTCCCCACCATCAATGAAATGTTAATGCCTTAACAGAGCAACAGTTGGGCTTTGCTCAGTATATCTGTGACGCGATCGGTATATGTACGTTGTTAGTGTGCCACGTTCCTCGTCAATAACTATGAATACATAATATATATAATAAATAAATACTTTCACAGTTAGTCGCCGCTTGGTTAGTTTTGTTTCATAATTCCAGGGAGTGCAATTGCTCACTTGCTCTCATTAAAGAGCCGCCACTGATATTACGAAAAGATCTAAATATTATAAATAATAATGACCGAATTCATCTACATTCGTTAAAGTTTTGCAAACATATTTAAAAAAAATTAACGAAAGAAGAAAGCACACAGAAAAAGGATGTAATTATGTCAGGTTAAACTCTGGAGAGAAACTTCTACAAAGATGATAAGTTTGAAACTTTTTATTTTTCCTTGTTCTCTTTATCCCTATATTTCAATTTTTTTCCTCCTGTGTATGTTTAACTCCTTTAAGAAATGATGTAGGCAAATAATTGACTGTCAGTTTAAATATGAAATATCTTCATTTATGTTTTTCGAAAAGGCAAAAGTTAAATGATTGTTTATTTTTTTCGCAAAAAAATACGTTAAAAGTAGTTTAAAAATGGATATTTGAATCCATTTCTTTGAGTAGAATGGTAGGAAAATTTTCCAAGTAATACAAATACTGTACTTCCAAGTACTTATTTATATTTCCCATCTTGTGCAATTCTATTGTCTTCTGTTGTTATATTTGCATTCCTTTCTTTGTTTAATGCAACTATTACTGTAAAACGTCTAGATTCATACCTAAATTGTACTTTTTCAACTCTTCACCCCAGATTTTCATGTTAGTGTCTTAATCTTTTACAGATTATCCGCGAGTACAAGCGGAGGCAAAGAGTGGAAGTGGAGACCTTCACTATTTAAAATTTATATAAAACATTCCTCCCAGACTTACCCCGTGATTGTTAGAACAAATTCTTGAAGTTCGATTGCGTGTTCTTACTCAGTTGATAGTATTTTTATAGAGAAAAAAAATTCGCTCTTAATTAATAATTAAAAAGCGCCCTTTTTTTCTATAAAAAAATTCGAATAAATTAGCTTCGTAATATGTAGAAAGCATATTTACATTTACATTACTTCGCGAAAAATGCAAGAAATTTGCACACAGCCTACTACGGGCAAGATATATATAATTTGTTTCCTTGATGTAACTCAAGGCATTCCCAGAAAGATTCGGACCCGGCCTTTAATAGCTTAGTGGTCTAGAGCGATGATCCGGCAAGCCATGCACGTGGGTTCGGATCCCACTTAAGGGTCGCGAATAAATTAGCGTCGTAATATGTAGAAAGCATATTTACATTGATTGGAATAATGTTGTTTAATCTGCGATTAAACATAAGTCTTAGTATTTATGGCTGAAGGGAACGTTGATAACATACGAGGGGTATGTTTATGGGTACAGATACAGATATGTGTATGCATATGTGTATGATTTGTAGCAAGTGCTCAATGCGGCTGCATATTGACATACTAAATTTCTTGGGTATATTGCCGCCATCTGGCGACGAGTTTATGGACTGCACCAATATACGTATTTTTTCCCTTTTGTATTAGCATTGCTAGTCGAGAGGAAATCGCTAGTATCGGCGTTGTCTATGTTATCCGTCAGATGTCACTAGTTTATCTGGTGCCACCTGATCCGAAGGTGAGCCGCTAAACGTTACTACATTAGCCAGACTGATAACGTCTTAACAGGGTAACACATGCCTTTGGCTGACGTGAACGTTGATAAAATATGAGGTGTATGTCCATGTGTACAGATACATAGGTATATGTGTATGTATAAGTATGTATCATTTGCAAGTGCTTAATGCAGCTTACGCATTGATATACTAAATTTCTATGATAAATCGGGTTTGACAGTTAGCATATTTATACCATGCCTTCAAAATCTATCCTGATTAGATGTTTTTGATAACGATTGGTAAGAATGCATGCACGCACTAATCACTTTGACAGTTTGTATGACACCAACATGTGTGCAAAAATAAAAAATTGACTTTATTAAAAACTTTTATTTAAGATTAAAAGATTAAAAGGTAATAGTACTCAAAGTTATGCTAAAAGTATTGTCCATTATTTTGAAGACAAAGTCGAACTCTATGCTTTATGTTCTCAAAACATTTACCAGTACTCGTGGAGTTATGTTAACACGTGAATCTCTAATAGCTTTGCGAAGCTCTGCGATTATGTGATATGTGATGTCTTAAAAATGGTATTCTTTAAATATGGAAAAATATAATAATCTAAAATTATCAGATCCGGAGATCTTGGAAGAAAATTCATAATTCTATCGTCGAAAAATTGTTGCAAGAAAGTTATTGTATTTCGAGATTTGTGAATTACCTTGCTGAAAAAATCCTTCTGTAAATTCGTCATTAGGAAGTTCATTAATAACAGGTTGTAATAACTAATTTTGGTATATTTCAGCAGTTACGGTTCGATTAAAAAAATGTAGACCCAATAATTTGTCTCCATGAAACTGCTAGTCAGACGCCTAATTTTTGTGGTTGTATTAGAGCTTCTATGAATTCGTGAGGGTTTTCTACCGACCACATTCTCATATTTTCCTTATTTAAATAGCCAGAAAGATGGAACCAAGCCCCATCCGAAGAGAAGCATTTGTCGAGAATGTTGTCATTATTTAGGTTATGTAAAAACCGTTGACAGTACTGTGTTCGCCTACCAAAATCTAGTGGCGGCTCGTGAGTTATGAAAGAGAGTGTGAACAAAAAAGAGTTACCTATTTTTTGTACATAAAATCCATTCTCCCATTTTTCATGCTGGAAAAGACGACTATGACTTTGTTAATTTAAAAAGGTATATAACCTCTTACCACAATTATTAGTCGTATCCTAAATACGTATTTCGACAACTAAGTTGTCATCATCAGTAGGTAAAAACTACTAATTAAAAGTCACACATGGGGCACAGTAAAGTAAAATAAACGCTTCCGCACAACTACTATACACTGCAACCCTGTAAAGACTTTACAGGGTCTTTACAGGGTTGCAGTGTATAGTAGTTGTGCGGAAGCGTTTATTTTACTTTACTGTGCCCCATGTGTGACTTTTAATTAGTAGTTTTTACCTACTGATGATGACAACTTATTTGTCGAAATACGTATTTAGGATACGACTAATAATTGTGGTAAGGGGTTATATACCTTTTTAAATTATTATTTAACCACAGTCTCCATTGAAAGAATTATGACTTTGTTGTCAAAATCCGGAATAGACGGGATGAACTTCTTTTCTATTGATAGGACCGCCAATGCGTTCAGTCGATCTTCTGACATTGTGCTTCTCACAAAAGTTTTAATGTGTTTGAGGGTGAAAAAACATCGTTCATATTCTGCTGTCGACATGGGCGTTATACAAATAATATCTAACAGTTTGTATGTTTCCGGCAAAACCTTTTTTAGGTTGTTGTCTGTTATGAACACTAAAAGTGGCAAAACGCAACCTACGTCACACATGTCATCACATTTTATAAATTACTGAAAGTTCACTTTTCAATTTTACAGTGTCCAACATAGCATAAGATTTCACAGTCTCAAAACTTTTTTGTGGAAATGAATGACTTAAAATTTTGAGAATCAAATAATTTTGCTGCACTTAAGGGATCCCTAAAATCAAATCGGTCGCTAATTTGACTTAAAATAGTGTCAAATACTTCCTTTGCAATAACAACTCTGTTATCTCCAGCTGTCGTTTTTTGTCTTTTCTTTGCAGGTTCTTCGTTATGGCGTTAGTGATTGTCATTGCCAGTAGAATTTCTTAAATTTCTAATATGAATAATTTGCTGTTGGAATTGTTCAATTGCCTTTTGCAGATGAGCACTGTCAATCCCGCGCATTTGAGTCTGACTAAATAATATTTCAACATGTGGCATGATGAAATGAAATATTTTCAACCGGTAGCGAAATTCCAGGAAATTCAAATGTTTCAATAAGCCACTTTCTTCACTAATAGTAACTGAATCCATCCCTTCTTCGCCAATAATTTAGTCTATACATTCTTTGAAAGAATCCTGTGTTCACATAATGTGTTCACAGTTAGACTTTCGAAAGTCCAACGTATAGGAGCAGCGCGTGGTAATCTACGTTTGACTATTGCATCAAGAAATACCGTTGTTTTGGCAATCGAGAAAACTTTAAAATGACTGAAAATTTGCAAAGAAAATTTTTACATTTCTATCGCACTGTGCCCCTCGTTCAATAGTTGAATTAAATTGATGCGCGTAACAGTGAATATAATGTACATGTGTAAATGTTCTTTTGACAGTCACCATTGATAAACTCATCACGGACGCCCCATCGTAACTTTGAGCGATTAGTTTATTGCTATCAGACCCAGAAGGAGAATTTAAAATAGTTTGCAATTCATTCAGCAATGTTTTTGCCAATACATCATGTCCACCCGGCTTAAAAAAAGACCAAAAGCGTCCAAAAATTTGTCCATTAAATACGTATCGAATAATAACAACCATTTGCTGGTTATTAGAGGTGTCTGTTGTTTCATCGGCCTCCAAAGCAATGAAATTTGCAGATTTAATTTCTTTTAATATTTCCTGCTTGTAAATTTGCCACATTGCATCTAGCAATTCGTTCTGAATAGTTTTTGAGGCGCCTTTAAACACTTGTGAACCTTTCATATGTATTGTAAGCACAGCGTCTAATTCAGCTGCAAAGTTGATTAAGCCTACGTAAATACCTGGATTTTTCGACGTCAGTGTCTCAGCATGGCCTCTTAACGCCAATTCAAGAGCTCCGCAAAATGTTATACACATAATTAACTGGCGCAAAATATGACGATTTTTTTCCATATCTTCATTGTACTTAATTTTATGTCTCAAATAAGCACTGTCTAACTGTGCACGCATGTCCACGTTGCCTAGAACACTAAAATCCACGCATGCATTCATGTGAGAAACGAAATCTTTCAACCCTTGTTTATTCCACGCACTAACCCCTTTCTTAAAAAAATAAGCAGATAAAACAAAATAGTTTATTTGTTAGTGAACATCCGCAAATCCACTCATATTTTTCATATATAAACTACTCAAAAATGAATAGGGAATTAGATCTTTTTTTAACAGATCTAATTAATTCGATTAAATTTAACGTATTTTCTCAAACTATAGATAAATTAGAAGGCCCACAGTCGTTTGTGGACATTTTATTTGGTAAATGTCTTTTCTGTGTGATAAAATATTGAATCTTGTATTTTAACCTTAAATTAATTTAGAATACAAAATTATAAAAATCGCATTTTTTGACAAGTATTATTCATTTTAAACGTCATTTCACATTTTCACGATGCCAAGACGTCATTTAAATAAAGAAACTTTTGATTTAATAGCGTTATTGCATCAGCGAGGGCAATCTGGAGCAGAAATTGCCGCAATTTTTAATGTGTCTCCAAGTGTTGTTAGTAGGGCTTTAACAATATTCCAACAGATAGGATCTGCAAGGAGAAGACCCGGTTGTGGATCTGAGAGGAAAACAAATCAGAGACAGACCGCTACATACGAATTCAGACAAGGATGTATCCGTTTAGAAGTGCTGTATGGTTGCAAACACAGTTACGTGCCGCCACTGGAGTTAGAGTTTCGGATCAAACCATCAGAAACCGTCTGAGGGAAATGGATCTTCATAGCTGCAGGCCTGTGAGACGCCCAAAATTAACTAATGCCAATAGGATGGCTAGAAGAACTTGGGTTAACCAACGACTAGCAGAAAATTTTCAATGGGAGCATGGTTTATACACCGATGAATCCAGATTCTGCTTATTTAGTGATAATCGTAGAGTAAGGGTCTGGAGAACTTGAGGAAACCGTTATAGATGCGAGTTTACAAAAGCTGTGGTGCTTTTTGGCGGCGGTGGTATCATGGTGTGGGCGGGCATTAGTTTGAATGGACGTACGAACCTCCATCTCTTTGAAAACAATGTCAATGGACACATATACAGAGATGACATTATTCAGCAATATGTGGCCGACTTTCGTGAGGCTGTGGATGAAAACATGGTTTTTATTGATGTTGATGCAAGACCTCATCGTCAGAAATTGTAATGCAAGCAATAAATGACCTCCATATTAACCATCTACCTTTACCACCAACGTCCCCCGACTTGAATCCAATTGAGCACATTTGGGACAGACTTCAAGAACAGCTCAACGAACATAATCCACACCCCCAGTTAACGTGCACACTTGCGGGAAATTTTACCGCTGTGTTGGAGAAGAGTGTCACAAGAACACATTAATAATTGCATTATGAGTATGCCCCGAAGATGTACAGCTGTGAGAGATGTCCGTGGCCATTATACACGATTTTAGAATTAATTGTTACAGAAAAATGTTTATTTTAGCTATTGTTAAAAATGTTGCTTATTTCATTTTTGATCATTTCTTAGTAATCTAACGATTTTTCTGAATAAATATACTTGAAAATTTTAAATTGTTGTGTACAATTATGTATCTAATATAATACACTACAAATATTTACCCATACTATCTAAAAAATACAAAAAAGTAAAAATTCCTTATTCATTTTTGAGTAGTTTATATATTTTTATTGAATACTCTATAGAAAGTTCGAATTTTACTTGTGGAAGTTTGTGCAGTTTATTTGAATATCGGCAATAGGCCTTCTTTTTTCTGAATTGAAAGTTTTTCCTCAAATAATAGAGGGTTTTTTAAAAGATCTTGCGCACAATTAATTTCCATAATTAATAATAAACGTCATTTCACGAAGCCCTTGAAATTACACACATACGGTACGCGCCGAAAGCAATACAATCACAATAAATTCAAGACGTTAACTGAAGTCGGACAATTTTGTGGCCCAAACCGACTGTGTAAACGCATATGGCGAAATAAGCGGAACCGGCCGTTTCATACTCGAAATAAGTACATCTGAAATCGTGCCCCGGAACATAGTTTTGAGCGTTGCTGTGGTGCGGAAGGAAACATTGATACCATATTTATAAATAAAAATAAATAAAATACAATAATGAACTGGATTACATGCGAATTTCTTTCTGTGTTTATCTTGGTGATTGGGTGGGCACGTGCCCTTGTGTCCTTTAGTACCAGCCGCTACTGCCAAAATCTACCTGCATGAGTTCAAAAAATGCGTGAATTTTATATGGAAACAACTTTTTCAACTAAGTCCTTTCTTAAAACGGTACCCATGTTCCCACTGACAAATGAATTTCTTGAGAAAGCTTTGGAATCGATTTTTTTTGGATGAGTTTTTCATTCGACGTCGAATATCCTCTATGCAATCTGCGGTTCGTTTTTTAGGTGCCGCCAGATTTACGAGTTATTGCCTATATTTCATGAAATTTGTCAATGGAAGCATGAACATGACAGCTGTGCATAAGCAGCTGATAAATTAGGAAACTGTTGCCGGAAATCGTGCAAGCACCCATTCTCGATTATCTAATTTCCGACTAGTTCTAAAGTAACTTTCGATTATAAACTTTTTGTGTTGTAACTCTAACATGTTAATAATACAATAATACAATTAAACGTAAAATTTTATAATTTAAGTTTGCCACTGACATCTGTCACAATTTTAAGTAACGAGTGATCATTACAATTTTCGCTCAAGTAAGCCATGTACACAAAAAGTATGTCACTTAAGTTATTAGAGGAGATCTGTCATTATAATTTCAAACGTCATGATTGTTTAAAAATAATTTGAAATGCTGACTTTTATATTAAATATATTTATAATTTTTATACAAAGTAATAGAATATTATAAAAAATGTGTAAAATGTTGACCATTCTCCACCAAGCATAATCGCACTCTATTTCGTAGAGCATTGAAAATATTGATCAGTATTTGCGGTGAGTTATTGATGTGTTCACATTTTTCTATGATTTTATGTCTTAACTCTTGTAGATTATTAATTGGTGTTTCATAAATAATATTCTTTATATATGGCCACACAAAAAAATCCATGACTGTTAAATCACACGATCGTGGTGGATATGGAATCGCTGTATTTCTACTTATTATCCTATCGCCATAAAATTGTTGCAAAAATTGAATATTTTCAAGTGTAACGTGAGATGTAGCCCCATCCTGTTGAAAATATCCGATCTGGAATTCATCATTAGTCAATTGATTAGTAAAAACACTGAGAATTTCGTTACGATATTTCTCCGATGTTATTGTGCCCTCAAAGAACCTCAAAGAACATACCTACCCATACGCCTATTTTTTCTGGATGTAGAGGAACTTCTCTGTAGAAATGAGGATTTTCACTGGACCACATACGCATATTTTGCGAATTAACATAACCTTTCAAATAAAACCAAGCTTCATCGGAGAAAAAAGTATGATTTAAAATATTGTCCGTCATTGTTTGAATAAACCATTGGCAAAATTGTGTTCTTTTTTCATAATCCGTAGGTAATAGATTTTATACAGAAGTTAATTTATATGGATACATGTGCAAGTCCTTTTTTAAAATTTTTTGACATGTTCCATACGAAAGCCCTACTTGTTGCGAAACCCTGCGAATAGATGTTTGAGGAGATTCGTTAATAATTTGTCTGACATTTTCAATTACGCCGCGACTTCTCTTGAGAGGAGGACCGCTTTTTTTTTCCTTAAAACTTCCTGTTTGACGAAAAAGATTTACACAATGCATTAGCGTATCACGGAAAGTTTTATAGCTAGGAACAGTATTTGGATATCTCTCTTCAAACTCCGCAAGGCAATTTTCTATTGAAGGCTGCCAAATACCATCAATTTTTTGAGATGTCAGGAAGTAACATTCTACCATAAACGCTTTATGCATATCATTAAAGGCCATTACTTTTTCTTTTGATGAAACTTTAAAATATATATTTGACACTGACAGATGTTTGAAATAACATCTTAATGACTAAAGCTATGACATAATTTTTATATACACGGCCAGCTACGAGTGAAAATTTTAATGATCGCTCGTTACAATTTAAATGTATCGGAGTGTTATAATAATAATAATAATAATAATAATAATAATAATAATAATATTTATTAGAGTGTTGTCAATCTTACTGAAGAAAATACTTAAAAAATAGCCTACTCTAACTAGGAAAGTTGTCGAAAGCATGGTATTACAATAGAAGTCATATTTAGGGATATGAATATTATGAAAGCAATGGTGAAATGTACTCAGAGGAAGTATTAGTAATCCTATCAGGAAATCCAAAGCATCTTCGAGTTTAGTTATATTGATTGACTAATTCCGATATCTCATTATATCTCCTACAAAATTTAGTGCACAGTTCAGGGAACACATCACACGTTAAGCATGAAATAAATTGTTTCCTAGAACGTAGGCAATATCGTAACATATTTCATTTTAAAGGAGCTTATATTTAGCAGTTACTCTAATGTTCGAGAATTTCGATAAAAACATTAAACTTCTTTGAAAGATGAAGATATTTCAAGGCATAATACACAGCCTATTCCGTTGATTGATACCTTTAATAATCCATAAACATGGTGAAAAATACAATATTCATAAAAAAGTACATTATCACACAAGCTAAAACCGCTTTTTTTACAACGTATCAGAAACGTTCGGGGGAAATTTATACACAGAAATAATCGTAAATCTTTCATCAAAAGGAGGCATATATACATATACATTTCGTTCTCTTCGCCGGCTGACTTCAAATAGTGGAATAAAAAAAGTAGGAGACATTTACGGCGCCATTAATATCATCTCGAGTCTCCCGGTATAGAAGTGGGCAAAAATTTCATCCTCTCAAAGAATTGCGTTCCAGTCATTTAAATTATTGGTCTAATATTTTTCGAAACTTCGTCGGGCGCTTCTTTGTCGAGTAGCGAAGAAAAGACGGTCGATTCTCCAAGTTTTTGTTCTTTACATTCGACGGTGTGAATTAGTCATTTCGTACGCGAGGAGGAAATTTTAATCGAGGAGATAATCCATATTTTCGTGTGTAATCATGTGTTTGACTGTTTTATGTTAGCCAATTTGAATGAGAAAAAGTTTGTATTGCCGTTTATTATTTAAATACGTTGACTATTTTCGTAATGTGAACTGATGTTTAATTCATACATCTTTTCTTACTATACTCAATAATGAATACCGAGAATGGACATTACTGAAGTAGAGTTAAAACGTTTATTTCTATATTTCTTCCCCAATTAATTACACAGGTCTACAAAATTAAACTTTTTGACAGATGTTTTTATTTTGAAAACTGATTTTATATAATTTTGGTAGGCTGATTTCAAAAATTCTATGCATTTATTTGTATCACGCAAGGTTTTTTTTTGCAAATATTAAATGAAAAAAATCGATATTTCTAAAAAAATTTATTTGTTTATTGAGTAAAAAGGTGGAATACAAGTTAAAAAAGTGAAAAAAAAATACTTTACTCAGTCTTTTTTAAGTGAAATCTTTGTCTTTTTGCCATAACGCTGCGTTGTCCGGACATTCGGTTGTATATTTTTAAGGGCATATCCCGTTTTAACATCCAGCAGTAGTCCGCCATCATCGTTATGCTCCATCTGCCTTGGTATCGCCGTTCCATTTCCTTGATGTCTTGGTGAAACCTCTCTCCCTGTTCTTCGCTAACTGTTCCAAGATTTTCAGGAAAGTAGTTCAAGTGCGAAAACAGGAAATGCACTTTCAAACTCATATTACAATCTAGACGATGAAAGTGTTGTAACATATTTTGAACAATATTTTCGTAGTTTTCTTCCTTAGAGTTCCCAAGAAACATATCAATTACTACTTTAAATGAAACCCAGGCGTTTTTCTCGACATTGGTCATTGTGTTTTGAAAGTCCTTGTCTTTGCATAATGTTCTTATCTGCGGCCCAACAAAAATACCTTCTTTTAACTTGGCATCGGATAAGGCTTTTATTACTGTATTAAGACTTTTATGGAGGAATTTATTATTGTAGATGACACAAAAAATAGATTAACTGTGAATAATATAATTAATAAGAATAAAACATACATACAAGTATTTATTATAATTTTTTTCTCCTTTAATTTTGCATGTAATTTGTTTCTTTGATAAACACATTCGAAATTTTGTAAACACTAAAATTATAATTATAATTCATAGCAATTAAACATATAACAAGTGTTTATTTAACATTTTGTATTAAGCTACGCATTGCAACACTACGACTGCTCTTTACTTCCCTTAATTTAATATTTGATTTGTCTCTTAAAGAGAAATACATTCGGCATTTTATAAATAATATTGTTAACCGCGATAATATATTATGGCAATTAGGAACTACTATTATCAGGATAAAATAAAACAAATTTTAATGAATTTCACTTTTTAATTGACACTGCAACGATCGCTTCGCTCCAACCTGAGCTTCATCAGACATATAACTAACTTATTTACAAATTTTTTAACACAAGTATACGGTAACAAACACATGTTTTATTTTAAATATTTGAAGGAATGGGTACTTTTTATTACTAAAATGTCTATTCACAAACTTTCACTTCGGTTTATACAATGCTGTTCTTAAGTAATAAAAACTAGCGGTTTACATTATATTACAGGGAGGTAAAGAAATTCTATGGAAAAATACAAAATGTGACTGTCTGAGTATCAAATAAATAAATTAAGTAAGGGTGAATTATTTGTTTCTAATTGATCATTTAATATCTTGTCGGTTTTCTTTAATTTATTGATTTCAAGTGACTAATAAATTAAGATTTTTGCCCTTATTTTCTACGTGTAATATTTTAAATTCTCTGTTAAAATTGTGGTTCGTTGAATTAATATGAGACGCATATGAAGAGTCATTTTTATTATTTCTAAATGAAGAAAAATGTTCTTCTGCGTATTTCAAACGATCTACCTGTCTGTCCGATATACGTCATAGGGCAACTACCGCAGGTTAACTCATAGACTCCTGAATTTTTATTGTTGTTTGTTAAATCTTTATTGTTTTTTATAAATTTGGATAAATTGTTGTTAGTTCTATACGCTGTATTAATGTCAAACTTTCTTAAATATTTACAAATTTTTGTGCTTGAAGAGCCTATAAACGTGATCATTTTAAATTTTTGGTTGTTATTATTTAATATTGGGTAAACTTGTGATATGGCTTTTGTAAGGAGTTTTTTATTTAAAATGTTATCTATTATATTACTTTTATATCCATTGTTGATAGCTATTTGTTTAATTAAATTTAACTCTTTCTCAAAATTTGTTTGGTTCAACGGAGTATTGATTAATCTATGTATAAGACTGTGATAAGCCGCTAATTTGTGTTGTATCGGATGGCAAGAAGTGTTATGAATAGTTATGTCTGTAGTTGACGGTTTGTGGTAAATTGCAAAGTTACATTTGTTGAAAATTCTAATAATCGTTAAATCGAGAAAGTTAAAACTATTATTTGTTTCCTGTTCCATTGTAAACTTAATATTGTGATGCAATGTATTAATATAATCAAATAATAAATTTAATTGTCTCTTTGTTCCTATGAAACCTAGGAACTACTATGTCTAATTTTATGTGAGTAAAACAAATATTATTATATATATATATATATATATATATATATATATATATATATATATATATATTAGTATATGGTTTTCTTTTTGCCTAAACATTAATTCACATTGATAAATATATTCATAAAATGCTAAACACGGATACACTAAGATATCTTCTTTAAATTCTTTTAACTTTGTAAACATACTTATACTAGCTATAGTTTTGCAATCTTTATTAATTATTAAATTCTTAATGCAGTCGCACTTAAGGGTTTTAGATATTTTATGAACAAGTGTTCCTGCTTAATAATATAGCGATGGGTCTAAATTAGTTTGTGTTAATTGAAAAATGTAAATGGCTTCTATGTGTTTGTTATTTTGCAACCATCCATCTTCGTCATCATTTTCTCTCCTTGCAGCGTTTTCCAAAATTGCTGGTTTAGGTGCTGATTGGCAATATTGAACTAAGTTTACACAGTCACTTTGAAAATAATTTGTTTTCTTCAAATTTGTTTGATACTGAGAAATAGAGACCAGCCTTAATGATTTTTTAAAATCTCTAGCAACTGGTGTAGGTTGACGATTTCTAATCAAAGAGAATACATCCTCAATCGAATCTTGTGTTAACCTACTCAGCAATATGTATTTAAAACCAAAATTTTCTAAATATTCTCTTTGAAAATCCCTAGCACTTTCTATTGTTAATAATAGTCCAGTTTGATATGGCTTCCATACATTACTTACAGTAATATTTCTTATAATATCGATGAAGGAAGATAGAAAAGATAAAACAGACATGTACTCTTCTTCATCATTTTTAGAAAGAGCGTATTTATAAAAGCGACCAGTCATATATTTGAACCATTTGTGCATGAGTTTTAGAAACCATGCTGTTGTTTCATGTTCCCTGCCAATCATATTCTGGTTTATGTAATATGATATTGCTGCAGCAATATCTGAACTTAATAATGTTGGACTCAAGTAACCATTAATTTTTTCAAAATATGATGGATGTAGTACATTTTCTTTTAATTTTGGACAAAGTTTCAAAGTATCCATTTGATCTAGTTTATAAACTTGTTGTATGGCTTCCATCGAAATAAAATTTGATGCAAGCTGATATTTACTTACAATTGACTCATCAAGGATCATTGTGTGTCCATCTGTTAATGAGGAACTACCATTTTTAAAAACATGCACTAGGTCTGGAGTAAAATATAGCTTTTCATTTGGATTACATGGATGAGGAGTATAGTTCATTATTTTGGAGTATCTGCCAGCAGTAATATGAAATAACTTCCACATGCTACGATTCTGGGGACCCATATCTGTTATAACTGCCTTAATTATTATACCTATAGACATTGTTTTTTTATAATTGTTGTTATTTTCTCTTGCATTTCAATAGTTGAGTAAGAAGATGCAGTAAACTCATAGCAAACCATTTGCTTCCACCGAGAAGATACTCCTGTTAATAAAAACACTAATGCATGAGAGGCATGTTCGTCACTACTGTCTCTTTCACCAGAAAGCAGCATTGTTGGACGACCAATAATAGATGTAAGGGAACTATCATATTGAAGACCTGGTTTAATTGCCATTTCATCTACTACAAGGGTTGCATGTTTTTCTTCGGCTGTAAAATTTTTAATCTTTTGAAAATACGTATAACGAAATAAAATAATTTCAGTAATTACTTACTTTTGCTTCAAGAAGTTGAAATATATCTTCTATAATCCCTGGTTGAAATTTGAAAGATTGCAAACGTTCTTGTAGTGTTCTGATACTGGGATATGGTAAGTTTTGTTTTCTCAATTCGTCATAACCTTTAGTGCCACAACTTAAATATAACTGTATTCCCTTATTCATAGTGTTATCAGACCAACTGATAATTGTGTGTACCTAACTGTAGATATTTTAACTGATCTTCATTAAAAACCTTTTGTAAATTTTCATTTTTCTTTTCCAGTTTACATGTCAATCTTCGATTCTCTTGCTGTAATGTCTTAATTTTCTTTTTCAGTTCTTCGATTGTATCATTTGTGTTATATTCATTTAGTGATGAAATTGGTGAGTCATTATTAGTGTCAATATAGCCATCCATATTGCTTGTATTTACATTTTCATCAGAATGTTGTTCAAGATGTTGATTATTATTTACCGCTTCAGTTGATGGAAATAACGTAGGCAATGCATTGTTCCTAAGTAATTTTCGATTATCACTACGATTTTGTTCGAACTGCCCTTCACCGAAGTGCACCAAAGATATTAAAAAATGAGCAATTTAATATGACATTAAGTAGACGAAATAAACCAACCTCGCAAATAACTGATCGATGTGGTAAATTGCCTCTGTTTATAAAATTAAGCCAAATCTGTCTTCTTTTTCTTTCAGAAGGAATTCTAAATAGGCGAAAACCTATTTCAGACCTAGTTTTACACGATTTTATACAACACGAAGGCATTATATTTATATTTAAATTTTATAATTTCAAAATGAAAATATAAAACAATGTCAAATTACTATATTTAACTGCCCGCCATTTTGGCTCCAAAATAACAAATATACAGGCTTCATGAATCGCGGTACTTTATAAAAAGCGTTCAAATAAGCTTTGCCTCTAGTAGGCCATTCCTTTAAAAACGTATGATTATTAATAATTTAAATTTGCATTAGTTGTCAATTAGACAGATGCATAGTTGACAAAAATTGCTTTGTAATTTAAAATTGATTTAACATGGTTTTTACTATACAACACAAATCATTCATGCTAGAATCTTATTTTCGAAACGGACGTAAGATTGACGGACAATGGCAGTATTCTCTTCATGATTGTTTAGAAGAATTTAGAAATGAGTTCCCTAACGTCATCTTTGATTATGACAGTTGTCGGCACACAGTGACACATTCCGTTATGGTTTTCAGAGAAACAGGGAGTGTTAAACAGAAAGAAGGCGCAGGTCGGGCGAAAAAGCGTACAGAAGAGCTAGTTAATAATGTAAGAGAAATTATAAATAATGCACCAAGAACTTCCGTACGAGCATTATCACAACAAGTGGGTGTGTCAATTGGCACATGTTATACAATTTTGAAAAAGGACTTACATTTATTTCCATATCACATGACCTGTTATCAAGAAATCAAGGAAATCGACTATCCCAGAAGAATAACGTTTAGTCAGTGGTTCTTAAATAATTTTGATAATGACCTTCTTGACAAAACCTTTTTTTCTGATGAGTCATGGTTTTATCTGAATGGATATGTGAACTCACAAAATATGAGGATGTGGACTAATGAGAAACCACATAATTTTTTTGTTGAAACCGCATTTTATCCGCAAAAAATTGGTGTATGGTGTGCGATTAGTCGAAGGAGAATTATTGGCCCTATTTTTTTTTAACGGAACCTTAACAGGAGAAAGGTATCGACAAGAAATTATTATGCCATTTATCGAACAGCTTGACGACGAAGAAATAACACAGGGTTACTTTCAACAAGACGGAGCTAGAGCACACACAGCAGGTGAAACAATTAATATTCTGCAGCAATTTTTTCAAAATCGGTTGATAAGTTTAAACACTGAACATGAATTTCCACCAAGATCTTGTGACATTACCCCATGTGATTTCTTTTTATGGCCATTCTTAAAGAACTCAATTTATCAAGTACAGATACCTGATCTTGCAGGCCTTCAAATCAGAATTGCTGAAAGAATTAATGGAATTGACAATGCGATACTACAAAACACTTTTTCCTCCATTAGAAGAAGATGTGAGAAATGTTTCGAACAAGGTGCTGGACACTTTGAACAATTTTTATAAAATTTTGCTTGTTTGTTGGAAATAAACATATTTCATTCACTTAAAAATGTTCGTTTTATTATTTTGACAATTGTCATTTCAATCAAATATCTCATCTCATAACCAACAAAATTCCTATTAAAATTAGTAACAAGCTAAGACATAATCATAATTTCCAAGGGCTACTTTGAGGTAAAATTTATTTGAATTCTTTGTATATCTAGGGACTTTAGATTATATATGTTAAAAGCACCATCTAGTGGTCGATTGTAAAAATTTTAAAAGGTGTGCCTCGTAATTGTGCCGTTCCGGCGTTTAGTTACCTCACTTTAACGACGTATATGTTATCTTCAGTATTGAGATTTATGTCTTTATCAATCTGGTGAAGTATCTTGACGATACTCATGGCAAATTGCAAATTAATACATTTTTATGGTTGTAATACAGTTGCTCATTTATGTCAGATATGCTTCTGCCAAAACTGGTATTAATGATTTTACTTCGAAGTAACTTAAATGACATTCTAAGGCTCTTGTATACATTATTTACTAATTATAAGCCTTGTTAATAATTCAGCATAAGACAAATGTCATATAACATGACAAATTAACATCAAAGATGTAATTAATAATACACGCTTACAAGTAATAACTAAAGAAATATGGCTGGCAGGCTATTTTCACATTACGAAGTACTAACGAGAATTGAGTATGTATAAACATAAACATACATGAATGTATGTACATTACGATATTTATACTGGTACCTATACGCATAAGAAAACCTGAGCTTCAGATTGTATTTCGTGGTTGGAAGATAATAAATATTAGATTTGTATTGATGTAATCGACCGTAAATTTATGTATGGATGTTTGCGTGTATATATGTAGGGAACGCATGGTGCTATCATTTTCATTGCGTCATCACAATCAATAAATAAATTCAATATGAATGGGCGAACAGCACATTAATAGAATATGAAGTTCATGCAGGTGTGCCAGATTACGTTACTTTTTTCTAGCATAATGACTAGCTGAATATACTCGTAATAGTATATGACATTGCTTATCAATTTAGGTTTGGTAAATAATTATAAATAGTATTAAGCTTATTTAAAACACATCTCTCTTTCCATACTGACTTTCCGTTTAATAAATTAAAAATAAGTGAATCTTTTTAATTTTTTTTCGGTTAGTTTAATAAAATAGAAGATACAATAATAATGACTATATTAATAAAACAATACGCTAAATAACACTTAACAAATAATTAACTACCGGGTGGCGCAAAACTACCGTTATGGCTTGAATGTTTAATAACTTTTTTTAAAAATTTATATTTTTTATTTTTATTTCAGAATTTTGTGAAGAAAAGTTGGGGAATTAGAAATGGAACGATACACCACAGAACAGAGATCAAAACTTGTTGAATTTTATTTTGAAAATCATCGGTCAATTGTATTGACGCAGCGTGATCATCGTGTTTTTTTAATGTGCGTACTGAACCTTCAGCACCAACCAGAGATGATATAACCTACTCCTTGAGCGGAGTAGGTGCACCTACCAGGATTCCAGTTCCGAACTAGGTGCGGCAAACTAGGTGCACAAATCAGTTCCGACTCCGACCGATTGTGAGTCATATTTTGCGTCCGATCAGTCAGGGTAATCTTTATGTTTACTTAGGCACACAGCTTGGATATACAAATAGCAGTTAAATTATTACATTTTAAATGAGGTGTCAGATTGCAATTTATAGATTTTATTTTTAATTAAAGTGCATACGATATACATACATACATAGGTTTAAAATAATTTTTGTATGCTTTTCAATGCAACACTAGAAAATCCCATGTCATTCTAATATGCAATGTGTTGAATGTATTTAATTTATTGACGGCGGCGGTTAGAAAGAATGTTTAAAGTTAGAAAAAAAGAAACATTCGTTAGACTAATCACAAAAATAATACCAATAATACCTCAATAGATAAAATGTTATCTAATGTTGAAGTCCCAGGGTCTTCAAATTCTCGCACAATAATGGAAGTGCCACGATATTTAGAATGTGAAATGGCTGATCGAAATCAGGATCCATTTCAGTGGTGGAAGGACAGTGAATATTTATTCCCGAATCTAAGTATCGTTGTAAAGGAAATATGTTGTGCAATGGCTACTTCAGTTCCATGCGAGAGACTCTTTTCTAAAGCGGGGTATATTTTAAATGAAAGAAGGACACGGTTAAGTGCGAGTAAATTAGAAAAACTAGTTTTCCTGAATATAAACGATGATTTCATTTAGATTTAAATACAAAAATTAAAACTATTTTTTATGTATTAGTTATTATTATTTTCACTTTTTATTACATATTTTTTGTGTAGCTAAAAATTTAGTTTTTCTTATGACTAGAAATCATACTAATTATTTAAAAATAAATATACATATTTGGTTGCACAATTCTATATACAATTATTCGGAATCGCAGCAACTACAATTGCCAGTTGTATTTATTTATACATAGGTATAGGAGTCGTTGCGTCGTTTATTTCTCACATTTCGCTTCGCTTAGTCGGACTCGTTCCAGGCGGACCTACTCTTTTACATAATACGATGCGAATATGTAGGTGCAACTGCGAGATCAACTCTCGGGCGCTCCGACTTGAACGATCGGAATCAGAATTGTACGACTCGGAATCGTTTCAATCGGATCTACTCTTTTGGAAAATGCGAACTAGGTGCACCTGCTCCGGCACGCGAACTAGGTTCAAAGGAACAGGTTCGGTTCAGAGCAACCATCTCTAGCACTAACAATAAACCGCCTGGTTGAAAATTTTCGACAACATGGTACAGTAAGACACCTGCCATGTACCGGAAGACCACGTACGGTCCACACGGAAGAAAATATCCTACGTGTTGTGGATAGTGTACAGGACAGTCCAGAAACATCAACAAGAAGACGTTCGGCACAACTGGGGCTATCGCGGAGGTCCGTTCAGAGGATTATGGCCGCATTGCACATGTTCCCGTATAAGGTTCAGCTTGTGTAAGAATTGAAGCCGTTAAACTACCAACAACGGCTAGATTATGCCATTTCATTCCGACAAAAAGCAGAAGAAAATGGCGATTTCATTAACAATTTGATAATGAGCGATGAAGCCCATTTCCATTTGAATGGTTTCGTAAACGAGCAAAATTCCAGGATATGGGCTACGGAAAATCCGAGAACAGTTCATCAGCAACAATTACACCCAGTTAAGTATACTGTTTGGTGCGGTGTATCGTCCGAAAGGATCATTGGTCCATACTTCTTTGAAAATGCACATGGCGCCTCAGTTACGGTTAATAGTACTGAATATCGAACGATGCTGGACAATTTTTTGAGGCCAGCTGTAGAAAACCATCCACAGTTGTGGTTCCAACAAGATGGAGCCACAGCCCACACTGCAAGGGATACAATGGCTATGTTACGGGACCTCTTTGGTGAACGCATTATTTCGCGCAGAAGCGATTTCAATTGGCCCCACGTTCACCGGATTTAACAGCGCCAGACTGTTTTCTTTGGGGTTATTTGAAAGAAAGGGTATACTTAATAAGCCAGCGACCATACTACAGCTAAAACAAAACATTCGCAATGAAATTCAAGCCATAACACCGGAAATTTTACGAAAAGTTATGCAAAATGTACTGGAAAGAGCACGAATGTGCGAAGCCGAAAATGGCCACCACTAGCGGGATATAATTTTTCATACTTAAGCCAAAAATATTCGCCATTAATATACTTTATAACAAAGAAATAATAATAATAATTAACCATTAAATAAAAAAGTTATTAAACATTCAAACCATAACGGTAGTTTTGCGCCACCCTGTATAATAACAATATTCATATTCATTTATATTCAAAAAATACTTGTCGGGGAATTCTTCAACAATTTGAAGGAATAATAAAATCTGACTCAAACCGCAATAGTGCATTGACACCAGCAACAAACTTTTTGTTAAGATTAAGATTTTTTGTTACTGTTTCGATGTTGATAGTGGTTGTGCTGATTTTGTAGGAGTGAGAAAAACCTCTGCGTGTGAATCAGTGAAAATAGTTACTGTTGCTTTGTGTGAATTAAATCGCAGGTACATTAAATTTTATCTTTAAACAATAATTAAGAACAACAGCGCACAGATTATAATGTGCAACACAAGTTACATTCGAATTGGCGCGAAAATAGGCAACCGGATGCGTATTTTTATGATATAACTATTACCAACAGCAATATTCTTTTATGTAAAACGACTTGTAACAAGTGTTCATTTGAAAAGTCAATCTAGGTTACTTTGAAATTTTGATAGAATAAGACGCAAATATTTTAGTATGTGTTTGTTGTTCCGTAAACGTAAATCCAAATGACATTTGATAATGTCAAACACAAATATCAGTTAGTGCATAAAATAATCGTGCGTCGATTCTGGTTTAAATAAATTGCTTCTCAGTTTTAAAATGCCTTTCACTTTAGAACATAAATTTTTTTTAGTCCAGGCTTATTTTCGAAGTGGTAATAAAATTGATGGTTTGTAGGTTTATTCAGTTCAAGATTGCATAGTAGAATTTCAAGTTGAGTTTCCATATTTTGTAATAGATTATATACAATTTAAGAATACTTTGGATAGAACTTTAAAACTTTTTTCTGAAAATGGTAGTCTCTTAAGAAAATCAGGCAGCGGAGCAGTTAAGAAACATACACCTCAAGTTGTCAATCATGTTGAAGACATAATGGAAAATGAACCACAAACATATGTTCGACATTTGAGTCAAAAAATAAATCTTTCTGTTGGTTCAACTCACAAGTTATTAAAAAAGATATGCAACTTTATCCATACCGTGTCACAGCAGTACAAGAATTGTTAGAAATAGATTACCCACGTAGACTACAGTTTCGTAATTGGTTTGCAAATATGAACAATAATGGAGAACTTTCGCAAAGAGTCATCTTTACTGATGAAGCATGGTTTTATAAAACGGGATACCTAAATTCACAAAATACAAGAATTTGGAGTAGTGAAAATCCACATGTAATTAATGAAGAATCGCTACATCCAGAGAAAATTGGTGTTTGGGCAGCGATAAGCCAAAGGCGAATCATTGGCCCAATATTTTTTCAGGAAACGATAACTGCTCAAAGGTACCGTACTGAAATTTTACAACCATTTGTCAATCGCTTGCATGATGATGAACTTCAAAATGCATATTTTCAACAAGATGGAGCACCTTGTCACTGTACCGCAGAATCTTTGGATTATTTAAGAGAATTTTTTGATGAGCGTATAATTAGTCGAAATACTGAAATTGCGTGGCCTGCACGTTCATTCGATTTAACACCTTGCGACTTCTTTTTGTGGCCTTATCTAAAAAATAACATATTTCGAACACCTATATTGAATTTGAATGATATGCTACAGAGAATCAAACAGAAATGCATGGAAATTAATAACAATCCAGTAATGTTGCAGATTATCATCAGAAATTTTGATCGGAGGATTTTATAGTGCATTGATCTTGAAGGACAACATTTTCCATATTTGTTATAGTTTTCAATAAATACCTATTATTTGTTATTTATTTGTTTGTATGAAACTGTCAAAATATACGACTTCGTAGGTTAAGTAGTAAATTTTAATTTACGACATACTTCAAAATGTTCTCAGTAAATCACATGCTACTTGATTGACTTTTCAAATGAACACTTGTTAGAACGGTTGCCTATTTATTCTCGGGATAAAGCCCGCATAACTTTGTACCTGGTATTGTTATTCCAGGCGTTTATTCCGTGATTGTAGAACCGGGCCTTAGTCACTTAACTGCAGGAAAAAAAGTATATTAATCTATTGTTTGAGAAAACTATGATGAAAATTTGGGAAACAATAGGTGAAAATTTTATTTATTTTGTAATCGATGAGACAACAGACAATTGTGGACGCTTTATTGCCTACTTATTGATTGGCATTTTAAATGAAAATTGCGCTGGCCAATCCTTTTTAAATGGTACAGAAGAATTGGAGAAAACAAATAACTATAACGATATTTATAAACAATAGTTTAGCGAGGTTTTATTTGACGAATGCCGTTCTAAGTGACAAGATATTACTGAAGTTATCAGATGCTGCGACATATATGGTGAAGTCAACACAGAATTTGAAGCTTATTTACCCGAATCTGATGCACATAACATGTTTGGCCCAGGCTATTAACAGAAAGCAGAAGAAATACGTTACACATTTCCAGATATTAAATCGTTGACCAATTTTACAAAAAAAGTATTTATTAAAGCACCGCTGAGGTTTCAATCATACAAAGATAAATTACCTGGTCTGGCACTGCCACCATAACCCATAATACCAAAATTTGGCAGGTGACTTGATGCTGCTGTATTTTATGCAGATACCTTTGAACAGATAAGAGAATTCATTCTCTTTTTCAAACGACTCGATAGTAATTGCAGATTTCACAGATATACTAAATAAACCACAAATGTACCAAGAGTTTGCTTTTTTCAAAGCAAACTATGGTTTTACTAGTGAAACACTACGAAAACTTGAAACTCAAGATGTTTAACTCAGTGAATCAAGAGAATTGATTCAAAATTTTTGACACCTTTGTGCGACACCTTGATTAGTGGTTTTACCTACTGATGATGACAACTTAGTTGTCGAAATACGTATTTAGGATACGATTAATAATTGTGGTAAGGGGTTATGTACCTTTTTTTAGTTTTTATATCGTTATTAGTTTAAATTTACCTGATGAAGCCAAATAAAAGTTGAAACGTTAAAATGAGCATTTTTATTTACTGAATAATTATGAATCCGAATTCCAAGAAATAATTAACAATTTATTATATATATATATATATATATATAATATATATACATATATATATATATATATATATATAATATATATACATATATATATATATATATATATATATATATATATACATACATATAATATTTAAAAGTCAAAGATATCCATAGACTTTTCAAAAAGTTCCCTACTTCTACTCAAATGTCTATCTTCATTCCAGCCAACTTTCCTTCGATATTACCGGTAATAAATTAAATTGTTCCCACCGCTGCATATCTTTTGTGGTGTGTATTTTCCATCGTAAATTTCTTCCTTGCACGCATAAAACGCCGAATCCATTCATAAATTGTATTGAAGACAGAAGGGTTGAATGGGGACGACTTTCCACACCCTTCTGCTTCAACAGACACTATGAATTATCGAGCAGGCCACCTCTACCTATACCTAGTAGACGTTCGCCAAAGAATATATTTAGCCAGTGGCAGCTGTCGACACCTTATTGATATATCATCATGTATTATTCTATTATGCAGTATTAAAGCCGATGTTACATTGGGTAAATGTATTCGGTACTAGGTGTTGGTTTATTCATGAGTTATTATGTCTAAAGATGAATGAGTTATAGGTGCGGAATAAGAAAAACTTTAAAACAAGGAGATTATGTACGTACTCTTACAACGATATCGGAATACACAATGTGGAAGTTGTCAAAGATAGAATCGGAAAAGACAGAATCGTATGCAAAATTATAGGCTAGCTGTAATTTAAAATTAAATGTTCGTCCTTCTAATTTGTAACGTAAATTAAAAATACATAACTAGTCACAAACCCTTTAGAACTTTGTTAGAGATTTTTTATTAGTAAATTACTTTAGTTGTACTATCAATACAACAACAACTACGAACGATTTGCAACGACTTTCACATGACTAATAATAAATTCTACACAATGCAATTGACTAGGTCGAATGGCAATAAAGCTTTGAAAATTGTTTCGATTTTAAATCAATTGTAAATAAATTATTGCCACTGTTATAGTTCAAATCCTTAAAGATTTTTTATTGGTTCGGTAAAAAGGCTTTTTGATTAGTTTGCAAATTAACTTTACCCGACAAAAGCATGCCTTTTGGGTTGATGCATAAGTTTGCAGCGCTTTTATTGAATTCGAAGTTAACAATTTTTTTAACGAACAAAATACATAAACTAATTAATAACATATCCGTTTGCATTATTTATGATTTTGAAGGACGACATCATCATCAAAGAAAATTCCTCTAAGGCTGTTTGATAGAGAGCAAAATACATGAAAATTTGACGAAGCGAGACCAGGAGAATATGGCAGGCGTAGAATGACCTCTCAATCGAGTTTCTGAAGAGCTGCCTTTTAAATGTTGGCAGTATGAGGGCTGCCAATTCACCTGATGATCTCGTGCCGGTATTTTTCTTGAATTGCGTCCCCTAGTCGAAGTGGTTAGTAATGGTTACATTCCTGATAGCAATTCATAGTAAAAGTTGCCTTTTTGTTAGGACTAAGATATTGCTTTCTGTTTTCAATGTTAACATGAAGGCAAAAGTTTTCGTCACCAGCAATGTAGAACAAAAATTGTTATTACTACATTTATCGAAGTAACTCGGCTTTAATATTTGAAAAGTTTTCACATAACTTTTAAAAACGACGTTAAAATGAGGTCAGTGGATGGCCGATGAACCATAGTGGAGAGGGATCAACAATGTGCTTCTCACAGCCGTAGTTTATATTGAGATTTCAAGGTGTACGTATGTTAAACTCTCTACTGTGTTAGTTGAAACGTTTTAACTTAATAATAAAGTATGTCACGCGTGCGAGAGCACAGAAAACTTTTAAATGCGCACTATGCAACAGTGAATATATTGTAATAACGTGACTCCCTGAAGAATGAATATAATAAATAATTAATACTCTGAAATATATGTGAACTGCCCAAATGTGTAAACTTTAAATATATTAATTATCTTTAAGTATGAGTACACCTTAATCTCGGGTCTTAGGTAGATTGTTAGACAACAGACAGTGTAGTAAGCATAGATATAATTTAAAAAAATGATTATAAATAAATAAATATATTTCCAAAACAATTATAATTATTAATTTACACAAGATTACAGAATTTTACTAAAAAATCACCTCAACCAGCATGTTTAAAAGAGTATTGGGTTGCTCTTTTAACCCCTTATCTAATAACATTAATAGTTGCCTATACTGAATTTCTTACAGTTATTGAAATCGTGTTTTGTAAAACACACGTCGAACGTGTGTGTGCTGTTAACGGCAGCCTAGCCAGGTTGTCGCCCAGGACCGGTCCTAGTGGTGTGTGCATTGCGCGGCGACGATAGGGCAGTAAAACTATCACATACTCAATACAGAAAAGATAACATCAAAAAAATTAAAACAATCCTAACTGATAATAATTATCCACCACAACTTATAGACCAAACTATTAAAAAAAGAGTACACCAAATATACAACACTGCAGACACCAATAAAAATTTGAACAATTACACAACATATATCACAATTCCATATGTTCCACAACTATCGGAAAAAATTAAATACACTTTAAAAAAATATGATATAGCTACAACATATAAACTTAGTAATACTAATAAACATTTATTTTCAAAACTTAAACCTAAAATAGAAAAAAATCGAGAAACACATGTCGTATATAAAATACCATGTCGCGATTGCGATAGTTACTACATAGGCCAAACGAAACAATATTTATACAAAAGAATACAAGCCCACAAATACTCTAGAACAGACAAAACTGCATTGTCTACACACAAACTACAACGCGATCACCATTTCGATTTTGAAAACACACAGATAATTGATAAAGAACAACACACAGTGAAAAGACAAATTAAAGAAATGATCAGTATTAAACAGGAAAAAAATTCAATTAACAACAGAAATGATATAAAAAATCTAAGCAGTATATACTATAATTTAATTTTGTAACGATCTACAATTTACCATCATATTATATTTTTTTTTTTGTTGTTGTTATATACCTTATGTTATTTAAATATCATTTAAATATCATATACTTTTGCTTATCATGATGACTGTTCCGTGTTTTGATTCCTGTCTAGTTGTCCGAGCAGGTTTTCGTGGTTTTCCTTCTCGTTTTGAGCGAATGCCGACAACTTTGTATCTTAAGTCGCTCCACGGGCGCATACGTAATAATAACTCATGTCTTGCTTTTCCCTGCCTATCCCTGTTTTCAGTTTTTTGCTGATGTGGTCCTCTACTGGGTTGCAGCCTAGCATATGCGCTACAAAACTCTAGGGGGGTCTGCCCGTTGGGCAGTCAGGTGCCATTCCGCCTTTCCAGCAAGAGTGAGGAACCATGCTACGCGGCGCTATCTCGTCGCCGCGCAATGCACCCACCACTAGGACCGGTCCTGGGCGACAACCTGGCTAGGCTGCCGTTAACAGCACACACACGTTCGACGTGTGTGCTATGCCCCCGCTTCGGCGGAAAACGTTAAGATGGCATAAGTGTGACCATCCTCGACCGAGGTAGCCACTAAGAGTGTTCCCTTAGTTGCGATGAGCAACCCCGTACAGGGTGCGCTTCGCCTGTCTGCGCCTTGCCTCGTTGGGGCGGGGGTCAGACCGTCGAAGTACTGCACGGAATTGTAAAGAAGTTGTCGGGAAAGGGTTGGCGGCCCTACGCAACGGCTGGTTATCCGACCTCTCTAAATTCATGCGACCGATCACTAAACACACGCACGAACGCACCGACATACAAAACCCTACACTTACGCTCTCACACAAAACCACACACCCATAGAGAGACGCAAGCTGCCAGCAGCAACCAACACACACGTTCATACCCAGAAGGAGACACAAATTGCTATCAGCGAACAACACATATTTTCACACCTTGTTATCTATTTTTTGGAATACTAAGGCATGATTTATTATTATTACTAGAATGTATCTTTGAATAATTTAAACCATAGCAACTTAATTACTTGACATTTATATCCTGTCATTCATATTTTGTATTCTCTTGATAAAGGTGTATACAGCCGAAACATGTTTTTAAATACATATATTTTGAAGTAATATACAGACCTTTAATCGCCTACTGATTAGGTTTACCATATCATACCAAGGTCACGAAGTTATTATATATATATATATATATATATATATATATATATATATATATACATATATATATATATGTATATAATTTCTTTCAATAAAGTAATATGTACAGCTGATCTTTTGTATATTCTATATTAAACGTGTATTAAATTATATAAAATTCAGCGCATGAACAGACAACGATAGCAGTGAAACGTTAAGTTGAATTTAATATTTTATTTCATTTACAACCCTTCAGTATTTAAATTAAAAAACTAATAATTTAACAGGAAATTTATTTTACACATATATTGCAAAAAAGGAAAATATTTGCAATCTTTTGTGTCTTTTGTATCTTTGATAATGGTAGAAACTCCGAAACAATATTGTTAGAAAAAACAAAATAAAACAGTGAAACTTATCACGTATTTTTATAATTTGAATTAAGTATTCAACAGAAAAATATAGAATATTATTTTTCAAAATAAAAACATGTAATGTGAAATAAACAAATAAATTGTATTCCGCTGTTGTATTGCAGACATATCTGCTGAATTGCTAACTTTTCTCGAATTTTCGGACTGAAAAGATCCCATTGATTTTCACTGGCGAATATGGAGTCGAATGTGTAATGAATGAATGTCGAAAACTAAAAATTTATGTTCGATCGTTTGTTAGCCATAATGTATGATTTCTAAATTTTATTTTATCAAAGCTCTTTATAAACTAAGTTTTAGAAATGTAAGTTATTTAACAAGGGAGGAAGAGAACTGATTCGATTTTGAAAGTAACATTTTACAATTTCTTACCCAATAGTAAATTAATATTTTTTTCTTTAACTACTATTATAATTTCAACAATTATAACATGTCTTTTCAAATATAAAGGATAGTGATATTGGAATATTTCTCTCTTAAATTGTGTACATATTTAGAGTAGTCTCTTGAACTAGTGTTGATATCTACTTTTTCGAGGGTCCAGTTCTATTTTCGGATTAGACTGCTCTAAATTTTAATGCAATTTCCCATTATACTTTTTTAAAGCCACAGATGCTTTGATAATTTGTGTGTCAATTTACAAAACACATGCAACATTATTAATTTTGTTATCTCTCCAGCTTATGTTGTGCATATATTTTATATCAAAATGAACCAAACCACCAACTTTTTTCAATAAAATGTCATTTCTGAATACCTAAACCATTCTACTTATAAATGTTAGGTAATGAAAAAACATAAAAGATAATTAACAGCACTGTTCAACTCATATAATGCAGAAAATAACAAAAGAACACCTTATTCAAAATTACAAAATAATAGATACTGGTTTAAAATGGCACTAGTATCTGGTATATCCACCCCTGGCTTGAATTAAAGCTTCCATCCTCCTTGGCATGCTGCGTATGAGGTCTGCAACATAGTCTTGTGAAAGATTTTCCCATTCTTGTAAAAGTACATCTTCGAGTTCTTCAAGGTTACGGAATGCTCGCTGGTGTCGGTTTAAAGCTTGTCCTAGGTGGTCCCAGACATGCTCGTTAGGGTTCATCTCTGGGCTTCGTGCAGGCCACCTTAATATTGGCAATTGAACTTCCTGCAAATATTGCTGTATAATACCTGCTATGTGGGGGCGTGCATAGCCGTGCATAAGAACACAATTTTCGCCAACAAAGGGCGTATATGGTATCATATATTCTTCTAAAATGAAGGTAACATATCTAGCTGCTCTTAATCTAGCCCCAGGTAATGATACCAATGCTGTATGGCCCTGTAAAGAGATGCCTCCCCATAACATCACGGATCCTCCACCAAAAGGGACACGTGGACGGAAGTTACAGACAGTATAACGTTCATCAGGTCGTCTGTACACCGGCACACGTCTGTCAGAAGACCATAAAGCAAACCTAGACTCATCCGTAAAGATGACATTGGCCCAGTGGTTTATGTCCCAATCGGCGTGTTCGCCTGCAAACTGTAATCGGGCTACCCGGTGCTCTCTGGTGAGAAGTGGACCGTGAGCAGGACCATGAGCTATTATCTCATCTTCTCGAAGACGGTTGTGGATAGTTTATGCGGAAAGCTGTACATTTCTAGCACCTAAAAGCTCATTCTTGAGAAATGTAGCAGTGAAATGACGCGCATGCAGAGCAGTTAACCGCAGAAAATGATAATCTCGTGGGGTAGTAGCTCTTTTGCGACCTTGCCCAGACCTTCTTCTATAGTCCCCAGTTTCCCTAAATCGTGCTACTGCTCTACTCACAGTTGATGTCTATACTCCTAGCACCCTATCTACATATCGCATGCTACGGCCATTTTCCACCAGTGTGATACATTGCACGGTTTCTTCATACGTAAGATGTAAAAACACACGTTGTTCAACATTCATAACGGTAATTTAATAAAAAATTGAACCGTTCTGACTAACAAACTACAATATTTTAAGTGATCTCTACTGCACGTCTTCGGCACTTATCAAAAAACAGGCAGTAAAAAGAATATTTTTTTGGTATGTCGTTTAGATGTCAATGTGACAACGACAAAAAAGGTCATATGATCAATTTAATAGCAAACAGTACGTTTAAATGGTCGTAGACTCAAAAAATTCAGGTGTTGCGATAATTATTTTGCGGAGAGTATATATATATATATATATATATATATATATATATATATATATATATATATAGAATGTAGTTCAGTAGATTTGCCGACCACGTTGGGTGACTAAATGACATGTATACTTATATACGTCAAAATGTTATATTATGTATAGGTGACACGTTGGGCCGCCTAAATGAAATGTAACAGGGCTGTCGCAGAAGAGTCCCACAGTTGGGCATTAAATGAAATGTAATAGGTTGTATCAAAAGCATAATTATTATTGGTAAGTAAGTAAGTAATGCTACATATATTAAATGCAGTATCCCCATTAAAACAAAACCAACGCTAAATGATATATAATAGGTAAGTATATCAATACAGTTCAGGTTCTAAATTGATATCACAGGTCTACAGTGATTTTGATGTTTGAAAGGTGTTTGCTGATTTGTATATGTTTGAGGGCCCTTATTCCAAAAAACGCCATATTTTTGCTCTATCACGTAAATTTTTTTTATAGCGCTTTATATCTTAAAAATGTTAATTTATTAATATACATACCTATGACAAGAATATGTTTGTTCCATGTTAGGTATGATTTTTAAATGAATTGATTTTTATGAAATTAAATGTGATTTGGCAACACTGGTTAATATTAGATATCTCAGCAAAACAACAGAGTTGGCGCAGAAAAGCGTCAACACAACGTTGAAACCTGCTTATGTGCAGTTTGGTTGTGTTAGTCGTCGTGCTACTGCGTCCGCGCGCTTGTTGTCTTCGTTGTTGCGTATTTTAAGTGTTCTAGAACGTATAAATATGGAAAGAAGACATTGTGTGAACAATGCGAATAACTTTTGTTATATCTGTGGTAGTTATGTCATAGTAAAGCAGAGGCAAACTATAACTTCGTTTGTGAAAAATGTATACCACGCTTATTTTGGTGTAAAAATTGGCGACCAAGACAAGTCCTGGGCTCCTCATACTGTTTGTTCCGTTTGCGTTGAAGCATTAAGAAACTGGCAAGAAGGTAGGAAGAAATGTTTAAGCTTTGGTGTTCCTATGGTATGGCGAGAGCCTAGAAATCACAGTGATGATTGTTATTTTTGTTCGTGTAATGTTCAAGGATTCAACAGAAAAAATAAGAAACAAATTGTGTATCCCAAACTTGACTCTGCTATTCGACCAGTTCCTCATGGACCAGATGTACCGATACCTACCGCCCCAAAAGCACTAGAAAACGTCATATCGTCAGAATCAGAGGAATCTAGCGACCCAGATGACTCAGATTTCACACCAGATTTCAGAGAGCCCGAAGTGTTTAACCAGAGCGAACTAAATGATTTAATTAGAGATTTGCACCTTCCAAAGGATGCATCCGAATTGTTAGCCTCCCGACTTCGTGAGAAACATTTACTGGCACCTGGCGTCACATCAAGCTTTTACCGGGATCGAAAAAAAGAGTTATGTCAATATTTTACTCAAGACGGGCCGCTAGTGTATTGCAACAATATTCCTGACTTAATTTCAAAATTAGGAAATGTGCCGTATGTAAAAGAAGAATGGCGCCTGTTTATTGTTTATTGTTTATTATCAAGTAAGCGTAGTTTAAAAGGCGAGCTGGCCTCGGTTCCCGTTGCCCATTCGGTACATTTAGTGAAAACGTATGAAAATTTTGAACTTCTTTTAAAGAAAATAAACTACCAAGAACATCAGTGGATGCTTTGTGGTGACCTTAAAGTGCTGTGCATGCTACTAGTACAACAAGGAGGTTATACAAAATTTCCATGCTTCATTTGTGAGTGGGATAGTCGAGCAAGGGATAGACATTGGACTTAAATAGAATGGCTCTCTAGAACAAGCCTTACACCTGGTAGCAAAAATGTATTAAGGGATAGCTTGGTTGACCCCAAAAAAGTTTTACTGCCTCCTCTCCATATCAAACTTGGCTTGATGAAGCAGTTTGTTAAAGCCCTAGACAAAAATGGACAGTGTTTTAAATATTTGTGCGAGATATTTCCAGCCTTGTCCGATGCCAAGTTAAAAGAAGGTATTTTTGTTGGGCCGCAGATAAGAACATTATGCAAAGACAAGGATTTTCAAAACACAATGACCAATGTCGAGAAAAACGCCTGGGTTTCATTTAAAGAAGTAATTGATAAGTTTCTTGGGAACTCTAAGTACGAAAACTACGAAAATATTGTTCAAAATATGTTACAACACTTTCATCGTCTAGGTTGTAATATGAGTTTGAAAGTGCATTTCCTGTTTTCACACTTGAACTATTTACCTGAAAATCTTGGAGCAGTTAGCGAAGAACAGGGAGAGAGGTTTCACCAAGACATTAAGGAAATGGAACGGCGATACCAAGGCAGATGGAGCATAACGATGATGGCGGACTACTGCTGGATGTTAAAACGGGATATGCCCTTAAAAACATACAACCGAATGTCCGGAAAACGCAGCTTTCTGGCAAAAAGACAAAGATTTCACTTAAAAAAGACTGAGTAAAGTATTTTTTTTACACTTTTTTATTGTATTCCGCCTTTTTTACTCAATAAACAAATAATTTTTTTTAGAAATATCGTTTTTTTCATTTAATATTTGCAATAAGACCTTACGTGATACAAATAAATGCATAGAATTTTTGAAATCAGCCTACCAAAATTATATAAAATCAGTTTTCAAAATAAAAACATCTGTCAAAAAGTTTAATTTTGTAGACCTGTGTAATTAATTGTGCAAGAAATATAAATAAATGTAAAATTCCTGAGAATAATGCTGATATTATGTATTTAAATATGCCTGTAAGTGAACGAATTTCCCTCTTTTCCCAATAGGTGTTATCGCGTCTAATAATGCGCAGAGGTCGCTTTGAATAATTGCATATACATACTTAACTAATAAATTTAATAAAAAGTGTACTTATCTTGCTTAGCTTATCTTAGGTACATTATTTCTTAGCTTTGATATTTTAGAACTGTTTCTTGGGCGCCGAGTACCTCAAATAGGTTTGAAAACTTATCAATAAAAAGTTAAAATAAGTGTGAGTCTGATACTTATGTCGATGTGTTGATGTTACTAGTGAATCAAAATAATGCAATAAATGCATAGATATTTAATACAATTAAAGAAACAAGAGTGATTTGGAGTGACATAAATGGTTTAATAAAACGTTGAATGAGGTAAATGTTCACAATAATATAACAAATTATTTAACCTCTGAATGGTCACGTGTTTGTTTTATGAGATACAAAAATCGTTGTTGCGTGATCTTGAAGTCAGTACACATAAAAAAATTAGCAAATTGTCTTAATAAATAACTCGAGGGAGCTGTATTTTTCCTTTTTAAACTTAGACGAGGTAATTATCAATGTGATTAAAATAAAAAATGTATCTAAAAGATTGTGGTGCCTGCTTCGTTTAAGCTTATACTTAAGCATATATACAGAGAAGCGGCTAATTGCACCTAGCCGCTTCTATGTATATTGTTCGAAGCAGTCTCATCCGTACAGGTGCCCACGTTTTACGTCATCACGAGCCGCGATTGCGTATATTTAAAATTAAATCCCCATTTTTAATAAATTTGAAAACAGTTAAACAGCTCAATTCCGGGATTATCTTGTACGTCTCATGCGTAATTTCATTCGCAATAATCGCACTCATTTTTTAATTAATTTCGTAAATGCGAAACTAAAAATTAGGTCGATAGAATTAACGAAGATATTGAATTTAACAACTACCCATTGAAAACGCAATTTTTCCAGCGCTGTAATAACATATACACGCTTAGGAAACACTAAATTCAAATTCAATTTGCAATTTAATTCGCGATATGAACCAGCTATTGAACGTTCAATTACATTTCCAGTTATAAATATATGTTTAAATCGACCTCCAATATTCAGCAATATCATATAACCAACATATAGGAACACGGGGGACATTGATATTGATCACATATAATAATGTAGGACATTCACAACATAGAACGAATGTAACACATTTGTACAGTTCCCCTTGATGTCACTTAATGTACTTTGATTTGTATAAACGTTTGACAAAACGTAATTACAAACATACCCACACCGAAAGCAATGTGTTTACAATATATATATTTTAATTGCTTTCCGAAATATGTTTGATTAATGCTTTTGGCGGTGATGGAAAATGACCAGAGGTATATTGTGGTTCTAAAATTCTAGTTTATGATTTATTTGATGTATTGATCTCTTTATGACAGCTAGATGAAAACAAGCGAACTCTTGGTATTAATTCTTCTTCAAATATGTAAATATACTCAACAAAAGAAGTCGTTACAATAGCACCCATTAAACAGGAGTAATATTGTAGTTATATTTGCAAAAATATTATCTTTCTCTTTATAACTTGCTGGTTTTCTTCAATGACTTGTTTAACAATAGATAGAGAGGGGAAGATTGTGCCGAATGCAAGAATGTGTTATATACACTTTGTCCGTTTTCAGTTTGCAGTCACATGACTAACTATGTCATACTATCTCAGACACAGAATCTATATACTTTGTTTTTCAGATATATTGAGCTACAAATATTCAGAATTGAAACGTATGTCATTTGATACAAGACATACGTCTTTGAAATTTTTGAAATTTCTTCGTAGCAAAGACAAAGAAAAATAATATTAGCATGTCTTGTATAATATGAGATACCGACAACTGTTTTAGTCAAAAAAGAATATATGTATTTATCGACATATACAGGTTATGTTTAGTGCGCTCTACTTCTTGTTTGTATTTTTCCGTTGATATTTTAAGTTTTCTTATTTATCTGTTCTTCTTGCAACAATAATAGTCAGTTTCGAGTAATTAATCGTAAGTATTTAACGTAATATTTCTTAATTAAATTATTTTACTACGTCTAAATTCACAGGCACAAAATCTAGTTGCCAACCTTCTTCATTATTTTGAAGAAGAGAAATATAATAGAGGTCCATTATTGTCTGTTGATTCAGTTTATGAGGTAAGATAACACCAAATTAATATCTTTAGATTAATGAGGAAAAATATTTTTAGAGAGTAGCAAGTGCTCTTAAGATCTCTGTCCGAACCGTTTACAATATCAAGAAACGTGGGACATCATCACCTGGAAAACAAATACCCCGACGTAAACCAAAAACCAAGGATTTGCCAGAAAGCTTGAAAATGGAAGTCCGAAATACTTTATACGACATGTTTCATCAAAGTATTCTAAGCAATTTTATTTTCATAAATGATTTATTTTTTAACGATATACTTTTTTAGAAAAACATGTTACATTGAAAACATTGAAGACTGAACTGGAAACTAAACAAATGGTGCAAATAGGAAAAACATCTCTTTCCATTTTACTCAAACATATCGGTTTCAAATATAAAAAAGATAATAGAAGAGCATTAATGGAAAAACTTGATGTTAGTGTAATGCGAAGTGTATTTTTAAGGAAGTACATTGAGAATACAAATTCTGGTTTGCGTCAAGTTGTCTTTTTAGATGAAACATGGATATTTTCCAAAGGATCGAAACCGTAAAGAGAAAGTTTATGAAATTGATGAACTGTTAAGAAATGCAGGACATGAAATTCTTAGACTGCCACCATACCACTGTGACTTCAATGCTATTGAGCTAATTTGGGCAAAAGCAAAAACATATTACAATGTGCACATCGGTAGGGCTAGTTACACCGACGAAAAGGTGAAAGAAATGTGGAAGGAGGCATTACATACATGTAATAGTAATACATGGAGTAACTGCATAAGGCATACTGATAATTTAATAAAACAATGGTATGAAGGAGAAAACTGCTTGGTAGACTTGGATATAGATCCAGTAATAATCAATGTTACAGAATCAAGTACAGAATCAGACTCTGATTCAGATTAATATATGTAATTGCAACTCAAGGTGTCATATTTTATGTTAGTACAAGACAACATTATTTTCTGTCTATGATAGTGTTTTTATGATTGTATTAGAAAGATTATATATTTAAGCTTCCATGTAAATATGTTTTATTCAAATAAATATTTCTTATTAGACCGATTATGAATTAGATGAATTATTTGCATTTCTACATACTTCTATTTTGTAATATGCTCAGTTAATATATGAACAACTCAAGAGTTTGCAGATACAACCAACATAAATTGCGAAGATAAAGAAAATAGCTTTTGTCACATACTGCACTACTGTTGTTCATTGAGTTTAGTATGCTGTATGGCATTTTAAAATCAGGTTTTAATAGTCTTATGCAGAATAACATTAAAAAATATCACCGCTCACTTGTGCAGTCACATCCATATCTGTTAACACTAGAATAGAATAATACAATTTCGCTATTTTGTATTTATTGTATTGATTAAAGTATCTGCATTTTATTAAGTTGAATAGTTTTTATATGAGCAAGTTTAACAAACAGTTATGATAATTTTTTAACATACTGATTCCAAATGAAGTTATATCTTCAATGGTTTTACTTAGCGTAGCAATGTAATAATTGAACTGTATAATTAATTTATACATAATACTAATAGTTCTCTATAGTTTTTGTAAACAAATGAATTATTCGTGTAATTATTATTAACCATTTTCTTGGAAATAATAATACCAATATAATCAAGGTGAGCTTTTATTTATTTAATTTCTAATGCAAAAAATTTGATTATACATATGAAACAATCAAAATTTAGCTTCCTATTTTCTTATTTCCCAACCTTTCTGTTCTACTTTTTGGTTATATTGAATTGCTTTGTAATTCATTTATGTTAGTGAATTTCTTCTCGTATGATTTCTGCAATTTCCAGATTATTTCTTATTCCAAATTTATTTAATGCGATTAATGCTAGAAGTGAAGCATCTGTTTACAATACATGAAAAGCTGCATTTTCTACATGTACCTTTGTCTTCTTTAAAGAATATTATTTTATATGCGTATTTGAGATTTAAAACTTCCAAAGTTACTGTGTTTATACTTCAAAAATTTTAGGTTATGTCATACGGCATCGTTCCAATTTCATTACCATTACATTGGTCAATAACATCGATTGATTAAACAGGAAAAACATTTAGAAAATAAATAGAAAACATTATGTATTGAAATAACAATTTTATATTTATAAAATACTTAAACCTCTTTTGACTCAAAAGTACCGACTAGATTCATACTACTAAAAATAAATGAAAATTGATCATGTGACTGCAAACTGAAAACGAACAGAGTGTATATAACATTACTAAAGTTACAGCGTGAGGCTCCTGTACTGTAGTAAATTAACACTTACCAGTTTAGAATTCGCGCGGGCCATTCAATGGATCCTTTACAACCAATCCACCGATTTCCGATGTTTCGCTTAAAATTAAGGGCATAATGAGGAAGTGCTCCCATCCTAATGGAACCAAACACTTACAGATAATTGCCCATCTTCCTAAATATTAGGAACAACCTAGTCTCGTAAAAGATGTAAAGATCTCTGTCCAGTTAGAGTACCATTAATGAAAAAAGTACCAATAATACGGCTCCTGAAAATACCATCCAAAACGTTTAATTTTTGCAGATGCTGCGTTTGCGTTTCTAGCATATTATTATGCACGCCTTTTCAACTTAGCTGAAACCCTACAGTTTATCCACTTACGTAAACGCGAATGCGCCGGAGATCCTTGGATTGAGATGCTAGCCAGTTTAGAGGCGAGATAGGAAAGGATTCTTTTTAAACAGGCGCCACCGTGTTTATAATCTCAATCGCTATGTCAAACACAGAAGCAGCCGAACAGCAAGTCAATAATTCAGAAAGGACCAAGCAAATAAGCTGCAACAGTAAAAAAAAAAGAAAACCCAAGTGTCGGTAATAATAACAGAGGTTGCTTATTAAAATTAAACAGGTCAAAATATGAATAACCAAATTTATCGTACAATAACCAGATCAAATGCGTAGATATAAAAAAAATTATAACCAGAAAAATAAAATATATAGAAAATATATAGAAAATCAGAATTGAAACACTGGCTTATAAGCCGCAATTAACAATCAAAATCATTCTACTAGTGACCAATATGCTTACAAGAATGGATAAGTTAAAGAATTATTAAGAAAATGAATATAGTGAAAAATGATACTAGGTTATGAATCACCCTGTATAGTAATTGATCAAATAATTGAACAGTAAGCAAAAAAAAAATAGTCTACAAAACTTTAAACTGATTTAAATTAAATATTACAAAAATGAAATAAATGCTAATTATAGAATTCCTTAATATATATATATAGAAAAATGTAATTCTTTCTAGATCTGCATAATGGAACCTTACATATATAGTTACACATTCAGTAATATACAAATAGACTATTAAAAAAAAACGATTAGCAAGATAAATTACCGTTTATAATCTTATATAAAAAATTAATAATTGTAAAATGTAAAAAAAACTAGTACAATCATTGGTCGGAAATTGCACATACAGTATATATATGTAATGTTAAAATTTTGAAACAATAGCAAAGTAATTAACAAAAATTGAACATGACCCGAGTAGTAGAATGTAGTTCGATCACCTGTGTATAGCAAATCATCGGTTATCGATAGACTTTAAATTATAACTATAAAACTGACCTTAGATACAAATGTTAATTATGGATATAAGGTTAAGATTACTAAACACACAGGAAGAAAGTTTATCTCGGGCGTCTATAAGTCCCAATAGAACGAAAATTTGTACGGTCCTACCTTGAATGTTGATTACATCGAAATACAAACGAAACCTGTCTTCATCTCGCAATTTCGAATCAGATGTTTCCACTGTCGAAGTTGTGTGTACAACTCCTCAGTAGAAAAACCTATCTTCTAAATTAAACTTCAATTAAAATTGGTTTCCTCCAACTCTAAACCAGTAGAATATATAGAACAGTGGAAGATTCACCCTCTTTACATCGGAAATACTCGCTGGAAGGTTTTATTCCTTACGGAGACTACTACTAAGTCACATTCATTAAAAATTGAAGAAAAAAAAACAATGTAGAATCAATTCTAGCTAAATAAAGAATGCTAATTAAGATGACTTTAAATGAAAGGAACTGCTTTCCACAATAGGGTCAAACTCTGGCTCCAAAGAAAAAAAATTAAAAACACGTGGTCGTCAAGTTTCAAAATCCGCTAAAGTGTTACGACAAACTGGCACCCAAATTCTGTCGTCTAACACAATTAATATGATATATATCGAGCTAAGCCGAAGTACATTAATACCTTAAACCATCATAAAAATTTCACTTTGTCGACCATCGTGGCCAGCACACTCGTAGTTTAGGCGACGGTTGAACATAGAAATGGACCATTCAAATTAGAAATGCATATACCTCTAGACTCGTAGTTCTCAAAATATCGGATAGTTAAAGTGGACGTAGAAAAGCCGAACGGCATACACGAAAATATTAGCTATATTACAATAAATCTGATAAAATAAGAAAAATAACCAATGAAGAAAAATAATTAATTATATTCCGTCTAAAGAGCTACAATTACAACCTACAGTCCGAAATATAGGTACCAGATGTCACTAAACAATTCAATGCCAGGGGAATTCAATACGGGAAAACTTAAAAAAATATTATAGAATTAATCTAATTAGACATTGAATTAAAAGATTTAACCAGGAAATGGCTTCGTATTATATTATCGTTTACAAATTTAAAATTCTCCATCGTAAGCAATTTACACACACATAGCCATGCCAAATACACGCACATATAGTTGTCGGATATGTAAACAAAATGAATAACCTAATACGATGACAAATGTAATTAGAAAGTTTAGAAATTGACGAAAAGGCTTTGCATAATAAAATACGATATTACGGTATTTAGCAACAAAATGGTAAAACCTGTAAGTAATTAATATAACATTTCAGATAACCAAAAAGCGATGTAATAGACAGAAAGATATAAAGTATCTAAAACAAAAAAAAACAGGTTTTAGCCCTTAAATGAAATTGTATAAATATACAAAAATTGGATGATCGGACAAAAGAATTCCTTTTATTTGATGATGTAATTCGACAGAATATATAGTACGTATTGAATTTAAAATTAGCAATGCAAATAATAATATCCTCGCTGATATAGTTTCATGTTTACAGAAAGAAACAATGGATAAATAAATAGTTAATTGACGAAGGAGATACTGGTTGAAACTTCATTATAACGCTAAGAAATAAGTAATTAAACTTCCAGTTTCAAAAATTATTTTATTGTAAATACCACTACAATATTGTATGGCGAAACAATATTGTAGTGGTATTTACAATAAAAGAATTTTTGAAACTAGAAGTTTAATTACTTATTTCTTAGAATTAAATAGTTGCTCATTGGAAAAATTAAACGTTAGATAATGAAATATAGGAAGATGGTATACCCTATGGAATTTCGAATTATAACCTTCAATTCATTATAACTTCTTACAATTTATAGGGTCATATACATAAATAATGCGATACAGGTCACTATTTCACACTCCACATCATGTCATGCAATCCCTTGTAACACCAAGCACCCTCGCATATTAGCATAATTTCTTTTAACATTGAAACTTATTTGCTGTCATAGGAAACTGTCCATTGACAGGTTTCTGTACAGTATAATTTGAAAGGAAAACTATTTCGTGGTGCTTTTAGGAGACTAAAATTAAAATCTTGTACGCAGGTCAGTAGGACTGAACCGCTTGTGTCTACGCCTTGTGGTCATTAGAGTATTTGCCAGAGAATATTATGTTTAATTATAGATAGGTATATCTCGATATACGTTTGATATCTTTTTCAAGTAAGTGTAGATTCTCAAACAGCTTGTTGGATAGTTACAGTAAAATATTCTTAAGCATCTTCTATTTGAGTACCTGATTTGAATGAAATTTTCAGATCTCAAGTATGATCAAGAAGTATTCGAAATTTTTCCCAATTTCGACGTTTATTTCCTAGAGTTAAAGGAAAACTTTGCTCAAGAATTTCGGTACTCATTGATATCAAGATTGAAGATTGATCGGAAAAGAGGTCGAAGCAGGACTTCCTTTGGAAATTCTTTTGAAATTCCTTTAGTGACACGAAAATCAACAAGTTCAGGAAGTATGTTTCTATCGGTCGCCCAGTAAGTAAGTTCGCATATAGATAGATAATGAAGATTTCTAATTTGCATAGCTCTATCCAGTATGTGTGTTTAGAGTTACAATCTCTACCAGTGAAAAGCCTTTCAAAGAATTTGTCAAGTTGGTCTACAGTTCAATACAATTTAAAGTTTAACTGTTAACAAACTTTTAAATCTCTCGTAGATAAAGACACTGTATAGTAATTTATTCTGTCTTCTATCTCTCTCGCATTCAGAGGATTAATCAGAGGGAATCGCATTCATACACATGAGTTCATTAATAAGGTAAAGTGGTGGCGCTAGAACCGGCGAATACCTGCCACGAATATCTATTTTAAATCTTAAGCCACTATTTATTGCCGCATTTTCTTATAACGGAATTAAAACGACTAAGAGAAATTTTAGAATTCTTAGAATCAATGTCACTTAATACTACAAGAATATAATTATAAGCAGTGCATTGTATTTCCACTTCTTGCCTTTTATTCATCTTTGCGATAGCTTTCTTTTTTTTTAGGATGTCGTACTAGTGTTTGATGCATTCATTTACACCACCATTAAAATGTCTAAGCGTTATTACTTTCCTAGGTGTAACAAAATTCCTCCTCATAAATCAATTCGAATGGCACAACGGTTATTTTTAAAAGTTCCCATTTTCTTCTTTCTTTTATTGCTCTTTCTGTACACTTCTATCCAATCTGAAAATCTAAAGTATATACAACACACGCGCACGTATATATATATATATATATATATATATATATATATATATATATATATATATAACTATCTATAGCGAAAGAAAACCATCTACAAATTTACGGATAAACTGTCCGAAATATATCACACCATGATAAAGATTCACAGGAAGATCCGCTACAATAAATTTTGAAAGGTAACCAGGTCGATTCCGGTAACCTTTCTAGATTAGCGATTAGAGCTGTTTAACTGACCGATCAGCCCCGAGCCTCGGTAATAATATTAGTAAATATGGCGTAAAAGCACGTTAAAGCTTACGCTGTAATGGTGTCAATGCCACCAGTGTACTGCTGCAAGGTGATGCATTTGCATAATGACGTTTAAGGTTATGTAATTTACGAGCGAGCGAAGTGATACGCCATCTGTTGAAAGTACGGTACATACCTCATAAGCTACTTTATCAAGTATGTATATGTACCTAATTCTGGAATAACGAATGGCTACGTACGGAAACGTAAAGTCGAAGAATTATTACACGGTTAAAGTGTACGATATGTTATCTTTTTGTTTCAGGTTCTAAAGCAATTTGTTCAAACTCTGTGTAAATATAACTCTTTGTTTGTTACTTATTATAATACTAGAACATTTGCGTGTATACAATACTACGTTTTAATAACTTAGAATTTACTTCTTATGCAAATTATTTATTTTTAAATAAATTTAGCATTGGAATTTCATAGGTTTCCATGGGTGTGGTTACTAATAACTAGAGAACAGACACGCTTACCACATGAAGCAAAGCCCAGTGCAGTACTAGCGAAAGGCTGTATTTCTAAAATATTTAATTTTATTTATATAATTGGAAAACGAACGGGTGGTGATCTATAAAATTACGAAATACATATTTATTTGTTGAAAAGTTGTATTTATAAAGTTTTTAATTTTATTTATATAATTGGAAAACATACGGGTGGTGATCTATAAAATTACGAAATACATATTGCTATGAACTGTGGTGTTGATTAATTATTTGAATTGGCCCACAATACACAACAGCTTGCTCGGTTTAGCTCTAGTCGGTTCAGCCTTCCAGGACCCTCTTGTATCTTCAGGTTACCCACGAAGTGTGTGTGTTAAATAAAAAAGGTATTAGAAATAAAAGTCACGTTAACAACACAAACATATAATTTAAAAAAAAAACTAAAAAAAAAAACTCTCTTAACAAAGTGTTAAGAGTGTCTTGTGCAACACTAATGCATAAGACTGAGGAAAACTTGTATAAATATTGACTCGAATACCAGGAAAAAACCTCAATTTGACCGCGAACAAACTTAGCCTAATTAAATAGTTAGCAAAACTTTCAACTTAATAATTACGTTAACCAAAATCTTCAAACGTCAGACAGAAAATTATCTGTAAGCGCGCAACTCAAAATGACTGGATCATGCGCTTTATAACATGATCAACTTTCCCACCAAATACCCTGACCTTCATACAACAACAGCCAAAGAAAACAAAAACTAGCAGAAAAACTAAAATATTGAAAATTTTCCTGACTATAAATATATATTTTAAATAAATTTTAATAAATTTATGAGCTCATTTCATATACAAATATCTTAAAGAAATAAATATAAATATAAATATACTTGCAAATGCACACGCACGTACATTAATTAATGTGGTCGTCGCACAACACTAAAAAAATTATACTTAAAGAGAGATTTCAGATAGGTCGCACAAAATCAAAATTTACTAGTATCCAAAACTCGTAATAAATCGAAAATTACATTAAACACATCAAAGATCACAACTAAAAACACAAACCGAAATTAACTCTAATACTTTGAATAAAGAGGAGGTCCTTATTCAAAAAAAAATAACTCGACCTCTCTATCTAAAGGATAAGAAATCTCTGAATCTCCCCCCACGGAAATGAATATCTCCATGCCTAGAACATAAATCAAAAGACCGACTACAATAAATCTCCAACCGGTAACAGTCGAACTACCCAGTTCAAGACACCGCTCGGACAACCTACAGTCGTGGACAAAAGTACACATTATCATCAACTTTTAAATTAAATATACAAAATCTCTAATTATTATCCTGGAATAAAATTTACATAATTATAAATAGTCTTTTACTGTTTCTTTAATTTTTCTTCGGGGAAAAATTCATGACAATATGTATTTGTTGAAAAGTTGTATTTTTAAAGTTTTTAATTTTATTTCTATAATTGGAACATTTTTATTTGTTCATTTTGTCGTTCAAGTTGAGTAAAGGAGTATTAATATTGACTAGCAATAGTTTCTCAAGGTTTCTTCAGTCAATCTTATTCTCTTTGAATTAAGTACATCCTTATAAATAGAAAAGGAATGTACGTGCTATTTCTCTTACGAAATACGATAAACTTATTTATTTTATCTACGTACACGACACCACTGAAAATACTATATTCTCCGAATACAATAGCTGGGTTGTCCATTGTTATCGCCGCGAGACCAGGTGGCCGAGTAAGTCAAACAAATACTTCATTGAATTACGCCGGGATGTACTGAGCGACGTTATACACAATTCCAATTGCCGATTGCGTTTTATGGAAATTGCGTCCGTTCTCTAATAATAAATAATTTCCACAATTTGTACACATGTAACTTCGATTATTATTGCCTAATATCTACACATCTACGAATTAGATGAAATGTTATCTATAATGAACAGTTTAAAGATTTGTAGAATATTTATGACGACATCGATATCGATATCATGTGCCAACGTTTTCTCTCTCTCTCTCTCTCTCTTTCATTTCTCTCTCTTTCGCTCCCTGCAGAGGACTGCCATCTGCACAAGCCGTGCACATTTACATGTGAAACATATTTCAGTCTTGACTGTATACGTGTAGGAACCCCTTAGCAGCCGTAAGTCTAAATACGGTTGGAGATAAGGTGGATGGGGATGTTTTTCCTCTTGAATCCTAGTAATTGTGATAGTACGTGACGCCTACCAGTTTAATTATCCAAGCGAATAGATTCCATTGCGCCTGAGTTTAGTTTATCTTATACCGGAATTTGCTGCAGGTTTATTGATAGTCTAATTCCAACGTTATAAATTCATATATTCGTGGAAATTGACCTTTGTATACAGGATATTTCTATGTGCAGAATAATTAGTGTTGTACATAATTTATTGGAATGATGAATTGATTTTAGGCGATTTGCATATTATCTTCAGATTTTTTTTTTTGTCTAAAGCAACAGCCGTAGAATTATAAGTTTAATATAAGAGACAATTTTATTCGAAAATGTATTCAAAATTTCAATTAGATTAAGAAAATAGGGAGCAATTGATAAAAAATGCAGCACTTTCCTCTCTAGAAATATGATTTTTCAGTTAATTTGTTTTTCTTAACCCTTAAATTCTGAATGGGGGGATACTGTGGACCCCAACTTCAATGTTTTCGGTATATTTTTTTTAATAAAAACTATTGGTCACCCTGCTTCTGGGTATGTGTCAGTTATAGTGTGAGGTTATGTTTACTTAAATACGAGTTCAGGATCTTATACCTGAAAACTTATATGTAATAGAAATGTGAGTGGGCCACGACGTCCCCCCATTCGGAATCAGTGCGACTAGAACATTATTTGCTTTGTTTCAGATAAGGTTTGAAAATTCAAGAAAAATGAGCAGTAAAAGAACATCCAGAGTATATACACAAGCAGAGATACAGAGATTAGCTGAAAATTTCTATGACTCTAGTGATTTGAGTGAATGCAGTGATGTAGATGAAGAAGATACAGATTTTGTTCCAAATGAAAATGTATCCGAATCAGAAGACGAATTGGAGGAAGAAGTCGAAGAAGATAGTGATGAAGAAGTAGGTGAACTTGAAGTTGATGTAGCAGAAAGTAGTGAAGAATTTGTGGCCAAGTCGGGATTGAAATGGTTTAGTAAACCAAAACCGCCTACACGGCGCTACCAACGTAATATAGTTACCGCGAAACCTGGTCCCACAGATTATGTGCAGAATGCTGTAACACTAAAAGACTATTTTGATTTACTTATTACAGACGACATAAAAGGACAAATTTGTACTCATACAAATGAAGAAGCGGAACGAGATATTGCTACATGGAATAGTGCACATCCAAATTCGCCAAGACAGTTGAAGAGCTTAGATAAAACTGAATTTGATTGTTTTGTGGGAATCTTGCTGAAATCTGGAGCTCTACGATGTAGAAAGCAAATGTTCACGAGTTGTGGACATCTGATAAAAGTATTAGACGTTCATTCTTTGTCGCTGCCATGTCTAGAGACCGTTTTCAGCAAATTTCGCGCTATTTGAGATTCGACGACAAAATATCTAGAAGTGAAAGAAAGGCGTATGATAAGCTAGCAGCAATAAGGGAGGTATGGGATCTTTTTGTGGAAAATTGCAAGAATTCATTTGAACCTCACGAAGAGACCACAGTCGATGAAAAGCTTGTCGCGTTCCGAGGCAAGTGCCCATTCAGGCAGTACATCAAATCAAAACCAGCGCGGTATGGTATAAGGATATGGGCACTTGCTGATGTAGAAACATCATACTTACATAATTTACAAGTTTATACTGGTAAATTGCCCGGAGGTAAACCTGAGGTAAATCAAGGGTATCGTGTGGTAAAAGACTTGTGTGAACCAATTTATGGTACAGGGTGCGGTGTCACTAATGATAATTTTTTCACATCTGTACAGCTTGCGAAGTTTTTACTGAGTAAGAATCTAACATTACTCGGCACTGTTCGAAAATCTAAACCCGATACACCATACGAACTGAAAGTTTCAGGAATGCCAGAAAAGTTTTCAAAATTTGCATTTAGTGACGAGGTCACAATGGTAGCTTATGTACATAAGAAAGGACGAATAGTACACGTGCTATCCACCCAACATTCTGATAACTCTGTTTCTCAAAACGAGCACAAAAAGCCAATCATGATTGAACATTATAATAAGAGCAAAGGAGGTGTTGATAATGCCGACAAACTTATTCGTGAATACACGTGTTCTAGACGAACAGCTCGTTGGCCTTAGAGAATTTTTATGAATATTTTAGACATTTGGGCACTAAATGCTTTCATTTTATTTATTTCAAGAAATCCCGATTGGATGAAACACAAACTGTATCGCAGAAAATGTTTTATGTTGCAACTAGGAGATCAACTTACGAACGCCAACATGAAAATTCGTACTGCAAAACCAGACAAAAAAAAACACATTTTAGAGGCTTCGAAAAATTGCGAAATTGACATCCCTAAAACATTGCTCACAAAACAGAATTTGGAACGAAAACAAGGTAGGTGCCATATATGTCCCAGAAATCAAGATAAGAAGTCCAGAATTAGATGTGACAAATGTAAAAATGCACAAGCAGTATCTTGCCTCACTAACTGCAGCGTTGAAGAGCCCTAGATGTAAAAATTATTACTTGCAATAGTTCAATAGAAAAATATTTTATTTTGCTTATTTTCGTAATGAATGATAGAAAAATATTTTACTTTGCTTGTTTTTGTAATGAATAATAAATAAATACTTGTTTAAGTTATTATTATTTATAAAAAACGGCTGGGGTCCACAATATACCCCCATTCGGAATCTACGTATAATTTAAATGGTTCTGAATTTAAGGGTTAATATACATGAGATGTTTTGCCGTATTATATCTACCATTTCTTGGTTTATGGCGTTGATTGCAGTTTTTACTACGCAGATGATATCGGGAAAAATTGATACCTTGTTACGTGTTCGTAGAGACTTATTATTATTTGTCGCAAATTAGAGTTCTTTCTTTACCATTTTGTTCTTTTAATTCTGTTAACCATGTAGATTTCCTTTTGTACAAGCGCTTTCCGTGACTCCCCTCTCTGATTAGCGTACGCAGGGGAAATTTGATCGCTCAGATCGAAGATCGACACCGGCTTATGGCTTATATCCGGCACTCATTCATTCTCTCGCTCACCACGTGGATTCTGGAATTTAGGGATATATGATCGCTTACTAAGAGGTATCGTTTTTGTACCGTGCCCTCCTGCATTTAAGTGATTTAATCAAGTTTCACGTATTTTATTGGAAGTACCAATTTACCTGTAAAGGGAGATTACGGTGGCGAGAGGGGTTTGTTTACCATTACCGACACAGAAGTCTTGTGTGTAATCAAAACCACTAGTACATTCCGGTATGTAACACAAAACTTAATTTATTTATTTTTATTTTTATTAATTTGTTTGCACCCGTAAATAAGTGGTTTTTCCTTGGGCTACTGAAGCTCCCACAATTTTTACAGCTTGCCGAAAATCTATGCAATCGATTCCCGGCTACATCAACCAATTAATCAGTGGAGATAAGGATCGCCCACTTCCGACGATCAGAGGACCAAAGCTAAGAATTACTTTCTTTATACTTCTTTTTATGTATAATTTGAAATATTAAGTACTCTTACTAGCCAATTTAAGTTCCTAATCAATTTGAAAAGATCACGTAATTTCTTGTGTAAGATCCGTAAAATATTTTGAGTTAGAAATTATCGTTTAATCTACTTATAAGTAGATATAAGTAGATAAGTAGTTAAAGCACGAAAAAAAATTGAACCCGTTGGAATCTGACAATTTTAACGAAGAACTCTGTGAAACTTTTATGGCAGCTAATATTCCATTATTTAAATTGAACAATCCAATTTTGAAGACATTTCTGTAAAAATATACTGGTCGAAATGTTCCTGATGAATCAACTTTACGCAAATATTATGTTTCTAGGTGCTATACGAGAACAGTAGAACGCATTAGAAGCCATCTTTTAAATCAATACATATGGATAAGCGCCGACGAAACGGTGGATATGTTAGGACGCTGTGTGGTAAATGTTGTAGCTGGTGTACTACATCCAACTATTCCCTATAACTCATATGTAATAGCAACAAGTGTTATAAATAGAAATGATGCGGAAACAGTTGCTGAAACCATTAAGGAGAATATGCAAAAAATGCTTTATTCCGACGCCACGTACAAAGAAAAAATACTTTTATTTGTCAGTGATAGTGCTGCGTATATGTTAAAAACAGGCAGACTATTGAAAAAAACATATCCTAATATGCTGCATATTACATGTGTAGCACATGCTCTCCGCGGAATCTGTGAATATATCAGAGACACTTTTCCGGAAGTTGATAGACTTGTATCAGCTTTTAAAAAAGTTTTCAGAAGAGCACCATTGAGAGAGTAGCTCTTTTCACGGAAAAATTTCCATTTCTGTCACTGCCTCCCACTCCAGTAATAATTAGATGGGGAACATGGCTGGAAGCTATTCGTTATTATGCTGAGAATTTCGATAGTCTAAAACATTTCGTAACACTGCTAAAGGAGGATTCTAGAAGTATTGGTGAGTGCAAGGAGCTCACACAAATCCCAAATTTAAAAAATCAGTTGTACTTTCTTCACGAACACATTGGAAAATTGCCAAAACTAATCACTTATTTTGAAAATCGAAATCTCAAATTAAATGACGGATTAACCACATTAGATGTTGCTGTTAATAATTAATATAAATAATAAATTAATTAATAATTAATAATAAATATGTATTTCGTAATTTTAGATAGATAGGTCACCACCCGTATGTTTTCCAATTATATAAATAAAATTAAAAACTTTATAAATACAACTTTTCAACAAATAAATATGTATTTCGTAATTTTATAGATCACCACCCGTTCGTTTTCCAATTATATAAATAAAATTAAATAGTTTAGAAATACAGCCTTTCGCCAGTACTGCACTGGGCTTTGCGTCATGTGGTAAGCGTGTCCGTTCTCTACTTGTAAGTTATAAATATTCAGAGTTAACACGTTAATCAATTATTTCTTTTGTTTTTCTTTTATACTACGTAATTTAATTCTTAATCTTATTTTAAATTAATTTAAAGCAACATTACTTTTTTTCCTTTGCTATATTTGAAAGTTTAAAATAATTCCGCTTATAAGAATACAACGTCAATTTTCATTCATGCATTTTTTTTTGTTTTTAAGAGGAAACGACCCTTGCTTGTAAAATATAAAGTGTTCTTTGTAGCGTTTTTTTCGTTTGCGCAAGTGATCAAGGACACGTATTTTTTCACATAACTTAAATTATAACAATTAAACTCGATTACAGCAAAGAGGAACTACAGAAATACACTTTATACGGATAGAAGTTAAAATAAAATGTCGTTTTTTTGCTAATATTTTACGACTTCAAATTTAGATTTATTTCCTCTTTTACTTGTTTTGTTTAATTTATAATATATATAAATTATAATAAATAGCGGTTGCTGTTATAATATTAAAAGGTAAACATTTTTTCATTCATTAAAACTAACGTAGTAACAAAATTATGGCAGTCGATTAGGCAGAATCACAAATCAGTAATAATATAGATGTGTAACTTAATAGTAAAATAGATCCCTAGTTATAGGCACCGTGTGGGGAAAAGAGATAATTGTGTATGCAACAAACATAGCTGTACTTAAATTACTATTGGGGTTATTCAAATTTTATGTATGAAGGAAAAATAATATTTTATTCGATTAACTTCTGTATTGTAGTTAATATATGTAATTTAGAACCCATTACATAAACTTCTTAGATATATTCAATGCAGAATTTAAAATGTGGGAACAAATGTTCCATTAGCACTTGTAGTGCACATTGTGACTAATGTACCTCTTTCTCCACTTGTAATCTTTCCTACTTGTATTTCTTCTTTACCTGCCAGTATTTTGGAGGTTTGTGGACGTTTGTTACGGCGGTTTCGTCGCAATTATAAATTTGAAATCCTTTCACCTGGTGCTTTTCTATCACATTTTGCAAGTTCTTATAAAGAAGATTTACGCTGAATTTATTAAAACTTGTAGCCCAACTTAAGCTTGTGGCTTCGGGAGTTCGAAGGCTTAAGTTAGGATGTCGCTTTCTAAATAAATGAAGCCACTCAATTCCTGCCATTTCGTTTGCTCTCCATGATTGAGGAATATCTTTCTCATTAGCTATTGCATAGCGGTAGGCTAATTCTTGTGTATCTTTTAATGTCAATCCATAGCACATTCTAGAAGCCTGTAGTAGGTATTCACATAAAAGATTTTCTTCCTCTATTGTAAATACAGATTTGAAACGGTGTTGTCGTTTGAAATCAATGTTTTGGGGTTCACCGCTAAAGGTTTTATACTTCAAAACTTTACGATGAAGGGCTGATTTTCTCACACCAAATTTGATCGCTACTAATCGTATTGCGAGTCCATTCTCTGTAACATCATTAATGGCATATTTCATAGCTATTTCGTTTTCTATATGGGCTAACTGGCTATTTTCCATTGTTTCCGTAAGATTGTTTCTTGAATATTTTGGCATCTGCAAAATAAACAATAAAGTTATTATGGTGGTACATAGTGGGACAACCTAAGAACACGCCCCACTATAAACCATCATCCATTATACACCACCACGAGTGCTTCAAAAATTTACATTTTTAAATTTCCCATTTCGTGTTGGTGCGTTTCTGAGCTTAACAACAGGAATCGTATGCGCTGATGAGGTTATGATTTTTTGAAAGGTGGAGAACTGTTTAAAAGAAATTAAGTTTGCTAATATTATGTGCTCTGTATACCGAAATCTAGTTTTTATTTCTAGCAAAATAATATCGCACACTTCAATAGTTTCCCTCCTTCTTTAACTACCATCAGTTACTCTTCGCCGCTTTGATGATCGAGGAGTCAGTTCTGGGCCATTTTGTTTAACCAACTGATTATCTGTGTCAGCGATTTTGGTTGGAATTTTTCCAATAGCGCGTTCAAAATTATCTAAATTATTCTTGATTTTTAATGCATCTGTATTGACATTTTGTAATTGATTAAACAATATGTCCACATATGGCATAATTTTATGAAAGAAAGTTAACCAATAGATAAAATTTTCCTCCTCTAAATTCGCAAATTGGCACTAGCTTAATGAATGGTAGTTTGTAAACTAGCTTCTCCCTCGATTTGTTCTAGAGCTTCAATTATTTTTTCTCGGTGGTCATATATTGTATTCACTGTCCTAGAATTGAAGTTCCATCTTATTTTTGAAGAACGAGTTAAGCTTTTTTTCTGAAGGAATTCTTCCAATCTTGCAGCTCGTTGTGGTGAAGTGGAGAAAAATGTACATAATCCCGTCAGATTGGCAAAAAAATTCTGCAATTACTACTGCTCGATGTAGCATGTGACATAATTAGATTTATCTGATGTGCATAACAATGTACAAAATAAGCCCTTGGATACTGGTCTTGGACATGTCTTTGCACGCCGTTAATAGCACCACTCATGACTGCTGCCTCATCATAGCTCTGTGCAATCAGTTTTTCTGTGTCATCAACAAGCAAACTAAATTCGTTAAGGATGGAGGCAGATAAAGAATTAGCATCATGTCCACCAGGCAGAAGATATTTCCAAAATCTTAAATATATCTTAAAACAACCACCAACTGAAACTGATTGGACACATCTGTGGTTTCATCAGCTATCACAGATATGAAGTCGGTTGCTTTAATTTCACTGGCAACTTGTTCATGATACACGTTCAACATTGCATCAAACAGCTCATTCTGTATCGTTTTTGGTAATCCCTTAAAAACCGGTGCTGCTTCGATGTGATCTCTGAGCTTGTTATTCGACGTTTGCTGTTCATCACGACCCCGAAGTGCCAGATCAAACGCGCCACAAAATCTAATGCAATTTATTATTAAATTTAACACATGCCTGTTTTTTGTTACCTTTTCATTGTGTTGTTGAATTGCTTTTCTATATGATGAATCTAAAACATTCTGAATGTTATTTTTTCCTAACATTCTTAGACTAAATATATTTTTCAAATGCCCTTCGGAATTTTCATGTTTAATAATTTTAGCACTAACATGAATTAAGTCTCGTATTCCGTTCTTTGACCAAGACGATTCACCACTAAACAAAAGACACGGAAAACAAAACAAAGTATTTTTAATTTCACACCCACAAATCCAGTAATTTTTCTGATAAATATTCATTTTGAATTTTCTTATAACGTCTATACCTTTAACAGATTGTTTATTTTCTAAACATAATTGAGGCATCGGCCGTTTAAGATTTTTTACTGCGATTTTCTCATTATACGTTAACGCGAAAACGCGTTGTTCTCTAAAAAAGACACGGAATTATTATAACAACGCCCGAGAGCAGTCTGGTTCAGTTGCTCCAACGCTATGTATTATACGACATTGAAGTACGGCAAAATACAGTTCTCCCCACCATCAATGTAATGTTAATGCCTTAACAGAGCAAAAGTTGGGCTTTGCTCAGTATATCTGTGACGACGATTGGTGTATGTACGTTGTTAGCGTGCCACGTTCTTCGTCAATAACTATGAAAGTATGAATACATAATAAATAAATACTTTCACAGTTAGTCGCCGCTTGGATTGTTTTGTTTCATAATTCCAGGGGGTGCAATTGCTCACTTGCTCTCATTAAAGAGCCGCCACTGAGAGAATGTAATAAAAGAAAAAGAGAAAAACATATAAATAAGCTACTTCAAACTTCACATAAGCGTAAATACCTATTAGGGTCAATTTTACGGTATAATGTTAAATTAAGTAAAAGATTCTAGAATTTGAACATAAGCATGTAAGCATATGAATGTATTATTGTGTAATCCTCGCTATTGCTAGCAGGCTTTTAATTTTTTTTTTGCAAAAATATGTAACTAAAACGACCGCATGTAATGTAGAAGTACGCGGATAATGCCATCTGTTTTCATTTACTAAACCTTATTTCTGTTTATTGTTTCGCTTTTTCGCATCTAGATTTAATTTACTTAATGCTTCGTTACACCGTTTCGCGCGCGTCTCTTTTGTTTTTCACCGCACTCACGTCGACACCATTCACTCGTTTACAGCTTGATGTTCCACAGAAGTTTCGTACGGAAAATGCTCTTCTGTCTAATAATTCACGTGCACATCGAATAAGAGAAACACGTGAGAGGGAAAAGAACAATGAAATCTTTTTTTTAATAACGCCACATCTGCAAGTAGGGCATCGCGGCAACGTGTCAGTTAAGAATTTTATTTATCTACGGCGCTATACGTACAAATAAGGCTTGATTAAAAATCGTAAAGTAATTAAAGTAGATCTTTTCAAGTTAAATATTCTTAGAACACTTGTTATAAATTACGTCATTATATATTGTTTTAAAAGATATAACAGTATCGAATCTATGCTTAGGATCGTTATATATATATACAGGGTGTCCGAGAAAATGTAGGAAATCTCTCGGATGCAGATAGAATATGAAAAAATATGATGACACGTTCTTATAATTTTTTTCCCTATAGGCCCTTCCTACGGAGATATCCGTGCCTGAAGGACGCCGCTGGAAATTATGTTTTCTTGATTTTTTTTTAAAGTACTTAATATAATTTAATGAAAATTTAGTGCGATGGTCACTATTAAGGACCTCCTAAAATAGTGACCTTGAAACATATTTAGCTTTTTTAGTTTACCAGGGGCGGGCTAATCTTTACAATTGAATGCCTAAATTTTTAACACCCTGTATTATAAAGACTTCAAAAAAATAAAACTTGATAGCTTGAACCTTGTCGATAAAATTAACCGTTTAGTTTTCTTAGTCTTTATCAGCGTCAAAAAGAAACTATTGTTGTTGCAAACTATGGTACGAAATCAATAAAATATCCGGCATTTTAGAACTTGTCATTTTTCACATCTGACACATTGATCCCTTTATTTAATATTAATTTACTACTTTTGTTTTCGTAGTTAATTTAATTGTGAATTTATTGGAAGTATGGAATACACGTTTATTGAGTATGGAGATATGCATATGATACACGGTCTTGCGTCTTGCAATGCTTTAGAAGCCAGTAGATTATATCACGAAAGATTTCCTACCTCCTCTACCAAATATTTTTTTATAACAATTAATAATTTAAGAGATTTTCGGCTTTCAATAATATTTTCACCTTATATTTTTAACTAGCTTGAACCAGGGTCTATCGTGGCTTAGTTGGTTAAAGCGACGTTCCGGCAAACCGTAGTCTTGGGGTCAAGTCCCAACGTAGAAAATTTTTTTCAATTAAATTTCGGATGACGCGTTGTAATTTGTAGACAATGTTTACACTCACATTTACTTCACAATTACATACTAATTTGATAATATTTATAAATATTTTATATAAAAGCCGAAAAACTTCAAGAATATATATATATATATATATATATATATCAATTAATAAATTCTTGGACTTATAATATTGTCACCTTATTTATATTGCGTTTCTAATTAGCTTGAACCAAGGTCTATCGTCGCTTAGTTGGTTAAGGCGACGGTTCGGCAAACCGTAGACTTGGGTTCCCCAAGGTAGACAAAATTTTTCAATTAAATTTCATATAACTTACGTTGTAATTTGTAGACAGCAATATTTACTTTCACAATTTATCAATTGACATATATATATATATATATAAAACAAGTGTTCATTTGAAAGGTCAATCTAGTAGGATGTGATTTACTGAGAACATTTTGAAGTATGTCGTAAATTAAAATTTACTACTTAACCTACGGAGTCGTATATTTTGACAGTTTCATACATATAAATAAATAACAAATAATAGGTATTTATTGAAAACTATAACAAATGTTGAAAATATTGTCTTTCAAGATCAATGCTCTTTAAAATCCTCCGTTCAAAATTTCTGATGATATTCTGCAACACTAATGGATTGTTATTAATTTCCATGCATTTCTGATCGATTCTCTGTAGCATATCATTTAAATTCAATATAGGTGTTCGAAATATGTTATTTTGTAGATAAAGTCACAAAAAGAAGTCGCAATGACTTAAATCGCATGAACGTGCAGACCAGGCAATTTCAGTATTTCGACTAATTATACCCTCATCAAAAAATTCTCTTAAATAATCCAAAGATTCTGCAGTACAGTGACAAGGTGCTCTGTCTTGTTGGAAATATGCATTTTGTAGTTCATCATCATGCAACTTATTGACAAATGGTTGTAAAATTTCCGTACGGTACCTTTGAGCAGTTAACGTTCCCTGAAAAAATATAGGTCCAATGATTCGCCTTTGGCTTATCGCTGCCCAAACACCAATTTTCTCTGGATGTAGCGATTCTTCATTAATTACATGTGGATTTTCACTACTCCAAATTCTTGTATTTTGTGAATTTAGGTATCGCGTTTTATAAAACCATTCTTCATCAGTAAAGATGACTCTTTGCGAAAGTTCTCCATTATTGTTCATATTTACAAACCAATTACAAAACTGTAGTCTACGTGGGTAATCATTTCTAACAATTCTTGTACTGCTGTGGCACGGTATGGATAAAGTTGCATATCTTTTTTTAATAACTTGTGAGTTGTACCAATAGAAAGGTTTATTTGTTGACTCAAATTTCGAACAGATGTTTGTGGTTGATTTTCCATTATTTCTTCAACACGATTGACAACTTGGGGTGTACGTTTTTTAACTGCTCCGCTGCCTGATTTTCTTAAGACACTACCAGTTTCAGAAAAAAGTTTTAAAGTTCTATCCAAAGTATTCTTAAATTGTATATAATCTATTACAAAATGTGAAAATTCAACTTGAAATTCTACCATGGACTGAATAAACCTATAAACCATCAATTTTGTTACCACTTCGAAAATAAGCCTGGACTAAAAAAATTTTATGTTCTAAAGTGAAAGCCATTTTAAAACTGAGAAGTAATTTATTTAAACCAGAATCGACGCACGATTATTTTATGCACTAACTGATATTTGTGATTGACATTATCAAATGTCATTTGGATTTACGTTTACGGAACAACAAACACATACTAATGTATTTGCGTCTTATACTATCAAAATTTCAAAGTAACCTAGATTGACTTTTCAAATGAACACACGTTATATATATATATTAAAAGGAATTTCTTATTTTCTTGGCCGTAATTATAATATAAAATAAAAAGTAAGTGTTTCTTGGGACTGGCGTTCAGGTAATTAAAACAATATTTAATTTACGTTGACGCTTCAGTACTATATATAGTACCTATTGCAAAACTGTAATCTTTATTGAAATGCTAAAAAGTGATAAGATTAAAATGTTAAATTAAAACTATTTACATTAAAATTGTGCTGTTAATACGTAATGTATTCCTTTTTGGCTACCATTTCTAAATAAATCTAAATTATGTGTGTTTTGCTGGTTTAGATCTATTTTTTATCAGGCATACGTTTATTATCGTTTTGACGTGTGAAAATATTTGCGCTGCTACCCGCCATGGTAACAGCGTTGTAACATGGTTTAGGCTGTTCTCGGAGATGCGTTTTTCATTTTTTTATATAATTTTATTTTTGAATGTTTGTAATGTCACTATACGGGGAGACGGGCAGATATATAACGGGCAGGTATATTGTTGAGAGGTTATTTGTTTCTGGTGTATTGTTCATGGAATTTGTATTTTTTGTATGTGGTCGCTTTGTAATATGTTTCATGCTTTGTTATTTTTTCAGATATAATTATAGAAGCATTTTCGTAATTGAGGGCGTTTTGTTTCTTTAATATGTTTTTTAGGGTTGTACTGTTGCTAGAAAATTCGTCTTGATTTAAACGTTCTTGTAGATATTGTGCTGTTTGTCCGATGTATACACCTTTGCAGTCGTATCGTTTAATGTGGGTATTTTGTCTTTTAATTTCGAATGTATGTTGATGAGGTTATTAGAGTTCTTGTAAGCTACTTTTATGTTACATAAAGCAAATACCACAAAAAAACAAGGAAACTAACCGTCAAACTACTTATAAATATGTACCTTATATACAATACCTTATATAAACAACCTATGAGAAGGAATAAACAAAATCTAAGCACCAGAAGATAACATTATGTATAAGTTTTATATGGTATGTAATCAACTACATGGTACGAAAGTCAGCTGTTAAAAATTTGTGTGGATTTTTAAAGACGATGTATTAAACGAACATGTAAGATGTGAGTTCTACGGGCATTTAACGTCCTATTTGGTAACAATCTATCTTGCAAATGTAAATCCTATCGAACATGCGTAATGAACGACAACTAGACGAAACTTAAAGGAGATCGACAACATTCTTATTGTTATTGTGGTTCAGCTTTAAGATATTATCTCTGATACATTCTATGATATAATCGATCGCACAGTGTCGTGACAATTTTTTTTAAATATTTTTGTTATTTTTTTTCTTACGAGAGGGAATTTTGGGACAATATTTTCGATTCATATTCTCTATAATTAAATCTTTCAATTTTTCATACGTTGTCTTTTTATTTCAAGGGCACCCGGTGTAAATTATTTCCTCCTAATGACGTATTATCAAATATTATTTGTATAATAAAAGTAACGATTTTAATCATGTTTATTTCCTTTTAATATATTCTCATGAACTGCAAGTGCCTTGGGCATTGACTATTCACATAGTGGGAACTGCCCGCTCTCCCGTAAGAAAATATAAAACTCACTTCCCTCCTCGATATTACTTTATATCCGACCTCTCTCGGATCAGGAAGTTTTTGCAGCCTTTTATTAACTTTAGTGAGTAAACCGGAGTTGACTCGAACTTCCAAACGCCGGGAATAATTAAAAATTTATGCCGGATACTCGACATTCTCATAACGTATTGTACTGCACGAACAAACAACAACAATGGCGGACAAACGGCGCTATTGAAGAATACCAAGCGGAAGGAATGAAAGACATAACCTGTCTGAAATTTTAATACGCATTACGTATGAATTTTATCAGAGATCTAAATGATCCACTGGTGTATAATAAAGTATCAGAAAACCTATAAAAACGTATATAGAACACTAACAAATTTCATAGTTGTTTTCGCTTCAGAATTTCGTTTCTAGTTGTTCTCCGATACAGGGATTTTCAGTACCTTCCTGTGTTACTGCAGCTTCGTGTAACATGCTAAAGCGTAGACGCTTTAATTTTTAATACTTTAATACATTAACAGCTACCCTAATTACGGATTTATGACGCTATTCGAATAATTTCGGACAAATTGCATATCTCTTCTAATTACACAGTGAAATTATCGCTCCAAAAAGAATTAAATTTTATATGAAAGTGCTTATTGCAGTTGCGGAGTTACTCTAGGGAGGAGGCAAGTCGGCTAATTAAAGCTTCGATGATGATAGCAGAGATATTTCGCGAAATTATTCAAGCTTCATCAAAGTATCTAATCAACGTGTGAATGTTATTGGTGCGCATGTGTTTGTACACACGCACACAAATCCTTGCACATGCTATTGTGTACATACTCAAATGATTGCTGCAATTAAATTCTAATTTTAAAATAAAAACAATAGTCAAATAACCAAATAAAAGCCCCAAACGTTAAAAGTAATAGAGCTTTATTCCATATTTGGTTGTGCACTCTACACTCACTCTACAACAGGGGCGTTTAGACTTTTAGGGACTGCGATCTACCATAGAACATTTAGGTGACAAGGAATCAACACTACAACTACCTGTGATGTGACCTGGTCCTGAAGGGCACATCGCTGCGTTTGTACGCAGATTCGTCGATATATTAAATAATAGACGGGCAGCGTTTGGATAACAACATATAATTAATTAACACATTATAAAGAATCAACGATAACCAATATACATAGTAACAAATAAATAGACACTGGTCTTAAGAAGGTTTCTATATTACACTCTCTCAGACTCTGTGCGTGTCTGTTTCTTGAGATCTAATGGATCTCATTATATACTTCAGTGTGTCCTCCTTTCGACTAGTGGCCCCAGTATAAGATCAACAAAGTGGTGAAAGAGTGTAACACATATCGAGGTCGTATGTGTATGTAATTTGGACGTACCGAGGTCGTGTTTTGTATACAATAGAAACAAGACCGGGGTCGTACCTTGAATAAGAAAAGTAGTTCAATACATGACTCGATTTGGTTATCACATACCGACTACTAGTAGTAGCCTGGTTACAACAAAAAAAAAGATTTATGAAAATAATTTATTGCAATTACTTATAATATATAAATAAAATGTATATTATTGTTACACTTCGCCTATATTAAATAAATTAAGTTTTATTAAATCATCGCTTTTTCTTTTGTACGCGCAATGTTGTTCAAAAACTCTGTATACAACCTTCGCTTTGCATTCCCAAAGAGAAAGTTCGGTTGCTACAAGCAACGGGTTATCCGTAATTCTAGGAAAAGCTACCTACCCTGTAAGATTACGCGCGCAAATGCTCCTTTTTTTAGAAGCCTAATAAGCTAGCGTTGGTTTTATTCATCAAGAGATTACTCGCCTTCTAATTAATATTCAGCTATAAGCGAGGTACGATTCTTTAGGATAATTTAGCCTCATTCTTCGGTCAAAATCTCATACGTCTAACTTAACTGAAGCGAGATAATTAATAGTTTGTCTAAAGTTATTTCTTTCTTTTTGCCGTCATTTTCAATAACTTGATGGATTAGTCGTTATCAACCTAGATTTCAAACGACACCTGTAGTGTATAGTACATAGGTTACTGTAGGAGTAATCTAGACCCCTTTTTAGGTAAACCTACGTCTACCTGCCATTAGTAATAATTGTAGTTTACCATTCTAACTTCGTTATACATGCCCCGAACTACCTGTCGTGAGGTATCATTCTAACCCGATTTCCATGACCAACCTACCAGGTGTATTTATTTTCATCGATACCGCGATTCCGCTCGCGTATCGCGGATTTTATTGATTTTGACTCTGTCTGCAGCTTCTCATTGGTTCGCGGTTTCCGTAGTGATTCACTCCCCGCACGGTCATATATAAGCGCCAGTTTCCGCGGATACTCTCTCGCTCTTCTTAGTTTCTTCGACCTCACGTGTTTGTTCAACACTTTCGATGCTTTCGTGTCCATTCACGGACCAGCAACGCAATTACAAGTTAAGTACACTTTACTAAGTTTAATTCTTTTCTTTCTTTTTCTTTATTTTTCTTTTGTTATTTATTAATCGATAAATAACTCAGAGAGAGGTGAGATTTAACTAGAATTTAACTCAGCGTAAAGATATTTCATAGTTATTTGTGTAGATTAATTTTAACCAGAAGTTAACTCTGCATGTGGTGTATTATAATTGTTATTTGTTTTATATTTATGGTATAGTGTTTAATATCGTGTGTTATTATTAAATAAAGCACTTTAAGGACCCCTCTGATCTTTTATTATTAATATTTTATACTAATTTTATTACACCTGTGTTATACAATTTTAACAACGACGCCTTGTGTTTCGTGCATCGAAAAGATCACCATTAACCAACAATTTCTTATCACTTATTGTGACCCTAAATCTAGCCGGGAATTTCACTATACCAGCGTGCAACATTATACTTGTATAAGTTAAAATTCTAATAAAATTTCAACGTCAGAAATTTTCTTTAGTTACTGCTTTCATTTAGAATTTAGATGTTGATGCATGGCACTGCATGTCATCCACAAACTTATCAAAGGACGGTTCGTAATTACTAGGGGCCGGAAACGAGAGGCCGAAATTACGTTAAACCATACAAATATACTATGACATCGCTAAGTACAACACACAGTTACTGAATCGCAGTATTCATTCGGTTAACCGCACATCTGTTTTTTTTGTCGTTGAATTATGACGCAATAAGTTCAATTTCACTGTTAAATTCCTTACTTCATGGGCGTAGATAGAAGCGGGAGGAGTTTTAAAGATACTTTGATTTATCAGTGAAGGTGTTGTTATATGTTAAAAACAGGCAGGCTATTAAAGGAAACATATACTAATATGCTGCATATTACTTGCGTAGCACATGCTCTCCAAAGAATCTGTGAATATATCAGAGGCACTATTCCGGAAGTTGATAGACTTGTATCAGCTTTTAAAAGAGTTTTCAGAAAAACACCATTGAGAGTAGCTCTTTACAGGGAAAAACTTCCATCGTTGTCACTGCCTCCCTCTCCAGTAATAACTTGATGGAGAACATGGTTGGAAGCACCCAGTTTTTATGCAGAGAATTTCGATAATTTACAAAATTTCGTTAAATGTTTAAATGACGATGCTCGAAGTATTTCTGAGTGCAAGGAACTAATAAAAATTTAAAAAATCAGTTGTACTTTCCTGAAGAACACTTTGAAAATTTGCTAAAACTAATCACTCATTTTGAAAAGCAAAATCTGAAATAAAATAATGGATTAACCACATTAGATTTGGCTATTAATAATTTGAAAAATATTCCAAGTGACTTCGGATGTGGCCTTCGGCAAGGGTTAGACGCAGTTTTTAATAGAATACTAGATGCAATAACATTGCGACAATTGTGTATAGGGACAATTCCTCAAAATCAAAATGCTGTAATGTAGCCTGGTCCTGCGGGGGCTACATTGCTGCGTTGGTACGCAGATGCGTTGAAGTATTAAATAATATGCAGATAAAGTTGGTTTAACATCGTATAATTAGATAACACTTATAAATATGTAACATTTACTATATACATAACAATAAATAGAACAGTAGTCGAAAGGAGAGATCTATCTCGCACTCGCTATGTCTTACTGACTATCTAGCTATGTCTGATCCCTTGTTCTCTGATAGAACGTCTTATATACATGCCCTCCTTTTGACTATGTCCTTACATAACTATAAACAAGAGGTGCAAGTGTGCAACCTCTAATTAAGAATGCTTGTGTTTAATAAAACAGATGGACCGAGGTCATGTTTTCGAATAAAATACAAATAAGACCAGGGCCACACCTTCACTACATCAAGTAACACAAACATTACCCAATCAGGTTATCACACTGCTAAATACGCCTAAATAAAAGAATATTTCTAGTATGCACCTATAACCAATTACGATGTAGAAAGGACGTTTTCTATATAAAAGGATGTATTTCAAAGGAACAAATTTTACAGAAGAGAATCTTGAAAAAATATTGCTAGTTAATATTAGTACTCCTTTAGTCAACTTGAACTACAAAATGAACAAATAAAAATGTATTTCGTATTTAAAGATCACCACCCGTTTCTTTTTCTATTATATAAATAAAATTAAAAACTCTTTAAAAATACAAATTTTCAGTAGTACGCCCGTGGGCTGTGAGTCATCGGCCTCTCGTGTCCGGTCCACAGTAATTACTGTTGTTTCTTCGGCTGTACACGAGACATCGTAACAATTCCTTTAGAGGATCGAAAAACTATGAACGCTGAATGGTATACAGTAATTTGTTTGCCAAAAGTTATAGACGAAATCAGGAAGAACAATCAAAAACGTCCCATTATTCTTCATCACGACAATGTGAGTTCCCATACAGTCTACGTCTAACAGTTGACTATTTGTAGGAGAAAAGTGTTGAAATAATGTCTCATTATCCGTATTCACCTGACTTGTGGCCGAATGATTTCTTTTTGTTCCCAACTGTAATACAAAAAATGTGTGGACAGCGATTTTCAACACCTCAAGAAGCAATCGAAGCCTTTGAAACCATGTTTCTGAGATACAACCTTGAGAGTGGAAATATTGTTTTGAGAACTGGTTCATACGCTTGCAAAAGTGTGTAGATCATAAAGACGAATATTTTGAAACACAATAAAATAGTTCGTTCCCAAAAGTTTTATTTTTTTCCCAGATTTTGTAAAAATATAAAAGGTTACCCTCGTATAACAGAATTTGACACATTCTTGCACGACATTGTTAATACAACTAACAGTATTGGCACAATCAAGTTGCACTTGTTTATGGCGTTAGTTAACATGCCTACTTCGATTAATATAAGACAGCTTTATTGAATCATTTCAATTATGTTCAGAAAAAAATAAAATACGTGTCAAATTTGAATTGCCATCGTATTTAAATAAACAATTTACTAACCGCGTTGTCTTTGTATATATTATAATTGAATTTGTATATTAAAAGAAAATTTCAAAACTACTGTATTTCTTCAGGCGTGGAATAAACAAATTGCTAGGATTTTTAGGGTTGTTAGATTGTTAGGAGGTAATCCTAAATAATGGAGGAGAATATATTCATGATTATTTCATGTATTATGCTTGTTAAAAAAGTTAATAAATTTTGAGTTCAATAAAAACTTTACGAAGTTATACATCGACTCAATAGAAGTCGATAGTCTGCCAGAGCACCAACTCGCTTTGGTATGTTCTTTTAATATTTATTATTTTCCTGTTTCTGTAATTTATTAATTTATGCTCAAGTAACTTTTATAATTATGTTTCAATTTTAATTAGTGAAATAATATTTGAATTAATTTTAATTAATTAAATTATGCTATAAACTGTTTTATCTCTTCTTGTTTTAATTTTTATTTCGGAAAGATATCTACACCTTAACGGTTCTCCTGACGATATCGCTTCCTGAAGCGTTTTACTTAGCCCACTTTTCGACGGAACGTCCTCTTAAATTAATAATGCATAAACACGGGAAAGTAGCATCAACAGGAAACTTCGCAGTTTTATCTTGCTAGTCACGCGTTCAGCTTAAAATTTTAAAATGATTTTATAAGATGGGGTCGTACTGTTGAGACGAGGTACCGTTGCATTATTGAAAGCTGTCAGTGGAATTCGATGAGGTGTGGGCGAGTCTTTTTATACATGCGAACTCACACACACGCACCTACAAATATGGGTGCTATATATATATATATATATATATATATGCGTACGGCAATGACAGAGAAATAAATTTACGTACAAGGAAACGAACTTTATCGAATGATTGTGGAGAAGAACATGCGGGAAAATTTTTTAAAAAATTCATTCGCTCTCGGGGTATCTTTTGCATTATAAATTTGAATTTTATTCGTAAGGAGTATGAGCTTTTGATGTTTTTCTTTATTTCGTTTTGTGCCTTATTTTTTATTTTTCCGTACGGACCAAATTTATCGACTAGTTTATTTGCATTTGATTTCGGTTTTTCTCTTTAGGCGTCTTCGATTCCGTTTCCTTTTTTCACAGAAACTTTCAAGATAAATTATTCAGGCCCTTTCATTTGGAATACGGGAAATAATTTAAAATTATAATAAATATCACTGTTTTAAGACGACCTAAGTATACAAGGCGTCCCGTATCGTTATGTTCAAATTTTAGAAGTTTAAAGTAGACTACATTTCAAGTAACAAAAACGGAAAAGTTGCATATCCATTTTTATTTGTTTCAAAGTTACAGATTAATGTGATTGTCAGATCATGGAAAAAAATGTAATCCCAAAGTAAATAAAATTTCATACTTGTTTTGTCGGATTTGCTCGGCAGCCAGGTGAATACGATCTAACAACTCCTCTGCTGTCTTCGAAACTTGCGCGTAGACTAAATTTTTCATATACCCCCGTAAATAAAAATCAAGGGGATTAAGATCGGGTGATCTGGGTGGCCATGCAACAGGACCACCTTGACCAATCTATCTAGAATAATTGACGTTAACCCAACTTCGGACAGCAACTCCGAAAAGTGGTGGTGCCCCATCCATGTGAAACCACATGTCTCGTCGAACATTCAGTGGGACATCCTCTAGAAGACCTGGCATCGTAAATTAGAAATTGAAGGTAATTGTCCGCATTTAACCTCCCAGGAAGAACGACCGGACCAATCAACAAATCATCGATTAGAGCCGCCCAAACGTTAATAGAAAATTCATGTGGGCGTATAGCTTTGGGATTTTTTGATGACCACCTGTGCAGGTTTCTCAGATTTGTAACACCACTTCTCGTGAACGTAGATTCATCTGTCCAGAGGACTGTTCTGCAGAAATTAAATGAATCCGTGACTGTCTTAACATCCAGGTAGAATAAACTAGACGAGCATAGTGGTCTGCCTCAAGCAAACCGTGTCCCCTGCGATAGTGATATGGATATAAGCCCTCACATTTTAAAATTCGTCAAACTTTCGTTCGTGGCACTCCTAGTTGTCTAGCGATTCGACGTACACAGAGAGTTGGATCCTTTGTAACAATAGCTACTGCTTCTTCCTCTAAGTCTGCTGGCAAATTTGCTCCTCGGTCGAAAAGATAATCACGCAGTCCGCGTTCCCGAAATTGTCTGTGTACTTCCAGAAAGGTTCTGTAATGACGAATGCGCCTATTGGGAAACCGATGTCGGTATTCAATAACTACTTGACGTGTACTGCCGTTACAGTAACCATACATAAAATGCATGTCCGCATACTCTTGAGAAGAAAATCGGTAAAGCATTTTGAATAAGGAGAACGTGTCCACTCACTAATAAGCTGTTGTATGAACTGAAACGTAATGTAATCCTTTACTTAAAAATGCAGTGTTATATCTGATCCACCTACAGCTCAAATAAATGTAACCATCAAGGGAACAAGATTCTAAATGTGTCCTTCAAAAATAGATCGCAAAAGCAAGGTGGTACGTGCTAATTGCAAAAATAGTATATGTCATGAACACACTGTAAGAATATGCACTACTTGTTATTCCAATCCATAAACAATTTGTGTTATATAAAATATTTTTTTTTTTGTGAAACAATGTTTTGAATGTAACTTTATTTTAATAAATTTGTATTGGTGCATTTTATGAGTTTTTTTAGGCAGGCTTTAATAGGCAGGTTTATGAGGCGTAGTTTATGTAGAAGTAGATATTGTACCAGATATGTATCCTAAGGTTAAAGAATAATTGTCAGATAACACGATAAAAAATTAACCAAGTGATGTAAGCTTTAACTTAAATATACATATATATATATATATATATATATATATATATATATATATATATATATATATATGGTAAACCTAATCAGTAGGCGATTAAAGGTCTGTATATTACTTCAAAATATATGTATTTAAAAAACTCTACATGTTTCGGCTGTGTACGCCTTTATCAAGAGAATACAAAATATGAATGACAGGATATAAATGTCAAGTAATTAAGTTGCTATGGTTTAAATTATTCAAAGGAATACTAAGGCATGATTTATTATATTATTATTACTAGAATGTATCTTTGAATAATTTAAACTATAGCAACTTAATTACTTGACATTTATATCCTGTCATTCATATTTTGTATTCTCTTGATAAAGGCGTACACAGCCGAAACATGTAGAGTTTTTTAAATACATATATTTTGAAGTAATATACAGACCTTTAATCGCCTACTGATTAGGTTTACCATATCATACCAAGGTCACGAAGTTATTATATATATATATATATATAACAAATTATTATAAAAACACCTTGGTTATTTCCCAATTTTTTATTAGATCTATGTCTAACATATGTTTCGGCTGTTATGCCATTGTCAAAGAGTATCTTAAAACTAACTTACAATACGTGTCCTTTTAACTTTTATACCTATATTTTCGTGCTAGGGTGCTGGTTGGGACATATTTACAATCACGTCTATTATGGGAGTGTTAACAAATTCTAACTGTGTATTCGTAATTATTCTATTTTGTTTTTGTGATTTTTTAATTTCTAGTATTTCTAATAAATCTAGTCTTCTACTTTTTATTACGTTATGTAACACGGTGGAGCTATTCATATTGGGCAAATGGTTTTGTTCGATACAGTGTGTCGAAAAACCTGTGTTTTTATTACTATACTTTATATCTCTTACGTGTTCGGATATGCGTTTTTTAATGGATCTTACACTTTGCCCTATATATATAGCTTCACAGTCATTACATTTTATTGTGTATACTCCTGATTTTTCTATATTTTCTATTTTATCTTTCTTATTATTTAACATTGTACCTAATTTTGTTTTATTGCTACATATGATGTGAATATCTAATTAGGTACAATGTTAAATAATAACAAAGATAAAATAGAAAATATAGAAAAATCAGGAGTATACACAATAAAATGTAATGACTGTGAAGCTATATATATAGGGCAAAGTGGAAGATCCATTAAAAAACGCATATCCGAACACGTAAGAGATATAAAGTATAGTAATAAAAACACAGGTTTTTCGACACACTGTATCGAACAAAACCATTTGCCCGATATGAATAGCTCCACCGTGTTACATAACGTAATAAAAAGTAGAAGACTAGATTTATTAGAAATACTAGAAATTAAAAAATCACAAAAACAAAATAGAATATTTACGAATACACAGTTAGAATTTGTTAACACTCCCATAATAGACGTGATTGTAAATATGTCCCAACCAGCACCCTAGCACTAAAATATAGGTATAAAAGTTAAAAGGACACGTATTGTAAGTTAGTTTTAAGATACTCTTTGACAATGGCATAACAGCCGAAACATATGTTAGACATAGATCTAATAAAAAATTGTGAAATAGCCAAGTGTGTTTTTATAATAATTTGTTAATTACAAAATGTTTTACCAAGAAGTGCCTGCTACATCAATTAATGAAATATATATATATATATATATAGTAAACCTAATCAGTAGGCGATTATATATTATATATATATATATATATATATATTGATACGATATAAAAGAAGACCTCAAGTATATTTATATACTCGTTCAATGTAAATAATTGAAGTGTCTTCGTTAATTTGTTATAGACAAAATATAGTATAAGATTATAATTACCTTGATTACTCTTATCTAGTATCAGAACACTTTGAGCTAATATTTCCCAGGGCTAATTAAATTAAAATATCTTAGAGCATGGATTTAATCAGTCGGTTCAAAGGCCGATGATAATAACTCTATTTAATGATTAATAAGAGTAAATATTCAATATTCACATAAATAAAGCTACATATAAAATTAATAGGTAGAGGGAGCTATTTTATTCTATTTCGATCATTTCAAATATTAGTTAAATGGCTTACAAAGACATTTTTACATAAGGTTCATAATCGCAAATCACACATGCATCAATTAGTATAAAAATATAATCTTTAAAATAACATGTACAAGTTAAAGCTTGAATTTGATCGAAATTGGACTACAGTACTTGTTAAATAACTTAAGGTAGGTAATGAGTGTACATTTATGAAAATATTTAATGTATTTTTCGTAAGAAATATTGAAATAATTTATTCTTTTGTATCTTAAATTAAATGTAGGTATGAAGATTGAATTTGGTTTACAATTAAAATACCTGGCATATATATAGGCTGGTAACGGTGTTAATTGATGCCTAGAAGTTCTTAACATTTTTTTTACTATCTGGACAGGTGTTAGGTTCAGGATATAGGTGTTTTCGTCAGCTAAATAAGGTCTAATTGAATAATACGTGGTTTCTAACCTCAATAATGGATGTTTGCGTGCGAAAATTGTTCAATATATTATTGGAGTTCCAAATTTAATCATGGATAACTTATAAGATATTTATTTAGTTTTTATTATCAAATTTTAAAATAATTTCGGAGCTGAATTTTTAAACCGCCGGCGTCTATGCCAAATTTTATCAAATAATGCCGATAGCTATTGTTCTATGGTATTCTATTCCATAGTTGGGTTATTTCAACAATAATATGTGTAATACAAAAGTATTTTTAATAATATAAAATATTATTAAAAATGGGGTGTGAAGAACACAATACAAGTTATATATTTGTGAATGTACCTCCTCTCCAGAGACGCAAATACGTATTTCACCTTTCTACAGGATCGCCGGTACGCCCCTGCTGGAGAAGAGATACATTCAACCAAACATAACTACCTTGCTATCAACCAGAAATTATTAAGACAGAGCGTGAAATAATATTCAGCGCTGTCTACATAATAACTGCCGAACTAAGCAACGTGTTTCTATAGACGGTAACAACCATATCTATAAAATCTGTATTATCGTGTCTTCACTACTTGTCGGGCGAATCGAATGTGTATATAACAAAATAATTTGAAACATACATGAGTGGGTGAAACCACACCAATTTGTATAATACAAAAGTATTTTTAATAATATTTTATATTATTAAAAATACTTTTGTATTATACAAATTGGTGTGGTTTCACCCACTCATGTATGTTTCAAATTATTTTGTTAATAATATGTGTAAATTGGCATTAATTTATTAGTTTATTACTAATAAATTAACTATTATTATTATTTTAAAGTCTCTTAAAATTAACTTCGGGATTTTACATGTATAATAAACATTGATTTGTTGTGTTTTATGCGCCTACTAATATATCTTTTCGCGCCATGGTTAATTTTAAAAAGTAGAGTTGTATCGAAAATAATTTTTATCAATTTAAAATATATTTAATTTTTAATTTATCAAATTTTGTAATTATAAGTTGCTGATTTTATTTAATAAATAGAATAGATAAATTTTTCCTGAATTTCTAACCATATTTAGGAATTTCAACTTCATATTTTAAAGATTTCAATATTTATTATATAATGTGTTATCTGTATGTCTTGATCTACAACTTATTTTAATAACTCTAATATTTTATATGTTTTAATACTGTTCCTGCCTTTATTATTTTCTTTGATGAATTCCTCACTACGACCTCTCTCTCTCCTGTCTCTCCTCTCTCTCTCTCTCCTGTCTCTCTCCTCTCTCTCTCTCTCCTCTCTCTCTCTCTCTCTCTGTGTCTTTCTCTCTCTTCCATCCTCTCTCTCTGTCTCTCTGTGTGTGAAAAAATATACTTACTAACTTTGAATGGAAATAATCCCTACCTGTAAACAAAACACAAATATTAGTATTAACAAATTAGTTTCTGACAAGAAGATAAGACAAGAAATTTTAATACAAAGGTATTTTTAATAATATAAAATATTATTAAAAATCTGGTGTGAAGAACACAAACACAGGTCCACTATTAATATTTTTTGTAAACGTGTCCGAACATATTCCTCCCCAGAGACGTAGATACGTATTTCGCTTTTCTACAGGCTCATCGGTACGCCCCGGTTGGAGAAAGGATATCTTTAGACACATTCACAAAAAAGATCCACATCGCCATATCATAGAAATTATCCAGACCGAGCGTAGAATTAAATTCAGCGCTGCCTGTAGTCAGACAGCCGAAGTGACTACAGGCAGCGCTGAATTTACTTCTACGCTGTAGAAAGGCGAAATAAGTATCTACGTCTCTGGGGAGGGATATGTTCGGACACGTTCACAAAAAATATTAATAGTGAACCTGTATTTGTGTGTCAGATTTTTAATAATATTTTATATTATTAAAAGTACCTTTGTATTATACAAAACTGGTGGGCTTTACCTACTCATATATGTTTCAATTATTCTGATAGAAGAAATTTTTATTCCTTTAACTGAATTATGAAATTTACTTCTGGTGTATACCTTTAATATCATTTCAGTAACTCCAACATATTTACAGCTGATCTTTAAGCAGAATGTAAGCTACTACGAAAGCATATTTTAGAAATTTCATATGATTTTTAACGTCATATCTATGTAACGGAGTGCAAGAAGTACGAAAAGTATTGGGAAACTAAATAAATAAAATTTGAATACATACTTCTGTCTTGCCAACAATGCATAATTTTATCTGCAATGATAAACAAAATCGAAAGAACAATTCGCGATATCTGTTGTTTACACTTCATTGCACTGGTGTACGAATACCAGATATACATAAATACTTAGAAAAGCATTTCCAATTGAATTAAAGTAACGTAATCGGACGAAAATAAGAGAAATAACTAAAAATGGATATGTTACTTGCGATTCTATTATTTCGGTCTTGTTAAATTTGAATATTTGACTGTTCTTAAACGATATGGAAAACTACGAAAGTCTTCATGGACAGAAGAAACCCCGGAACCGATTCCGATATTCCTGATTCGATAAGCCAGTACATTACCACTACGCTATCGGCCGGTATGAATATAATATATTAAAGGCAGAATTTGGATTTATGTTCCAAATACCACAAAAACATATTGAAGACGGTTATCTCAGATAATTTAAAATTTTATTCCTTCTTTTTGTTTTCTTCTAAACTTTTTTTTTGTTTCTATTTGGTGGAGATTGTAGCTTGAAATCTAAAACAGAAACAAACAAGAAAAGTTGCTACCTACGCGATCTAAAATAGTAGCGCACGTTAACAACAAGGCTGACGCTTGATGTTCAGCGAATACCTCTCTCTCTCGGACTGACCCACCTGAAGGTGGACGCTCCACAGAAATGCCCCTACCGACTAGCTCGTATGAAGGAGAGCGTGTGGGATCAAAGATCGCTCGTTGGTAAAAGAAAAGGCGCCACCGCATAAAGTCCACGGCAGGCGCACCCCGTATACGCGGCTGCGGGTGGAGCTAGGTGGCCTCAGTCGCAAAAGAGAGTATTCCCCCACTCCTTGTTGCTGCCAAAACGTGAAACTGTGATCTCTTTAACACTCGCAAGGAAAGAAATCAAACACAATAATCCAAACAACAAATATCTTTAATAAACTAACAAAGCATCAAAACAAACGTTTTCTCAGGTTTATAAACAAATTACAAAAGAAAGCAACCGGGAATCTAACATCAATATCAGAATAAATCAAAATTCCAAAAGGTGTACGTATCTACAACTTGGTAAAGATGGCTAAGTATAAAATTAGCAAAATGTATGCAAAAAAAAGGTTAAGCCAACTAAAAATTAAATTACGAACGAGGTTAAGCCTCTCTAAATGTAGTGACAAAATAAGTTGAAAGAATATAAAGTGTCTAGAACAAAATTAAATGTCCACAAAATATTTGGACACCGGGTATATAAACTTACAGTATAAATAAGGTAATATATAAAATATCTATCAGAGATAACGCTAAATGAATCTGACAAAAGCAAATGTGCTCGAAAGTAAAACAAGCACAGGTACACTAAATGTGATAGCAACACCCTGTATAACAGGTTAAAATTAAATACAAGAAACTATACGTCAAATTACAAAGAATAGGTAATTCGAGAGAACGGTAGTGAGAATTCTTACTGTAGTTCTGTACAAAACGTTTACAAAAATATAAGGTAATCACTGATTTAAAATTCGACGTGCTCACAAATTAAACGGTAGCTCCACTCATGGTACGAGCCTCAAGATTATATTATTGCCAAATGAAATGGTTGCAAGATTCATAAACTACTAAAGATAATGAAAAGTAAATGAGTTTAATCTAATTATATTTTACCTTACTAAATTAATTTAGGGGGTGAAGCCATTAATTTGATTAAACAAGTGATAGGATCACAACTAAAATATAGTAGAGAAAGGAGAAGCCCCTCTCTGTAGTTTATTAGAAATAATAAAACCAAAATTTACAATATCACCCTAATGGTGATTAAAAAAAAGTTAGATTTTAATGTCTCCAAACAAAAGATGTCTCCTTAAAGACACCGAAATATCTAAAGCACACTTAGCTGGCACCAAGATTTCGATGAAACGTTTCCCCGGAGTCTGTCTTCCTGGTTAGTTCATCAATTAAACGGAATGTAAGGATTTAAACCACCATTCAGGAAACTTGGTCCCAAGATGGCCTTCGATCACCACGTGGAAATATTTCTTGACAGAATAAGTACAAAATGGTCAATCATGCCATTCCGACTGAATATACACAAATTCCAGAATTATACCAAAATTAACCAGATAACCAGATAACCAAATAACCCGATAAAATCCTAGGAAGAAAATTCGAAATAAGTAATACTCAATATAGTAAAAATATTTCTTACCACCAAACAAGCTCCTTCGAATACAAGAGTCACGTTATCGTGGCGATGTCTAAGGAAGAAGTAATTGCAGAAAGCCGCGTGTTTCACACAATGGCCGACATACGTCATCATGAAAATTCGGAAATATTAATGAAAGAAAACAAAACTCAAAATCTCCCAACGATTAAAGTATGCCTAAAGAGTTCGAACGAGCCTACTTTGTTAATAATTAGTTTTCAGAAAACGGTAAATATCAAAATCAAAGATAATTAAACATTCAAAGCAGAATTCTGTAACTGAAGGAAAACAAAATTCCGAACAGAGGGCGCTCTAACGAAAGAATTAACAATTAATAAACTGAAACGGTAATTCAAAACTAACGACACTGCGTCAAGACGATCCTACAATTCAAAAGGCGAATTTCCACATAGCAAAATTTGGAAACGGAGTTACATGACTCGAGAAAAACGGAAAACACTGCCAGAATGATTCACGCTGCAAAAGAATGTTTAAAGAAGTGTACTGCGTCAAATAAAGCAACTTCAACAATATCGGAACCAAAATTATATAACGGAAAATATAGGGTCGGTCAAAATAATCGAACCCGAAATTAGAATTAGGAAGAATTTAACTTTTGAAAAGCTTAAACGACATGATAATTAATAAACTAAAAATATAAAATAGAGTAATTTGTAACAATAGAAAAATAAGCGGATCACGATGACTTGAAGAGCCTAGAATAAGAGTAAAAGGAATAAGAATTTACCAGCATAACGCCGAGTGATTTTCTATACGTAACAAAGTTCCTAACCAAAATATAAATCGATAGACTCGACATACGTTTTTCGACATCTAAGTTTCCTTCTTCAGAAGAACAATCTCAAAAATAAAAACAGTATTAATCGTAGCGTCTTCGACTAAGGTACAAACTTCGAAAATATTCTTTCAGATATATTTCCCCTTTGTGCTAACTTATTTGCGGTTTTACAAAATAAAACTAGAAACTTTAATTTTTGTTTAAAAAAAAATTCAGGAATTCAAATCCATTGTTTTTTTCGAAAAGAGAACAACTTGATCATTTGCCGAATAAATTTGAGGACTTAAATATTCAACTACAAAAAAATAATACTCTTCAATATTGCCAAAGAATACAGAACAGATGAAAATGCCCACATAGACACTAAATTTAAGAACTTTTAACACCCTTAAATTTCTAGAATTAGTTAATTTTTGCGATAATTCTACAGATTCTGAAGGGGCCTTTAAATCGCTTAAACAAAATTAACGACAATAATTTGACTTTCCTGCATTACGTTCCGAACTCACAGTGATTTGTAACACCTCAGAACGCTTAAATAGAACAACTGCTGGTGACTTATGGAAATCTTTCAAAGACTGCGGACTAGATCGTGTTTGCCCGGAAATTCTTAACTATGTGAATTAACACTCACTATCCCTGCCACAAGTACGTCTGGAGAATGTTCCTTTTTTGCGCTTAAACGAATAAAAAATTTTGTTAGGAATTCTTCAGGACAAGAAAGACTCTCTGCTCTGGTATTAATACCAATAGAAAAGGATTTAGTGCAAGAATGTTCTCGCCAAAAATGTTTTTATGTTGACGACATAGATGAGTTTGTAAAAGAAAACGGACGTATGGCACTTCATTTTAAGTAAACTAGGATTCTATTGTAGCTTGTAACAAATTTTATCTTTGTTGCGTCTTCACCAACAAAAAATTGGTTAGGTGTTATTTTACTTTATAGCTTCCCCTTTTGTTAGTGTCTGAACATGCCACTATATTAGAGACTTAAGATATGGAAATTATTTTATTTGTTTAAATAATAAAAAATATTTTTGGATGTAGTACGAAGTATGCTCTCCTTCAGAGTTATCTAACTAGCGATTTGGAGAAGAGCAAAATTTTTAAAGGTTGTAACTTAACCAAAGACACAATTTTTCTTTATCAGATTGTGCTACTGAATATGGCAGCTTAGTTGCCGAGATACGTATTTAAAGTAAATTAATTGATATTGTGGTTAAATATTTTTTTGGTTTCCTTCTGTTTTTCTACTTTGTCACTAAGATCTTTAACATTCAAACACTAATATTCGTGACATTAAAACGGAAACAAAGATGGCTTTGGAACAAAGACACTAGAGTATAATACTTAAACTCTATTTAATATTAGAAGGAATTCTCTCCAAAAATTTTATTAATTCATCTATAGCTAGTTCCTTCGCTCTAACTTTTAGTAACCTCCCTGATGTGGAATTAATGAAAGTTGTTTTATTTGATATTTATCAAACGCGTTGCTTCTGCAATTTAATGCCGCAGTAATTAGGAAGCCACGCCAGGAATTAAGTAATTATGTAATTAACACACTAGTTATGTGGTTAATATTTCAGTATGTGCCTGTCAGTTAAATAGGTAAACACCGCTAGTTTACAACCCTCTAGTTTAATGTGTGAACATATACATATCGTAAATACTGTGCTTGTAGGCAAGTACCTAATTTATTAAATAAAGGAATTACATTACAGACAAATTGTAAAAATAGAAAAATAAATCCTTTCGCCTCTTGCTGTAACTTTTCAGCCTATGAATCAAAGTGTGTTGGAAAATGGAAACATAATTTGACAGCTCAGTGGTAGAGCAATGGTCCGGCAAGCCAGAGGTCGTGGGTTCGATTCCTATTTATGTGTGAATTTTTTTTTTCTATGAAAAATTCGAATAAAATAGCGTCGTAAAGTGTAGAAAGAATATTTACAATAATACATACTGCTATGAACTTTTCCCCACAAATATTTTGAAAAGATTAATTATTTTTGAGTGTATTATTGTTTTGAATATTTGTAGATATGTCCTGCGCAGTTGGAGCAAGCCGTTTTGTTCTGCTGTGTACGTTTGTAAAACTGTATTTTTTTATGCGAAGCCTACGTGCTTCATGTGGACTAGCCAGACACAAGTGTAGAGTGAAGTAAGAAAGGTGTGTTTATTTAAAGATAAATCTTTATCTTTGTTTTAGTAATTTCGGTTTTTGTTTTTTGATTTAATTGTGTTTTTGTGCTTGCTTAAATTTTTACCGATTTATTTACGAGTTTGCGAATCTCGTTATTGATTTTTAACACTTTCTTACTCATTGTGTCTCGAGTAAATGAATATATTTTTTGCGTAAGTAATATATTTAATAAAAGATATCTTATTTTTATATTGAACGAATTGAATATTGTAATTTTCTATTGTATAATTATTATCGTTCTGAAATTTAATCTTAGTTATTTGATATAAATGACAAAGAAGGTTTTTTAAAATTTCTAGTATAAAAAACATTTCTGTAAATGTAAAATTTTTAGTACGCTTAGGATATCAAGGGCATTTTTTACATGTGGTTGCACATGCGTTAGAGTTTGTTTCGGTCTGTCATATTAGTTTGTTTTAATTTTGTTTCTTGTGGGAGAAATTAAAAAGCATTTTTGTAATTTATTAGTTTTAATTTTGATCGGAAGTCATAAAGGATTTTTTAATCGCATGCTGCGGTCACATCCATGCGTTATTTTTACCTTTATAATATTGTTTAATGAGGCAATATTAATCTTTATACTTTATAAAGATTAATACAAAGGTATTTTTAATAATATAAAATATTATTAAAAATCTGGTGTGAAGAACACAAATGCAGGTTCACTATTAATATTTTCTGTGAACGTGTCCGAATACATCCTATCCCCAGAGACGTAGATACGTATTTCGCTTTTCTACAAGCTCATCGGTACGCCCCTGCTGGAGAAAGGATATTTCCAGACACATTCACAGAAAAAAAACACCTCGCCCTATCACCGTAATTATCCAGACCGAGCGCAGAAGTAAATTCGGCGCTACCTGTTGTCAGACAGCCGAAGTACCTCGCATACCGTCCACATAATTAATGTGAAGTAACGACGCCCTTATTATTTTTTTATTTTTTTTTATTTTTGTATTAAAGTTTCATTTAAATTTATTGTGTTTATTATTATTAAACCTTATTTCAAGAAGTTTACAAGTAACTTAAAGAAATATAATTATAACATTTGTCAATACTCTTTTACTGGCGCATTATAAATTTTGTAGAAGAGACAACCACTTTTCCGATTGGAACCCTGAGAGGAAAGCAGCCCTATTTTTTTAAATTAAACCGACTGAGTATCCTAGTTGGATAGATTTGTCGTGAATTGTGAATAAGCAAATTTCAAAATCACAATTCATAGCAATACGTTTGTAGTAGTATAGCTAAGAGAATAATGGACACCAAAATCTTAACAAAAAAGATTTAACACGGATCAATTTCGAGATATTATCTCCTCCACTTTTTTCTCAGTCACGTGATCGCATCACAGCAGGCGCCAAATTAAAACAACACGTGCGAAGTGCAGACGCCCAGAAATAGCTTCGAGCAGGCAATGAACAGGTACAAAGCAGGTCGAACCTTGAACAGATAACAGCCAGGCCAATCTGCTCATTACCCATTCGAATCTGTTCCTGGGCGTTTTAAATTTCGCACATGCTATGAAGTGGTGACATGACTAAGAAACAAGTGGACATTCTATAATGTAGAAGTTGACCGCTGCGTTAAATCTATGAGATTTTTGTCCAGTACTCTCTTAGCTACGAGGATTGTTCCAAAACTACGTGGCCTAACACGGAGATGGCGCGAATTCGCATGAATCTTCTTTACTATTCTGTAGAATCTCTTTTAAGAGGTTAAATTAGTCTCGTAAAAAAATTGATATACTCTCGTATCATGGCTCCAAGTGGTTGTGTTATTTCTCCTGACGACTTTTGTTTTATTTTTAATGAATAAACTGTTAAAAGTCAACAAGGAAAGATAAGTGATTTCATGAAGAAAGTTTGTTATTCTAACGTCAAGTTAAAACTTGGGGATCAAGACCCAGCATGGGCTCCTCAGATGTGAAAGGTTTCAATATAAAAAAAATAAAAAGAAAATATCCTACAGAAACCTTAATTCAGCTATTCCTCCTCATAGCTCTGAAATCCCAATTTCACGTCAACCTAGTTTGAATGATTTTTCTTCTTCTTCTTCTTCTCTGTTTTGGATTGGACGCCACCACGTTCAGGCACTTGAGCACACTGCTCTTTGTACTATCCCCAATAGATCTCTCAATTCCACTCTGTTAGTCTTGTGTCCTCGATAAAAGCCACTATTCTCCTCAGGGGAAGTTTGAGTACACTCGAAGGATCCAATAGATCGCTCCCGAAATATTTCTGTCTGAGTTCCTTCAGTTCCTCACACGTGCATATTACATGAAAGCTAGTTTCCTCCTGTTCTTCACATCTCCTACATCAGGGCTGGCTAACCAAGCCCATGGTGTACAAATGCTTCCTTAAAGGACAATGTCCGGTTATTAACCCGGTAATTATTGTAATTTCTCTTTTGCTACTACGAATTAGGTTGGCTGAAAACTTTCCGTCCAGCCCCCTTAGTAGTGTTTTGGTATGGAGTTGACCTTCCGTTAACCTCCATTTATTTTTATGTTCTTTTTCTAGCCATAACCAGATCTCCCTTTTAGCGGAATCCTTAGTGATTCCACATACAGGTTCTGGTCCTATGAAGTTCCTATTAGTACCTTCTTTGACCAGTTTGTCGGCTGCCTTTAATTCCCTCATATCCTGGCACCCATATCAGCGACACTGTATTGTCTTGTGCCAGGTTAAGTTTGAAATGATATCCTTGGTGATTCTGAGAATGGAACTATATTACATATATTGGGAACGTAATGTTTTGGGGACGAATCTAATTCCGATTTTTTTGTTGATGAAGGATCCGAACTTTTTTCTCAAAGCGAGTTCAGTGACCAACCAAATTTTCGCGGTACAGACAACGAGAGAGAGAATTCAGTAAATTTTTCTCCAAACAGGGAAATTTCGTTTCTTTGTTGATGTTCAAGGGCTAATAAAGTGTTTTGAAATAGAATATGATTCATCTAAGTGGCGCCTGTTCAATAATTTATCAAAAACAAGCCTCAAAGCAGTCTTGCTGCATAATGGGAATAAATTTGAATTTGTTTTTTGCAAAGATCTGTGCGTGATTGAGGGAGATCAAAACATCCCATGTAGCTGCAAAAAAAATATTTTTGCAGGCTCGTGTTATGCGAAATTATTTTGGTGAAGATGATTTTCGATAATCAGGATTGTACTGTATTGTGAACTGCAAGAAATACATAGTTGAATTCAGAAACAAGAGAAAATATATATTTTAAATACCTCTTCATTTCCATAAATTAGGCGTAAAACTTTAAGTTATACTCGCTATGTTTCTGAATTATTTCTTAGCATTCCTTCTAAAATAAATTGAACAATGCCGTTGCATTGTAATTATTAATTCGAATGTCAGAATGAGTTACGTATTTTCCGTCCAAATCGATACAACACTGCTGTTTAGTTAGTTCAGCGAAGCACTGGCATCAGACATTTGCGGAATACCGACTAAAGTCATTGCCGCTCCACATTACAAGGTTTATCAGGCAGTTTCTGACATCGTGAGCCTAATTTCCGGCCGCTCCTGCTCTGTTCCGTGCTGCACTGGAATTACATTCGCACAAATCAATTCCCGCTTTTCTCCGTTCGAGTCGGTAGGCCACGTACAGACTTCCCGGTATTTCACGTTTTCGATTTTATTCAACGTCGTCTCCACAGTGCGATCTCCGGCTTTCCATTTGAAAATCGTTCCGATTCGATTTCGATTTGTTTATCTTTATTTTGTCTCGCGCACGTTCATACATGTATTTGCGAATGGTGTAGAACATTTCTCTCTTCCTTTTTTTGCCTGTTAATTTCATTACTTTAGCACTAGTGTCGGATGTTTCATTGGTGCTATTGTTTCGGGTGATGTGCGTTGCTGGAAAGCGCCAGGAAAAAGCAGTTTGTGACAGTTGAATGCGCGCATTTCCCGCGGTCACGATTAATTGTTTTTGTGTTTTTGTTTTGACGTGTGTATATAGAATATGAGACGAAAATGCTTGTAATTGTGTATTGTTTCTTTCGCTGCTTTATGTTGAATCACCTGTACAAAAATTGAAAACGTACAAATGTAAATACCGTTTGTATTGTTCGTAGGTTTGGTAAAAAAGACTATACAACATCCAAAGCAGTAAATATTTCAAAAATTGATTATTCCTCTTTCAGAATTAAATTATGTTGTCGTAGTCCAAGAGACCGTTAGACGTCGCGTATATCTAAAAGTATTATACCGTTCTTAAACACTTTCGTATAATCGATTCGAGCTTTGGACTGTAAAACCAGGTGGAATAGTATTTTAACGATGCTGGAACGATTTTCTCATTTAAAAACCTGCATTCAAAATGCTCTTATAGATCTCAATCATCCAATCCGTTTAGAAGATGCTGATTTTGACTTGGTAAATAAAATTGTTGATGTGCTGGCCCCAATTAAATTAACAGTAGGAGCAATCTGTCGACGAGATGTTAATTTATGCACAGCTGATGCCGCTTTGAAATTTCTTATAAAACAATTGTCTAACAAAAACTCAGCACTCGCCAATAAAATTAAAACATCCTTAGTGAAATGTATAAAGCAACGACGAAATGAAGATTTAACTGGTGTGTTGAATTATTTACAAAATCTACGAAAAGATTATGAAAATCAGTTATTATCGGATTTGGATGAATGGCTTGACATATTTCCAGTTCCTACACAGGCGCAAATAAAGAGTATTGTTGAAAGACTAAATAGTCGATATGACACGGAAGAGGAAGAAGGGTCAGGATCACAAACAGATAATGAGCCAAGGCAACAAACCTCCCAACCCCAATTGACACCAAAGGAAAAGTTGCACCTGGAAATTAATAAGAGCATGGAATACCCAGATTCTGAAGTAAAAAATGAATCGGAGTTGGTAAATAGTATTAGACGCGAAATGAGCCTGTTCGAAAATGGAGAAGTTCGTGGATATCACTTAGAATTAGCATATAAATATCTATTGCCTATTCCTCCAACCAGTGTAGAACCTGAGCGAGCGTTTTCAGCTGCTGCTTATGTTGGCAATAAACTACGAAGCAGGCTTGGAAGTCAAACATTGGATGCTTTGATATTTCTGTGATTGTAAAGTGTGTTTTTTATAGAGGTATAGAAATTTCAAATGGAATAAGACAAAGATGAATTTTTTAAATTGACATGAAATTTACTTTATTCGAAAGATAATCTTCTGGCATTATAATTTAAATATGACTTCTGGCATATGACCGCCACGGCTGGCTCGGACGTAGTCTAATCTGGAGGTCCAATTTTCGATGACTTTTTCTAACATTTGTGGCCGTATATCGGCAATAACGCGGCGAATGTTATCCTCCAAGTGGTCAATCGTTTCGGGCTTATCGGCGTAGACTAGCGACTTCACATATCCCCACAGAAAATAGTCTAGCGGCGTTAAATCGCACGATCTTGGAGGCCAATTCACGGGTCCGAAACGTGAAACTATGCGGTTACCAAACGTTTCGTTCAATAAATCAATTGTGGCACGAACTGTGTGACATGTTGCGCCGTTTTGTTGAAACCACAGCTCCTGCACATCATGGTTGTTCAATTGATGAACGAAAAAGTCAGTAATCATGGCTCTATAGCGGTCACAATTGACTGTAACGTTCTGATCAGCATCGTTTTTAAAGGAGTATGGACCAATGATTCCACCAGCCCATAAAGCACAGCAAACAGTCAGTTTTTCTGGATGTAACGGTGTCTCAACATACACTTGAGGATTACCATTACTCCAAATACGGCAGTTTTGCTTATTGACGTTTCCATTCAAACAAAAGTGAGCTTCATCGCTAAACAAAATTCGCTTATGAAAATCAGGATCAACGGCAATCTTGTTTTCGGCCCATTCACCGAATCTACGCCTTGCTAGGTGATCGTGTGGCTTCAATTCTTGCACGAGATGGATTTTGTAAGCACGCAAACCAAGATCTTTCCGCAAAATCTTCCATAAAGTGGATGGACACATATCCAATTCCTGTGCACGATGGCACATAGACTGATTCGGGTCTTCCTCTACGCTACGCTCTACAGCAGCAATGACTTCTTCTGTACGCACTGTACGACGTCTCTGTGGATGCGTATTATCATTTAGAGTAAACGTGGTGCTAGAACGTTCCATAGTTAATCGAATTAATTGCTCTGATGGACGATTATGTTGACCGTAAAATGGACGTAGTGCGCGATACGTATTTCGAACAGAACCATGATTTTCAGAATAAATTTGAACAATTTGGAAGCGTTGTTCAGGCGTCAGTCTATTCATGTTGAAATGCCAAACCAAACTAAACATAAATCACTTGACGGCTGACAAAATGGCCGCCAGTTAAAAAAGTGTTGCCAAGTTAAAGTTTTATGCCTCTATAAAAAACACCCTTTATTTGCGAAATTCTAAATAGTTTTTTGTATTGTCTTTTTTGTTCCTTATTTTAGTATATTTTGTATTGTGTTGTGCAACAATATTAATAAATAATTTTAAAAAATTACTTAATTTTTTTTTTTTCAGTTTAGCCCAATTAGAAACCACATAGTCTAATCCCGGGATTAATCACGGGATCTAGGATTACCCTTAAAAAATCCCGTAATCCCGGGATTGAAAAACATGCTCGGGATTGTATTCTAGTATTGCATTCAAAGTAGGAGGAATATTACGTATAAAGAAACTATGAACTTTTCGTCTAATAAGTGCTTTTCTCATCATATGTATGAATACTATTATTTACATGTACACCCTTTCTTTTCTTATATTTCTTTGGATTAAAACTGGACCTTTCTGTAGCTCCTGTTTGATATTGTACACAGTACGCACAGACCGACCTAAACCTTTACTTGCTTCTTCAACAGCAGCACTCACATTCATAGATGTATTAAAGTAATTAAATAAATTAATAATCATTTGTTTTTCCTTACGACTATAATTTCCCCCCTTATGTCATTCTCTGGCTACGAGCTCCATAAAGACAGGCAAAACTGCAATAAAATATGCATTAGGTTGTCAGATTTATCAGAACTACAGTTAATATGCATACCTATAGTTCATAAAGTATAAGTTTTCAGTTCAAGGTCAAATTCGAAGCATATGATTCAAATCAGAACTGCAGAGTCAAATGAAGTCAGTATTCAATCGCGGAAACAACCGTTTGTCATCATAAAATATAAACGTCATGTTTCAATATTGTCAAAATTTTACTATGTTATTTGTAATATAACCAAAGAGAGCATATACATAACCTACATGTCAAAATAATAATAATAGGTGGGAACATTAATAGTTCAAAAGTATTGTTTCTTTTCTAGTTCTGTATAAATATATTCTATCCAAGAAAACTATGCCGAAATTATTACTTTAATATTTGAACAAATTATTTTAAATGTTATTTATAATTATAAACTCACGAAAATACTCGATCAAAAATTTATTTAAAAAGAAATATTTCAAGTCATATCAATAGTGAAATGAGGTATTGAAAAGATCTTTAGTGTTAAAAATGTTTGCATTATTAAGAATGACATACCTACCAAAATCATTTTCTTGCACTATATCTGGGTTAAGAAGATTGGGAATGTATTAATTTGATGAATAATTTAGATTTCTACTTAACTTTTATATTGTTTATATTTTAAATAAATTTAAATATATTGGAAAAGAATGTAAAAGTTATGTTCGTAACTCTTTGAAAAAGAATTAAAACCTTTTGAAAGTTGTAAATATATGTTGTCAAATTACATTTATAAAATTATACATAAAATAAACATTTATATAGTCTACATTTAATATTTTATTGTTTCTTAAGAAAATAATGGTATAATAATACAATCCTAATCCATATTATTCTTTATTAGATGAAGATAATATTTAACAAACACATGAGGATTTTCTGATAACTACATTTGATAATTTTGCAGGTTAGTACACTACCAATAAGAAAAAAACAAACTTCATCCATATAAAACTTTGCCACGAGATCTTTATCATGTAATGTTTCGTTGAACCAGTGGCAGTAATTTCTTCCCTGCTTTATATTATGTGCATGCAAATGATACACATTGATGATTTTTATGGCAGTATTAATGTAACCATATTAAACTTCTACAAAATATAAATACAAAAATATTTTGTCAAAATAAGATAGTTACCTGCTTATTAATGTTTAGTGAACTTTTATAGAAGTAAACTTCCCTGATTCATCCAAATAAAACCTCAAAAATATTACTTGTATTATTTGCAATAGGTATGTTATTTTTAATGTAAATGGAGTATATATTACAAAAATGAATGAAAACTAGTCAGTTTTTGATTCTGACTCGAAACTTGAGTCATTTACATTATTATTAGAGCAATCTCTGCCCTATCAAGAAATTGCTCCTTCTCATGCCATTTTTTAATTAAATTTTCCGCATGCCTAGCACAATTATACCAAGTAATTTCATCACACTGTTGCAAAGCTTCATTCCACATTTCTTTAACTCTTTCATCTGAATAACCATTTCTTCCAATATTTGTATTATAATAGTTTTTAACCTTAGTCCAAATCATTTCAATTGCGTTCAAGTCACAATGGTACAGAGGTAATCTTAAAACTTCATGTCCACTCACATTATTTCACTTATAATAAATATCTTCTCTTCTTTATGATATTTTACTAATTGAATTAATTCATTCTTAGTCATTGCAGGTGAATAGCTTCCATCTTTTTTTCTCAACCATTCCATAATTTCTGTTTTTTTGAGGAGGTATTTGGTTGTTTGTTTTGACTAGCGCTATGATAAGGAGCATTATCTATTATTATAAGTGATGGTACCTCAAGATTTGGTATAAGCTGATCATTTACTCATTCCTTAAAGGAGTCGCCATTCATTTCTCCATGGTAATCACTAGAGCTGAGGATGTTTGCGGTATAACCATGGTTATATCATGTAACCATAGTAATTTACTATGGTTACATGATATAACCATGGTTATACCGCAAACATCCTCAGCTCTAGTAATCACCAGTGATTGTTTTTGGTGGAAAAATCAGACTAACTCCTTTAATGAAGCCATTTTCTGTGCCAATATGTATAATAATAAACCGTTTACCATCATAGTCTTTGGGTTTCCTAACACTTTTTATATTATCATTTTGCCAGGATTTCATTCTATTCTCTTTCGAAAAGATTCAAATTTCATCAAGGAACATAAACTAACATAAAGTTGAATTTAAGTTATTCATATATTCCCTTAAAAATACATTTCTCATTCAGACTATATTTAATTTCTCTGTGAGCGCTCTCCTGTTACACTCTTTCTTATATTTAAAACCAATATCTTTAAGCAATATTGCTAAAGTAGTTGTACATGTATGAACAAATTCTTTCATAGCCAAAACATTGCTTAAATTTTTTAAGGTAAGATGTTTTTCTGAAAAATTTTAACATGTAATAAATATTTACAATATATTAAAAACATACTTTCTTTATACATGTCATAAACAGTATTTCGAACTTCCATTTTAGTTGCTTCTGCTACGTCCTTAGTTTTTGGCTTCTTACAAGACCTTTTTTTGCTAGGAGACGATAAGACTGGATTCTGAATGTTGCGATGTTTAATAGTGTAGACCGTTCTACTAGAAATATTAAGGGCTTCTGCTACCCTCTAAAATAAAACTTATTTCATAATACCGCCTTATCTAACTGATTACGTGAATTACCTCATGAACGCGGTCGATGGACATAAATTGTCCACCATTCTCCTTTACCTGTTAATAGGCTGTAAGATTTAATACAAGCTATTTCGCTTGAGAACCAAGAGGTTTACTTGGCATCTAAGAAATATTCTGTAAAATAAATAGGTTAGAAATGTCAAAGTAATAATCAAACAATTTCGTACTTATTGCCACTAATTGATATTACTATTTATTATCAGTATTGTTCTCAAAAAAACAGATTTTGTAATTTTTGATAAACTAAATATTCAAATTGGAAGAATGCTTAACCTAGAAGTCAGAATACCGGAAACAAAGTCAATAAACAACAATATTGAAATAATTTGACAAGTCGAATATCATAAGACTATCTCCTAGACAACCTATCCTTTTTATTTAATATAATATTTCAAAGACGTACGTCTTAACTCAAAATGACAAACGTCTGTAGTATTACAGCGCGTGTTCATGTGTGTTAGAAAGAGATAAAGTACAATTTGCGGTTCACACTTGGGCAGTACGAACTGAAAACTTATACTTTATGAACTGTATATTTAAAACGCTTGCAAAAGATAGCAGTAACTGTAAAATAATTTGTTGACAATATAAAAATGTAAACACCACGGCGAAAATTGACTGACGGACAAATGATAGCAACTTATCTCTGATTGACGGTAGCGATTACACATGCTTGATAGAACTTGCAAGAGAGCAGCCGGATATAAAGAGGGCGTTATAACAAATTTATAAAGATAATACGAGATGCAATATTGCCATTAAACATGTACTGCATAATAAGGTTGAGACAGTCTATGAGTTAAAACAAGTAGAATTAAATAATAAACAATGATATAGCGATATAAAATTAACACTCGTATGGCTTTCATGTGTTGGGGATTTAATTTTTTTTTAATTTTCTCTCTTTATTTTCCGGACGCAACGATTCTTGAAAATTTTTAATTACGAATTATACCATCCAATTAACTTGCGAATAGAGCGACATTTAAGCACCGGCTGTTGCCAGCCATTGCCGAGCCAGCATATTCAATTATGAAGTCGTAATGACCTTTTCAAAATAGCTACTGCCTCTTTCGAGACGAGGCGGTTTCGGTGACATTTCGATGATATAAACGGTTTCATTTGGTTTTAAAGCTCCGCATTAGCAATAAATTCCTTTTATGCAGTTAAAGTTGAAATTTTGAAGTGACACGTGAATTAAACTCAAGTATCCTGTTAGCAGTTATTAGCAGTTATACTGACGTAATTTTTATTAAATGTGTATATGAAAATCTGGATTGTCTTGATTTTAATATACACTTATTAGGTAAATATGCTATATATAGTAAATATAATAACGCTAAGAAATAAGTAATTAAACTTCTAGTTTCAAAAATTCTTTTATTGTAAATACCACAAAAATATTGTTTCGCCATACAATGGCTTCATCAGGTGGATGAAATACTGAATATGTACAATACAAGTTTGAATATTTATGTGAAAATTATTGGGGAAATGGTGGTGGAAAAATTAAATTTAGTAGAGTAAGATTGTAAAATTTTTTTATCCGTACCGTGTCACAGCAGTACAAGAATTGTTAGAAATTGATTACCCACGTAGACTACAGTTTTGTAATTTTGCAATAATGGAGAAGTTTCGCAAAGAGTCATCTTTACTGATGAAGCATGGTTTTATAAAACGGGATGCCTAAATTCACAAAATACAAGAATTTGGAGTAGTGAAAATCCACATGTAATTAATTAAGAATCGCTACATCCAGAGAAAATTGGTGTTTGGGCAGCGATAAGCCAAAGGCGAATCATTGAACCATTATTTTTTCAGGGAACGTTAGCTGCTCAAAGGTACCGTAAGGAAATTTTACAAGCATTTGTCAATCAGTTGCATGATGATGAACTTCAGAATGAATATTTCCAACAAGACCGAGCACCTTGTCACTGTACTGCAGAACCTTTGGATTGTTTAAGAGAATTTTTTGATGAGCGAATAATTAGTCGAAATACTGAAATTGCCTGGCCTGCACGTTCATGCGATTTAACACCTTGCGACTTCTTTTTGTGGCCTTATCTAAAAAATAACACATTTCGAACACCTATATTGAATTAATGTTATGCTACAGAGAATCGAACAGAAATGCATGGAAATTAATAACAATCCAGTAATGTTGCAGAATATCATCAGAAATTTTGAACGGAGGATTTTAAAGTGCATTGATCTTGAAGGACAACATTTTCAACATTTGTTATAGTTTTCAATAAATACCTATTATTTGTTATTTATTTGTATGTATGAAACTGTCAAAATATACGACTTCGTAGGTTAAGTAGTAAATTTTAATTTACGACATACTTCAAAATATTCTCAGTAAATCACATGCTACTAGATTGACTTTTCAAATGAACACTTGTTACAATCAGTTTGACCTTTAATCCAACTCGCCATTGTTTCACGATGCCATTCTCGGCGTTGTTCCATATCATATCTGAAAAACTAACTTAAACAATGTTCTAGATCTAAGTAAATGAAAATTAAAAATGTATTTGTAAATTATTGAAACTTAGCGAAATTCATTGGACATTTACGTCAAAATAATTGCGAGAATTAGATTGGATGAAACGATATTAAACAGGGTCTACTACAAAAATTACGTAGTATGGTAATTAACAATTAAAATAAACGAAAAAAAGTAACTAACTCACCCTACTTTATTTATCCTACGAAGTATAAACTAATAAATTATAAAATAAATTATAAAAACCCCGTTTCTATCTACGTCCATGAAGGAAGGAATTTTACTATATTATAGAAGTAGTTGCGTCGCAATTCAACGACAAAAACTAGATGTGCGGTTAACCGAATGAATAGTGCTATTCAATAACAGCCTGTTGTGCTTAGCGATGTTATAGACTATTTACATGGTCCACCGTAATTTCGGCCTGATGCGTCCGGTCTCTAATTATAAGCCTAACTTGTTTCTTTGTAGGTTTTATGAAGATTCCATTTTTTTCAAAAAATATTTGGTGCATGTATTCCTAACATTAGCCAAAGAATGTTAGCGTAGTAATGCATTTTTAACGCTAACAACATTAATTATTTAAATTCTATTATTCATAGTGTATGAAAATTAAAGGCATTTACTGTTTAGATCTTCACTCAACGAAGTAGTTAATATTAAAGCGACCACTCGAACGTTGGTCGATTTAAACGGAGTAGAATGGCGTTTAAAATAATATCCGAAAAAAAGCTCAGAAAATGCGAAATTGTGAAACGTTACCGTTTGTAGTATTCTTGTACCGCCATTATGTTTAAGGGAGAACTTTTTGCCCTAGGAAATAATAAATTCGAAGGAAATTTATTTCCATCTCTGATTTATATGACAAACATATGTTATTTCCATTTCTCTTTCTTGTTTCCCCTCCCTCCTCTACTTTATATAGGTGTGTTTGAAAACTTTTTTCTCGACTCTCATGCGATTTATTATTTCGGCTTTTTTATGGAGCAGTATGATTTATTTATGGGCCAGATAATATCTCGATAACAATAAAATTTATTATAAAAAATACTTTTGTCGTAGGAAAAGAAAATGTCGCAGCGTGTAATAAGGACTGCAGATAGTGATTCACGATAGAAAACTTTATTATGACAATAAAATCTTGATAATTTATAAGTTTCAAAATCTTTTCTTTCCTTGCGAAAAGTCGTCTAATGTGAAAATAAGTTTTTACGCATACCGGGTTATTCTTTTGTTATTACACATAGGGATACTGCATTGACTTTTTCATTTACCCTTACACATAGGCATAGATCTATGGTTCTGGCATTGTAGACAACCAGTTATACACCAGTCACATTTTTCAAATTGTCAAATATTTCTATTTTTCAAATAACACAGGATATGTAGAAGAACGGTCAGTAGGATCGCTTTTAAATGTAGCCAGGCCATTTTGGAGTATCGACTAATTAGGTGTTCAAGACGCTGAAAGAATTAATATATAAGCCATACTAAATATCAAACCATTAAAAGCTTTTTGAGGAAGATAAAGTAAAACGAACAGATTTTTGTGATGTAATGTTTAATTTGTTAACCCATTTATTTCCATAGTTGCGTTAACGCAACACCAAAAAAAAAATTGTTTTTCGTACTAAAAAGTAATAATTTTTGATGTACTGTCAGTAGCATTGCGTGAATAAATATTTAAACAACTTAATAAACATTTTGGGAACGGGTAATCGCATTTTTAATTTTGAATAAAAATAAATAAAACTATGGAATTTTCAAGAAAAAAACTTGTGTATCTAAGTTTAAATTAAATAACATACAGCTTACTTTTTTATTGATCATTAAGTGGTTTCATATAAAAGATACGTCACGTAACATTATTTTGGAAAAAAATTAATCCCCTTTTTTCCGGAAATATTTCTCAAATGGATTTGAAACATAGCGTTGCGAAAACGCAACATTGGGACAAATGCTGTAATTGTAGTCATGAGTAATATTCCTATCTGAACATGCTTTTTCACGTCTGGGGGAAGTTTATTGGGTAACCGTTGTGTGATGCGAGTTTATTCAGTTCCTTTACGCTGTGGGATAGAGAAGTTGAAGAAGTTAGATTTCATAATAGTGTTATCTTGAGGATTACAGAGGATTATCAGTCGACGAAAATCGGCAATTTTGTCTATTCACACTGCCATTCAAAGTGAAAGTAGCTTCGTCAGAAAACAAAATGTTGAAGGGAAATAGAGGGTCATTATCACAAATTTGCATCAACCGTTCACAATATTCCAAACGCCGATCAAAATCATTCTCAGACAACTCTTGAACTAAATTCATTTTATAGGGATGATACTTTGATTTATCCAAAAGTTTTCCGACTCGACCCCTTGCTACGTCAAATTTTCAACTAAGTGGCCGTGTGCTTGCGTGAGGACGTTCTTGAACAGTTAACAAAATGTCAACTTGACTGTCTAGAGCCGTTGATGGACGTCCACTTTTTGGAACCCTTCTTCCAAAAATTTTCTGTGGATTTTACTTACAGTTGAAAAACCGATAGGGTCCAGTTCAGGATGCGTTTCACTAAACAACTCCACCTGAACAACACCTGAATGCGTTCCCGTTTAGATAAATGGATCTCAGAGAATGAATAATTAAAAGACTGAACACCAACAATTAGGATTAAATAAAAATGTTGTTATTCGGATTATTTACAATCTGTCAAAAAAATTACCTTGTCACTTTGGGAATGACAGAAAGTTCAAAATGATTACTTAAAAATTTTCTACAAAATTTTTACATCATCGATTAAAATCGACAAAAAAATGGGGTTGACATTTAAAAAATTATCAATGACGTCATAACTTATTCAAGGTCGACGGAAAAAACAAAATGGTAGCACCTAAATATAACTAATGAAAAACATTAATTGACATATTTTTACATTTTGTCAAATAATGCACAATAACGTTATTACGGGCTTGTGTCCATACTTTATGGACGCACTGTATGAAAATAGCTTTGGTTTAACAGATTCCAAAAGTTTGTTGCATAATGTCTTCCCTTCTTCAATCTTTAATACCAGTAGTGATGCTGTGATCGTGTCACTGAAATGCCCCCAATGCGTGGGTTGCATTCGGTAATTCTTTAGAAGTAATGCGGGGACGTTCTACAATTTCATTATGTGGTAAAATCTAGTTGTACTTTTTTGTTATATTTTCTACCTTTTCTGATAGCCTAATTTTACTATCTTAGATATATTTCAACTTTAAGGAAATACTATCCATCTTCTATGAATTTGTTAAAAATATTTAAAATTATTTTCGCACAAGGGATACGCTGTTGCTACACTGTTGGGATAATTAACTGTTTTAAATAAATTATGTATTTTTCAATAAAATGTACTTAATTTAAGATTTAAGTATGAATGAAAAACAGAAATATGTATTTGACAATTTGAAAAATGTGACTGGTGTATAACTGGTTACCTACTATATCACCACCATACATTTATGCCTATGTGTAAGGGTAAATGAAAGAAAAGTCAACGCATTATACCTATGTGTAATAACAAAAAAGAAACCGGTATAAGTAATACAACTGTTAAGGAAACTTCAACATTCGTTGTCAGCATTTCTTTAGGTAAAGTTTCATGTGATCAGAAATGTGAAGAAATTAGTTAGCAAAATGTATATGTGTACAAACGGAAACTACACTCCGCAAAAAAACTATCGCATATATGCAGGTACCAATATTGTAGTAAAGAATGACTATTAATATGTCAAAAGGCTTTAATAACAGCTGGTTTAACAGGTGGTGTTCTCAAAACAAATTCAAGTATTCAGAAATTTTATCATTAAAAAATACGCATCTTGTAAAAGTTACATAATTAAGTTAATAGCAGGTATTTCCACCTCTGACCTTAATCACAATCTCGATGCGATGGGGCATACTGTTAACACATTTGCGGACAGTTGGCAAAAATAGAATAAAATTATCTATATGTGTTTTATATTGAAAATAACATGTTTCCTATAAGTCCCTAGCCACAGTATTTTTTCACAATGCAATACATTTTTAGCTGCGAGCACAGTTATCGAATTGCTACGTGTGATTACAACAGCTGGAAATTATCGATTATCATGTAGCATGCTCGCAAATTGGAAAACATCTGCTGTTTGTTTATGCACCAGATGGGACAGCTAAGAATATTATGTATCTAAAGGCATTGGAGTGATAGATTGATTATAATAAAATATCATTGATTCGTTGTTTAACTCGAGAATAAACAAAAATTTTATATCTGATAATGGCAGTTAACGCAAAGGAGATGTTAATTTTTCTGTAGAATATGGCCGAGTAATGCTGGGCTGTGGACAACTAGTTTTATTATAAAAAAAGAGAGGCTAACATGTAAATAATTCATATTAATCCATTAACTTCCCTGATCCCCAAATGGGGATTCGCGAATTTTATTTTTTAACATATTTTAAAATGTTATTATATTTAGTGTAATGTATACTAACTGAACATGAATACTCTGTACTTTTTTATACAATTTTATATTTTAGTGTTGGTAACCCTGTAAGCATGTTATGCGCGTTATTTTATAACCTATACACAAAAGCTGATTGTCGAATATTTACATTATCTCTAATAATATTTTTTGGGCTTATTTGATTAATTTTGTGCCTGTTTTGTGAATTCAAGTAATAATACATTCCGTTAGTTGATATTAGAATAACAGGTGAGCAAATATATTATTTATTATAAAAAATATAGTACAAAACACCTTGATCCCCATTTGGGGATCATGGAATTTACTATGTAAAAAAATCATATGGAGAGCGTTATGTTAGTTTTATTCACAGTTTTTGCTGTTTTTTTTTTGTTTCCAATTCAGTATGGGTTCTAGAAAGTTCCTTACTATCGCAGAACTTGAAGAAATATTGGAAGATGATGAATTTTTTGCTGATCTGGAACAAGAAGTCATTGATATATTCGAACTGCCGCCCGATAAAATCGATGTTATATCAGATTGCGAAGAATTTGACGATACTATTTTAGAAGACGCTGTTCCACAAGACGTTCCTGGACGACTAGAAATCCATTCCAGCGCTCTGAATGATGATCAAGATCAAGCATCTACAGTAAAATCAAATGGTAAATTCTTGCCAGAAACTGTTCCACAAGATGTTCCTGGACAACTAGAAATCCATTCCAGCGCTCTGAATGTTGATCAAAATCAAGCATCTATAGTAAAATCAAAAGGTAAGTTCTTGCCAAAAACTGTTCCACAAGACGTTCCTGGACAACTAGAAATCCATTCCAGCGCTCTGAATGTTGATCAAAATCAAGCATCTATAGTAAAATCAAAAGGTAAATTCTTGCCAAAAAGTGAGTGGAAAAAGCAGGACATAAATTTGACTAATACATCATTTGAAAGCAACAATGTATCTGAATTGAAATCACAGATTATTCAAAACTTGAAAGGTAAATTACCGGTTCAGATATTTGAAGAACTTTTCGACGAAGATTTGCTAAACCATATAGCTATCCAAAGTGTAAATTACGCTAGGCAAAACAACAGACATAACTTTAAATTTTCCACAAATTGTCTTAAAAAGTCTATTGGAATTTTTTTGCTATCAGGATACCATTCGTTGCCCCAAGAGCAGTTATATTGGTCGGAGGATGAAGATATAAATCTTACATGCGTTAGAAGCGCATGCCTAAGAACAGGTTTCTGGAAATAAAAAAAAAACTGCATTTTAACGACAATAGTCTCATATCCACCAGCGATAAACAAGACAAACTATTTAAAATCCGTCCTTTGATAAACAAATTGAACACAAATTTCAAAAAGTTCGGTATATTTGCGCAAAAACTTTCAATAGATGAGCAAATGGTGCGTTACTGTGGCCACCATTACCTGAAACAGTTTATTAGGGGAACACCAATAAGATTTGGTTTCAAACAATGGGCTATGTGCTGCTCTAAATCTGGCTATTGTTTTCAAATCGATATTTATGAAGGAAAGAGCCAAGAAGTACAACTTGTAAGTGGTGTTGGAGCTTCTGTGATAATGAAGATGGCCTCTTTTTTGCAATATCCGTCAGAATATGAAATATTTTTCGATACCTTTTTCACCAGCTTTGATTTATTGTTGAAGTTGAGAGAACTAAATATAAAGGCGGCTGGAACAGTACGCTATAATAGAATGAACAAGTGTCCTTTGAAATCTGATAATATCATAAAAAAAGAGGAACGCGGGGCATATGATTATCGTTATGATGAAAAAAATTAAATATTTGCGTTGATTTGGAATGACAATAGCTGTGTTAAAATGCTATCGAATTACTTAGGATTGCAACCTATAGAAAAAGTGAAAAGATATTGTAAGAAAGAAAAAAAAGAATGCCATGTCGATAGACCAAACATTGTCGGACAATACAATAAACAAATGGGAGGGGTCGACAAGTTAGACTGGAATGTGCAAAAGTATCGAATCAAATTTAGAGGTAAGAAATGGTATTTCCCTCTTTTCACAAATACGATTGACGTTGCGGTTGTTAACGCCCACGCTCTTTATACTGCAGTAAATGGAAGTATCCCATTATTAGATTTTAGACGCATTATTGCCAGAACTTATCTGAAGAAAGAATCATTATCCGATCCTAAATTTGCCGGAAGACCAAGTTCTAGTAAGGTGAGGAAAAGCCGCGTGCCTGACGATGTTAGATTTGATCCCATTGGACATGTTTTGGAGCGAACGATTGATGGAAAACAAAGAAAATGTGTCATATATGACACAAACGTTCGCAAACAGTGTAAAAAATGCAATATTGGACTGGATTTGGAATGTTTTCCTAATTGGCATAAATTATAAATATTTTTCATTAGTTTGAAATGTTGGTTCAGTTTTTTTTTAAATTTTTGTAACGGCAAGTGCCATGGGTCCCAAATGGGACTTTAATTTTTTTTTTTTTAAATGGCGTATATTTATTTGCCAACGAATAAATTGACCGATTACCTTTAATATAATCCTATTTTTAATTTAAATTTACAACAAATGTCGATAATAAAAATTTGGAAGTTAATGGGTTAAGAAATTAAATAGAATTGTTAAAAAGTTTTGCCTACCATTTGCCAATTTCTTAAAGAATAATATGCCGTGTAACTGAAACGATACAATTTACATTATATTTTCTCACATAATTATATTTATGTCTGCCGTTCGTTAGAAAATAAAATAGAAAAGTTTCGGTATCAGCTTTGATTTTATAGCAGCGACAATTTTTATTCTTTTTCTTTCACCAGATGGCAAGGATCAAAAGGTGAAAACTAATTTAGCAACTCGTAGAAGCGCTTTTTCTCGATCCCAGTACTCGTCCCGAACATGATAATGAGATCCCGATAAACAGCCAGATTACATTCACCTACGTGATCTGCATGAAAAATATTATCACCTCGGTGGTAGCTACAGTAATAACTCTTCTGATTCAGATATCCGCACATCCTGACCCTTGACAAGTTAACTAAATATTAATAATAGTGGATGCAGAATATCTAGACTGGTATATTACACGTACTGAAATGTAATATGCATTAATGTGCTTTGCATGAACGGATAACTTGATGTTATAATTAAAAAAAAAAGTATTATGTGTTTGAATATATCGCTACTACGAAAGGTTCACCATGAAAAAAAAGTCCAGTTTAATCAAATTTTTAATTAAAAGTTATGTAAGTTAAAGCCACTATACTTCAATAATAATAATAATAACAATAATCACTAATTATGCAGTATAATGGTATTTTTTATCAATGACATGTTGATGAGCAGTAAATTCCGGTCTTAAAAAAGTGTGAGGTTGGTTTTTAGCTCGATTCTTGGTGAGAGAATAGAGTTTTGAGTCTAATTGTCAAAGTAACATTTATAAATAATATTTGATACCTGATTTACATATTATAATATACACTTGCCTGTATAAAAATTGGCCCGCGGTAACCTTTTAACTTTAACTATATTTTGTTTCGAATCTATTTATCAGATCAAGAAAAAATATATGCTGTTTAAAAGACAATCTAATACGCTGTGATATGAGTTTAAATTTATTAATATTTCAGCTTCTTAAACTTAAAATTGTGAAATTAATACATGCAACAAATTATCTTGTTTTTAACACTTAAATAAATAAGGTTTATTGACAATTACGTAAATTAACACTTAATTTTTAATAATATTTTCCCCTAATAACATCTCTCATACGATCAGGCATAGATCTACTCGTAATATATTTCGATATAGTTTCTTGTGGGATGTCAACCCACTCTTTTTCTTCTGCAACAATAAGTTCTGGGATTGAGTTTGGGGCACGAATTCTTCGTTTTAGCTCATTTCATACATGTTCGATCGGATTAAGGTCGGGACTACATGCTGGACAATCCATAACCCGAAAACCGACTTTTGTAATGTAATTTTGCACGATTCCTGCAATGAGCGCTCTAACATTGTATTGCATAAAGATAAAATTAATTTCTGATGAGGTCGACGTAAGGTACCACATGAACTGCTAAAATCTCCTCGATGTACTTATCACCCATTAAACCTCTTCTCGAATGAGAACTGGGGCGGTCCATGCTTCCATAGAAATTCCACCCCAGATCATGCAAAAACCATCTCCATAAGCATTCCGCTCTACAATTCAGCATTCCGAAAATCGAAGCATATAGAGGCATATAGAGGTATACAGAGACATATAGAGACATATAGAGGCAGATAGAGGCAGATAGAGGCAGATAGAGGTATATAGAGGTATATAGAGGCATATAGAGGTATATAGAAGCATCTTGAGGCATATAAAGGCATATAGAAGTATATAGTGGAATATAGAGGCATATGGAGGCATACAGAGGCATATAAAGGCATATAGAGGTATATAGTAGCAAACAGAGCCATATAGAGGCATGTAGAGGCATATAGAGACATATAGAGGCATATAGAGGCAAATAGATGCATATGGAGACATAGAGATGCATATAGAAGCATAAGAGGCATATAAAGGCATATAGAGATATATGAGAATAGATTGTTCCAATGTCCAATTCAGATGCCCCCGTCTAAACTGCCGGCGTGCTTGACGATGAGCTGCGGTAAGTTTTGGACGAAGTGCAGGTGTTTAACAAGTCAGGTTACGTTCCTTTACTCGTCGTCTTACTGTCCACTGACTAATTGCCACTGCTCGTACTTCACGGAGCTATTGCTGCAGTTGAACTACATTAAGGTGACGATTTCTTTATGTTGTTGACACAATACCGGTCTTAGGTCGCCCATGAAAGGATCCAATCTCCTCATAACGTTGATACATTCTTCGAACAGCTGCGCATGTCATATGTAGTTGTCGAGTAACAGTTCGTTGACTAAGTCCATTTTCGATTAAAGCAATTATTCAGGCCGCTTTTTGCGGTGTAGTATGCATTAAATTAATACACTTGAAAACTAATCAAATTATGAAGAACGAACAATGTGCAAATTTCAATTGCTAAGGCAAAAATTTCAATCTGTCCCAAGTTTGTTATTCTCGTTATAACCACGACACAAATACGTTACATTTGTTTAACGATTACTACACATATAGACGATAAACACACTTAATAAATTTTGACTCATATCAAAGCATATTCAATTATCTTTAAAAATAGTAAACATAGCATATTTTTACTTGATCTGGTAAATAGATTCGAAACAAAATATAGTTAAAGTGGAAAGTTTACAGTGGGCCGATTTCTAAGCACGCAGGTGTGTATTGTTTTTCAATTTTTTGTAGTGTTTTCAGTTTTATTGCTTCAGATAATAGATCGGATACGAAACATCGCAAGGATGTGCCCATTTCAGACCTAGTTAACGTAAATATCAATATAAAAGACATGGTTTACTTCAGAGAAAGACGGAAAACAGAAAGCGGGCAAATAAACAACGTATTTTATGGACTCAATTATTGAATATTTATCGATATCATTGCTACCTCTAAATTACAAAAATAGAGACCATTAAAATTCCTTCCGACGCAGAATTATACCAGAGGATTACAGAACTTAATATGATGTTAATAAATAACAATAACCTTTATCAAAGAAGTTCTTAATTTACTAAAAACAAATATCGTCCGAAACTATCAGGGAGGTAGAAATACATCAAAATGCATATAATAATACTATTAAAAACCCGCTCTATAATATGAAAACTTATTAACATCCCTTTCAACAACTATAAAAATTTTGACAAGCATAATATCATAGAACTTGGAGAAGATACCGTTCTATGGTGTATACCAACACTGCAACATCAATGAAGTACCACCGAACTCATACTCACAGATATGTAGGTAGAGTAAAATGCTTCCCGGCTATAAGCTGAGCATGAACGAGATTACTCGTCGCCATAATAATACTATTTTTTATTACCAAACATGTTAACACCAAATTAGACGATAATATATATTAAAAAATGATGTATACAATATAAAAAATAAAAAGGTAAATAATTGAAATAAGTCTTCAATTTATGAAAAATAAATTAAATTCGAAAGATATTTTTTAAATTTATTTATTTAGACATTACAGGACACCTGATTACTAAAATATGTCCACAATAAAGAGCTTCTAGTAATAATAAAATTAACATAATAAACTAAATTTGTAGTCCAAATAAAAACCTACAATATTTAGGTACATTGTTACGATTATTCTATTAAACTACCCTCGTATATATGGTATTGTTGTATATTTAGGTCATATTCGGCCAATGGGAGACGGGATTTTTGGCGAGAGATAGCGTCTTTTATAGCTTCAATTTCGATAAAGATATTTTTAAGGTGGTGTGTAGAAAGAGTTAAGGCTACTTTATATTTTGTAGCGTTGGTGTATCTTGCTGCGACTAAGTTGCGACTAAACTCACTTTTTGTTGTGGATATAAGCCTTAATTCTGAAGCTGGGTCTTTTGGCAACAACTTCCAGTTGATCCAACACACGCAGTCTGCAATTTAGGCCCATGAACATCTGAAACAGTAATTGACGCCATTTTCTTGATACGCCGTTCATAGTTAATCTGCCTAATAGACGCGTTATATTGTAAATTTAGGACACTAAGCCCAGGCTAAGTAATTTTGAAGCGATAATAGAACCGAAAACTTAAAAATTCTCATTCTGCCAGAATTACGGGGTCAGGGATCGCCCACGCAATTCGATCCACACCGGGCAATTCGTCATGTAATGTAGCGAGGGCCCTGACCTATATCTTCACAAGCTAAGTTTGTATAGTGTTGTTTACATGGATTACAAGTAATTAATATCTCAAATCATAGAAGCACCTAGAACTGTACTTTCCGTTTTATATTTAAGATTTGCCTTATATTTTAATGTTTGCATTCTTAGTTCATTCTTATTTTTATTTAATATTCGAATCAAATATTAGTTATTTACAATTAATAGTTAATCTTGACATTTACATTCCATAGTTACACGAGGGTTAAACTGAACTTCTTGAGAATAAGAAAATCGAGTACACTGTGAAAAACAATCATACAGTATCAGAATAATTGAAACATACATGAGTAAGGTAAACCCCACCAGTTTTGTATAATACAAAGATATTTTTAATAATATAAAATATTATTAAAAATCTGGTGTGAAGAACACAAATACAGGTTCACTATTAATATTTTTTGTGAACGTGTCCGAACATATCCCTCTCCAGAGACGTAGAGGGGCGTACCGATGAGCCTGTAGAAAGGCGAAATACGTATCTACGTCTCTGGGGAGGGATATGTTCGGACACGTTCACAAAAAATATTAATAGGGAACCTGTATTTGTGTTCTTCACACCAGATTTTTAATAATATTTTATATTATTAAAAATATCGTTGTATAAATCATACAGTGTGTAGAGCAACTCTTTATCTATTATTTGACGTTTTGTTATTGAAATTACGTTCATTATAACTCAGTTACTAATATTTTAAAAGTAAAAGAAAATGGAATTAACCAGGGAGCACTTTCGAAGCATAATTTATTATGATTTTAAACGAAGTTTAAGCTCTTATGAGCGCAAAGACAGTTTAGATTCAGCTTTTAGTGAACTAACACCTTCCTTGGCTAGAACTTACCGATGGTGTAAGGAATTTGAATGCGAAAGGAATTCTGTTCAGCATCAAAAAGGAGCAGGTCATCCTCCTATGTCTGTTACCGACAAAAACATTGCTGCTATTCAAAAAATAATTGAAGAGAACAATAAAACCACTTATGCGGTAATAGAGCATCAACTCAAGATTAGATTCTGAGCTGTTAAAACAATCATACACGATCATCTGCAATTACAAAAAGTGGTAAGTCGTTTTGTGCCGCATCACCTTTCTGACTTCCAAGAAGTAGAGCGTGTAAGAATTTGCCATAAAACTTTAAATTTGTTAAATAGCGACAGGTGACGAAACTTATATTCCCTTTTTCCCTACCTACATGCAAAGAGAGTCGTGTATCGATTCGCGAAGGTGAGGAAGCTCCTACAATGACTAAGAAGCAGCGAGCTATGAAAAAGGTTATGTATGCAGAAAGACGGGCTTAGTAAATGCAATTAAGCTAGATGGAGACAAGGTAGCTACAGCTAACTGGTACATTTAAATATTTTTGCCCGAAATGTTCAGTAGATTTCCAGACAAGGGAATTATGCTCCACCATAAGCATACATAGTATCATACAGCAATTTTAACTCTCAAGTTTTTGGCTGGACAAAATATAAAATTCGCCGTACTCACCTGATTTAGTAATGTGTGACTTTTGGCTATCTTTGGGGGCTTTTTGAGCTTTGCGGGGTAGAAGGTTTTCGCCTGAAGAAGAGATTGATACCGCAGTTCACGCTTATTTCGAAGGTATTCCGAAAGAAAGTTAGTTGGGAGCTTTTAAACAGTGGAAAGAGAGAATAGTCAAGTGTATCATTGCTGGATGGAATTACTTCGAGTATATTTAAAATAAAATCTTAGAAAATATTAACCGTGGTTTTTATTCCCAATAATTTTAGCTTGTCTCCTATATAGTAATTTTCAGTCAAGCTAAATAGCGTATGTTACACAGTCATTTTTGTATATTTTGTATCTACGATTGTGGAGATCTCCGACCATCCTTATTCGCCCGTCAGGCATTTAAAAATGACAATATACAGGCCCGTTCATATTTTTTATGTATTGGATATTTGTCAACATATTTGAGGGAACACAGTTCTAGTAAATATTGTTATAATATTACTTATTTGTGCGAGTATTGATTTGTAGTATTGGTTTCCTTGTTTTTTTCTTTTATATATTACGCTTTATAGGTACGTTATAGCCTCTGCGTCAGCCGTGTAACGTATGGCCTCTGATAACAATTCAACAGTAATTAGTGATAGCGAATTTTCTATCTATTTTAGTAAACAGTCATACTGATTGACAAACAAGTTCAGAGATTCATTGAACGTAATTAAGGATATGCGAGAAACAATAGAGTTAGACTTTATTATGATTTTAGGTATTAACTTCGAAATAATAGCAAATTGTATTTATTATCTTCATCCGGTTCCGCAAACTCTAATATAATTTTCTCTAACTTCTAATTAATAAGAATAAAAACGAAATGAAAAATTAATTCCAAAAATTTGCTTCCACCCACTAACCCGCCTTATTTTCTGAAGCTTCGCCGCATCTCTACAAAATTACTTGCAGAAACTTCATAAAGCGGAAATGACGTCGAAAATAATATATTTTTTCCCACTTGAACGTCGACGTATACGAAAATGAGAAAACGCGATAGCGGCTGAATTTTTTTTTTGTTGCTCGTCGAGCTGTTCTTTCCTTTACCATACAAACGCGACGACCGATCTTCCAATTAACTGAAAACTTTGATAACAGTGTAAAAACAAGATCACGCGATCGTCTTTGAATTGGAAAACTGAACGCTAAAGGACTTGTTATCGCAAAATAATAGAGGTGAAATTTATGAAATTAGATAACATAGAAAAGGGGGCGAAAAGATGTCTTAATTTGATATCGGAATGGTGTTCGTGGAATATCTGTTTCGAAGGGTTGTTAACTTAGAAATAACATCGCCGAATCATGTTCATTAAATCGAAAACGTTGAATCTGTTAATAAAAATAACTTCGAAGTGGAAAACAAAAGAATGAATACGTATATTTAATATTAACAACTTTAAGATTTCTTAGTACTTTTCAAGGACTACTACATATTTTTGCCTGTGCCTGCTTTTCTTTTTGTTATTCTTTTGTGATTCCCAGGACGTCTTTTAATGTGGGACGTGATTAAAGATTTTTTCTTCCCTCCGGATCACATAATCTTTACGTTAATATATACGTACGTGCATAAAGATATACAGTGTGGTCACAAAGTTTGGAACCAAGCTTATAACCGCATTATTTTGCAATTTTTGGAAAAAGGTTCGGACAGGTAAATTTTCTTTTTTAAAACGCCATCTTTTGACATACAATTTTTTTTCTATGACGTCATTGGGTTTCGAGTGATGACGTTATCAACACTTTCTTTAAATGGCAACCATATTATTTTTTTCTCGTTTTTGGTACATCTTTATATCCACCAAATAGTGATATAAAACAATTGGTATGTTGCATCACAATTTTGTTGAAAAAATGATATAAATTTAGAAAAAAATACGAAAATTTTATTTTTGTTCAAAATTAAAATTAAATTAAAAAAAAACAGCAGAAAAAAAAGAAGCAGAAGAAAGGCATCCACCAAACAACTTGCGTTAGCCAATCAGGTGGCTCACTCATTTGTCGTCAACTTATTTAAAAAAGAACACTATCGTCCTTACAAAGTTCAACTTGTACAGGAATTACATGAGGATGACGAAGATCGTCGACTGCAGTTCTGTGAAGACGTAATGTTACATTGTGACCAAAATCCAAATTTCTTGGAAAACATCGTCTTCTCAGATGAAGCTACGTTCTGCCTAAATGGATCTGTTCACCGCCATAATTGCAGATATTGGTCGCAGAACAATCCGCATTGGACTCAAGCGTGTCATACTCAGCGCAGAGGAAAAGTTAACGTATGGGTTGGAATGATTGGACGACGCATTTTAGGACCATATTTTTTTGAAGGAAATTTTACTGCTGTGCAATATTTAGAATTTTTAAGATTTGAACTGGTTCCAGCGCTCGCTGTTACTTTCCCAAATCACGAGGATGGTGATGTAGGTACCCCATCCAAATATTAGGTTTCAACAAGATGGGGCGCCTCCCCATTATGGTGTAGAGGTTCGCCACTATCTTGACGAAATATTTCCCAATAAATGGATTGGACGGAGAGGCGCCATAGAATGGCCACCTCGTTCTTTGTTATTTGAAATCGAAAGTGTATTTTAACAAACCGAACAATTTAGAAGATTTAAAAGAACGAATTCGCGTAGAGCTTACACAAATATCCCCAGACATAATTGAGGCGAGTATACGAAGTGTTTACACTCGGCTGGATCAGTGACAGTTGGTTGGTGGGGTCCATTTTGAAAATTTACGTTAACTGTTACAATAAATTTAAGTTCAGATGTATTTTTTTAATTTAATTTTAATTTTGTACAAAAATAAAATTTTCGTATTTTTTTCCAAATTTATATCATTTTTTCAAAAAAATTGTGATGCAACATACCAATTGTTTTATATCACTATTTGGTGGATATAAAGATATACCAAAAACGAGAAAAAAATAATATGGTTGCCTTTTAAAGAAAGTGTTGATAACGTCATCACTCGAAAACCAATGACGTCATAGAAAAAAATTGTATGTCAAAAGATGGCATTTTAAAAAAGAAAATTTAGCTGTCCGAGCGTTTTTCCTAAAAATGTAAAATAATGCGGTTATAAGCTTGGTTCCAAACTTTATGACCACACTGTATAGACCCAGGAAGCGAGCAAACTGGACGATGTTAGAGATGTCTATACACAAACTATCTCAGTTTGTTTGCCTCTCGTAGGCAGAACGTTAGTTAAAGTTGGCGATAAGGGGCAGTTTAACTTTGATCCGTCAAGCAAAATTCTTTATTTTAAAATATCAGGATACAGATATAGCTATAGTCCATCTGGAAGTGTAAGCAAGCAAAGATGTAGCAATTGGAATGAAAATAATGTACAAGACTGTTACGGCCTAAATTTTACTTACCTGCATTTTTTAGTCCGCTCTGTATTTTACTTTTCGAGTAGTCGGTATAATTAGAACTTCCGTAGGGTACACTGTCTTCCTATATTTAATTATCTAACGCTTTAATTTTCTCTTGAGCATTTATTTAACTGTATGTTGAATATATGTCACTATTGTTTCTTTCAGCAACCATGAAGCTATATCAGCTATCTGCAATTTTATTTTAAATTCAATACGTACGGGTTATACTCTGTAGGATTGCATTATCAACTAAAAGGAATTCGTTTGTCCGATCATCAACATTTTTGTATATTTATATAGTTGAATTTATGGGCTAAAACTTTGTCTTTTGTAAAATATGCTTTATATCTTTTTGTCTATGCACATCGCTTTTTGGTTATCTGAAATATTATATTCGTTACTTAGGTGTTACTATTTCGTCGCTAGATACTATCTAAATATTGTATTTTATTGCACAAAGTTTTTCATCAATTTCTAAACTTTCTAAATACATTTGTTTGTGGAAGTTAGGCCATCTTGTTTACATATCTGACAGCGTCATATACATATACGTACATTTATATACATGTAAATATACGTGTGCGGAACTTTACATTGTAAAGAATAATAGAATAATATGAAGCCGTTTCCTTGTTGAATCTTTTAATTAAATGTCTATTTAGATTAATCCTATGGTATTTCTTTTAAATTCTGCCCTAGTCGTATAGAATTGTTCAGTGACATCTGGTATCTATATTTCGGACTGTTGTTGGTAATTGTAACTCTTGATAGGGAATATGATTAATTATTTATCTTCATTGTTTATCTTTATTATTTTATCAGATTTATTGTAAGATAGCTTATAACATTTTCGTGTATGCTGCTCGGCTTTGCCACGTCCACTCTATCTATCAGATGTTTTGAGAACTACGCTCTAGATGTATATACATTTCTAATTGGAATGCTTATCTGCACCATATTTCACATTATTTATTGAATAATGAATATTAGCATGGTAAATTGTTACCCTTAACATTTTAGGAAGTCTATTTGCGTATCTGCCATTGTGCATATGAACGTACGTTTAATGCATCAAATAAATATCGGCAAGCTTATTTGTTTAATCTAAACATACGCATAAAACTTGTGTCATGATATGTGATATGTGAATGAATGTGTGTATAGCTTATTTGTCCGGGGAATACACGAACTTGTCTTCGATATGTCGTTTGGATTTTGGTGAATTTTTTTCGGTGAGTTGTTTTCGGTGAATTGTTTTCGGTGACTTGTTTCGGTGAATTATTTTCGGTGACTTGTTTTCGGTGAATTGTTTTCGGTGAATTGTTTTCGGTGAACTTGCCCATAGGGCGTCAATAGATATTGATGAAAGGCGTATGGTGGTGTATTAAAAATATGCCACCACGTTATAATTAAAAGAAATGTAAAGTTATGAATTAATTTGATTATGTAATTTAAAATATTTTTGAATCCGCTAGCAAAGTTCAATATTCGACCTATAGATGTAGCTAAGGTATGAGTTTACAGATGTCTCTAGAATAAGGGCAAAACATAAACAATATGTAAATAAATAAATAACTTGCTTAACTTAATAGGTCTCTTCCAAGTGCATAATCTTATTGTTATAATTTTTAAATGTATATCTATATGGGCGCCAGCTAGCTCTAGTCGTTGTGGTGAAATTATACTTTAATAGCAACAATAGTGCGGGTCTGGTATTTAGTATAATAAATGTGTGTGATTAAACAAGTTGTTATATATCGAATGATTCTGGATGAATAATATAGTAAATAAAACAATAGAGTGTAGAACATAAATAAATGGTTTAATTGATAATATTCTTATTCAAAAAGGTAAGTGTTAACATGAATATATGATGCATTAACCTATAAATAGTCACGTGATCAAATAAGGTTATAATTGTTAGGTTAATTATTCGTAATTAGATAATGTAACAAAATTTACTTAAATTACTTTAATTAAAACGCAAGGAACTGTATTTTTCCGATATTAAGGTAAAATCAGTAAATAAAATATTTTGCATAAAAATGATAATATCAACAATTGTGTTTAAAAATTAATATAAATAATTTCAATATTATAGGAAATAGATATAAAAAAAGATACTGGATATTCGTAAGGTTTTCAAGATCTTTTTCCTCGGGATTAAAGTTCTGGTAAAGGAATTATGCAGGTAGCGTCCCTCGGGATAGGATTTTCGTTTAAAAACTTGTAGGACGGAGTTAGGTGTTTGATTTTCGTCAATCGAAGCTTTATAGGTTGGTGATACGTAGGATATATCTTCGGGTATGATAATTATACTTTAATAATAATTTTTCACTAAATTCTTGGAACACTTTTTTTACAATATCGACGTGTGCAAAATTAAATTCAACACCCCGCTAACTCGCATTTGCTTTTATCCAGGCTTCTTATTCGTGATTCTTGTTTGTACTTTTTAATCTAATATTAAATTTTTATAAATGAAGTAATTACTAGAGCTGGGGATGTTTGCGGTGTGCAAGGATAGTATTCAGTTAAACGCACGAATATAAGACCTTGTTTCGATCGGTGATGCATGCGTGATTTTATTGCTTTACATGCATTCGCTATTTATATCACTTAGGTATGTCAGTTATGTGTACTGTATATAAATAACACACTTACCTTATTTACGATTATTATAGCATAGCGCCAAGTGGATAAGACTTGCAGTAAGTTTGTAGCATTAGATACGTTTCCATATTTGTAGCGGTGAGCGATGTACGCCGTGATGAATATTTTTTTTTATATTTTGAGAAAGACCACTCGACATCTACGGATGTAACACACGCACAATTAAAATAATCTTTATAGATAGAAACCGAATCTACACTTGCACCATTACTAATTTGTTTTAATCTGGTAAAATCAAAATCATTGTTTATCACACTCTCGAACTTTTCTATTACATTAACATTTTTGTTGTCATTTACTGCGCTTAGCTGGGCGTGTATATCGTCCAGTATTTGCAGTGACTCCGCTAACGATAATGCAGTATTTTGAAATTTCTCGATTGCGTTAAACAATCCTATATGATTGTTATAAATAGTTTGTAAATCTGCATCAAGGGAAGGGTTTTGAAAGAGTCTCTGGCTTTCCTTAATGGCTACAGCTTCGGCAGGATTGAATTGTAGAACCACAGATTTTATTTGTTGGAAATACTTGGCATAATAAAATGCCGCCTTTAACCAACTTCCCCAACGTGTAAGGATTGGCTCTGGTGGTTCGGGAATACCAGGGCACCGACTGTGAAACTCTCGAATTCGTTTGGGAGATTTTAGAAACACTTTTTTTGTGGTTGCTATTAATGCATCCACCTCTGGATAACATTGCCGAATAGTTTGTGCCACAAGGTGTAAAGCATGAACTTTACATGTCACATGCAAAAGTCTCTCACAATCTGCTTTAAGAGAACGGCCTACAGAACGCATTGTCGCAGCACCATCGCTCATAAACATCAGGAGTTGATTAGTTGAAACTTGAAATTTTTGTAGCGTATCGAGCACTACCTTCGTAATTACTTCGCTAGTGCACTTTTCCAATCTTTTGCTGGCTAATAAAAGGGGAAATGATGATTTGACAGGATCTAGTACACGCACTATAATATTCACAATAGAATGTTTTCTTCGATCTGTCGTTTCGTCGACACATACCCATAACTGTTTATCATTTACTACTGCTTTCATTCTGTTTTCAATGTCCTCACGCACAATTGGTAAATAGGTGAGTAACGTTCTCCGTGACGGTAGCTTTTTGTTGGAATTGTATTTATTCCAAAAGTCGTGAAAGGCTTTTTTATCTATCAGGTGAACTGGCACATCGCAGACGAGTAGCATTGTCAATAAATCGAAAATGAATTGCGTTTTAGACAGCACATTATTTTTTTTGTCTTTGTGGTGTACACTTTCAATATGTCTTTTACAGTCGTATTTGTCCCAGCAAAGTAACTGTTTATCGCATAATTTACAAACCACTTTTGCTCCATTATAATACAAATCGGGAAAGTCTCGTATAAATTTCTTCACGTCGTTATACAATGGGCGCTTTCTTGGCTTGGGCACGTCCGTCATACTTATTAAATAGAGCTCAAGACAACACACGATCACGTTGCCAGTTCACGACTAACTAAAGTGTTTCGCTGCATCGTGTTTATACGCTGGTGGGGATGCACTACATACGGTCCTGCCGTACCGCAAACATCCTCAGCTCTAGTAATTACTACGACAAATCGTTTTGATATTTTACAAAAATTATAAATTTAATTTTGTGATACAAAAGACTATCTTTGATATGTACAATCTTTCGGTAGATACCTGTACTAAGTTGGGATATTTCCCGCCGTAAACAATTCAAATTAGTACAGCTATATCCAAAGTATATGTCTATAAAATATTCAATCAATCAAGTTAAAAATCTTCGGTAATACAATAATATTGATGAAAATGACTAAAGCAAATGATATAGAAAATAATAAAATACATGATTCTAATTTAAGTAATAAATACGCGGAATTAACTTCATTGATTTGACATGTGAAATATACAGTTCCAACAAAATCTTATCTTCTAAATTATTATAATAAGTTTTATAATTATCCTGTATTTTTGTTCCAGAGCCTCTCATGTAAATGGGTATGCCCCACCACAATATATATGTATATATACTTTTGACGTCTAATTGTATTAATTTAGCATTTTGAGGTATTTCTATTTTATTTAGTTGTTCTATTAACTCTAAAGTATTTTTAATTTCTTTCCCCGATTCAAAATTAATCTATATTAGAATTATATTTTCATAGTTTATAATTTGTTGAATTAATACATTATCACCTAGACATATGCAAATACTCAAAAGCTTAACTAACGTGGGAAGATCTATTAAGATTATTGGTATATTTAAATAATGTTACATTCCCGAACAACAAAGATTTTCATCAATGAAGCAATGAAAAACGCACCAGGACGTAAATTGTTTTACACGTTTAATCACATTTGCTTAGATTAATAACCATTTCAATGCAAAATTCGTTTCATTGTGTCCTATTTGAATAGAAGCACACATGCGGTCCACGTTGCCGGGAAGTTTTAATTTTACCAACAAAGGCAACAGATTTTCTTTATGCCAATAGGCGAAGTATTGAAAAGAGGCCTAATTCAATAAAGGGCCGCCCGTGAAGGTGTCACACGTAGAAGAATATAGAATGGATGGAATACAAAAACTCCCATGTAGGGTGTTACTGTAAGTACGATTCTGCAAACGAAGGAAAACGTCTATATGCAGATATTGATTGGAAGTTTAATTATATTCAAATATCCCGTGGATTTATGGAATTGAATTGACTCCAATATACCTCTTATTACTTTTGTTCGCTTGAAACGAATATTTTAATAAAATTAATTATAAAATCTTTAGTCAATGTTTCAATATTTAGGAAGTTTTAAAGCAAATAAGAAACAGAATCGTGTAAGATGTGTGAGGATTAAATTCAAATTAAAGGCCGATTTTCCTTTTATTTCGATAATAAATACATTTAGGGCCAGTCTTTCCACCTCCAAATAAGGTTCCTAATAAAAGTTATTTAGTAAATAAATGCTAGACCTGCTTTTGCACTCACTAATACCATTATGCGGGAAATAAAAGCGGCTTATACTCCTAATAAACTATTGGGTACCTATACCTCCCTATACAAAGTTATTTGCCAAAGAGCTACGCCGAAAATATACGAAAGTGTGTCGTGTAGCAACGAATCTAATAATTTTCTACAAATGAAACAGACATGCAATATACATATCTGTAACTGTACACATGGACAATACACCTCGTATTTTCAGCATTTTCTTCTGCTTAAGACACGTGTTTCTGCCATCTATAGGCGTCATCAGTCAAGCTCGTGAAGCAATGTAATACAAAATAATACAAATCTATTTAAAAAACAGATTTGCACCTGTAGATACATTTAAGTTGAAATCGCCCGCAAGACATAGCAAATTTCGTCCTATCAGGTTGCACTATATAATAAGTGACATCTGACGGACGAAAGAGACTATGCCGAAAAAGGCAACCCTTCCCTTGACCAGCCAAGCTGGTACATAAGAGAAGAAAATACGTATATAGGTGAGTCCATTAACACGAGCCAGTTGGCAGTAAATATACAAAAAAGGTTTAGTATATCAATACGTTAAGCACGTATAACGCATTTGTTACAAATGAAACAGACATGCAATATATATCTGTAACTGTACACATGGACAATACACCTCGTATTTTCAGCATTTGCTTCTGCTTAAGACACGTGTTTCTGCCATCTATAGGCGTCATCAGTCAAGCTAGTGAAGCAATGTAATACAAAATAATACAAATCTATTTAAAAAACAGATTTGCACCTGTATATACATTTAAGCTGAAATCGCCCGCAAGACATAGCAAATTTCGTCCTATCAGGTAGCACTATATAATAAGTGACATCTGACGGACGAAAGAGACTATGCCGAAAAAGGCAACCCTTCCCTTGACTAGCCAAGCTGGTACATAAGAGAAGAAAATACGTATATAGGGCGATATATATATATACGTATTGTGGGCGATTTCAGCTTAAATGTATATACAGGTACAAATCTGTTTTTTAAATAGATATGTAATATTTTGTATTACATTGCTTCACTAGCTTGACTGATGACGCCTATAGATGGCAGAAACACGTGTCTTAAGCAGAAGTAAATGCTGAAAATACGAGGTGTATTGCCCATGTGTACAGTTACAGATATGTATATTGCATGTCTGTTTCATTTGTAACAAATGCGTTATACGTGCTTAACGTATTGATATACTAAGCCTTTTTTGTATATTTACTGCCAACTGGCTCGTGTTAATGGACTCACCTATAAATTTAGGTTAGGTGAGACTTAAATTTTTGTAAAAAAGTTCCGTTATAAATATTTTAATCTATTTGAAATTATTTTTGTGTGTTAATGAAGATTCTTGAGGAAGTAGAAGATATCGTTGACAATGAGTTAGTTAATTAAGTTGATTTAGTAAATCCTGAACGTATACTGTATAGTTGTCGTCAAGATAATTTAAAATAACTTGTATATACAAATTTATCGAATTTTTTTAATAAAATAATTCGCCCTTAAGCAGCATTCGAACCCACGTCCATGGCTTGCCGGAACATTACTTTAACCACTAAGCTATTAAGGACTTGTATATAGGTAATGCGATTTTAATGCTCATTCTAATAGAACTTTTCATTAGCACTAATAGTAGTAATAGTAAACACAGCAGGGTCGCATTAAGCTGGAATATTCTTAAGCCCTATTTTACAATATTTCTTTACATTTAAAAAACTAATGAGCTTATTAGTTTCCGGGCAGATTAAAAGGGACGGGAAAATATAGAAATGTGTATCAAGTAATAATCCAATTAACTGATTTTTTATTACTAAATTGACTATTTGTTAAATATGTTGCTCCCAATGTATTGTTTCCTTTTATTATAAATTTGCCCTTTAATTTTCTAAGTAGTTAATTGCAAAAGGCTTGTAGGTATTTGTGGATGAGATTTTAATTATAGTTTATTTCAAATTATAAGAATATAACTTTGAACGGCTCTAATGCTTTTATTGCACCACCTTCTGTGATGATAATTATTATACCTGGTCTCCTTATTGAACGGGTACGGTTTACCTATTTGCAACGTATGAATCTAGGGGACTTTTGACTATAAATTAGGGCCCTATAATATAATAATAAAACGTTGTTAATTTCAAGTATATAATAAAAAATATCTGTACATTGGGTTTATATACAAAGAAAAAATTACAAATCGTGTGGCAACATGTTTAGTGGATACATATAGATATATAAAGGTAATTTATTTGTAATACACAAAAAAATTTTTATGTGTCACCGCATTTCATAAATCATCTGTGATTGAGTCGTCTTGCAAATCGGTGTCTGTATCTGAATCGTATTGCAAATTTATAATCAAAGGTGCTACTATTTTGTACCTGCGCATATATTCATCCTCTTTTGCTATTGCGTGTTTAAAAGCATTTTTCCAATTTACAGCAGTTACATGTTCCATAGCATTTTTTATGTGTTACACTGCTTTCACTAAATTTCGGTGTTTGATCTGTTCGTCTTATGGTATTTTTCCTAAATTCAATGGGATTGAAAATGCAATGGTATGGTGGTAAACGCAAAATTGTATGTCTTGCTTCTTTGGCTCTGTTATCCACATAATAATCCTTTAAATATTCTTTTGTGTTCATCACCTCCATTAATTGGTTTTTTGTATAATGATCTTCAAAATATAAATTATTTGCTTCCAAAAATGTTTTAATATCTTTCTTATTATTACATTTCGTAGGAACTTTGGTTTGCTGTCGAGAATGATACGGAGCGTTGTCCATCACTATCACCACTATCTTTTGGTATATTTGGAAGCAAAGTGTCACAAAAGCATTCTTCAAATAAAGATGAGGTCATATCTTCATGGTAATCTAAACTTGAGGATTTAACATTTTTAGCAGATAATAGCGGCTGTCCGATCCATTCTTTTTCTGACCCAGCATGAAGAATGATTATTCTCTTCCCTCTCGAAACCGGCGCGTCCAACTAACAGATACTTGAACTATCCACCCAACCTTTGCAAATTGTGTCATGCATGGGTGTCATACCACGTCTCGTCTAAATAACATATTAATCGTCCTTCCTGTCTATACCATCTAATTGCCGTTAAGTATTCATATCGAAGTTTCTGTAACCTCAGGCTTTCCATAATTGTGCGACGTTTGTCTATAGTGCCAAACTTAAAACCAGCTTTCTTTGGCGGCCGCCACAAGGTTACTTTAGACCACTGAATATTTATAGGCTCATAACTGATTCTTTTATGTAAGCAGTCAAGTGTAGATACAACATTTCCTCTGTAGAAGGAGTATACTTGCTGTCTAATAGTATCAATTTCATACTCTTAAATTTTTCTCGGTGCTCCTTTGTCACTTCTTTGCTTTCGAGGCCCTGCGTTATTCTTAATTATTTTATATATTGTTCCAAAAGGAATCTTGGATAATTGCGACGTTCGTTAAATGTTCTGGGTTTGTAGTTCGTTATTTTCTTCCATCAGGGTATGATAGACATTGAAAATTATCTGTTTTACATTTTCTGATATATGCTTTCTCTGTCGTGCTCCAACAGTATTATCACTATCCACATCATAATCACTAACACTTTCTGCAAAAGGTCGCCACATGTTCGTTAAGTAAAGAGAGAAAAATCAAATATATATATACAGCAATGAAGATTAACAATAAATGATAAATAGACCCAATATTAGATGTAATATATATATCAACTCTCCTAACTATATTTACTTAAATTTTGTTTAATAAATATAAGCACTTATTTCATCTAAATTGTAATTTAATGACTATTTAACTATATATAATAACTATATATTCAAATTAACAACTGTTGGTACTTATATTATTATTAAATTTTATTTCATCTAAATTGCAGTAATTACAATTTACTTAAATTTTGTCATTACGGACCTCAGCAGTTTGGTTTGTGTAAAAGATAATCGTATTGAGCGGCCAGGTAGTTATTGCCGCAAGTGGTGAAATAAAAGCATTAGAGCCGTTGAAAGTTATATTCTTATAATTGAAATATATATATATATATATATATATATATATATATATATATAAATATGATAACTTCGTGACCTTGGTATGATATGGTAAACCTAATCAGTAGGCGATTAAAGGTCTGTATATTACTTCAAAATATATGTATTTAAAAAACATGTAGAGTTTTTTAAATACATATATTTTGAAGTAATATACAGACCTTTAATCGCCTACTGATTAGGTTTACCATATATATATATATATATATATATATATATATATATATATATATATAATTGAAATAATCTATACCTATTCATATTTCTTATACCGTTCATTTTCGTTTGTTTTGTTCCTTATGTATCTTGTACTTGTATTTACAGTGTCTTTTTTGTATTTACTGTCTTTTTAACAAAAAGTATCAAGTTTAACTTCACACACCGGACTAAAAGTGTAATATAAAAACAAATGGATGCTAATTAAACGCAAATTATACACTAAGATATTATTAGAAGAGTTGGATGTTAAGTATTCACCTAAACTTATTAGAAGGCCACAAAACAACAGCTAGTATGCGAATTTACTGGCGTCTAACCTAAAAACTTAGAACAAGAAGAAATGCTTTCCTATTTCAGGAAATTCAAATGTCAAAATAACAATAAATTTTCAAAATGATATTCGAACTCGAATCTATAAAATACTAATACAAACAGCCAATCTTATTATTATATTTAGTTTTTTTTTTTCGAAATTATAACGTGAAAATCCTTTTGCAACTATATTGCGTACAACACATTCGCAATCAGACACATTTTCGCACGAATTTGGTTTCGAAATTTCCGAACGTTCGATCTCCACGACTATAATATGTATAATCTACACGAAAACAGCTTCCACAATGAACTATTTTAATTCGATTTTCAAACGAAATACTCCATAAAAACGAAAGATTTTTGCGTTAACACAATATTTCGATTGTCTATACATATTATGAATTAGTAACTAGCTAATTTCATGTGTATAGTTTCACAATAAAACTTAATAGAAGGGTACTTATTTCATTTGCTAATATTGGTAGACACGCCCATTCAAACGCGATACTTAAGAAACTGCGTATAAAGCCGTATGCTGTACATATCTAGCATAAGAGGTGTTCAGTCGGGTGGACACGTCGCATGATTCGTCGTTCTTCGCTAATGTCATCATTTGAAATCGACTTGGGCGCACAACAATATTTATGTGAAAGCATCTCTTCAGATATTGCTATCCAGATATTTATATTATTAAAAATGTTTCTATTTTATATAAAATTTTATGATGTTTTATTTACTGAAATATGTTTCAAATTACTTCGTTTATTATTATGATTTAAAAAACGAAATTCCAGTTACAATTTGCTGAGCTCTGCAGCAACACAAAATATCGATTCGTCCAAGTAATTATCTCCACTAAATCCAGTTTTAGATTTCATTAGATTCATACACTAATGAATTCCTCCCGAAATTTTCAAGTAAACGCCGAAATAAACACAACTTTAAACCAGTTTCTGTTAATTTAAGCGAATCCTCGTTGTTTTCATATACAGGACAATCTATAGTAGCGCTCTCTGGCGTCTGCGTACGTGACTAACGTAATTAGGACTCGATTTCACGTATTGTATAGACCGTAATTATTTGATTAATGTTTTCTGGGGACCCTTACTAGTTAAATGAGGAACAAGAGGGAGTCGGAAGAAGGATTCTGCCTGCGTTTAATTGTAAACATTGCTGGGTACAGCTAGAAACAAACGTTTATTAATACGTATAAGTAAAAACACGTAATGTGAAACAATATATTTCTAATAATATTATTGTTGTTACGAGGGCGTATTCTTATGTTATCTACCTAGCCATGAAAAAAAGCACATAAGAGAACAAAAAAAAATTATTTTTCTACATAACTCCCTTCAACACTAATACACTTATTCCATCTTTTTCCAGTTGCCCCATACCCTGAGAAAAAAATTGCTTCGGTAACCCCGCAAAATATTCTTCAACAGCTTCTTTGAGTTCTTCATCAGAAGCAAAACGCTTTCCCCTGAGATGTTTTTTTAAAATTTTTGAATAAGAAGAAGTCTGACGGAGCAAGGTCGGGGCTATAAGGTGGATGCTTTAACTCTATAAACCCACAGTTATTGATTATCTGCTGAACTTTGTTTGCCTTATGAACCCGACAATTGTCGTGCAGCAACAAGTTTTTTTTGTTGATAAGAATGCGTGCGTTTTTCCTCCCAGAGCAGTTTTTAAATTTTGAATTGTGTTTCCGTAGGCCTCTCCATTTATGATAGACCCTCTCGGCATATATTCAATCAGCAAGACTCCTTCAGCATCCCAGAAAACAGTTGCCATCAGTTTTTCCAGGAAATTGTGTCTTGGCCTTTTTTGGTGGTGGAGAGCCCTTATGAACCCACTGCATGGATTCTTGTTTAGTAGGAGGGTCCCAGTAATATACCCAAGTCTCCCCGGTGATAATTCGAGATAAAAATGTTTTGTCCCTCTCCAATTTGACCAAATTTTCTTGAGAAACTTCTTTTCTGTACAGTTTTTGTTCAGGTGTAAGCAATCTGGGTATCCACCGTGCAGACACCTTCTTCAAACCCAAATCGTCATGAAAAATTTTGAGGCCATTTATTTCGGATATACAGACTTCATTGGCAATGACAGAGATCTTTACACGCCGATCTTTCAGTACCAAATTTTCGACTTTTAGCACAATGTCTTCAGTTCGAGCTTCAACGGGTCGTCCGGACTTTGGGTCATCATTTATTGACTCTCGGTCCCATCGAAAGAGTTTAGACCAATATTTTACTTGGAAATAAGATGGTGTATCTTCCCCATACACAGCAACCATTCTTTCATGAATTGCTTTTGGACCATTGCCTTCTTTTGTCAGGAACTTTATGACGCTGCGATGTTCAACCTTAGTTTCACTCATTTTATCAAGAAATAGACCGTCTCAAATCTCTATAAACAGCACAAACTAAACACAACTTAGCACATGTACTTCTAACAGTGACAGCAATTTTTCAATAATTTGTTTGACATCGTCACTCTTTTGTTTCATGGCTAGGTAGATAACATAAAAATACGCCCTCGTATATTGGATTGGTACCGAATGTTTATTTATTTCAGGATAGGACTATAATAATTAAATAATAATAGTAATAACTTGAGTCCGGATTAAATATAAAATATGCCTTATTTAATCGTTTTTGAATGAAATAAGACATTTAAAAAAAGCATATTATGCATATAATCCGGACTCTAGTAATAACATTATAGTAGATATGAAAATGTACCAATGTAATATAGTTTATTGAAAGTAAGTTTTATTTATCAAAATAATTGTTATCGGCTTGAATGTTTTTCCTCATTTTTTTTTCTGGAATAAAAACTTAATCTGTTGTAATTTAGCACAGGATTATTTATTTAATTTTATTTTCATTTCAAATATTTTTGAAAAGTGAAAAGGTATACCGTGTGTCCCTATTTCGATGCTCACCATTGGTATCTCGGTTATTAGAAGATATAGAACAACGGTTAAATGGGGAATGTTTTGCAGAATTCAATACTCGGGGCAAATCCCATTTCAAATTAGACCTAACTTTTTAATTTTTTAAAATATTTTGAAAAATCAAAAATTTGCCGATTTCGTTATTCCTCAATAACTCGATAACGCTTAGTCTGACCTCTTTTAAAGTTTTACATTGTTCAGACACTTTTTAAAACAAATTATTTGATACAAAGAGAAACCCCCGATTGTCATTTGTTTTTAGGTTATTACCACTATCTTTTGTTTTTAATATGGCGGCCATATTTGATTTTGGGTTTGTTAGGTAGTCCTCAAAATGTGCTTTTCAACGATGTATAACATGCCTGAAAAATTTTTATTTATAAGGAAAATATTAATAAAAACGTAAATTAATCTTTAATATGAAATTAGTAGGCTGAAAAATTAAACACCAATATTAAATGAAAGTGAAAAGATATTCTAAGTAATACTGTAAACAAACGAAACGATAAAAAAATTATAGAAATAAAAAGTAAAGATACAGAACTTAAAGTTCACATTCAGTTAAAGAAATTGTTCAATATGACGACCATTCTGTTCCACACAATTTTGACACCTTGATCGAGTAGAGTTACAAACTCTACGTAGCGTGTTTCCGTTTACTGATCGTAGCACATCTAGTACTCTTTGTTCTGAAATTTCCCGAGTTTCTGGCGGTTCAAAATCAAATACTTCGTTTTTAGTGGTACTCCATAAATAATAGTCAAGCGGGGTAAGGTCGGGTGATCTCGCAGGCCATTGCACGGGTCCATTATTTGAAATCACTCTCTCATTAAAGTTTTCTCTCAAAAAATGTTGCACGTTACGAGTGTTATGGGCTGGGCAACCACCTTGATGGAACCAGATATTTTGCAAGTTCTCGGGATTAATAATTTGCCTCAAAGGAGGCATTATCTCGTTTGTTAGTAGCTACAAATATCTGTTACCAGTTAAATTGTAATCAAAGATGAGAGGACCTATTAACTGATTATCTAAAACGAAAAAAAGAGTTTAAAAAACAATAAAAAAGTAAACAAAATGTCATACCAATTAAACCGCACCAGACATTAAAACCAAATCGAACTTGAAATCTTCTTTGATTTACCAAATGTGGATTTTCAGTAGACCAATGATGATAGTTATTCCTATTGAACACTCTACAATTGGTAAATCGTGTTTCATCTGTCCATAGTATTTTCCTAGGAAAATTAGCGTCATATTCACATTTTTGAAGGTACCACCTGCTAAACTGTAATCGTCGGTGATTGTCATTATCACTTAAACCTTGTACAATTGTTGGTTTGTAAGGGTGATACTTGTTTTTCGTCAAGGTTCTGTGAACAGTAGATTTTGAAATCCCTGTTTCTCGTGTCACACGACGAACTGATGTGCTGGGATTGTTCCTAACGTTCTGCAAAATATTATTTCGACGTGTATCAGCATCATTAACTTCATAGTTAGCTCGTTTTTGTTCGAAGCTTCCAAAGTTTTTTAATTTGCTAACTAGTCTTCTAAAAATTGTCCTGTGTGGCTGTTGTCTTTCAGGAAAACGCTGTGCATAACTCGTGCACGCATTTTCAGTGTTTCTATTTGCTTTGAAATACACTTCCAACATGTCAACTTTTTCTTCGTTTGAATATGTATGTGCCATTATCAATACTTATAAATCTTAATACTTGACAATAATTACTTATCACTAACTACAAGTAGTTTTAATTAGCTTATCTCTGTAGCACTAATTGTACTTTGACAGGTTATCGTTTTGTTTCATTGTCAGAATACATTTGTCATTGACGTTTGACGGAACATAATGTCTTTGCTAGTGATACACGCTCAGAGGTTAGAATTATCTGACATTTGATGTAAAACCAAATACAAATCTCCCCACTACTTTTTATCCGCGCGAACTTACCCCTCCTCGCGCCAACTTAATTGGCATTTGCTATACTTAGAATATCTTTTCACTTTCATTTGACATTGGTGTTTAATTTTTCATCCTACTAATTTCATATTAAAGATTAATTTACGTTTTTATTAATATTTTCCTTACAAATAAAAATTTTTCAGGCATGTTATACATTGTTGAAAAGCACATTTTGAGGACTACCTAACAAATCCAAAATCAAATATGGCCGCAATATGAAAAACAAAAGATAGTGGTAATAACTTAAAAACAAATGACAATCGGGGGTTTCTGTTTGTATCAAATAATTTGCTTTAGAAAGTGTCTGAACAATGTAAAACTTTAAAAGAGGTCAGACTAAGCGTTATCGAGTTATTGAGGAATAACGAAATCGGCAAATTTTTGATTTTTCAAAATATTTTAAAAAATTAAAAAGTTAGGTCTAATTTGAAATGGGATTTGCCCCGAGTATTGAATTCTGCAAAACATTCTCCATTTAACCGTTGTTCAATATCTTCTAATAACCTAGATCCCAATGGTAAGCATCGAAATTGGGACACACGGTATATAGCGGCCTTTAGTTTTCCGATTTAACTTTATTATCTTTCTTATTAATTAATTGAATAATAGATTTTTATAATTATAGGTTCAAGACTACAGAGGGCTCAATTGTTCAAGCTTTAATCAGTTTTTCTGGTATTTTATCGTTTCCTATACTTTGAGAGTTTCTTAGTTGACACACTTCCTCACAATTTACATAACATAATATCAGCGTGAAAGGATTATAAATAATATTTCATCATATCCAACAATCCGATCGCATATCGCTATCAGCAATTCATTGATTGTCTTCAGCTTCTCGTTTATTGCTGTTAAACTCACTCTAAGGCTAGGGACACATGCTACAGAAAAAGCATGCTTGTTAGACCTAGTACGCTAGTTTACAGAAGCTTAAACTAGCACAGTTTGTGGCCTACTTAAATGAGCATTCTTACATTTCAAAATATGATGAGTCGCTTTAGTGCTGTGAGTTTACGAAATGCAACAAATAGTATTATAATACTTCTTTCAACGCATTTTGTAAAAAGAGTTTATAAAAGTGAGAAGCAAAAACGGAAAAAATGGGTGCGAGATTGGCTTTCTCAAAACTTCTTGGAGTAAGTGGTCTACTTGCGAAATGCGTCTAGAAGATGTAGACGGCTAAAGAAATCATTTGCGAATACAACCTGAAAAATTTACTTTCACGTAAAGTAGAATCACGATATTCTGTGGTGTCTCCAAGAAATGAATGCATTTCATCGAACCACGATATAACAAGCGTTCATTTGAAAAGTCAGCGCTGCCTGTTGTCAGCGCTGAATTTACTTCTACGCCCGGTCTGGATAATTTCGGTGATGTGGTGATGTGGTTCTTTTTTGTGAATGTGTCTAAGAATATCCTTTCTCCAGCAGGGGCGTACCGACGAGCCTGTAGAAAGGCGAAATACGTATCTACGTCTCTGGGGAGGGATATGTTCGGACACGTTCACAAAAAATATTAATAGTGAACCTGTATTTGTGTTCTTCACACCAGATTTTTAATAATATTTTATATTATTAAAAATATCTTTGTATTATACAAAACTGGTGGGGTTTACCTACTCGTGTATGTTTCAATTATTCTGATAAATATATAACGCTTTGTCTCGCAACCTGAAGGAGTTCCCATGTTCTACATTTAAAAAGCACTTGCGCCAGTATTTATTTGATCATCAGCAACTAGGGATTGTCCTTCTCGGAACGTGTGTTGCGCCAGCTTACAGTGATTTCTATATTTTCATTTTTATTTTATTTTTCCGCCATCACAGAATTTTAGAATTAAATTAGATTAGGCATGCAACTATGTTGTAAGTTACATGTATTACAAGGTTAAGTGGAGGAATGGTTGTGGTGTTTTACACCCAAAGCCAAACTTAACCTTGCGGTTTTTTTTAATTATTATTTAATTTTTTTAACGTTTATTCTCGTTGTATTATGGATATAAAGGAAAAAAATAAACTTTTTTTATTATTATTAATATTATTATATTTGCACATTGCACTAATTTTATACATTAATCCATTTACGGCCAAGGTGTATATTAAACGAAAACTTTACAAAAAAGTATTGTTTATTACTAAAAACATATTTTAAAAAAATCGATTTGATACATATCAGCTCGAAAAAAAAATTGCGTATATGAAAAAAAGGATGGTGCGTGTACGCACCGTTGGCCGAACACATGTTCATATTTTCTTGTGGTAATCTTCAAAACATTTTAAATGTAGATGTGTTTTGCACTTTACACAAATGTAAATTGTGTGACTTTTGCATAGTTTGCAACGACGTCTAGCTTCTTCGGCATGCATCGAGATTACATGACCAATGTTATCAAGACGAACTTCATCAGGAATGGAGCTTCCAACTGCTTGATTAATTTTCCTGTTTCGATTGTCATCTTCTGCCTTCATCAAGCGTACTGCAATGTAAGATTTGAATTCCAGTTGCGTCATTTGGGTTTCATTCGCTATGTTGTATATTTTCCAGGCGTTAACAATAGTGCTGTCTAGCAAATTTATAAATAACGGCCACCACCACTTTTTGCCACGCACATTTAGTCTATAGTTAGAAACGCCATTGTCGTGCAAATGCACGCCGCCCATATATTTATTATATTGTGGGATCATATTTGGCTGAGAAATCATCACCTCCTTTCGCTCTTTTCGGTCGTATCTTTTAACAGTGCATAAAGGTCGTAGTGTAAAAGTATTACTAATAATAGTCACCACTGAATTATCGTTCCACCTGTCCAAAGATATGTTGGTTTCTTCGTCAAATACAGAATCAAAACTTCCTCGTTGTTTCTTGGAAATGCTTTTTACGTTTTCTAATGGACAATTAGCCGTTCGGTTGTCTCTTATGGTGCCTGTAGCATAAAAGCCTTTCTGACTCAAAAACTTCAATAACTTATACGACGAGAAAAAGTTATCAAAGTAAAGGCAATGCTTTTGTTGACTTTTCACAATTGTGAGCAAGTCAACAATAACCTGGCCTCCTAAACCAAGTTCTGATTTACTATTTGATGCATTCGCCCCTCCATATGGAATGAACTGAAATAAATATCCATCGGCAGAAGTTAGGCACCAAATCTTAAAGCCAAATCGCACGGGCTTTCCTTTTATGAACATTTTACAGGAATATTTCCCAAAATAGGGCACCATTTGTTCGTCGATAGATAGATCGTGAGAAAATACGCCAAACTGCATGTACCTTTTGTTCATTATGTTGAAAATCGGGCGAAGTTTTGAGAATTTGTCATTTTTGTCTAACTGGGCATTATCAGATAAATGCAAATTACGTTTTATACTTCGAAATCTATTGCGAGGCATCCATTTTCGAACTATGACCAAACCTTTATCTTCGTCGGTAGACCAGTATATATCAGTCTGAGGCAGTGTATGGTAACCGGAAAGCAGCAATATTCCTAGGAACCGTTTTAGGTCTGTTAACCAAATTGAAAATTATGACGCATATTGTCATAAGAATATTTGATAGAATAGCTCACTATTCTCGATAAAACTTCTTCGTCAAAAAAGAGATAAAATAATTCCAACGGAGATTTGCCACATAAATTATTTTTTATATCTTCTCTTCCAGTATTGTCAAAAACCGGTAAGTTTGCGTAAGTTGTCTCGCCTTTTTTCCAAACAGACGCCGATACTTTTTGTCTTAAAAGTCTTTTTACATCTAACGTCTCATCGTCAGAATCAATAGGACCTTCATTAGTGGTATCATTATGATTTTGTATCTCAAATAAACCAGAAATTTCTTGCTCATTTGGACGAACCTGTTCAATTACCACATTATCATCAATATCTTCCTCATCGGTCAATTCATCAACTTCCGGCGGAATATACCCTACATCAATATTATCTAAAAATATTCACCTTTACTATGTTATGGGGTACACTACCTACAAATTTTACGTACCATTTCTATTTTCTAACTCATTTACTATTTCGTCTAAGGCGGCCTCCAATTCCCGTTGAGTTAGGTAAACCGGCATTTTTTGTTTACCGTAAGTCTATTTGCGTCTATATACTGCAAAGGAACGGTAAAGACTGAATGCATCTGGTTATGAATCTAAAACATAAACAAGTCTAAACTTGTATTTTCTTGAAAAATGCATGCGCAATAAGCATTCAGCCAATGGTGCGTTTACGCACCAAGTAATCTACTGTCATTTTTTCTAAACAAACTAATAACAAACATTTAAACTAATGTTTTAGTATTACAGTATTGACATTTAGAATTTAGAATGTTTACTCTAAAAACTTAAAATAAAAACTAACAATTTATAGAAATTTACTTCGGGGATTGGTGAAAACTGAAAATTGTCTATTTTTAATAATTGCTATCTCAATAAGTTATAGTCTTAGAAAAAAATAGATTGATGCTAAATTTAACTCAATATATTAGTTTAGTTATCATACAAAATTAAAAATCTGCATCTAAACAATTAGCGAAAAAAAAAAATTGTAATCAGTGGTGCGTAAACGCACCACTGGCCGTAAATGGGTTAAGAAAATACCGCCAGTATAAAAAATGTAATACGACTATTCCTATTATTTACAGTCGCTGCGTTTACAGCGTCTGGTATGAACATGCATGTATGACGCATAAATTACATGTTCGAACTTGATGTGTACGTGCTCTTTATAATTCGGTCTCCTTCTATAATACTCGCTATGAAAGCATGTTTGAACATGCATATGGATGCGTTTGTACAAGTGGTGCTGTCACCAGAATAAAAGAGGCGCTTGCGATTGCATAACTTCAGTTAAGTTTCGAATGCGAAGCGTGCGTCTGGTGCTTTTATTTTAGTGTGCGGTCAACCGTGAAACTAATTTTTTTTTAATTTCTTATGCGAAATGCATAAATTTGTGAAAAAACGAAGTGAGCCATTTGCGTCCAGTGCATCGGTTGGTAAAAAGACAAGGTTATATAACGACAGTTATTTAAACTATGGTTTTACCTCATTGGATGGAAAGTCACAGTGCGTTTTTGGTCTTCAAGTTCTCTTCGATGAAAGCATGAACCCATCTAAATTAATTCGTTATATATTGTTCCTCTGTTATTTGCTAGGATTTTTGTAAATAGCTATTTACCATCTTCATTTGATATCTAATTACCATCTTTATTTTGCAAGCCACTTCCAGAATAGGCTCTTATAATAAATGTGTTTTACCGGACACTAAAAACCATTTTCAAAGTAAAAACAACAAATTGTTTTACTTATTTACTTGATTGATTTTTACTTGGTCGGGGCTATGACAAATTTAAATTTTAAAGTCAGACATGTCAACATAAAGTTGCAGAACAAATTTTCAATAATTTATGATCACCGGTTAGGTTAAGTTCCACGTTGCGAAACGTGCATCGATATATAATTATATTTATTGAATGTAATTAAGCACATTAGTTGCTATCACTATGCTAACCAATAATTCCTATAAGGTCATTCAATATTAAAATTACGTAATGCATTCGTATTACATAAACAATAATTCGATGTATTTAATTATGAAACGAAAGGTAATTCTATTAAACGTCTCTAGAGTTCACTCTATTGCTACCCATCTACTTTCCCTAAAACCACGTTTAATAACGTTAATGCACCGACGAACAAGTGATGCAATTGTAATCGACGGACAACCTTGCGTGACACACGACAATTCAAGACATATGTGCTTATTTCTAACGGACTCCGCAAGGAATTATCTTTTTTTTCGTGTCTCTCGTACATTTGTTCTCTACTGGGATTAATTTTATTATGGAGTCAATACCCAGAGAGTTTTCACTCGAAGAAAATATGTTCTATTATCCTTACGAAAATGCGATTTGCCAGAGGAGTTCATTTCAACGTCCAGCTTAGATACGTTTCATGTTTACGTAATGAGAAATGTTCGTAATTTCATCAGAATTTAGCTTTTTTTTAATGTTTACCATGTACGTATGTACATTATTGAATAGGCAAACACAATGTATATGCCGTACCGAGTATTGATTCAGTTTAATGGCCGGCTTTTTCCATTTTCCCTAAGTGTATTTGTTCGAAAAAATTTAATGAAGTTAAATTGGAACTGGTTGAATTTTACAAAGTAGGATTGCATATATCTACGAGGGTGGTGTGACGGGAGAGTGACTGTTCAATGACGTGCTTATTTTAGGGTAAAAACTACATTCTTTAATTGTTTCGACCTTTGCTTGATGTAAATCCATATCACAAATAAATAAAACACACATAAAGTGTAAATCTAAAACATCTTATGTGTGTTTTATTTATTTGTAAAAACTACATTTAATATGTCGACATAATCCCCTTGCAAGTCCGCACATTTAGCCCAGAGAGTCTGCAATTTTTTTCAAACCATCCAAAAAGTAAGCCTTCGGCAATATCCATTTGTCTCATCACCTCTTGTTACGGACGCCTTTCCAACTTAGCTATAACTCTCTGATTTACCCACTTACTTAAACACGACTGCCCCGGAGATCCTTGGATAGAGATGCTAGTCAATTTAATAATAGGGAGCTAGGGAGAGGTTCTTTTTAAATAGGCGCCACGGTGTCTATATTATGAGCAGCAACTTCAATGAGATATATATAGTATAGATATACATTTTCACAGTTTGTTGACCTCAAAACAACTTCCTTATGACACCTGTGATAAATATCCATTCTACTATTGTTACTCTAATATATAAGAATGTTTTAATTTAATTTTAAATTATATTTATTCGCAAATATTTCAAATTTAAAAATATGAATTCAAACTTAGACATTTTCTGTATACATTCGTTGGCAAAGGCCTTTCTTTTGTTATCATTCTGGTCAGATGACCCTTCTAAGAGATGTACCTGATTGAACGGTCACTTCATATTCAACGTTCTTTTCGAATTCTTCTATTTCGTTTTTAAAACTTAGTTATTTAATTTAATTACGTTCTTCTTTATAATTATGTCATGCCTCGTATCATTTTAAATATTCTTTCACAAGGAATACTTTAATGATATTTATTTCATCAATATCACAACGCTTAGGTCACGCTTTTAAATAATTTATTATTCTAAACATCGTCAGCTTCATCCCTCTCTCCACCTTGGGCCATAAATCAAAACATTGAGTGTTTTCTACACAAATTCCTTCTTTTGTTTTCAACTTTTGTAAATTACACATCGCTCAAACTTGACATATACTGTTCCAGCACACAAGCGCAGTTCGGCCTTGCTTTCCACATGTCCGATTGCTCTCATCACAAAGACAAACTGTATTGTTCAAATATATATTATTCATTTACTTAATTCATATTTAATTTACTGCATAATTTAACTTTCTTTACAGTCCATGTTTCTTTATATTAACTTTTAATTACTTATTTAACGTCCCTTGTATATACTACTTTTATTTAATTACCAGAGATCGGACTTTAGGTCACAATTTAGGTCGACACCGAATAAAATGAGCGAGTAACATAGGCGCACGCACATTTTTGGGGACAAATTTTATTAATATAAAAATTATTATATTTTTTTATACAATATACATCTATCAGATCATTAACAAAAACAATGTGTATCTAAGCGTTAGTATTTATTTTTTTAGCAGCAATAGAAGATTCTAACACAAATCGCCATTATTTTAAAATAAAATTATTTTATGAAATGAATGGAGAAATTGTTTGAATGAAAATAAGTGTACAGTGTTCGCTATAACAAATTCTTTACCAGGATTAACCGACTTCATTATACAGACATTAAATTGTACATATTTATTTCTTCGGTTATTTATAAGCAAATATTACGCATTAAAATAAGTTTTGAGTCTGTCGTTTTTGCAACGTGGAAAACGTTGCGTGTGATAAAATTCTAGTAAGGTTTAAATTATTTATAAAATGTCGAATAGAACTAAGTATAATTGGATAATCCCATATTCTGACTTTCTAGTGTCTAGTGATGAGGGAATATTGTGCACTATATGCAAAAATAAAGAATTTAAGTGCTACAAAAAAGTCAAATAGATCAACAATTAAGATCTAAGGCGCCTGAGAAAAATTATAGATTGCAACAACTACCTAGTGTTCAGAGTGGTCATTCCGATCAATCAGCATCTGAACTGAGAAGTTTAGAGTCGTCCATTCAGTTGCAGAATGATGATAATAAAGAATTCTGTACAGAGTTATGCTTAACATTTGTAGCAGCCAATATAATATTCCGTTTTGGAATTTAAATAACTCTGTTCTAAAACAATTTCTGGAAAAGTACTGCAGACAGGACGTTCCGGATGAATCTACTCTGAGGAAGTATTACTTAACTTCTATATATCAGAAAACCATATCCAAAATAAAGCATGACAATATTTGGGTTAGTGTAGATGAAACAACAGACACATTAGATCGACATAGAAAAATATTATATGGTGGGTTCTTTACAATATCTAAAACCCACCAAACCTTACTTAATTGCATCTAAGATTTTGGAAAATGTAAATTCCGAAACAATAAAAATTTAGTATGCGAAACGTTAAGCTCTATGTACACCGAGACTAGAGGAAAGAAAAATGTTTTACTGCTCATAACAGATGTCGCTGCATATATGATAAAACAGTCGACTATTAAAAAATGATTTAACAAAGATAATCTTCGTTAACATGTTTAGCACATACTTTGCATAGAATATGTGAATGTATTCGTGAATATTTTACAAATGTTGATACGCTTGTACTGTTTCTACTTTTATACAATGATTCAAGGTGACGAATATAGGCATCAAAACATGTCTAAAAACGCATAACCATCATTTTATTTTCCCCAAATTATTTTATTATAATAGGCAAATTTAAAAATATTTTTAACTAAATAAAAAAATGTTTTTAAATGGCGTTATTAAGTTAATTCAATGTTCAATATTCTATATTGCTGTTTAAATCTATGTGTATTAATGAATGCTTAAATATTTTACCCAATGGGACGCCAATGAAGTTACCGAAGAGATAGATTCGAATTTTTATAAAAACAAATTTTATTGGTGGTAGTCAGCCAGGGATATTTACGTCTACACTTTGTGATACATATCAAAGTTTCTTTGATCAACTTTATGCAAAGCAGTTACTCTGTAGATTAAATCACCTTTTTCCCTTCAATAATAATGGAATAATTCTTATAATGCGGCAATTGTATTTGTATAATAATAGTAATAATTTCTTTAGTGTGAACGTGTGTATTCTATAAACACTCCATATCAACTAGGATCCTATACTAATGCTATTTTTTGGGAAATGTCCGATCACTGTTAATTACATTAAAATATATCAACGATCAATTTCTTATGCAAATATTAAATAAAAACTTTAAGGACAATATTTTTGTGTTTTATTTAGTTAATAAGTTGTAATGTAAAAAATTGATTTCGGCACATAGTATACACGTCCTGGGCGTTTGAAGCATCACCATCACCGCCAATTAATTATTTTAAATAATTTCTTTTATTGTTAGCACGCCTCTACAACCGAACCAAAGCGTATTTTTTAACAGTATTTATCCTGATTTAATTAATTGCTGGATGATCTTGTTTTTTGTTCCTATTACTTTTGTTCACATGTACAGATTCTTGTTTATATTCATATATCTTATCAGTTTCAATCTTGTTTATTGCGTTATGTTTTTTATATTTAGGGGAAGTTTGTATTTATAATATTTTTTTTATTACTAGTAGTACTTATTATGTATGTATGTGAGTTACAATTTTATGTTTAACTTCTCCTGAAAATGAATTTAAAATCCTGTTGGTTCAATAAATAAATAAATGAAATAAATATTTTATGTAAACTTATTATTTTTTTGGTAACACTTCGTATTTAAGAAATATCTATACCTAACTAACCTTACAGATATTAAAGCAAAAACAAGCAAGTGTAGTATTTGAAATAAAGGCTATATGAAACTGTTACTATATTTACATCAAGCAAAGTAATTTGCATATTACACCATATACATTAGGAACAATTATTCTTACATAAATACAAAACATCATAAATTACCAGATAAGGCGTTTCAGGAAACACCGCCTGCGTCCAGATATTTCGACTGAGAAACGATAGGAGAAAGCAGCGACCGTATTTTTTTCTTCCCTTCTTTTCCTTCCATATTATTTATCGTCATTTTCAGAGCAAGATAGAAAAAAAGTTATCATGTCGTAAACGTCTTATTGTCCTAAAACAGTTATTAATTATTGCTTTATGAAATAGCATGATGTGAAATAGGAGACCTGAAATTCTGCATCCGGAAGTTCGTCCTAACCGCTTCCGGCGGGATTATTAATTAATTTTCAAATTGTTACTGTACTGAAGGATGATGATTATTATTATCATCAAGATGAGAAAGATGAAGCCAGCAAAGACTGAAACAATGTTGAGCAAACTTCGGAGAACGAAACTAATTGATTATCTTTCGCCTTTACGAATTCGTTTACGTCTGTTTACTATTGATATTAAGCGAAACTTTTGGAATAAACGAAGGGGAAGCAGAAAGAACAAGTTGAAGATATTTAGGATTCTCTTATTTTGAAAACACAGCGACGAATTAGAATCGTAAATAAAGTCGGTGTATGGGCGAAGTCAGTTCGAAAATTAGGGTGAATTTAAGAAACTTTGACAATTTTTTTTATTGTTGGAAGACAAAGAATTTAATGAATATTGGAGTTGAATTTAATTCGTCGACAAAATGAACGCTAAAAGTTCGAATCTACAATTAAGAGGACGGATTATTCTGTCATTAATTTCATATTTACTGTTGTCAGGCGCATCCGCCAAAAATTGTTTTGCGATTATGAAAATACAATGAATTTCCGTGTTTCTATAACAGTTAGCTGCTTACAGTTGAACTTCAAGTACATTTAACTCACTTCTTGTTAATGAAAATTAAATGTTGAATTCACAGTCCTACAATAGTTTTCTCCTTCAAAATCTGAGAAGCGTTTCCGATCATTTTTAATGCGCTGATTACGAGAAAAATAGTCTAAAAGTCATCAGAATATTTTTTTCCTTTAGAATTTCCGATTTTGCTTAAAATAGCTCGGATGGTTCAATTAGAAAAGGAATAAAACTTTTTTAAACGACACTTGTATATATATACAGCCTGGTATATTTCTCAAATGCAGAGAGGATTACAGCAAAATATATATGCGTTCTTAAATTAATTTTTCCATTGAAGAATAAAGCTATTACTATTACTATTATTACAGCATCTAAAAATATTCTTTATGTGCATTAAATTCTATTTAAAAGAAAGTCAAGTTAAGAAAAAAGTACGGATGTAAATATAAAACTGTTACATATTTGTCTTGCCTAATGTTTCTCTTTAATTTAAGCAATCAACCCATATCTAATTGGAGAGTAGAAACAAAGATCAAGCCCGATCATTTATAATGCATTTTTCACTAACGCGTAACATCCGTTTCTAACCGAATTAGAAACGTACAGTGTTCGTATAACATACGCGTACAGTATATATTCCGCTAACATTATAAACGAAGCAAAGACAATTATCAAATTAAATTAAAGTACAACACTTACGCCTATGTATGCATGCATGTACATACATATGTGTTATCACGAGTGAATGACTCACGAAATATTTAATTTACTGGTGACCCTTTTTAATGCGTGCCGCAATAGGGAGGGCGTTAATTAAAATGGTGATTAAACGGCAGAGCACATGTTTCTTCTGTGTGATTTTTCTTGTTTTATTTTGCTATGTACAAATATGCACACGCACATTTGGATACACGTGAATGAAAAGAACGTGGGGACGCCGTCGTTAATTAGGATCTGTAACGAATTTTTACCGTCGACGTTCCCGTTTAAAAGTGAAATTGACCTCTACGGTACATTATGAAATATATTAATTAATATTGTCGGGGCTTTACTTTGAAAAGCGACTCGTCATTTTATTTATTTTAAACTGAGCACAGACTATATTATTATATCCAAATAGCTAATTAAAATAAGGAATTAATTAAAAAACAAGTTTAACGAGTGTAAACTTTGCTACCAGTTTTCATTCTTTTCAGTCACTATCATTACATAAAAAAGAAAATTGAAGAAATTTGAGTACATGAATACGTTAATCACGCGTTACGAATTTGTTACAAATGAATTGTAAGAATTCGTTATATTACGTTTTAATTTACGGTAAACTAAAAAAAGGGTTTTAGATTTTTGCTATTTGACTTCAGGATGTTATTGATAATATTTATAGAGTAACCATTGTTTAATGCTATTGTGTACATCCTATTTAGTTCGAGGTTGAAATTACTTTTACTCATAGGTACGTTAATTAATTTATACACCATTGATTGGTGTGCTGATAATGTTTGCGTTATATGATGAAATGAATTTGGGTGTTGTGGCATCTGTATGTGTTGATTTGTGGTATATGGCGATCTCGTGTTTATTAGTTTTGTCAGTTACGGTTAAATCTAGAAAATTAATGCTTTTATTTATTTCTGTTTCTATTGTAAATGTTACTTTTCTACTCCACTTAGTAATGCACTCATTAACATAGCAATTTATGAGAGATAATATTATTGATTATTCTCAATATTGAATAATACTCATTACTATAGCAGACCAATTTCGGTGCGCGCCATGAGCGCCGGTATGTTAGTGTAATTCGTAATATAATATCAGAATATGCGATAGAATAGGAACGCAACATGAGCTTGTTACCGATATATGTATAGAAGTAGAGACATCTATTCTATCAGAAATAATTAAATATACATTTGGTTTTCTGCTATTAAAGTAATATGCATAAACACACGAAAAATAAGAATAGTACATATTATAGCAGCGTTGTATGTACCTATAAATAAAATGGAAAATGTATGAAATCAGTGATTGTGTGCATGACAGAGGATTTAAAAAAACACCGTTTTAAGCGTCTTCCAAGGATTTAAAAACCGGAGAAACTCGATTGTATATTTTCAACATCAGGTGCGTTTCTAAGGTTATTTCTGAAAAACATGTCCGCCGTGAGGAAAAAATATGTTTATATTCGGAAAACGAGCGTTCTACATCTAGTGATGTTATATTCGCATACTCAAAATACTTTTTTAAACAACTTAACGCATCTGTAAACGTGGCCTCACAAATACGTGTTAAGGTGTCAAAATCTGCATTTCTGTCTAAAACACTTTCAAATTTAATTAGAACACTTTCACTTTTTGCGTCTTCTACAGCACACAGTTGTGCGTGAACATCTTTAACGATTTGCAGTGATTCCTCTAACGAAAGCGACGAATTTTCTAATTTTGTTATGGCTTCTTCTAGTCCCAAGTAATTCTCACGAATACTTTGTAAATCCATTTTAATCTGGGCATCTTGAAATTTTTTCTGGCTTGTATTGATATCTGCACCTTCTTTCGGATCGAATGATGAAACAACGTCCTCAATTTTTTCAAAATGTTGATGATGTAAATCCCCGCCCGCAACTATGTACCCCAACGTGTCAGAATCGGCTGTGGTGGCTCAGGAGTATGGGGACACAATTCGCGAAATTTCCGAATACGTTTTGGAGATTTCAGGAAGACTGCCTTTGTACTCGATATTAAAGCATCTACCTCTGGATAACATCTACGAACCTGTTCTGCAACAAGGTGTAGAGCATGGAGTTTACGAGTAATATGAAACAAGTTAGGACAATATTTTCTAAGAGACCGGCCTACAGAACACATGGTTGCGGCATCATCGGTCATAAACATTAATACTTGGTCTTTCGAAAGTTTAAATTTTTTCAAAGTATCTAATAGCACCTCTGAAATTTTTTCGGCATTACATTGTTCTAGTCGTCTGGATGCTAATAAAATTGAAGACGTTGGTTGATGTGGTTCCATATTACGCGCCATCACATTATCTACAGATTGTTTTTTGCTGTCAGTTGTTTCGTCCACGCATAACCTCAGTTTCTTATTTTTCAGTTCGGCTTTGATTTTATTTTCAACCTGTTTACGCACCGATGATAAATTCCCTCGTAACGTTGTCGTGCTCGGTAATGTTTGATTCGCGTATTTATTGCAAAACGAAATAAATTAATCATTAGTTACTTAACAAGGTAAACGGCAGTGTACACACAATCATAGTTACACATAGTTCATGTATAAAGTGTTGTCGATTAATTTTGTTTTTATTGTGCTTCGAACTGCTTACGTGTTCTTTACAATGTGTTTTTGACCAACACATTAGATATGTATTGCACACACTAAACATTTAATTTTTGAGCCATCGTATATTAAGTCCGGGAAATCCATAATAAACTTTTTGTACTCGCTTATCAAAACCTGTCATTTCACGATTCGATTTGCGTGCGTAAAAAGTCACTTTAAACACGAGTGCGTAAAAGTAAAGTTGGTACTTCCTGGAACTTGATTAATTTAGTGACATTTTAAAATCATAAATCCCTAACCTTAATAATATGCTACCCAGTTCGTTGTTTTTCTATGAAAATAAAAAGAAATGAAATAGAAATTGTTATATTTGGAAGGTATGTAATTCGATGTCAGAACAGCAACAAATATTATTTTTTAAATTTCTAGAAAACTAAAAAAAAATTGTCACAAGTGGGATTCGCACCCACGCCCTCAGAGTGGACCAGAACGCTCGAGAACCCGCATAACAGGCAAGGTAAACCTTGAGTCTGGCGCCTTAGACCCCTCGGCCATCCTGGCAGATACAAGTAATATTGTTAAAAATACTTATAAATATAAAAATTTTGAAATTATATTTATATTTTATATAAATTTATTATTGTTTATAGTTCTCGTACAAAAAATATTGTGCAAACTTCGTGCGTGAAACATTTCGCGAATTCGTGTCCATAAAGCGCTCGCCTACGGCTCGCGCTTTAAACTGGTCACTCATTCGCGAAATATGATTTCACGCACTTGGTTTGTAAATAACTACATTTACTTCGTCTGACAACGGTCGTTTTCTCGATTTATGTGTCGACGACATTTTATTACGTATGCTTACACTTACATGAAGTCTAAGCAAGTTCCAAACACATACTGAACGCTTTATATTAGTTCTGATGCAATACAATAATCCTCACATCGGCGCACATGGCGCGCACGGAAATTGGTCTGGTCTACTCATTACTCAACATATTAAATCCAATCACAGTTCTGAGTATCCATTACTCAACACTTTAGAACCAATCACAGATCTGAATTTCTCATTATCCAACACTTCGATCATGTTTACCGCGCGCTCTAAGTGTGTTGTGGAACTGTGACGCACACGTGTCAAATTTATTAAAAATTGCATTTCACGTCGTTTACGTTTACAATTATTATGGTGCTCTAATTTGTATAATCATAAGTGAAAAGTATGGACTCTGATGGAGAAGCAGATGAAATTTGCACTCCTTCTGAGATAGTAGAGGCAGCGAAAGTACATTATTTGAATTTGTTGCCCGAAAAATCTAGAATAAAATACGAAGCTTTCATGGAATGGCGAATACGGAAAAATGTAAACTCTTTTCCGAGAATGTTCTCATTGAGTATTTTGGAAAACTTTCTGATAAATACAAGTCGTCGTCATTATGGTCGACTTATTCTATGTTGACAAGTACGCTCACGATTAATAATGATATAAACATAGAAAATTTATTGCAAACTAAGAGCACTTTTGAAACGGAAATCGGAAGGGTATCAGGCAAAGATAGCCAGAACATTTACTGCAGATCAAGTGAAAAAATTTATAAATGAAGAGCCCAACGATGTTTATCTAGCAACTAAGGTGGGAAATTTTAAATTTTTAAGTTCGAATTGTCGGGATATGCAACTCAACACACTTTTGTGCAATTTTGTTTCATGATCCTCAAAATTTTGTAAAACGTGTTAGCATACCATCATCTTCATTCGTTCAATCAAATAATATGAATTTTAAAAAGAATTCTAATTCAATTCCTTCAAAAAATTTAACAAATTGTTCAAATGTCACCATTAACTTCAATAATAATAAATTATGTAATATTTAAACAAATTGTTAATATTAGTGTTTTCATTTAATGAAGATATAACATAAATTTTACAAAATATCATTTCAAGGTCGTAGAAAAAGTATACTATTCTATTCGCAAGGAATGGTTATTACTCACTCAAATGATTTACAACACTCACCTTCGGCTCGTGTTGCTTCATTATCGTGTGTAATAACCTTCATTACTAACTCATTAAATAATATACTATTTGGGGTGAATAGGGTTGATATAATTATGTAAAGTTTTTAATTGTCTATCTGAGCCATTAGAGCAATCTAATATGTCGTCCACATACTTAAACTAATAGACACAATTACTAAATAAACGATGAGTATTTATTTTAATTTCTAAGTTGTTCACGAAAATAAGGGGCTTAAACAAAATATTTTTTTTAACTTTAAACCTGTTAAAGTCAAGGAATAGGTTGAGTATTCAGTCCAATTGTCTCTAGCGCTTAGGGAAAAAGCTATACCAAATTTTATTTAAAAAGAAGGAACCGTTGCGAAAATACTTAGGGGGTTTCCATGATTTTTACTAACACTGTATATAGTTTCTATTTAATTATTTTAATACGTTTCAAATCGTAATTTCTTATGTAAATATTAAATACACTTTTAAATACTTTAAGGACAGCGTTGTTGTGTTTCCTTTTGCTTAATAAGTCGTAGTTTAAGAATATCCATTTCAGCATATTACACAACATCTTCTGGCCTCATTATAACATTAGTTAATATTTCGAATCATTTACATTATAGTTAGGACGCCACAGCTAGTCCGAAACGAATCAACACAAGTCACACGCGTCCATTTTTTAACAATTTGACGCTCCCACGTAGTAAATACATCAATCAAACTAGCGTTCTTTTAATAATCTAAAATAATGCTTTGAGTTACATATTCTAAATAACAAAAATGATAATGAAAACATATATAATATAATAGTTTACAAAACTATATTTAAGCCCGTATTGATATACGGAAGCGAAAGTTGGACATTGACGAAACGAATGGAAAACAAAATCCAAGCAATGGAGATGAGGTTTTTAAGAGGAATAATGGGAATTACAAAGAGAGACAGAGTAAGAAATAGCAAAATAAGGGAAGAACTTAAAGTACGGACGCTGAAGGATGAAATGCAACGAAGTCAACTAAGATGATTTGGACACTTGGCAAGAATGGGAGAGGAGAGAACAATAAGAAAAGTATGGCAAGCAAGAAGATATCAGAGAAGACCAAGAGGTAGACCTAGGAATTCGTGGGATAGTCAAGTGGAAGACATATTGAGAGCCAAGGGAATGTCAGGGAGAGAGGCGAAAAGAATGGCACTCAACAAGAAAGAATGGACAAGGATGTCCATTCTTTCTTCCATATGTGTTGTACAATGTACAACACATATTTTCACACCTTGTTATCTATTTTTTGGAATACTAAGGCATGATTTATTATTATTACTAGAATGTATCTTTGAATAATTTAAACCATAGCAACTTAATTACTTGACATTTATATCCTGTCATTCATATTTTGTATTCTCTTGAAAAAGGCGTATACAGCCGAAACATGTAGAGTTTTTTAAATACATATATTTTGAAGTAATATACAGACCTTTAATCGCCTACTGATTAGGTTTACCATATATATATATATATATATATATATATATATATATATATATATATATATATATATACATAAATATAATATTTTCGTGACCTTGGTATGATAAGGTAAACTTAATAAGTCGGCGATTAAAGTTCTGGTTCATTACTTCTAAGTATATATATTTAAAACAACCCGGGGTTGTTTTAAATATATATACTTTGAAGTAATGAACCAGACCTTTAATCGCCGACTTATTAATTATTATATATATATAATATAATTACTTCCTAATACAAAATCGAATAATATTTCCGTGGGTATATATAGATTGCTTACAATAATCATTTGTCTAATTGATGGTAACTAACTCTCAGCTTCCTGTAATTTTAACTGAACAAGAAAATATTACTTATTATTATTATTATACGAAGAGCCAGTTTAATGTGTGTTATCGTTTGTTTTCTACCCAGTTTCTTTTATCTTATTCCAGATGGATAATTTCCGTCAAAATCACAGTCTATTTTTTTAAATTCAAATACTGTCATTCAATGCTCCTCGCATCCCTTACCTTTCTCCACAAGGGTTGACTATAATTTCTATAGATTAATCCGTCCTTATTTTCCCTGTATACGTGCCCTAGTAATTTTAGTTTTCTCTCTCTCGTAATATTCTATAGTACTCATGCTACTCTACCGGTTTAATAGCGGCTGTTTTCCCAATATATTGTTTTTCTTTCTATTTTCAAGAGCTTCGCTTTTCTCCATTTTTAATAATAGCCATGATATGCATTCATATGCAAATGCTGGTATTTTGCGGTTTAGAAATGCGTTTTTAAGTTTCTCGTTTTGTTTGTAATTTCATATATTTTTGCATTAGTTGTTCTATTTCAATGAATTATTACTTTTAAACTTAATTGACGGTTAACTTGTATTTATGTTGCATTCCTTACTTTCTAATGTTATGCTCTGCGTATTTTACTTAATTTACATGTGTTTTCATAAAGATAATTTGTATTTTTTTTGTTATACACATACGACTTCTACATCAGCCATTATTAACACATTACACGCAAACTAAAACTATTATCAGTTCTGAACTTCATACTCACTAATATTTTAATAGAGGACAACTATGTAATTCTAACTGGTCATTTAAAATTGTATCCAACTTTCACTTTCATATCAGAACCAAATTATAAATTTCGGCTTGTCATTGGCCGGAACCAAGTTTGTCTGCCTACAAAGCTTTCCAATATTTGGGCATTATAAAAGACCAGCTCCTTTTTGAAATGCACCGCAATCACGAGAGGCGTTCGTGCCATCTCTGAAAATTAGCCTTACATCTCGTTGCCTGGTTTCTAGTCGGTTTAATGCTTTTCATTCACCAAATTGGAGAGAGATCATATCCAGCTGCTGGATACACTTAATAATCGTTTTATGTATTTTCGCTTCCCATCTCTTGAGGCGGTTAGTTTCTAACAGCCCTTCTAAGGCCATCGTTGTTTGCAAGAAGATATTGTGAGAAATTAGCTCTTGTCTTGCAGTTTAGTAGCCATGTAGTGGCCGGTGAGTATAAGTTTCTTGTTTTTCCTTCACTAGCTGTGATCACCTCTCTCCTAATGTGCGCAAGAGCGATTCCATGGGTAGGGTATGGATTTTGGACTGACGTAGCCGTTCCGATATTTTTTGGTTCCTCTTGCAGATGCGATAAGAAAGGCTAACACTCTAATTAATCGTCAGCGTCACACGGAATAAAAATCTTTATCAATTTTGGCACCCATATAAGTGTATCTATTAATGAGTTTTTTTTTTGTTATATATTAAAATATTTAGGGTCATTCAATTTTGCTGGTATAAATTTGCCATTTTGCCAATTTTATTAATATCATTGCGTAAGATTTATTTCTACATATGTCGTGTGGAATCATAAAATTTATTTAGAATTAATTTTGATAATACAATTTCTGTATCTATCATCAGTAAAATTACTGAAAAATTCATTTTTTTATTATAATTAAAGTATTTCTGCATATATAATGTGGACAAATCTTAATAGATTTATTTTGGTATAAATTTTAATACATTGAAATTTTCGTAATTCTTTAAGTAAGTGTGCGTGTTATACAAGATGTCCTGTATCGTTATGTTCAAATTTTAGGAGTGTAAAGTAGATTTCATTTCAAGTAACAAAAACGCAAAACTTGTATATCCATTTTTATTTGTTTCAAAGTTATAGATCTATGAATGTGATTGTCAGATCATGAAAAAAAATGTAATCCTAAAGTTAATACAAACTGATTTTATTTAAAAAAAAGTTATACGATTCAATAACAGGCCTGTGATTGTTAACGTCGCATAATAAAATGTTATTCTAAAATAAATAAACACGTGCATACAGTAATTTCTTGGAGATTTACAAAAAAGAGCACTGGAAATTGATTTATGATAAAGAAAGTTCTTACTTATTTCGTAAGTGCTGAACCATGAATATTATACAATAAACAAATGTTCAGACGACTGTTAACGTTGCATTCTTTAATACAGGATTACATTACCTTTCAGTTCATATAACAGCTTATTAGTGAGTGGACACGTTTTCTTTATACAAAATGATTTACCGATTTTCTTCTCAAGAGTATGTGGACATGCATTTTGTGTATGGCTACGGTAACGGCAGTGCACGTCAAGCAGTTATTGAATACCGACATCGGTTTCCCGATAGGCGCATTCCTCATTACAGAACGTTTCTGGATGAACAGAGACAATTTCGGGAATCGGATTGCGTGATTATCTTTTCGACCCAGGAGTAAATTTGCCAGCAGACTTAGAGGAAGAAGCAGCAGCTATCGTTACAAGGGATCCAACTCTCAGTGTACGTCGAATCGGGAGTCCCACGAACGACAATTTGGCGAATTTTAAAAAGTGAGGGCTTATATCCATATCACATCGCAAGGGACACGGTTTGCTTGAGACAGACCACTTAGCTCGTCTAATTTATTCTACCTGGATATTAAGATAGTCACGACTTCATTTTAATTTCCGCAGAACAATTCTCTGGACAGATGAATCTACGTTCACGAGAAGTGGTGTTACAAATCTGAGACACCTGCACAGGTGGTCATCAGAAAATCCCAAAGCTATACGCCCATCTAAATTTCAACATGAATTTTCTATTAACGTTTGGGCGGCTTTAATCGGTGACTTGTTGATTGGTCCTGTCGTTCTTCCTGGGAGGTTAAATGCGGACAATTACCTTCAATTTCTTATTGACGAACTGCCAGGACTTTTAGAGGATGTCCCACTGAATGTTCGACGAGACATGTGGTTTTACATGGATGGGGCACCACCAGATTTCGGAATTGCTGTCCGAAATTGGGTTAACGTCAATTATCTAAGATGGATTGGTCGAGGTGGTCCTGTTGCATGGTCACCCAGATCACCGGATCTTTATCCCCTTGACTTTTATTTATGGGGGTACATGAAAAATTAAGTCTAAATTTAGTCTATGCGAAAGTTTCAAACACAATATTGTTGGATCGTATTCACTCGACAAAATAAGTATGAAATTCGGATAAGTACTTCTGATGGCTTACGGGCACAAGCCTGCATTCAACAAGGAGGTGGACATTTTGAAAATATTATTAATTGAACTTTTTTAAATAAAATCAGTTTTTATTGACTTTAGGATTACATTTTTTTTCATGATGTGACAATCACATTCATAAATCTGTAACTTTGACACAAATAAAACTGGATATACAAGTTTTGTGTTTTTGTTACTTGAAATGAAGTCTACTTTACACTCCTAAAATTTGAACATAACGATACGGGACACTTGTAGGTATATTAAAATATTTAGTGTCACTGAATTTAGCTGGTATAAATTTGGCATTTTGTTTTTTTTTTGTTCGTAGTGGAAAAATTGTAACCGATTTAATAGTCAATTTTATTATAATCATTGCGCAAGATTTATTTCTAGATATACTGTAACATACTGGAAACATCAAATTTATTTAGTATTAATTTAGATAATAGAATTTCTGTATTTATCATCAGTAAAATTACTGAACAATTCATTTTTTTATTATAATTAAAATAATTCTACATATACAGTGTGAACCAATCTTAATAGATTTATTTTGGTATAAATTTTTATGCATTGAAATTTTCGTAATTCATTAAGTAGTTGTGTGTGTTATATAAGGAATTATTGCATATACAGTGTGTGTAAATATTGATGTAAGGTTTATGAAAGATCTTTGATAAATTATTGATGCAATTCGTAGATTAAGATTCTTAATTAAGTTAATGGTTTTCCATATTGGTCAAATTATTTCAAACGTTGACCTCCAGTTTTTTATATATACCATCTGTTGATCTTATTATTTTGGTAACTTATCTAAACCACATGCTTTTATGTGCATATAATTTAACTGCACATTTATTCCAATTTTATTATCTGCACTTTAAATTATTTAATTCATATATTATACTGTGTGAGTCTTTTACTCATGACCAGCACTTATTTTGTTATTAAATTATATATCATTATTTTACTATTATTATCGTTTATTATTATCATATTTAACTATTTTTTTTATTCATTAACTTTTAATTTGTTTTTTAATCATTCAACTATATTTTATTGTGACGTGGTTAACCAAGTTTGGTATAACCTTTTGATTGTGACATTCTGGATACGTTATCCTTCTGTTTATCTATATTTGTTCTGGATTACAATAAATCCTTAATGTTACTGTTTTGATTTGATTGTTTTATTTGGTTCAACAACGATATACGTAATTTCCTGGATTTATGCAATTTACTACGGCAAATTTTGTGTTCTCTGTTACGGCTAAAGGCATAAGATGGTGGCGACTTTTTAGATATAAGAACTCCCACCTCCACACGCCTCTAAACTGAGCTGGTCTTTAGCCGAAAGATCTCCGGGGCAATCATGGATTGAGATAAATTGGGTAAGTTCATGAGTAAAGGTATTACATAAGCAGACGCAAGACTAGTGATCGTGGGGGCACATAGCACTGTGTAATTAAATATGTATAAATTTAAAATAAAAATTTTATACCATGCGTCTCTTTATTTTATGGTCACACCTCGTATAATTCAAAAATATTTGAACAAAATTAAAATTAGAGGCAAGGTTTGCACCCTCGCCTAACATTATTTGAAATTAAGCTTATTACAAACGGGAGCTTTGCTGGTTATCGGGATGTGGATGTGCCGTGCTAATAATAATGAAATTATTCTAAGATAATAAAATAATTAGTAGTGCTGGTGAAGTTTCATCAAAGTTCCAGGACGTGTGTGATAATGGTTAACTAAATAAATATACAACAACTTACTTACTAAATAAAACACAGGAACGTTGTCCTTAAAGTTTGTATTTATATTTACATAAGAAGAAATTGAAATTCGTATATTTAAAAGTAATAATCAAAGTAATATATACACGAGGAGCGGTAAATACGTAATTAAAAATGAACACAAAATACACTGAAACGAACGTTTAATTGAGCAGTAAATTAAGGCTTAATTGAATACGATTAATATAAAATAATCTCTGTATCGAACAATACAGAGTTACCTTTGATTTGCGGCGATGGGCGGCCACGCGGTGCGTTATATACCTGGACAGATATGCAGAGCGATGTTTGACCGGAGGAAGAAGAAATTAATTAGTTAAATTAATATGGATTCGCTTAAAAGAATAATATATATAGATCAATACAGATTACCTTAGAAGCGAGAGACACCGGGCGGCGTGGCATCGTGAACTTGAACAGCACGATGAGTTGTTTAACTCACGAAGGTTCTAAAGAGAAGATCGCTTATAGTTTTGTGTCGATAGAACACTGGTTTTAGAAAACGGTCTGTTTTATGACCTAAGTCGAAGGGAGGGTCGATATCTTGAATAATAGTTAATCAGAAGCGCGACCTGAAGAGTTGTTCTATCGATGGCATAAATATTATTAAAATAACCCTTGTGAAATAAGCTTTCTAATGATATGAAACACCATATATAAAAGAAGATGTATGTAATTAAATTAAAACAATTTAAAATGAAATGTATATAGAAATTCCACAGTAATGTTAGGGTTGCTGACGGTCAGGTAGAAAACGAAGGGTCTCGGTCAGGATATAACAAAGGAAATGCTTTCTCTTTAGACACGAGTACATACAAGAAAAATGTCTTAAGTTAAATCGAGATATTTAAAGAAGAATATTATTTAAAAATAAATTAAAATATTCTTATATGCGGAGCGTAACAAGCTGAATTATTAAAACAAAAGCAAGTTTCATATATTACAACACAGTTTAAGTAATCAGAGCTGCAAAATGAATTCAAAGTTACGATGTTAGATGTAGGCATAGACCGTAAAAAAGTTATAAATGGTTGGGGTTTCACTTTAATTTCCTAAAAACATACACGCATCGAGAAAATAAAGACGTCCCTACTTTCTCAAAACACACTAACAGGATTTATTACTGAAATAAAATAATAACTACGTCTCCTCAGTAATATTTTTGAGTAATATCTTCCAGCGCGAAACGCCTACATCTTTAAAATAACAACAGCCACTTTCATTTCTACATTTCCTTATCTTTTCTCTCTTTCTTTCTCCCTTTATTCCCGCGAGTTTAATTCACGCATCATCACATCCAGAGCCGCCTTTACATAACACCTACCTACATTTCAGATGTACTGGATATCTCTTCAAAAATAGAGGCACCGAAACTGCACGGTAGTATGAACAGCTTGCTGAAATATCAGCAGATTGTATATACGAGGGCAGTTCATTTATGATGGAAACAAACGCTGTACATGGCGCGCATGTATGTTTAGAAGGTCGCGGCTTGAGTATGTGATAGCTGAGTCCCTTGCGAACAGTGTAGCATAGTTTTTGTCGCGAACGCATGTTTTACGCGCGTGCTACGACCATGAGTGAACGTCAAGTGCCAACCGCCGTTGCGCAACGTATTGTCATTCGTTTTTTTAGTGAGGGAAGGCGTTAAAAACACGGAAATTTTTCGGCGATTGCAAAATCAGATCGGTAGTGAGTGCCTGAGTAGGTCTGCTGTGTTTAAATAGGCCAAAGCGTTCAAGGATGGCCGCGAAACCGTCGAGGATGAGCCGCATGATCGTCGACCGCGAACCAGTATCACACCAGACAACATTTGCTGCGTAGAACAATTCATTTTGGAGGACCGTAGGATGAATGTTCGAGAGATTTCAGCTGAACTTGGCATCAGTATTGGTAGTGTAAAGTCTATCATCCACGAACACCTTCAATATCGCAAAATAACAGCGCAATGGGTTCCCAAACTGTTGAACTTCGAGCATAAATTCACGCGGTTGGAAGTTTGTCGCCGCTGCTGACGCGATACGAGGCGGAGGGGGACGGTTTTTTAACGCGAATCTTCACTACAGTCGAGACATGAGTACACTATTACACTCCCGAAAGCAAGGTGTCGTCTAAAGAGTGGAGGAAGAAGGAGGAAGGGGCGCCTGTCAAAGCGAAGACAACCAGTTCCGCGGGTAAGGTTATGTGCACTGTGTTCTGGGACCGGCGGGGCGTGCTGTACGTCGACTTCCTGCGCACACAGCGTTCCATCAATGCTGCATACTACTCTAACCTTCTGAAAACACACGTGAAACCCGCTTATCGCTCGAAACGGAGGAGCATTCCAGCGCGATGTGCGATTCTTCTCCAGGATAACGCGCGCCCTCATACCGCGCGTCTCACGCACGATACAATATCGGAATTGGGGTGGGACGTACTGGAATACCCCCCTTACAGTCCGGATTTATCAGCCTGCGACTACCATATGTTTGGACCACTGAAAGAAGCCCTCGGAGGTCAAAGATTCAACACCGACGACGAGGTAGAGGAGTTCGTGCGCACATGGCTGTCCGAGTTGCCCAAGGAAATCTTCGATACCGGCATCAAAAAGCTTCCGGAGAGGTGGAAAAAATGTGTAACCAGTGAGGGGAAGTACCTAGAAAAACTGTAAATTTTTGGAAATTTTTTCGATAATAAATAAACGTGTCAGAGCATTTGTCTCGATCATATTTGAACCGCCCTCGTATATACGTATTTATAAGATGCAATAAGCAACCAGTTTGAGATTTACTAGCATATATCTACTGACGAACACAACCAGAGTTGTTAAAAGCGGTGTTATCATTATCGTAGTAGTCGTCACCGTTAACAGGTTCTCTTTCTATAGCCACGAAAGTCTACTCTCATTTCCAGCATATAATTTTGTAATGGGATGCGCCTCCATTAAAATCGAACACGAATTGAGATGAGTTTAAACACATGGAAATCCTCTTCGTATGCATTAATGTTGCATAGCGCCGGTGAGCGATGCAAGCGACCGCAAAATTTGCCGACTAAATGCGTCGCCACCTATGGGCTTGCATGTGAATTATGCATTGGTTCACCACCTGTTCACTAGGCTACTATTTGTATTCATAATTAAATAATTTGCATTGCAATAGGGATTGGCTTCAGGCTGCAATTGTGGTAATGTGATTACTAGTCTTGAGGTTAATTTATTAAATGCAATTACAAATTAACTTTACAGTAAAACGTTCGGGTATATATTTTATGGTGAAAATAAGAATTTTAAGGAAATATTTGGGGAAATTTTTATTATATATTATATTATTATATTATATTATCTACCTATCTTTTATTTTTCAATATATAATATAGTATATTAAGATACAAGTTTCATAAGACATGATTTTTGCGCAAGGTTTAGAAAATGAGCCGTAGGCTAGTTTTCTAATGAACGAGTGCGCAAAAATGTCTTATGAAACGTTTATTTTATACTATTGTTTTCTATTCCGTCTTTTAAATATTAAAAATTGTTTAAAATAATAGTGTCCAATGTGTCCAAACACTTAATAGATTTAATTCTTACACACACTAAATTCAAATCTAAGTTCTCCGTTAAAAATTCCAAGGAATTAATTAACAACATTTCAAACTTGCAATTACCAAACAAATGTAAACTCATTTCTTTTGATGTCTCGAATTTGTTCACTAGTATCCCACCCCAGGAGGTAATAGATTTAATTACTTTACAACTAGAACGTAGAAACACGAACATTGTCACAAAGACCGAAATTTTACAGCTCTTAGAAACGTGCCTGGAACAAAATTATTTTCAATTTAAAAATAAATTTTATAAACAAACAGAGGGTCTAGCAATGGGAAACCCACTAAGCCCCTTATTAGCGGAAATTTTCATGAATAATTTAGCAACTATAATTAGTACACATCCCTTGTTTGGTAATTGTGTATAATGGTTTAGGTATATTGATGACATATTAATTTGCTTTAACGGTTCAGATAGACAATTAAAAACTTTACATAATTATATCAACACTATTCACCCCAAAATATAAATTTTACTATAGAAACAGAAATAAATAAAAGCATTAATTTTCTAGATTTAACTATATCACACAAAACTAATAAACATGAGTTCGCTATATACCATAAACCAACACATACAAATACCACAATACACGCTAATTCTTTTCATCTTATAACACACAAATTATCAGCATACCAATCAATGGTATATAGATTAATTCATATACCTATGAGTAAAAGTAATTTCGACCTTGAACTAAATAGAATATACACAATAGCATTAAACAATGGTTACTCTATAAATATTGTCTATAACATCCTAAATAGCCAACAAAAATCTAAAACCCTTTCCTCAGTTTATCCAAAATTAAAATACGAGATAATTAATTCCTATAATTCAATCACTTACTTAGGAAAAATTTCGGAAAAAATTGGTACTTTCATTAAAAAACTTAATAACGAACATATATCATTTAAAACAGACAATACTATACAGAACATTATTAAAAACAACAAAGATAAAATAGACAAAGAATCAAACTCTGGTGTATATAAGTTAACATGCGAAGATTGTAATAAGGTATACATAGGACAAACGGGGAGGACATTCAAAATTAGGATGAAAGAACACGAGAGAAGCCATAAAGAAAAGAAAACAGATTCAACTTTCGCAAGTCATTGTATAGATATCAATCATAGATTTATTATAGATTTCAAAATTTTACACATTCAAGAAAAAAGTAAAAAAACTTAACCTGTTAGAAAACTTAGAAATTAATAGATACAATAGTTTAGGATTAGCTTTAAATGACCAACTGGATTTAAACAACTCTCCTCTACTAAATTTAAGATTGTAAAAATTTTTCCACCACCATTTCCCCAATAATTTTCACATAAATATTCAAACATGTATTGTACATATTCAGTATTTCATCCACCTGATGAAGCCATTGTATGGCGAAACAATATTGTAGTGGTATTTACCATAATAGTATATTAAAAAATGAGTTTCATAAGGCACCATTTTGCCGCACGAGATCAGTTTAGAAAACGAGCCGCTTGCGGCGAGTTTTCTAAAGAGCGAGTGCGGCAAAAGGCCTTATGAAACGAGTTTTTTATACTATTTTTTCTATTTTGCGTTTTTTACATTAATAAATTGCTTAAATTGGAATTATTTAATTTGAAAGTTCAGAGTTTAATTTTTATATAAAGCATTCAGTTGGTCACATTGATACTTGACATTTTCAAATTTAAATCTTGCTATCCGCGAAGTATATTATATTACATATCATTTATTAATTTTCGTTAACATTACTTGATATTTCATTTAAAAATATAAACATGAGTGACATAGAAACATATATATGTTGTTGTCAATTGTATACAACATACGTTGTTTGTGTAAAATATGAACATATATCATATCTGTCAAATGTACATAAATTCTTAAAATCATATGACAGCAATGATATTTATTTCTGTATTCGAACAACGCCAACATTGAAAAATGAAAAAAAGTGTATCGAAATAGAGCTCATTTCGATACTGTTTTTGGTTTCATAATGAGTTCATTTCGAACGCAAAATAGAAAAAAGAATTTTTGAAACTAGAAATTTAATTACTTATTTCTTAGGTTAAAATAATAGTCATGTTCAATACGAATATTTTAGATATTTTATTTTTTGACGTTGGTTACACTTATAATTTGAACATTTAAAATGTTTGAAATATTGTTATGTGTTTTTAAATTTAAATCTTAGACTAACTTATGTAACTATCTAACATAAAAATGGACGAAATAAGTAATTGCACGCCGCCAGAGCTTCGGAAAATTGCAGAAAACAATTTGGAAAATCTTCTGCCCAAAAAATCTCGACACATTTATAAAAAGGAATATAAATAGCAATGTATAACTTGCTATAAAGAAAATAACATCGTGACTATTACAGAAAACATTATGATTCCCTATTTTGACAAAGAAAGTAAAACAAAAAAGACGTCTTCCTCCTGGTCCAAATATTCGATGTTAAAATTTTGTTTGAATATTTATAAAAATACAGATATCTCAAAATTTTCTAAACTAATAGCATATTTAAAAAGATTGTCTGAAGGCTATGTGCCTAAGAAATCGAAGATTTTAGAAATAGAGCACATTAACCGATTTGTAATAGAACCCGATGATAAAACATATTTAGCAATGAAAGTAAGTAATAAAAACATAATTAGAGTAGTATTTTACTAATTTTGTACATTATTTTGTTATAATATAATAGTCATATTAAAATTATGTTAGGTCATTCTTATAATGGGCTTTAATGAAGCTTGCCGTCGTGAAGAAATAACAAACATGATTATAGATGATATACAGTTTAAAAATGATGTTATAATGATTGATGTCCTAAAAACTAAAACTTATGTTCCTAGACAATTATTATAACTCAAAGGATTGATTGATTTGGTGAAAAAATATTATCATCTTCGTCTCAGTCATGTTACACATAGGCGTTTTTCCTGCAATATAGAAATGGCTTGTATGTAAATATTCCAATAGGTATTAATACAATAGGATAAGTACCAAAAAGTATTTCTACTTACTTGAAATTGCCTAATCCTGAACTCTTCATTGGACATTGCTTTAGACGATCCAGTGTAGCACATTTGGCTAATACTGGAGGAGATTTAATTACACAATTACACAATGACACAAACAATTAAGCGCCATGGAAGATGGAAATCTTCCACTGTGGTTGAAGGTTGCATTTATAATTCCATCAAGAAAAAATTAGACGTTGCTGAAATACTATCTAACATTGCACCTAATACGTCTACTAAAATCACAGAGAATCCATCAACTTCTAATTCAATGCACAGTGATTTATTAGTTAATGTGAATCAGCAGGGAATCAAACAAGATATAGTGTGTTCCTAGAATCTGCCTGGAATATCTATTAATGCCCAGAAATCTTCTAGTATTACAGTAAACGTCTATAATAATTACAGTATTCACAATGATAAGTAATCTCAATAGAAGTATTTATAGCGTCTAGCTTTGTTAACGAATTTATAGATACATTCCTTTAGCAAGAGTCTGTCGAACGCGTTTTATTATGTATAATTAGTACTAATAAAGTTTTAGCAAATGTCTCTACTATTCTCTCTATAATTTTTATTTACATTTTTATCACTGCCAAACGTTCATATCTAACCATATCTAACTTTTAAAACGATTTAACTCTATGATTTAGTTACTTGTAGGAACTTGTGACCAAATTGGAAAAAAAAATTAGAGTGTGGTAAAGTAATACATTACGATACTGTGTAACCAAGCTACAGGGTATCGTAATTTAGCACTTTACGACACCGGAATAGAAAAATATCATTTATTTACCCAACAGAGACTATTTGCAATATATAATATAAATATAGATGTAAATGTATGCACATAAATACACAATAGACAAAAAAAAAACAAAAAAACATAAGTAACCAAAATTAAAGTTGTTGCATAATATAAAATTTAACTAAAGCGAAAATATCCAAAAATATAAAAAGCGGATATAAGTCAACTTTCGGAAAGGTATCTCTGATATATTTACAGATTCTGTGGAGACCATATGCTATACAATAAGGATATGTTTCCTTTAATAGCCTGCCTCATTTTAACATATATGCAACACTATCACTGACAAATAAAAGTATTTCTTTTTGGTACTTGTCGTCTGAACGAAGCATATGGTGAATATTCTTGTAAATGGTTTTAGCTACTGTTTCCGCATCAACTGTATTTATAACTTTTGTTGCTATTACATACGCGTTATATGGAATAGTTGGTTGTAGTACACCAACTACAACATTTAGCACACAGCGTCGTAATATATCGACAGTTTCGTCGGCACAAATCATCTTTGTATGATATGTTGAATGCTTTGCCGTATGATTTGCTTTGTAATTTGTAGACAGCAATGTTTACATCCCCACTTACTTTGCAATTATATACATACTATTTTGATTTTTGTAAATATTTCATATAAAAGCCGAAAAACTCCAATAATTTATCAATTGTTATATATATATATATATATATATATATATATACCTTTGCTTTCTATTTCCTGAGATATTTATTTAATGCATTACATATTATGGGCAGTTTTCTTTATAAATCACTCTTTTGTAACGTTTAAATTTCAAAATCTTTATATACAGAGTGATCATATTTTTTAGTAAAATATTTATTTGTCTTGTGTTTGCTATTGAATACTATTTATATGGTCCATCGTAATTTCGGCCTCTCGTGTCCGGTCCCTATTAATTACAAACCGTTGCCATCAGGAATTCTTTAGTATAAACTGTGAACGCTCGTATTGGATATCTTTGTATGATATATTGTATGCTCTGCCGTTCAGCACTACAATCACATCTGGCCGAGGAGTTCATACTCCATTTGAACAAAGATTCAACACTTCTACCACAATTTGTCCTAATTATGTTCAGAGTGGACCAAATTTTACGGCGTTCTCCAAAACCTGAGGAACTAATTGATAAGCAAGGCATCTTGGATTGCTCTAAAGTAGCATTACAGTCAAATTCCTTCCATATTTCTGAACAACGATCTTGCAAATTAAATCCATTATCATACATGATTTGTGGAGGGTGTCGGGAGCTGTCTCTATTGATTATAGGAATGCTTTGTGAACAGCAAGCTCAAGAATTGCTGTTATTTTAGTAAACTCTCGTATGAGAGCGGATTCCTGCTGTAGAGAAGGAGGTGAAATATGGTTAAGTATGGGTAACCAAAAATTTGGTGTGTTTCTAAGTGTTCCTGTGATAAATCGCATTGTCTGATTAAGCTGGACATCAATAAGTCTGGTGTAGACACTGTTAATCCATACTGCAACATGGTACACTGCCACGGGGTACACAAGTCTAAGAGCAGAGGTTCTCAGTGTTGAGGGTGACGAATCCCATGTTGCCCCGCAAAGTTTATGGATGATATTATTCCTCGTTATGATCTTGGCAACTGGTCTAGATAAATGTTCTCTGAAGCTCAGCGTTCTATCCAAGAATATCCCAAAATATTTAGGGTATTTCTTACATGACAGCAACCTGCCTTTAAAATAGCCTTCATAGACATTGGTTGACATTATTCAATCAACAGTACTGGATCTTCTACGCTCTGTTTTAATAACTTCTATAATATGGCAAGAGTGTGAAAATATTTCTTCATTGGTGCATACTGACGATTTTGTAGTAAGATGAAACATGTCTGCGTACCTGGAGAGATACTTTCACACATATATGAACGTGTATTATGTCCTCACACCCGATTTTCAATAATATTTTATATTATTAACAAAGTTTTGTTTTATATAAATTCTTTGTTAAAACTTTTTATCTCTGGTATTTTCTGATGGAGTTTTACAAAAAATCTCCAGATAATTCACTAATTATAACATAATTACATCTTCTTTTTAATTCGCACGAAGACACCTTCAGCAAAATAATTAAACACAACTACTTTACATTCTAGATTATTGATCTCTTCTCATTAAACGCAATTATTAAATGACAAACTTGCAGAACACCTAATTTCATTTAATTTGAATATATACCCCTGTTTTGCGTATGTCAGACAGTCCGAAGATGTAATTACAGACTCGCTTCTGTCACCCAAAACACAATGTACAGTACTATATGCATATATACAAGTGGATACGTCGCTTCTGTATGTGTACATCGACAAAATATCTGATTGATACATCACCTCTGACAATCAGTAAACCCAGTGAACGCTGTATTGTATTTGTCGTAATTCAGACTAACAGCTATCATGACCGCTGACATAGCCATTCAATCACTTAGTATGGATGGCTAATTAACTAATAAATTCGAATTTAATTCTGATGGTAACTGACTAATAATGTGAAGACTAGTATTTCAATTAATCGAAATGAAATCTAGGTCAAGGGCGGATTCTTGTACTTAAAACTGTAGCTGTAGTTTTGTTATCAATTAATAAATGGCACCACTCTTTCAGCTAATCTTCTTTAATAGCATTTGTGGTGTTTGATGTACAACACGTGTAAAATAAGTTTGAAATAAGGAAAAATCTCAAAAGACCCTATCGTACCGTTTATGTAAGTTTTTTCTATGCACCCTAATTTGCCTTTCTTGATATAATATTACCATAAGCTATATTGAGGAAGTAAATTAGAATGCTATTGTGAATTTGAGGTTAGAATATCTGTTTTAGGATAGCTTCATCTAAGTCACCGATACCCAACCTTCTCCGCGACCTCCTAAACAGTAAATGTAAATAAAAAAAATTTAATAGTAGATTTATATATGATATACGAGGTGCATTTAAAATACACAACTTCGGTTTCTTTTTTATTTAATTTTTGCTTATCCAGTTATGTTTAATTAATTTATACGTTATTAAATGTAATTTTTATTTTGTTTCCAAAGAAAATTACACAGCAATATGCTGTTTTTAACATGTGAAGTGTGTCTGAAGCAGTTCTTTCTAGTTTAACGCAAAATTTAATTGCATACCGCTACATTTTTCGTGTGACACGGTACTGGAACACAACTATAAACAACTAGTGATCACACGGCCAACACCGAACTGAGAGGACAGCATCTTCTCTGGTTGCGTACCTACTCCTTTCACTATCATGTAGCTGTCTGCAGATTGATGCAGTGTTGCCACATTGAGCATAAGAAATTTATTCCCATGACTTTTTAGACATTTCTCGTATGTTCTGTAGTTCTAAATAAAAAATTTGGCAAAAAGTTATATTAATTTCTTGAAATATTTTAGTCTGTATTCTGTGGTCTCACTAGACAATTTCTTTAATTTATTTCACCGCACCACATAAAAACCAAAGTTTATTAACCCTGGAACTGCACAGTTGGGTCTCAGACACCCAGAGTGTCATTAATATAATGTAACGTGCGCATGAGTGATTTGTTTGTGTCGCCAATTTATGTAAATTCAGTTTGCAGTTTGTCGAGTTGAGGTGTGGGATCAATTGTTGCATTTTAGTGAAATAGAGAGGTAAGATATTCGATAGAATAGTAGCATGGGTAGGTCAGACCCAAGTGTGATGTTCATGTTAATTATTTTGTGTCAACTTATGGTTGATTGTTTAAGTATAATGGCTTCAACGAGTAGAGAAAATCGTCGTCCGTTAACTGAGGTGGAATTACAGATAGAGGCAGACAATTTGTGGGCAAATGAGACTGAAAACGACATCGTTGAAGATATTATTGGAGGAGAATATTCTGATGAGGATTATATAGAAGAACGACTCTTAGATACCGACAGTGAACAAAGCGAAAATGAAGACGAAGTAGTAAACGAACCAGTGAGAAATATTTACAGATTACAGGGTAAAAATGTTCATTGTTGGAGTACTCAAGCACCACCAAGACAAGGTCGTACAAGACGAGAAAACATTGTTTTACATTTGCCTGGTCCCAAAGGAGAAGCCAGAACAGTTCAATCTCCTGAACAAGCTTGGAATTTATTGTTCAACGAACAAATGTTAAATATTATTGTCTTACATACAAATGAAGAAATTGCTCGTAAATGCAATAATATTAGACAACAGAGTTACACACGGCCAATAAATAATACAGAAGTGAAGCCTTTTATGGGTTGTTGTTTTTAGCAGGTGCATTACGGGTATCAAACTGTAACTTAGATGAACTTTGGTCAGTAACATTTGGAAATGGAGTATTTCGTGCAACAATGTCACAGCAGCGTTTTCAATTCATAGCTTCATATCTGAGGTTTGATACTAAAAAAATTAGAGCTGAAAGAAGGTTAGTTGATAAATTCGCACCTATTCGTGAATTATGGGACATTTTAACAGCTGTTAACAACTGTAAATCCTACTATACACCATATGAATACTGCACTATTGACGAGCAGCTCGTCGGTTACAGAGGAAAATGTCCATTTCGAATCTACATGGCTAGTAAGCCTGATAAGTATGGCATTAAAATAATGATGCTGAACGATTCAAAAACATTTTACATGCTCAATGCAATAACATACGTTGGAAGAGTAACAACGCAAAACAGTGAGCCAGTACCGGCTTATTATGTTCGAAAATTGTCCGAACCAATACACGGAACTAATCGAAACCTTACAGTAGACAATTGGTTTACATCAGTTCCGCTGGCTGAACAAATGCTAGAACAGTATCAATTAACTCTTCTTGGGACCCTAAGAAAAAACAAGACAGAAATACCTCCTGCTTTTCTCAAGAAGAAAGAAGTGGGCACGTCGCTATTTGCTTTTTGACAGAAATAAGACACTTGTTTCTTACACTCCTAAACAAAACAAAATTGTACTTTTGCTGTTAACATTGCATTCGGATGCTTCCCTAAATGCCGTTACTGGGAAGCCCAATATTATACATTCATATAACGAGACCAAGGGAGGAACAGATACGGTTGACCAGCTTTGCCTTTCGTACACTACTTCGCGGAAAACCAGACGTTGGCCCCTACGAATTTTCTTCAATATTCTTGATGCTACTGGTATAAACGCAATGGTTTTATTTACTCTCTCAAATCCGCAATGGAAGGAACATAGAAAAAATAATCGAAGAACTTTTCTAAAGCAGTTAGGAATGGTTCTAATTGAACCACATTTACGAGAAGGTTTGACCGTTGCTAATTTAAAAAGAACATTGCGCCAAAGAATTTCTAAAATTCTCGAAATTGAAGTTACCCCGTCGCAAAATGAAGTCAATTTGTCAAAAAAAGCTAGGTGTTGCTTTTGCGCAAAAGGGAAAGATAGAAAAACAAGTTTTGCATGTTCTGTTTGTCGCAGACCATATTGCATGGAGCATAGAGCTAAGTTGTGCTGCGACTGCGAACATCAAAATCTAGAAAACTGATGACCTGGCTAAGAATAACTAAGACTGATAGTGCCAAACGAGGTTATTTTTTGTTACAGGTATTATCATCGAGTTACATTTACAGCAGTTAGTTTGAATTTTATGTTTATTTGTTTTGATAAAAATGTTTTTGTTTGACGGTAAAAAAATTGTAATTTTTTACTTTCCCGAATTATATCTCCTTTTAAAATAAAACACTATGACTGAAATTCTTTGTACGCTTTCTATTAATATTAGATAATATCCCAAAATCATAAAATATTTACATTTTGTATTTTTTTTTGCTAATAAAGGCTTTTGGGTTTCTGAGACCCGAGTGCGAAGTTCATGTCTCAGAAAATAACTGTGAAGTTTCAGGGTTATAGTCATATTTGCTTAATTCAATTTAGAAAAGCGTGGGTCAACCGTAAACTGAAAATAACTTAAGAAAACGTTTACTTTTAAATTAACCTAATAACTTCTATATGATTTATGTTCCGCAAGAATACATTAAACGATGTCTTCTTTAAAGTACTTTATTACTTACAACCAATTTACTTTTTACGATTTATCTTCTAGACGAGAGCGGATAGAAGGTTAACGTGTGAAAAAGAAAACAGAAAAGCACTTCCGCTTATGAAGGGAATAAAAGTCATTAATTTCAACAAAACCGGGGTGGTTTCTTAATGAAGTCGACAGTATTCAATTACCCCCATCACCATCATCAGACAACAACATCATCGTCAAGTCAACCAGCTAACTTTTCGTGTAGGTCAAATGCGGAAGTTGTTGGAAAATTCACCTTGAATGCGATACGATTAATTCATGTTAGGTCTCAGTACTAGCAGGCTTGTACTCACATGACATTTATCTCTTTCTCTGTTTATGCTCTTCTTCTAACGTGACAGCGTTAAATAAGCCACTTGCGGTTATTCAGGAGAGCGTCGGGAATGAGTACGTCGGAATAGATCACAGATAAGTGTGCTGATACGTGTGACACCATCCATCAGCATTAATTACCACGGTGAGGAGGCGTTTCATGAGTGACACGTTGCTAGATAACGTTTCCGATAAAACGTTCTTCGATATTCACACCAACATAGCAGGGGTAGGTGACAGTAGCTTGGTGGTGGAGGATTTCTTTTTTATCTATCCCTGGCGACGGAATTTATACGGCGCTATTTACTTAAAGAATCTTCGCTGTCTGTTTACTCGCTTGCTTACGCACGGGTCTTCTTAAAGGTTAATAAACTCCAGTCACGATATCCGAATATAAATTAAATTTAGTAAAGAGTAAATGTATTTTCTAGAGAGATAAACGAAATGTAAAACAAAATACGCTGAAATACTGTACACTGTCAATTGTTTGAATATAAAAATTATCTAAGATACGACCTGTATGCTAAGACATAAAATTCTTATCTACTCCATAACAGGAGTAGTTAAAATATAAATGTTTTATTCAAATAATTAGTAACACTTATAGGACGCAATGTGTATTGCGTTAATAATAAATAAAAAGGTTAAGTACTTTTGAGTTCAACGGTTCTTTCAATTTGATGCGTACTAATTTGTTAATTCAAACCTAGGCACTGAGATCATAACATATATAATCATGTTTAATTGGCCGGAACATTTTACTGATTAAAAATTATCTGGCAATGAAAGCATTATTATTCTTTTTTGGATCGACATCTGCGTACCAAATTTCTCATGTTTATTAGTAAATGAGATGAATTTTGTATTCGACTTTCGTCAAATAGGTATTCAGATGAAAATAAGGGCTTGTTCTCGTATTGAATGGCCTATTATAAATAATGTGGTTTTACATTAACCTTTTATCAACTTTCCTCATCGCAATGAACTCTAGAATTTCTCATGAAAAATGTGGTTTTAAATTAACTAAAGTAATAGATTTTAAAAAAGGATTCGAATGATAATAATAATCCCTATATGTACAGGCTGATTCAAATTAAGTGCGCACTATTGCTATCTCTTTCATTATTGATTCTAGAAAGTAGGTTAAATTAGGTAGGTTAAAGTATTAGTGTTTTTAACATTGATTAGCATGCAGTTCATGAAAAAAAAAATTGAATAACGCATTTTCGAGAAATTTTGAAATTTTCAAATTTTTTAAAAGGAACAACCTGTATATTTTTTAAAATTCTGAATGATAATGTTCTTTGTAATATAAAAGTTTCAATACACTATTGTCCTAAAACGAATAATAAAGTATTTACGGTGGAATTTAGTTGATGTCAAAGATACTCTTTCATTCTGTAAAATCAGTAGTAGGCTTCTTTCTCTTTAAACAGAACAAATAGCACCCTTTGTAAATGTCAATAACGTACTGAATATAAATCTTCGCACGTTTAGTTATTAAAAAAATTTTTTTTTTATTTTGTGTTGTGTTCGTCAGTTCTCTATTTATTTTTCTAAACATTTTGGTTTTACTTTCGTTCCTTAGTGTTTGGCAATATTTCACTATGGTATTTCCTCATTTGCAGAAATGCGATATCTTGGAAGCATCCATTTTGTGTCCTAAAAATTCAATAAGGAGTAGCGAATATTATGCTGAACACTATCCTTTACGACAGCAGCCAGATCGACGTTACTTTCGAAAACTTTACAATCAGATTAGACTGCATGATTGCTTATTTAGAAAGGAAAGAACAAAGAAAAATATAGTCGTCAACGAAGAAGTAGAAATTACAGTGTTAGCATATTTTGAAGCCCATCGCGAATTTTCCATTAGGGATGCTACTAAGGAATTGGCATTAAGTTATTCATCAGTTCAAAGAATTTTGAAAAAGCATAAGTATATCCCCTTTAAGTAACTTACAAACTGTATCTCAGAGTTTTATTGAATCGCCTGCGCGATCTGTCCGAAAAACCGCAAATGAACTGGATATTTCTCGTTCTACCCTACAGCGAATAATGAAGGAACTAGGCTTGAAGGTCTACAGACCACGCCTCTTACAAGCATTGACAGAAGATGATCCGGATCGTCGGCTACAGTCCGCAGAATGGTATGTCATTCAATGTGAAGCCTTTCAAAATTTCTTCAAAACAATTTTGTTGTCGGACGAAGCTCAATTTAAATTAAATGGGCGCATCAATAGACACAATTGTGTGTACTGGTCCACTGAAAATCCGCATATCACCATTCAAGAAGAATTAAACGTGCCTGGAGTAACGGTATAGCTTGGTGTTTGCGCCATCGGAATCGTCGGCCACTATTTCTTCGACAATACTGTAACAGGTGTTGCATACCTCGATTTGTTGATGGAACTACGCGAAGAACTTGCCAATAACCCAGTGTTTGCTGGTCAATGTTAAACTCTTTAACAAGATGGTGCTCCAGCACATTACGCTTTAATTGTTCGCAAATTTCTCGATTAATTTTTCCCCGGATCCGAGATCTCCGGACGTAACCCCACTAGATTTCGCTGTGTGGGGTATTTTAAAGGATAAGGTATTCCATCATCAGTTGCCGGATATTGAGACCATGAAAAATGTTCTAACCGAAGAAGTCGCCAAACTCAATGATGACAAACAATTACTTCGGCGCATTTGTAACGCGGTTAAAAAGCGATGTCTGAGATGCATTGAAGAAGGTGGAGGACACTTCGAACATAAGCTGTGATCCCAAAGAGTCAGTTTTTGTTCAAACATATTTGTATTATTTTTATTATAGAAGAATAAATTTTGTATTTGTACTACACAATTTCATTTCTTTTTTTTTTCATTCGGTTACGCGACTTTTGGGCCAAACTGTATAATCTAATCGACTAACGCAGATACCAAGGGAAGAAAGTTTTGAGTGGATTTTTAAATTCTCCCATAAAATATCTCTACCTAACCGTTCGGATAAAAATGGAGCTTATTGTACCTACAGCCCCAACCTATCCCCCAATGACTTCTTTACGTTCCCCAAAAAAGCAAAATGTGTGGACAAACATTTTTATCACCTGAAGAGGTAGTTGCGGCGTATGAAACACACATTTCAAAGATACCATCATCTGCGTGGGATAAATACTTTACTAATTGGTTTATACGAATGGAAAAGTGTATAAAACTTAAGGGTGATTATTTCGAAAAACAATAAAGTATTTCAATCTTGTTAACATTTCATTTTATTTGTGATTTTCCCGAAATTTTCAGTGTACCCCTCGTATAAACAGTAAGTATAATTCAAAATTATGGTGAACAACAATTTTGAGATTAGGAAAAAATTTAAACATTTCTTTTGTTCAATATTCTAGCTGCGCGATAACTGTTCAACTGCCTTCTGAATTTTTCATACATAAAGATATTCTCCCAAGCGTAAAAGCATATTTTAAAGTCTTTTCACCGGTTCAGATGTACACAATGTAACATCTTCTTTGCATGGGTAGTGCGTAAAGTATTACTAAATGAACGCTAACAGTCCGTTGCTCGAGTAGTGGAACGAAAGTCGTGCACATCTCGACGGCCCATTATCTTCAGCCCCTTCGTGCTAAAGAAGAACAAGAATCCTTGAAAATGTTTTCTATTCTCGTCTTATATTCATTCCATACGCGGACGTGATGTTCTGGATTCATATACTCAGACATCTACACGGACACATACATGCACAGACAGTGAGAGAACATTCTGTGTGACGGGGATGTATTATGATTTTATCAACGTGCCTGGCGCTCATTTACATTCCTTATCTATCCCATAGCGTCGCATCTTATTCTCATGTGCGTAATTCACGCATCATCACGCCCTGTTACGCTCGTTATCCCGGGGGTTCCGTCGTTTTTGAGGAGGGCTGACGTACTATGGACTAGCTCGTTGAGTTTGCCAGAGATTGGTATGTACTACATTTAGGTATATTTATGTATTTGTATATATATATATATATATATATACGCATATTCGCCGCTCGTTCTACTGTTTGAGAAAAAACTGACTATGAAACAGATGTTGCGATGATGCTCTGTTAAATAGAGAGATTTTCCGACTCAAGTTGCTTTTTATGGAGATAAAAATAAATAGGTTTCCTTTCCTTGACAGGATTTCCTTTAGTACAATACAGACAAAGTCGGAAATCGTAAAAATACAATATTTCATAAGAAACGTGCCTGCAGTTTTTCATTAAGTTGCTTAAATTAACTAAAATATTGATTACGGTAGTTGTTACTTCGTGGTAGTTAATCACATTAATACACAAAAAATATTCCTTTGTTTTTATCACCTTATTATAATGTTACCAGAACACTGGTTGGGGTTATCTTGTACTTGACCACGTGGATGCTTGTGGCTTATGTTGATACGTTCCGGGCAAGCTGTACCGTCCTAATGCTTTAAACCATCGTTTCGTAACCTAGGGGCCGCGGGAGGGTCTCTCTGATATTAAAGAGGGTTCGCGAGATAGCTTAAACAATAATGAAAAGTCATTTCATAAGAAAATATCATTTATTATAAACATTTTAGTTACAATAAGTACACAGTTATTTTACTTTTAAATAATATGTCAGCGTAAATAGAGTGTATGATTAGCAAGCGTATACTTGTAATAAAAAAGTACTACTAAATCAAGTATTTGAGAAATTTTTACGCTATTTATGTCGAAGCGCGGTGTAGATTTCACTGGTTTTTTATTTAATAGAAAAGTGTTGAGTTAGACTAGACAAATTTTTTATGTTATTGATTCTGTGCATTAAGGCTTTAGTGGAAGAACAGGTGGCAGAAATTCTTTTCCGTCCATCTTAAGGTTTCAGCACTTTTTTTTACTTTTTTTGTTCTTTTTTCCTTTTCCTCTCTGATTTGTTATTTTCATGTATGTAATGAGAGAAATAATTTTGTTGTTGAAATACAGAACATGTTATTATTATTATTATTTCCTCCATTCACAAGAACATTCAATTTGTCCTTGGTTGCCAGGGTGTTAACCCATCGGTTCGTGAGAACAAGATGGCTGGCATAACTGTCATAATATTATTATTATTGTTTATTATTTCTTATTTCCAGGTATTTTTCCGTAATGTATCTATGCGGCTCTACTACATATGGCATGCTTCATTCATAGTAAGCAGATAATAATACCTCTCCCATGTAGGGGGGGTTACATTTACTCGGCCCAAAGGGTCCGGCGCTTATTATTATTATTATTATTATTATTATTATTATTATTATTATTATTATTATTATTATTATTATTATTATTATTATGTACATAACATTACAGCGCAATTACAATAACTATTAAATAATGCTGTCCATTCTGCTAACGATTTTCTATTAAACAGATCATCCAGCATTCTGTTGGCCACGTTGGAGAGAATACAGGTAGAATATCAAATTAATTTTATGCTAATTATTAAAAAATACATTGGTCTGAGATTAGGAAATATTACCAATGATAGATTTTTCTTAAAGTACAGTTTTGGTAAATGTCGAAATCAGCCTGTAGGGAAAAACACTCACGCAAAAATTCCTGGCCAAATAGCAAAATACTTATCGTTGGAGAACCCCACTACCTACACCGGACATTCCTTCCGAAGGACCTCGGCAACACTATTAGCAGATTCAGGAATTGATGTTCTTGGTCTGAAAAAAAGTACTGGTAGCTGACCGAGTTTTATATAAACAAAATATTACAGAGGCTGTTTGCTCAACTGTGATACAGCAAAATGAGAAGATTGATGATTCCATCAGGAATACAACCATTAATAATCTTGACATTATTGAAAATATAAACTTGCCTAGTAAGAAAGAAGACTCAATTGTTCAGATAGCTAATTGTTCTAATTGTTCGTTTACATTTAATATTACAAAGTGATAAATTTTTCTTCAAGATTCTACTTTTACTAGTTATGTTAATTAGAATTATGTTTCAAATAAGTTTGTCATAAATGTTCTAATATTGCTATTATTTACCTACGGTCGTAATGAAATATTACAGCCCGCTACCATAGCAACTGTCAATACACTATGTAAAGCATCACTTACGTTTCAAGAAAAGGTGTCATAACAGTTTACTTGCGCGATAGGTATGACGAAAAATATTTTGTGCAAACACTATAATTCTAATTAGATTAAGAAATAAAAACCCAAAGATCATTAACAATTTAACACGACAAATTGAAAAGCCAATATAACTATAAAACAAAGAAATGCAGATTTTCTTATTTAAACAGAAAGTCGTATTAAAGAAATAAAAGCTTACATGACGCAAATAAAGCACGTTTTCTTTATTTTCCATTCCCGTTGCGATTCGAATACTGTGCGGAAATATAAAAATGAATCATTTGATCAGATATAATTATTTATACAAGAGAAGGGCGAACTATATTAACGTTATCAGATAAACACACTTTTTGATTAATCAATGCCCCCTTACAACCTTCGCAAACTTTGCCATTTCCATATTTTTTCTTTTGTACCTAAAAAAAAACAATGTTCATGTTGAAAAGCATTAAGGAAGACATGTGTAGTCGTCGAGAATGTTTGTTTTACTTCGTATTATAGCGTGTGCCCAATGGCTTTGTAAAGAGAAAGATAGAGACAATGAATGTCATCGATTCCTTGCATAATTCATGTTAGTATATTTGTAGACGCAGGCCATGATACGGTCTGTAAAAGAATGTCACATTATGGTATATTATGGACAATTTCCGTACGCGTTATTAAATAACAATAATTGCCCATTAGATGTAATCTTTTGTTATTACGTTCATTTCGCGTAATTTGTGTGAAATGAAATTATAATGAACCTGTCTTTTTTTTTCCTGCACAATGTACAAAAATTTACAGCATCACATGATTTAGCATAAGCTTTGTTGCACTAGAACAGCGATTTTTTTTATTGCATTGTTTTTCATAAATTCGCAGAATTTCGTTACATTCGAAATCAAATACAGTAAAACTTCTAGAAACGACCACCTTTATAACGCGACCACTCCAGTAAACGACCTACCTTTCCAGGAACAGTTATAATTTTCTATATTTACCGGCTTGTGTTACTCTTATAAAACGACCATCCTATAACGCGACCGAGACCACACTCAAACGACCGCTGGCTCGTTTGTGTGGGGGAATACCCTGAACTTCCACAATATTTTTATACGTACATATGTACGTTATACGTGTACTCAAATAGGGGAAAAACAAATGACAAAACATTTGCTCGTATGTACAATAATATTTTTAGTTTAACTACAGAACTCATACGCAATAGCGCAAAAAAATGTCTGCTCGGGGTAAAAAACACGAAGTGCTAACTCTTGAAAAAAGAATAAACGTTATAAAAGACAGTGACAGTGGTGTGTCTCAAAGAGAACTAGCCCGGCGGTATAAATGTGGCAAAACCCAAATTCAGGGAATTTTAAAAAAGAAGAACGAGCTGAAATTAAAGTGGCAACAAAATGCTAATAAAAATTTAAAACGTGATCCATTTCAAACTTATAAAGAAGTGAATGATTTAACCTTAGCATGGTTTCAGGGTGCTCGTTCACGTGGTTTACCTATCAGTGGCCCAATTTTACAAGAAAAAGCCAGATTTTATGCAACAAATTTAAAAATTAAAAATTTCACTGGAAGTAATGGTTGGTTACGCAGTTTTTGCACTAGAAATAATATTGTTTTTCGTGTTATTTGTGGCGATAAAGCGAGTGTTAATGACGATGACATAACTGATTGGATTGTACGACTACCTGATGTTACAGAAAATTACGAACCCAAGGACATTTACAACGCTGACGAGACTGCTCTTTTTTTCCGTCTAATTCCTAATAAAACACTTACACAAAGACATGCTGATTGTATCGGTGGTAAAAAACCTAAAGACCGAATTACAATTTTACTGTGTACTAGTGCTACTGGTGAAAAAGAAATTCCACTTGTCATCAACAAGTCACTAAGACCACGATGTTTTAAGAACCTTGATATGTCTACTCTGGGAGTACACTGGTTTGCAAATAAAAAATCATGGATGACGCGAGACATTTTTACTAAATGGCTAAAAGAGTTCGATGAGAAAAGAAGATAGAAATGTCCTGCTTTTATTAGATAATGCACCCTGCCATCCAAGTGATTTAAAACTAGCAAATGTGAAAATGGAGTTTCTTCCCGCTAATACGTCAAGCAAGCTACAACCGCTAGACCAAGGCATTATTCAAAATTTCAAACTTTCGTATCGTCAGAGGATTTTGTCTGCACTTGCTGCAAGAATGGATGAGGCGACTAACATTCACGAACTACAGAAGAAAATTGATCTGTGTGACTCTTTAGAATGGTTAAATGAAGCATGGGCAGGTGTAAAATCACATACCATTTCGAAATGTTTCCAAGCATGTGGAATTAAAACTGAAGTCGACGATAATGCGGAAGATAATCAGGAAAGCATCCGAAGAGATATTACGGAAGTCGCAGAACGAGCTAATATCTTAATTGATTTTGATTTTGCCGAAGAAGAACGTACGTATGATGATGGCTCTGAAAATTGGGAGGAGGAACTTCTCCGCGAAATTGGGACAACCAATACTAATGAAGGTCAAAATCTTGTTGAGGATGAAGAAGAAGCGGAGGAAGTGATACCATTATCACATTGTTTAAATTCCATAAGATCATTAAAAAGACTTTCTAGAGAACTAGGAAATAATCGGTTAAATAGCTTATTGTCTGATGCCGAAACATTATTTGAAAAAGAAGTTTTATCAAGGCAAGGAAGAAAGATTCAACCATCTATTCTTGACTATTTCAAATAAAATGTAATGAGAATTTATTTAAATGTTATTTACGTCTTATACTAAATTTATAGGTACACAATTTTTTATACATATGTATTTAGTTTAAAATAAAAAGATAATTAAAATTATTTCGTTTTATTATGTGCTACCTACAACATATTATGTAGTTGCATCTCTGAATAAATTTACTGCTTTTTGATATGTATGTAATTATTAATGAATGAAACAACAATTATGTATTAATGTTAATTTAAAAAGTGGGAGGTAGTTATGTAGTATGTTTTCTGCAAGACGACCACTCCAGTAAAAGACCACTTTAGGGCAGAACCGGCAGTGGTCGCTTAATAGGAGTTTTACTGTATATCCCCTTAGTATCGCATTTTTGTATTTGTTATGTCACTGTGATGTCAGACGTGATGTCTAACGTGTGCAGGATCGCCATGTGATGTGACCCGGTCCTGAGGGGGGCACATCGCTGCGTCAGTACGCAGATTCGCCGTTATATTAAATAATAGACTGGCAACGTTTGAATAACATCATATAATTAGTTAACACATTATAACGAATTAACAAATAACCGTATGTACATTAACAAAATAGACACTAGTCTTAATGAGGTTTCTATGTTACACTCTCAAAGACTTACTGTGATCGATCTCGTTAAATACTTTAGTGTGTCCTTATTCAGACTAGTGGCCTTAGTATAACAACAACAAGGTGGTGAAAGAGAGTAACACATATCGAGGCCGTATGTGTATGTAATTTGTACGTACCGAGGTTATGTTTAGTATGCAATAGAAACAAGACCGGGGTCGTACCTTGACTAATATAAGTAGTTCAATACATGACTCGATTTGGTTACTACATCACCTTTCAGATATGTTTATGGTCAACTTGTTCATGGGTATTCTCCTGGCCTAATGCTATTCGGGAAAAAACCCATTGTGCTGTCTCAAAAGTAAGGGACGAACGTGTACAGAACCATCATTAACGAACTGTCACCAATCAAAAGCACCACGCAGCTTGTGTAACACAGGTCCGCAAAAAAAAAATTTTTCAGCTTGATGAGATATTTTTGCTGAATTATATGTTTTAAGGTACGCTGATTTCAAAAATAACTTCTATTACTCTCCATCACATATAGTTTTTTTTGCAAAATAAGAACACAATAATGAGCAAAACAACTATTTATTACAACAAACACACAGCATAATATTTATCAAAACCTATCAACCATTATTTTTCTTATTTAAATTTATACACAACTTTATGTTTACGCTTTTTCCTAGTGAAACCATTTCTTCTTTTCTTTGATGCTTCTCCGAACTCGCTTTTGGTTTCCTTCTTTGGTTTCTCGCTTAAGCATCCAACAGTAGTCCGCTAACATACTGACATCTTATCTTCCTTGGTAACGTCTCTCGATATCACGTACATCCTGGTGAAATCTTTCACCTTGTTCTTCACTGTAGGCACCCAAGTTTTCAAGAAAATATTCAATATGGGAGTGTAAGAAGTTTTAAGCTCATCTTAAACCCTTGAGCTTTATACATTGTCAGCATGCGCTGTACAATAGTTTTATATTCGGGATCCTTAGTATTGCCCAAAAACTTCTGCACTACATTTTTTAAAGAATACCATGCTTCTTTCTCGATTTCTCCCACTGATTCAGGAAAGAGGGGATCAGACAAAAGTTTTCTTATGTCGGGGTTAGTGAAAACTCCTTCTTTTAACTTTGCTTCAGACAATTTCGGGAACTTGGAACATATATATCTAAAACAATCCCCATCTTTTTACAGTGATTTTACAAACTGCTTAATTAGCCCCAATTTAACATGAAGAGGTGGCAGTAAAACCTTTTCTGGCGGAACCAAAGTGGTATTGATAACGTTTTTCTCGCCAGGAGTTAAACCGTGTCGTGGTGGCTAGTCAGTTTTTGTCCAGTGTAGCTCTCTGGCTCTACTATCCCACAAACATAGAAAACAAGGGAATTTTGTATAACCTGACTGTTGACCCAAACAACATCGTTAGTATTTTCAAATCTCCACAAACCATCCATTGATGTTCTTGATATTTGATTTTCTCAAGAATCGTTGCTAAGTCATTGTAGTTTTCTTCCATATGAACTGAGTGTCCCATTGGAAGAGATGCAAATACATTTCCATTCTGCAGCAACACTGCTTTGAGGCTAGTTTTGGATGAATCAATGAATAAGCGCCATTCTGATGAATCATATTCTATTTCAAAGCATTTCATGAGCCCACGAACATCATTACAATAAACCAGATTTCCCTCTTTAGTGAAATACTGAGTAAATTCTCTCTCTCGATGTCTGTACCAGGAAAATGAGGTACCAGATGATGAAAGGTTTTTGTTTTTTATCCTTGAACCTAGCAATTCGGCTGTATCTTTTGAAAGACCCAAGTCTCTGACTATGTCATTGAGCTCAATCTGAGAAAAAAGTTGAGGTCCCTCGTCAACTGAAAAATCTGAGCTAGATTCGTTGTGGGGAGCAAACGTTTCTGAGTCCTCTGCATCACTCTGGATGTCATCTAAATTAGGAGGTGGGTGCGGAACTGGTATTTCAGAGCTATGGGACACTGGACGAATAGCTGAATCAAGGTTAGGGTAAGATATTTTCTTCTTATTTTTCGTATTAAATCTTTTCACGTCTACCGAACAGAAATAGCAGTCGGTTGTGTGATTTTTCTGTTCACGCCATATCATAGGAATGCCAAAACGAAATGCAGTGTTCTTACCCTTAAACCACAAGCGCAGATCTTCCTCACATCTTCTGCACACCTTATGAGGAGCCCATGCTTTGTCTTGATCACCAAGTAGTAATTTGAAGTAAGCAAAATAAACCTTCTTCACAAAATGACTTATATTTCTTTGTTGACTTTTCACTGTATATTCACCACAAATATAACAGAAGCTGTTCGGAGAAATTACACAACCTCTATGAGCCATAACACACATATAAAAACAAGAGCACAGTAGCGTTTGAATGCTGGATGTCAACTGAGTGTGACACGATAATAATGCAACCGTCTGCCTAACACCAGAAATTCTATATCCCCCCCCCTTTCACTAAATTTTTTACGTCCATTATTTTTTTCTTTATTCCCAGATAAATATACTATTAAAATTAGGGTAAGAAATCTTAATATTAATTAAATTTGAAGCTTAAAAAATAAAATACAAAATTTTAACTAAATAAGAATTTTACACAAAATAAAAATATAAAAATTAGTATTGTAAAAAAATTGATGAGATGGAATTTTTTTAATATTTTTTTCGGTTTTAGGACATCAAAATCTATAAGAAAATGTATAAAAAAACCTATGCAGTTTTTTACTTACAGACCTGTGTAATTCGACTCGTGTGTTACGAACACGCTGTATTAACAGGATTTCACGCAACCGCGACAAAGTAACAAAGGTTTTAGTTGATTGTGCTTAATTTAGTTCGATCCACGTACATCAGTTTAAACTATTTTGATTCGCTTTGAGTTGCACAGTTTGTTTATGAGCTTCAGTATTTTCTTAGAACTTGCTTTTATCCTCTTTAACTACTTAACACATACTTAATAAGTGTTACCTGACTTTAATTAGACCTCGCTTTAATTTATGTAAAGTCTTTCTTGGGAGACTCTGGTTAAGTAAAAACCCCAAAAAAGATATAAAGCCCCTTACCACAATCAATAATCGTATCTTAAATACGTATTTCGACAACTAAGTTGTCATCATCAGTATGCAAAACCACTAATCAACGTGTCGCCCATGGGGCACAGTAAAGCTAACACATATAAACGGGCAACGATATTACACGGCGTCCACGTATACACTTCAAACTATAGTGTATATGGCGTCCACATATATACTTCACACTATAGTGTATACGTGGATGCTGTGTGGAGTTGTTACGGGTTTATAAGTGTTAGCTTTACTGTGCCCCATGTGCGACACTTTAATTATTGGGTTTACCTACTGATGATGGCAACTTAGTTGTCGAAATACATATTTAGGATACGATTATTAATTTTGGTAAGGGGTATTATACCTTTTTTGAGTTTTCAATTTATGTAGATTATTTGAAAGCGAAATTCATGAATTTTATACCATTTCCACTTTGTATATTTCAAATTTACAATTTTATATATTTTTTTCCACTTTACATTATAATACACTTACTACTTAATGTAACATTGGTAGCCATTGGTAACGTGGGTTTCGATTATAATTTCAATCAAATCTGCTAATACTGCGTGTTGTTAATGTTTGTCTTAATTAATGGTTAAACCATTGACGTGTTAAACGATTAAGTTTATGTTTTCGCTACCACCAGGAATCAGAAGTCTGACCGCTGTATATCTAAATAGAATAAATTTTATTTTCTGGTAACGATCTCTTCGAAAGCGCCGTGGGTCGGTGTACAAGCGAGATAGCCAAATGAAACTCAATTAAAAACCCGTAACAAATTTTACTTAAATCTAAACGACACAATTATATTTGCAATGTGTTGGTTCTACTTAATACATAAATATATATACAATTCCTATCAGAAAGGCGAGGGCTGTTGCTGATAAAATCCCAAATAAAAATCTAACGACTCACCGGACTTGCAGGCTTGTATCCTTGTCTTTTTTGTTTGAACAGAACCCACTAGTTCACCTTATTTTATACACGACGAAATTTCTCAAATGATTTTAACATAAAATTGAAGTTATATGAACACCACAATAAAATAAAATAATAATCTAAGTTAATATTCTACTTTTAATTCAGCTTTAATATATCCGAAGATATATATATATATATATATATATATATATATATATATAAATATAATAACTTCGTGACCTTGGTATGATATGGTAAACCTAATCAGTAGGCGATTAAAGGTCTGTATATTACTTCAAAATATATGTATTTAAAAAACTCTACATGTTTCGGCTGTATACGCCTTTTTCAAGAGAATACAAAATATGAATTCATATTTTGTATTCTCTTGAAAAAGGCGTATACAGCCGAAACATGTAGAGTTTTTTAAATACATATATTTTGAAGTAATATACAGACCTTTAATCGCCTACTGATTAGGTTTACTATATATATATATATATATATATATATATTGGAATATAAAACTCTCTCGAACAGCACTCTTGGCTGTTTTCATAGTTCCGACGAATCTACTAACTTCTGACACTCATCCACTTTGTTTCAAGACTTTTATTATCTTTAATATCACAAAATTGTCGTTACCAAGCCAAATACAATTATTGGTCCTTCGCATTCTCATTCATATACCTAGTATAACTACCCTTTTCGCGTTTTCAAACACATATTTCTTATTACTGACTGTTCAGTATGTCATCCTTTAGAAGTACATTTCGCATATGTGTTAATCTATTATCCGTAACAAAACGATGGAATTTATTCGTAAATAGTAATTGTTTTAAGAATTAAGAAATACTGAAAAAACAAGCCTATCAACGCGAGGAAACGTACAGACGACCGTTTCGTTCTAATTGGAACTTCTCAATGCACGGCATTCCCTTTCGATGACGACCTTGCTTTTTCATCTCTATACTTTCTGTATATATAGTTTTAAGTTAAGTAATTGTTTTCTGTATACATTCTTCCGTTTAACATTATGAGCGCATAGAGGGGTGGTACTCATTCACTGATAAATTTACATATTTCTGCTAATTTCATTCGTCTTTAATATATACTTTTAATATAATTGAATATATGTAAAGAGAGCATCGCATATTTATTTTTTAATCATCTAAGAATGAATTGTTTTGTGTTCTCCTTTCGATTTTATTCAATCTAGTCGGAACAAATATTACCAACCGTACTTACTAAATTATTTAGAGTACATGCTATCTACGTATTCAACATTGAAAGCTACAAGACGGAACTTTTGGGTGTCTAGTTTCTAGGGTTTAAACTTATTTATGTGAGTGGTTTTCCGTTAACGATAACTAGTACGTTCGAAGTAGAATGTTGAAATACTACGACGTTCCTTTGATCTGACCCGATTTGCGTAAAAATCGTTATAAAATTTGGTTAGTGAGGCATGTTATGATGAGTTTATTGCCTATCACGCCTCGTCTAAATTTTAAAAGTTTATGAAGTTTTAAATTTACATATAAAATATTAAGAGATGGCAGGCTGTTGTGTTGAAAGTTGTAGTACTGCATATATATATATATATAAAGATAATTATTATTATTTATATTTTATATTCTTTGAGAAAGGCATCAGTTGCCGAAACATGTAAGATTGTTTTAAATACATATATGCATTTTTGAGTAAAACCAGACCTTAAATCGCGAACTAATTAGATTTAATTAGTTGGTGCTTTTAGGTCTGGTTTTACTCAAAAATGCATATATTTAAAACAATCTTACATCTTCTTATATATACATATATATATATATATATATAAATGTTTAGATAATTTCTTAGCCGTTTATTAAATATTACAATTGATAAATTACACAGGCCTGCATTTTTCAACTCTTTGTATGTTGATTTAAAAATTTTAACTGTTTTCTAGTTATTGGGTAGCGCTGATTTCAAATCTGCTTTTATTTTTTTTGTATCACGTAAGGTTATTTTTCAAACCAGTAAAATCCAAAAAAAAATTGAAAAAACACGATTTATTTCATTTATAAGCTAGTTTTATATTATATTAAAAAAAATACAAAAATATACACATAGAAACTATTAGAAATAGTTATTTATTCTTTATGCTTCTTAAGAAAAACGTTTTCGTTTTTCAGAAAAGCTTCGTTTGGTTGTTTTTCTGTCATATTCAGCTAAAGGAAGATCTGAAGGTAGTTTCTGGGGCAAGCAAATTTTTTGTTTCAATCTAGACCCCAGTACTTCAGAAAGATCTTTTGAAAGTCCCAAATCTCTTACTAAATCATTCAGTTCGGCTTGTGAAAATAGCTGAGGTTGGTTTTGACCTGAGGTTGATGGTTCAAAATCACTATCCATCTGTACGGAGCCGGAAGTTGAAGAAGTTTCAATATCTTCTTGTAGTACTTTGGGGGGTATAGGTATAGGTACATGATCACTGTGAGGAACTGGTCTGATAGCTGATTTAATATTGTTTGGGTACAAAATATGTTTCAAAGTTTTTCTGTTATGCCCCTTAATATCACAAAGACAAAAGTAGCAATCTTCATGATGATTTTGCGGTTTTCTCCAAACCATCGGTATTCCAAAAGGAAGGCTTTTTCTATTCCCTTTTGTACAATGTCTTAAACCTTCTTCACATACCTTACAAACAACGTGCGGTGTCCAATCTTTATCTTGATCTCCTAATTTGATTTTGAAATAAGCATAATATGCATTTTTCACAAATTCACCAATTGGTCTCCTAAACTTTTTCAAGACGAAATATCCACAAATATAACAGAAATCATCTGGTTTGTTTTTGCAACACCGGCTAGACATATTTTTAAGCAATGTTTATTTATCAAATACCACGCACAACACTAAAGACAAATTAATTTTACTTGTTTTCTGATCGACAGTCAGAGCTATAATGAAGTAAATGACATTAAAATATACATTTTGTTTGGAGTGATAAACTTGAAATCCTTCTTCGCAGTACTAATAAAGTGAAAGCATAATAAATAGGATTTAGCAGGTAAAAATTCCCGGAAGTCTTGTCCAAAATTAATACATGTAATAAAAGATTTATATCAGGTAATGAGAGCCTATTTAACAAATTTCTTTAAAACCACAACAGAAAATCATTTTTGGGTTAATACCTAGAATTTGAAGTAGTACATTCATTTTAAAATGTATTAAAACGCCTATGTAAGGTTTTTTTTTTTTTTTCTTTTTTTTGTGCAAAAAAAATCTGTGGGTGGTAGAGACCAACTGTATTTTAATTAGTTATTGCTATATATAAACTGAGCTTAACAAATAAAAATCACGTCATCACAAATTTTATGCAGGCCTGGGTTATTGGAGTTTTTCGGCTTTTATATGAAATATTTACAAATACTAAATTAGAATGTATGTAATTGCAGAGTAAGTGGGGATGTAAACATTGCTGTCTACAAATTACAAAGCAAATCATTTTTTAATAATTTTAATTGAAAAATATGGTCTACGTTGGGATTCGAGCGCAAGTCTATAGTTTGCCGGACTGTCGCAAAAAAAACAGACATCTGTTTTCAATAACTGACATTTGCTTTCACTAACTGACATCTGCTATCAAAACTGACATGAGCTTTCAAAACTGACTTCTGCTTTCAACTTGACATCTACATTCAATAACTGACATCTGATTCATTAACACTGTTACTTTATAATGCATTTCTAAATAGCTTGAACCTAGGTCTATTGTGGCTAAGTGGTAAATGCGACAGTCCGGCAAACTTTAGACTTGGGTTCGAGTCCTAACGTAGACCATATTTTTTAATTAAAAATTTCGTTTGATTTGCTTTGTAATTTGTAGACAGCAATGTTTACATCCCCACTTACTCTGCAATTACATACATTCTAATTTAATATTTGTAAATATTTCATATAAAAGCCGAAAAACTCCAATAATTTATCAATTGTAATATATATATATAAGAAAATCTGCTTAATAAAACTCGACATTAATTTTCTGCTTTTTTCACCAGAAATATTAAAATTACTTAACTTAATTTAGATCAAATAAAAAATTTTTAGAAAATACAAAAATTATGGAAAATATATTTGAAACGTTGAGTGGTGCGTTAATTTTGAACATGAGTTTATCTTTTAAGTATCAATTACCATATTATTTAATTATTATTTTCTTACTTTACAAAATATATTCTCATATTTTGTCAGAAGTAGTGCTGAATTCAATAAAATAAAACTCAATGTGTTGAAGGTTTCTCGTTTCAGCGAATGAGTCCTTTTTAAAGCGAAAAAGAATAGAGTAAAGTGTAACATCAGTGGCAAAGGAATTGTAGAAATGCCTGTCTCACTTCGTGTTTCTAAAATCGCTTTTCGTTTCTTTTTAATAATTTAGAGTGTATTCGTGGTATCAGGTGGCTCAAATCGGTAAGACAGGCCTGCCACCAGTTTTAGAAATAAGATAAATATCAGCCATCGTGAAGTCTTGTTTTAGTTTTTCAGGCATATATCACCCCGTGCGCGTGGTGTGGTGAATTCGCTAACTTGTTACTTTATTGTTTCGGTTCATTCTAAATTAATCTTCTAAAGTGTGTGGAAGGGGGTAAATGTGTGAAACTTTATTCCCCATATTGCTCAGATTGTTGATATATCAAAATGTCTACGTACGTATATTATATGATTGCGTATTTAGTTTACAAAATTTTGATCCATTATTAACGTTATTCAAATAATACAAATACCATACCTTCAATTAAATTTTCATCCATAGTAGCCTATGATTTCAATATAAATTTGGGAACACTGTGGAACAGTAAGTTTTCGAAACTCAAATTTTGACAACTGTCAGAGTTAAGTCAATTTATTGAAAAGTTGTCTTGTCAATTAGATTACACAGGTCTACAAAATTAAACTTTTTGACAGATGTTTTTATTTTGAAAACTGATTTTATATAATTTTGGTAGGCTGATTTCAAAAATTCTATGCTTTTATTTGTATCACGTAAGGTTTTTTTTGCAAATATTAAATGAAAGAAAACGATATTTCTAAAAAAAATTATTTGTTTAGTGAGTAAAAAGGTGGAATACAAGTTAAAAAAGTGGAAAAAAATATTTTACTGAGTCTTTTTTAAGGGAAATCTTTGTCTTGTTGCCAGACAGCTGCGTTGTCTGAACATTCGTTAGTATGTTTTTAAGGACATACCCCGTTTTCACATCCAGCAGTAGTCCGCCATCATCGTTATGCTCCATCTGCCTTGGTATCGCCGTTCCATTTCCTTAATGTCTTGGTGAAACCTCTCTCCCTGTTCTTCGCTAACTGCTCCAAGATTTTCAGGAAAATAGTTCAAGTGTGAAAACAGGAAATGCACTTTCAAACTCATATTACAACCTAGACGATGAAAGTGTTGTAACATATTTTGAACAATATTTTCGTAGTTTTCGCCCTAAGAGTTCCCAAGAAACTTACCAATTACTTCTTTAAATGAAACCCAGGCGTTTTTCTCGACATTGGTCATTGTGTTTTGAAAATCCTTGTCTTTGCATAATGTTCTTATCTGCGGCCCAACAAAAATACCTTCTTTTAACTTGGCATCGGATAAGGCTGGAAATATCTCGCACAAATATTTAAAACACTGTCCATTTTTGTCTAGGGCTTAAACAAACTGCTTCATCAAGCCAAGTTTGATATGGAGAGGAGGCAGTGAAATTTTTTTGGGGTCAACCAAGCTATCTCTTATTACATTTTTGCTACCAGGTGTAAGGCTTGTTCTAGAGGGCCATTCTATTTTTGAGTCCAATGTCTATCCCTTGCTCGACTATCCCACTCACAAATAAAGCATGGAAATTTTGTATAACCTCCTTGTTGTCGTAGTAGCATGCACAGCACTTTAAGGTCACCACAAAGCATCCACTGATGTTCTTGGTAGTTTATTTTCTTTAAAAGAAGTTCGAAATTTTCATACGTTTCCATTAAATGTATCGAATGGGCAACGGGAACCGAGGCTAGCTCGTTACCATTGTGCAATAAAACGCCTTTTAAACTACGCTTACTTGAGTCAATAAACAGGCGCCATTCTTCTTTTACATACGGCACATTTCCTAATTTTGAAATTAAGTCAGGAATATTGTTGCAATACACTAGCTTGAGTAAAATATTGACATAACTTTTTTTCGCGATCACGGTAAAAGCTTGATGTGACGCCAGGTGCCAGTAAATGTTTCTCACGATGTCGGGAGGCTAACAATTCGGATGCATCCTTTGGAAGGTGCAAATCTCTAATTAAATCATTTAGTTCGCTCTGGTTAAACACTTCGGGCTCTCTGAAATCTAGTGTGAAATCTGAGTCATCTGGCTCGCAATTAGATTCCTCTGATTCTGACGATATGACGTTCTCTAGTGCTTTTTGGGCGGTAGGTATCGGTACATCTGGTCCATGAGGAACTCGTCGAATAGCAGAGTCAAGATTGGGAAACACAATTTGTTTCTTATTTTTTCTGTTGGATCCTTGAACATTACACGAACAAAAATAACAATCATCACTGTGATTTCTAGGCTCTCGCCATACCATAGGAACACCAAAACTTAAACATTTCTTCCTACCTTTTTACCAGTTTCTTAATACTTCACCGCAAACGGAACAAACAGTATGATGAGCCCAGGACTTGTCTTAGTCGCCAATTTTTACACCAAAATAAGCGTGGTATACATTTTTCACAAACGAAGTTATAGTTTGCCTCTGCTTTACTAAGACATAACTACCACAGATATAACAAAAGTTATTCGGATTGTTCACACAATGTCTTCTTTCCATATTTATACGTTCTAGAACACTTAAAATACGCAACAACGAAGACAACAAGCGCGCGGACACAGTAGCACGACGACTAACACAACCAAACTGCACATAAGCAGGTTTCAACGTTGTATTGACGCTTCTGCGCTGACTCTGTTGCTTTGCTGAGAAATCTAATATTAACCAGTGTTGCCAAATCACATTAAATTTCATAAAATCAATTCATTTAAAAATTATGCCTAACATGGAACAAACATATTCTTTTCATAGGTATGTATATTAATAAATTAACATTTTTAAGATATAGAGCGCTATAAAAAAAATTTACGTGATAGAGCAAAAATATGGCGTTTTTTGGAATAAGGGCCCCCAAACATATACAAATTAGCAAACAGCTTTCAAACATCAAAATCACTGTAGACCTGTGTTATTTATTGTCATGTTAAAAATACAATACAAAGTTTTTATAGTTGAAAGTTATTTTAAAATTGGTAGATTAGTAAATGGACAACGGTTTTATGCAAATAGGCCTGCAACCCAACCCAACCCAATCAATGTATACAGGATTTTCGACAATAGTTCCCTAATCTTGCAATCACGTATGAACAACTGGATAGTCAAATTCATAGCTATGTTGACAGATTTCGTGAATCGGGGACAGTATTATGTCAATCCTGGGGCGGAGCACCTAAAACAGAACTACTGATTGCGTCGAAGATGTTTGACATCGAATGGAAACTCACCAAAGAAATTCATTACGAAACTATCGCAGGAATATAAAAAATATTTAAAATAATATCCATATAAAATTCAAGCTGTTTATGAACTCGGTCCCGTTGATTAAGATAGAAGAACTGAGTACTGCTAATAGTTCTTGAAAATCTAGAATAATGGTGGTGTTCTTAGTAAATCTTTCTTTACTGATGACGCCTGGTTCCATCTTTCGGAATATTTAAACAAACAAAATATGAGAATATGGTCGGCAAAAAATCCTCATGAATTTGTCGAAATACCATTACATACGCGTAAAATTACTGTTTGGCTGGCGGTGTCAATGAGGCGAATCATTGGACCAATATTTTTTAATGGAACTATAAATGCTGAAAGATACCGAAATGACTTATTAGAACCCTTTATTAATCGATGAACGACATGACGATGTAGTTACACAAGGATTTTTTCAACAAGACAATTCTCCACCACATACAGCTCAACAAATACGTGCCCGCTTGAAAGAGTTCTTTGATAATCGAATAGTGAATTTTCCTCCAAGGTTTTTAGATCTCACAATTCTGGATTACTTCATTCAGAACACGATTTCTAGAACGCCACAACATACAATTGAAGAACTTTGCAATAATATTAGAGAAGTTTGTGATAATATAATCCCTCATCTGTCAAACGCATTTAAAAATATGAAACAAAGAGTTCGTGTATGCATCAAGACAAGAAGGCAACATTTAGATCCTCTTTAACGTAGTATTTTTACAATACACGAAATTCTGTAAATAAATGTCTTTTATTTAAAAAATTTCACAAGAAATAAGATTAAGTTGTAGCACAAGTAGATTGTAATCTGTCAGACGACAGTTGTCAAAATTTGACAGTTCCACACTGTTCCCAAAGCTATATTGAAATCATAGGCTACTCTAAACGAAAATTTAATTGAAGGCATGTTTTAAGTAAGTAAAATAAAGCACTATATAATTTGGAGTCTATCAAACCAAAATAAAATATTTAAATATAACTACAGTCGAACCTCTATATAACGAAGTCGACGGTTCCATAAGAAAAATTCAGTATATAGATACATATTGCTGTGGATTTTTCATCAGAAAAATACTGAAAATTACGCGATATATTTGAATGTTCAAAAATGTATAGCAAACGCCGATTAAGTTGGCGCGAGGAGGGGTAAGTTCGCGCAGGATTAGCAGTAGTGGGGAGATTTGTATTTGGTTTTACATCAAATGTCAGATAATTCTAACCTCTGAGCGTGTATCACTTTATGATCCCCTAGCAAAGACATTATGTTCCGTCAAACGTCAATGACAAATGTATTCTGACAATTACTTGAGTAGTGGGGGTGAACGATTTTAAAAACGTCTTCTGCGCACCCCCTCCTCGCGCCAACTTAATTGGCGCTTGCTATACATTTATTTGTGACATGACTGTATATGATAAATTTTGCGAGGGGTAACTAGACGGAAAAACTGGTTATCCGGCGTGGATTTGATGTAGATGTCGAGGTCAATCGTGCAGACGAATTCTACCTATTGAACGAAAAGGTGGCTTGCTTCGTGAGATATATATATATATATATATATATATATGGTAAACCTAATCAGTAGGCGATTAAAGGTCTGTATATTACTTCAAAATATATGTATTTAAAAAACTCTACATGTTTCGGCTGTGTACGCCTTTATCAAGAATAAAGGAATACTAAGGCATGATTTATTATTATTACTAGAATGTATCTTTGAATAATTTAAACCATAGCAACTTAATTACTTGACATTTATATCCTGTCATTCATATTTTGTATTCTCTTGATAAAGGCGTACACAGCCGAAACATGTAGAGTTTTTTAAATACATATATTTTGAAGTAATATACAGACCTTTAATCGCCTACTGATTAGGTTTACCATATCATACCAAGGTCACGAAGTTATTATATTTATATATATATATATATATATATATATATATAAATAACAATATATATATATATATATATATATATATATATATATATATATATATATATATATATATATTTAATTAGTTCGGGTTTTGATTGATTGAAAGTGTTTTATAGTTGATGTTTAGAGAAATAAATTCCCGATTTTTATAGAGTTAAATTCTCGTTTATTTGACGTTTAGTTTGATTAAGCGCCTTTTCGTGAGAGTCTCCATATTAATCTTGTAAGTAAAAAAAAATTTTATAACGTCATAATTATCTGAATTATAGTTCTATTGTATTAAAACAAGTAGATAAGAGATTTAAATTTTAAGCATACAGATAATACAGTTTAGTATTTAAAATTCTTTGTTAAAATTATAAATGAAAAGTTTGTCCGAGTGTAGTCAAGTTTTTTTTGTGCATGGCAAAGCACATGCGTAGTTTTTGTTCGCGGTTCAGAATCTGAATATACAGTGTGGTTTTTCTGGGGAGAATTTAATGTTAAACTTGATTATTTTAGATAAGTTTTATCGGAGTAATTTGGAGGACGTTTTCCATTCATTTAGCGGTCAATTGCCAATGAATGTTGTTACCTCCAGTATCTTTGTTATATGATACAGCATCTTTACACTTTGTAAAGATATATTTTTTTATTTTTGTATTAATATATAAAATTTTATTTAAATTTTTAACCTGCGTTCGTTTTATTTACTCATTCCAATATTGCTAATTAATTTATACATATATAAAAGAATGTATTTAAAAGAAACTTAAAGAGAGATTAGTTCAGACTTAACTTATATAAAATAGATAAATAAATTTTTGTGTACAAGTGTACTGGCGCTCAACTCATCTTTTAGACACGTCTTTCCTAAGTGGAACCCGAGAAGTTAGAGGACTGAGAAAACCTAGTTGGGAGAACTAGTTGTGGATGGTGGCGTGCTAAATCATCAACCCACTATTCATAGCAATATGTATATATATATATATATATATATATTAAAATAATAAGCTTTTTTTGGTTTAGCGACCTTTATTGAAATTCAGTTTATTTAAATAACGACGTTTCGACTTTTTTGTATATAATCAAGTCTTTTTCAAGTGATTTAGAACTAGAAAAATTACAAAACGAAAGATAAGAATTTTTTTAGTTCTAAATCACTTGAAAAAGACTTGATTATATACAAAAAAGTCGAAACGTCGTTGTTTAAATAAATTGAATTTCAATAAAGGTCGCTAAACCAAGAAAAAGCTTATTATTTTAATATTATGAACACGGCGAATAAAATAAATAAGAAATAAATTTTAATTTCTTATAAACACTAAATATATATATATATATATATATATATTTTTAATTTCTTTGAAAAAGACATTATGTGTCGAAACTTGTAATATTGCTTTAAATATATACATATCAAAGTAAACCAGACCTTAAATCGACGACTAATTTAATTTACTATAACATAAAAAGGTCAAAAAATAATTTTTATATAGGTAGATGATTATTAATATTGCTAAGTTTTTATGTTGAACAACATATAAACTTAGCAATATAAGCAATACTAATAAATGTATTTTCAAAACTAAACCTATAATAGAAAAAATCGAGAAACACATGTTATCTATAAAATGTCGCGATTGCAATAGTGTGTTTGACGTATTGTGACATGTGTTTCTCTATTTTTTTTTAATTCATCCAAATATATATATTGTTATGATACAAGACGTACCCTTAGAGCAGCAACTGAAATGGGAAAAATAGGTTACTCAACATCACAAATATTTATGTAAACAAGGTTATGAAACGGAATTAGCAAGTTTTAGTAGTGTCGAAATGAATACGAATTTATATAACGATAATATTACAATTTTAAATTAGTATATTTCTTTTTCTTTCATTAATTTCATTTATATTATTTTCAATTCAATATTCAAATCTTAGCGCGAAAGTAACAATATTTAAATTCATATACATCTATACATTATATCGACGCTAGTAAGACACGCCCACTAATCGACATCTTCCGAAATGTAAATATTTATCTTGCGCAATTTACGCAAAGTAATACTAAGATTGACATAAAAATTAGGTTAGAATTTTTTAAATAATTTTTAAATCTAGATAATATATTATGTATAGTTAAAATATGTCTTAGAAATTAGTTTTAAAGGAAAAACTTCGAGACTATTTAGAGATTAAATAAATAGGCTTTGATTAAAAAACAGTCGCTATCGGCATCATCTTATGTAAAATTCATAAACGCATAAGACGTATTTTTCGATTCTCAATTAGAAAATTCTAAATTTAATCAATTTTAAAATATACAAACAGTGCTAAAGTGAAATTAGATAACCTGAGAAAGACTGGTAGTAAATTACAAGCGAGATTTTGGCAAATAACCGAATTTCTGCGAATAAACGCCAAATAAAGCGTTAAACGATTAATTTCGTTATCAAGTACACGAAAATACCCAAAAAATATATATCTAAGAAGGACTACAGGCCATTTACTACTTGGAGGAGTGTTAGATCAAGCAACTACCTCAAGTCCAACAGCAATACCAGGTCATAGAGAGATTCTAGCAGACTTATTTCGAGTCCGAGGAAAACTTCGAGAGCGTCATCAAAACTTCCCGCACAGGCCGCCAACATCGGAGAGCGTTCGGGGTAACTTACATCAGCAATACTCGACACCATAGCCGCTTAGAACCTACAAGCAGAACCACAGGTTAACTATATCTACGGTACTAATAAATATCGTCTTTAATTTATTTCTTTAAAAATTGAATCACATAAATAAATAAAGATTCTCGAATTTTTTTACCTTTTACCAGATATCATTTCAAAAATATGTCTTTCCTAAATAATATATTTATTTTACTCTGTACACATAATTAAAAGGTACTTACCTACGTATTAGAGATTGTTCATATAATTTTAGTACACATTTATTATAAAATAACAACACACATAACCTTGTCGATTTATCACCTTGTTATAATAGACATATATAGTTCACATTCCACTTAAACTTTTATATTTGTATATGATGTTACAGTTTTCTTCTTTTAATACAATAAATATATTTTGCTTTTATTGATATAAATCTTTTATTGATGTAGATCCAGTTGTAGAAGTTATTTCTTTTGATAATCGTTTATTTAAATTACTAATAAGGAAGCAACTACTTTTAGTCACGACGAGCCTGAGATATACCATTTATTTAAACATTTATATACAGATTTCATGCACCCTGAGTCTAGTTGGCAAGCAAAAACAGAGATTGCGTACATTGAGAAGTGTATCACATTTAAAAAGGCGCCCAATTATTATTTTTAAAATTTATTTAACTTATCACTTCTCGCTCAACATAATTACTATTTCCTTTTATAATTAACAGCAGCTCTGTATGTTAACAATATATATATATATATATATATATATATATATAAGGTAAACTTAATAAGTCGGCGATTAAAGGTCTGGTTCATTACTTCAAAGTATATATATTTAAAACAACCCTACATGTTTCGGCAATTGCATGTGCTTTGTCAAGGGAATAAAAAATATAAATGACAGAATATAAATCATTTATATTCTGTCATTTATATTTTTTATTCCCTTGACAAAGGCATCATTGCCGAAACATGTAGGGTTGTTTTAAATATATATACTTTGAAGTAATGAACCAGACCTTTAATCGCCGACTTATTAAGTTTACCTTATCATACCAAGGTCACGAAAATATTATATATATATATATATTTATATATATATATATATATATATATATATATATATACATATATGGATTAATATGAACAAATTAACGATAAATACACTAGTGTGAGTTAAATTTATACAAGATATATGTGTAAGTGAGTATAAAGTTAGGTTTCCACGAGTGATCTCATGATAACTGTATAATTGAATTTGTTTAATCAAATATTCATTAATAAGCATAACTAAAACGCCTATACAGTGGGGAGATAGACGCGTTGTTCTATAGAAACTCGACTTCCACTTAAACAGGCGTCGAATAACAATCAATTTAGAATAAAAGTATCAGTAGAACCAAGATATCCATATTTGAAAGAGTCGGATAGACACCTTGAGTACTAACTTAACGTTTGCAGGAAAAATATCCCCTTGGTTGTTAAGTGAAACATTTGAACGTGATTTGTGAAAGATTCTATAGAATTAAAATAAATACAAAAATATATGTGTATTTTTAATAAACAATTTATACAAAAAACTCTAATAATAATTAAGTTTTAGTTTAAGAAATGAGATATTTTAAGTTGCAAATAAATGACTTGTGAAAATACAAATATACAATAAAGGAATTTTAACAATTTACATCTTGTATTATTTCTTTATGTCAACATTGGATGCTAGGTTTGGTCAAATAAAACTCGAAAGATATAGCCCTGAGGTATATAAATAATAATAATAATAATACTTATTGAATCCAAAAATCCTACATAACGGTACAAAAAGAAGTATAAAAGAAAAAGGATATAGAATAAGTCAAAAAAATACATGTATGGTAATATGACAATTAACAAAATCTAAAGAAAATCAAACTATCAAAGCAAAAACATAAAGTCTAAATAGTATACAGAGACTAAAGAAATATATGCTTAAGTAACTGCCCACACACAATCATTTACTTTATTATATTCATAAAGCGAAACTCACATTTATTACTATTTATGTTAAAACAGCTCATTTAAAATAAAATAAACATTATTCCTACTCCAAAATTCATATTTCAAAACACGTTTTGTTTAACAACAAAAAGCTCTGTTAATCAGTGTTGTGTTTTTGTGAATTTTTTCTTCTAATTGAAGTAGTTTAGAAATACAGAACGTTCCCGTACAAAAAAAATATTCAATTAAACTATTCTTGAAATCTTTATAATACATCATCCGTCACTACAAGTAACTTCTAGATATGTCTTTCACTACTAATAAATAAACATTCACGGTATAACGTGAAATACTTCAAACGTAACACAGACGTTCGGAATTACAGGGTATGAAGATTTCTCCTTGATAGACAAAAAAAGTTTGGTCACGAGATATACATTATAACATGGGTTGTGAAATATATAAAAAGAAACCATGAAAATAACGAAAAAACTGCTATATCTTAGAATGGATATTGGTTGAAATGAATAAATTATTTGAGAAATTGTTTATTTACCGGAAACTTTTTTTCAGGGGTAACGTAAACTGTATATAATAACATGGAGGGTGAATTCAATTATAATGAAATTCGTACATGGAAATGCTGGCTTAATGATAATGATTACTACGAATGTCGATGAGCGTATAAAATAATATACATTATGCAGTAATTTTGTAGTTATTTACTTGAATAAATAATACAAAATAATAGAAGCTATCAAAAGGAAACTCTTCAGTTATTAATAATAGCGCTAAGAAATAAGTAATTAAAACTTCTAGTTTCAAAAATTCTTTTATTGTAAATACCACTACAATATTGTTTCGCCATACAATGGCTTCATCAGGTGGATGAAATACTGTATATGTACAATACAAGTTTGAACATTTATGTGAAAATTATTGGGGAAATGGTGGTGGAAAAATTTTTACAATCTTAAATTTAATAGATAGTTGTTTAAATCTAGTTGGTCAATTAAAGCTAATCCTACACTATTGTATCTATTAATTTATAAGTTTTCTAACAGGTTAAGTTTTTTTACATTTTTCTTGAATGTGTAAAATTTTGAAATCTATATTAAATCTATGATTGATATCTATACAATGACTTGCGAAAGTTGAATCTGTTTTCTTTTCTTTATGGCTTCTCTCGTGTTCTTTCATCCTAATTTTGAATGTCCTCCCCGTTTGTACTATGTATACCTTATTACAATCTTCGCATGTTAACTTATATACACCAGAGTTTGATTCTTTGTCTATTTTATCTTTGTTGTTTTTAATAATGTTCTGTATAGTATTGTCTGTTTTAAATGATATATGTTCGTTATTAAGTTTTTTAATGAATGTACCAATTTTTTCCGAAATTTTTCCTAAGTAAGTGATTGAATTATAGGAATTAATTATCTTGTATTTTAATTTTGGATAAACTAAGGAAAGGGTTTTAGATTTTTGTTGGCTATTTAGGATGTTATTAACAATATTTATAGAGTAACAATTGTTTAATGCTACTGTGTATATTCTATTTAGTTCAAGGTCGAAATTACTTTTACTCATAGTTACATGAATTAATCTATATACCATTGATTGGTATGCTGATAATTTGTGTGTTATAGGATGAAAAGAATTAGCGTGTATTGTGGTATCTGTATGTGTTGGTTTATGGTATATAGCGAACTCGTGTTTAGTAGTTTTGTATATGGTTAAATCTAGAAAATTAATGCTTTTATTTATTTCTGTTTTTATAGTAAAATTTATTTTGGGGTGAATAGTGTTGATATAATTATTTAAAGTTTTTAATTGTCTATCTGAACCGTTAAAGCAAATTAATATGTCATCAACATACCTAAACCAATATACACAATTACCAAACAAGGGATGTGTACTAATTATAGTTTCTAAATTATTCATGAAAATTTCCGCTGATAGCGGGCTTTTTCCTGTAAAAAACATAGCACAATGCCGATTCCTTTACTTAACATAAATCAAAATATTAATTTTTATGAACGATTTAAAAACCTTACGGATGTAGAATTCAAAACCGAAGAAATTAATCTTTATCTAAAGGTTTCAAATATAACTTAACCCCTAACATTAATAATAAACACTTAGAAATCTTAGCAGTAGAAACAGATTTAGCCTCAAATAAGCAAAAGGATAACAAGGGAAATAATGCAGCTAAACATATTCTAGAAAATTACCGTACTACTAAGCATTTTAATATTGAAAATAAAATAATTAAATCAATTAAACAGAAAGCGACTAGTAACAATATTATATTTACAAAAGCTGATAAAGGAAATACAGTTATAGCAATTCCGGAATCAAACTACATACATAAAGTTCATGAATTCCTCGATAATAATTCATTCATAAAACTTAAATCTGATCCTACTAATAAATTTCAAAAACAGATTAAACAAACTATAGAAAAATCAGGTTCTCTTTTTAATAACACTCAAAAAGTATATTAACCAATATGAATCCCCTACCTCGCAAATTATACGGTTTAATTAAACTACATAAAGACAATACACCTATACGACCAGTAGTATCGTACGTAAAAGCACCTTGTAGAAATGTGTCCAAACACTTAATAGATTTAATTATTACACACACTAAATTCAAATCTAAGTTCTCCGTTAAAAATTCCCAGGAATTAATGAACAACATTTCAAACTTGCAATTACCAAACAAATGTAAACTCATTTCTTTTGATGTCTCGAATTTGTTCACTAGTATCCCACCCCTGGAGGTAATAGATTTAATTACTTTACAACTAGAACGTAGAAACACGAACATTGTCACAAAGACCGAAATTTTACAGCTCTTAGAAACGTGCCTGGAACAAAATTATTTTCAATTTAAAAAGAAATTTTATAAACAAACAGAGGGTCTAGCAATGGGAAACCCACTAAGCCCCTTATTAGCGGAAATTTTCATAAATAATTTAGCAACTATAATTAGTACACATCCCTTGTTTGGTAATTGTGTATATTGGTTTAGGTATGTTGATGACATATTAATTTGCAAATTTGCAACGCCACGTGCATAGCGCAAGAGATAAAGATAGAGACACTGGTGCCGATACAAAATACGCCTCTGCTTTCGCTCCGAATTGGTCCACTCTAATGATAAGTGACGTTTTACGTGCGATTTCTTGGAAATTTTTAACGATATTTTACAGACTTTGCAATAAATTTCGGAATCACTGGCAAAGGATATACAATCAGTATGACCCTTAATCCAACTCGCCATTGTTTCACGATGCCATTTTCGACATCGTTTCATATCATACCTGGAAAACAAAGTTCTTGGTCTAAATAGATGAAAATTAAAAATGTATGCCTAAGTTATTGAGACTTAACGAAATTCACTATGTAATTAACAGTTAAAACAATGTAAAATGGAAACTAACACACCGTACTTTATTTATCTTGCGAAATATAAACTAATAAATAAAATAATTTTTAAAAACTCCTCACGTTATCTACGCCTATGAAGAAAGGAATTTTACTGTAAAATTGAAGTTATTGCGTCGCAATTCAACGACGAAAAATAGATATGCGGTTAACCGAATGAATAGTGCTATTCAATAACTGCCTGATGTTATAGACTAGTTATATGGTTCATCATAATTTCGCCCCGATGCGCCTGGTCCCTAGTTATTACCTCCTGTTTTCCGCAATCATTTTAGGCTTTCTGCGGTGCGTTCGTTAGCATGAATACGAATCCGCGTGTACGATAAGCAGCCCTTAAATCGGGGTGGTGTACTTTTTAATTTATAGTCAGTTCCGGATCGTTTCGTCCAGAACCGCACGATCGTCTTCATTGAGCTGTACGCCGTTGGCACTAGCTGATTGTGAAGTTAAGAACTTCCCACCAAAGGTAAGATCGAGGATGGTGTTTGTATTGAGCAACATTTTCGCGAAGCAAATTTTGTGGACCATTATTTGCTAGTAACTTTTGTAGGTAGCAAGTTGCCGGAATTTTTTGTTTATTACAGCTAAGTAATTTAATTTAAATAATAATAAATTTATTTTAAATTATTAATTTACAAATTTATCTAACTGCAAAAATATATATTTGTGTATACATATTTAAACCATTTAATCGGTAGAATGGACAGTTAGTTTTAGAGAGGACATTATTTTATTGATACTGACACTAACATATTTATTCATCAACCCATAATAAATTGTTACGTGTTAATGCATAACCTAATATAGGTGAGCAAAGGCAATTAATCGATATAAATTATAAATGATAGAATTCAATACAAATTCTGCATTGTCATATCCCTAAATAATTAAAATATGCCGCAATACATATGTGCATATATATTGTTCATCAGTGGCGTACCCGGTTTATCCACTAATCTAATTAAAAGTGAAATGGTGGTCGTGTGAATTCAATTTGGTGTTGTTTCTGAAAAATACTCCAACTACGTCATATCCGACAATATTCATAAATCAAGAATTAATCGTATAAGTGCCATGGCGTTTACTGTTATTATTATTATTATTATTAGGTGTTCGCGTGTTGGGGTGCATTCAAATTGAAATCGAATCAATTCCCACCGGTGTTGTAGCACGCATTGTCTGCGAACATGTCCCCTTGTAATACTTTGTGGGGTGTCTCATATAAAATTGCAAGTGAAATTATATTCGTGGTCAAAAATTAGTACTTTCCTATGCATATTTGTTGCATTGAAGTATAATGAGATTTAGTCATGAATGTTAGCATGTGATATAAATATGTAAGGACTAGGATTGGACATTATTCTGACTTCGCTATTTATGATCAAATAAAAAATTTAATTTATTTGAAACATTTTCGTCATTAAAAATGTATATCTATTTACGTATACAGAGTTATCCCTGAATAGCGCCAAAGCTATCGGAATCTGAAGAATACGTATAAATATCTAAATAAAAATTAAAAAAGAAATTTATTTGTATTTCATAAAAAATATCAAAATTTTTAGTGCCAAAATGTAGTTAATGTGGGTGCATGTCTATTCTATATTTACCAAAATATAGCTGTACTTCAAGTTCACTGACCTGCAAAAAAAATCGATAAAATTCCTAAACATTGGTTAGACGATACGTTTAATATAAGTTCTTATTCATAAAAATAGTAAATGTTAATATTTTCATATCAAAACATTTATACCCACACATATGGTGGTTTTATTACGATATTCTTTTTTGTGGATATCAATAATAGCGTTAACGTCGAATATGTAGACAAACCTATGCTGCAGTAATGTGATTAAAATAAAATAGATTGAACGTTTAACTTCTTTTAAAAGTGAAATTATTAGGTTTATAATAAAACAAAAAAACACCATAAAACAAAAAGCTTTATCTAGCGTGTCCAATGGAACAGATACCTGGTTTTTAATTATTTGTATGGAGTTATTTACGGATAATTTTTTTCTCTTTAAATTTGTGGTTGGTACTGACAAATACCGATAGAACAATATAATTTGTCGGTAAAGAGAATTACTGATGAATTGAAGGTGGAATTCCGTATTGCCGCCCGTATATTTAACTACGCGAACAACCACGTACAACCGCAACATTGAACCGCGATTTTTTGTATAAAGGCATTACTCACAAATACCTTTCAGCCGAAAGCGACAGAACAACAGACGGACCAATCGCAAAGAGGCAGGCACGTGCACCCACTACTATGTATAATTAATTGAACGAATAAGCGGTCTGTCAAACAAAAAAACTCAATTTTTTCACTCTCTATATTTCGTAACCATTGGTTACTTCTTCAGGAGATCTTACACGATTAGTAAAACCCACAATATATTAATTAATATGCCAATAATAAAATACCTACAATTACAGAGTTAAATTTAGCAAGGACGCAACTAAACATGTTAAAATTGATTATCTGCATTAAAACATTAAATCGACTAGCTGTTGTTTTCACGTCAGCCTTTTAAAAACAAATATTAGGAAACCGCAAGTGAAACTGTCGCTTACATTCCGCGTAGAAACGTTGCCATTCTTCGTTAAGAAATTGTGCGCTTCGGAAATATGCTTCAACATTAAAAATTATTTCTTGCAAAGTGTACATTATTTTTTCTATTTTGCCTTCGTAATAAACTCATTATGAGCTTTATTTCGATACGCATTTTTTCATTCTTCGATGTTTGTTCATTGCATTGTTCATTTGATTTTAAGAATTTTAGTTCATTCGATAGATATGATATACATATATATATATATATATATATATATATATATATATATATATATATATATACGTAGGCTATACAAACAACGTATATTATATTCAATTGACAACAAGATATATTAGTTTCTATGTCACTCATGTTCATATTTTTAAATAATATATCAAATGGCATTAGATAAACAGTAATAATTTGCAAGTACTAGTTACTCAGTGCCTACTGAGATGAAGTTTTTTTTTAAACACGTTGCAATCGATACGTACATATATATACAACGTGTCCACTTAAGTATGAGACAAATGGGAAATATTTTTATTTTTGATTTCACAGAAAACTTTATAGAAAAGAAAAGTTCGTGCATCCTAAGAAACTTGATATTTTGTATTCAGGGTTGCATTGTATTACTTGGTTAGAGGAAAAAATAAAAAACATTGAAGTTGCCATAAGAGTACGCTACACTTATTTTTAAAGATATCAAAAATATTCATATAAAAATGTTGTTTCAAATTTCAAAATATGCTCAAATACGATTGTTATTTAAAATTTCGAAAAAATAAAAATTAAATTATCGAGCAATAATAATAGCAAATACGCAATAGTTTTTAACATCCATCTATGTGACAGTAGTTCTATGGTTGTCATTTGTATTGTTACTTTAATAATAAATTTTATGTAATTGCACGTGAAATCATTTACATTCGATATCAATTTTTTATCGCTGAAATGCAATAGAATGAAACAAAAATCATTTGCATATAACTTTATGAAAATACATTTTTATATTACAAAATAAATATGAAATTAACAAAAACAACAAATTCAGAAATACAAACAAAAAAAAAGCTATTCAAAATGATTCCCCTCTCGTTGAATGCATATATTTGTACGCCTGTTGAAATCCTCGCATGCATGTTATAACACAATAGGATTATTTCTTAAGAACAGTACCGCATCTCCTATTTTGTTTTTCAATTCTTCTAAATTCTGAAACGGCCTTTCTGAATATACTTTATTCTTTAGCCATCCCCAGATAAAGTAATCCATGGGGTTTAAGTCGGGCGAGCGCGCTGGCCATGGAAAAGGTCCTTTTCGTCCCATCCATCTTTCTCCAAATTTTTCATTTAAATAGTCTACAACTATTCGTGCACTATGTGCAGGTGCTCCATCATGCATAAACCAAAGGGTTCTTATAATATTTAGTGGCAATTCGTCTAATTCGTTATCGAGGTATGTTTGTAGAAATTCCAAATATCGTTGTGAATTTAATGACGATTGAAAAAAATACGGACCAAAAATTTTTCTGTTTAAAATTCCACACCAAACGTTTACCTTTTGCGAATATTGATTCTTGCAGGGAATTCTAAAATGTGGGTTGTCAGACGACCACCAACGACAATTTTGTGCACACACAACACCATTAGTAGTAAAGGTTGCTTCATCAGTAAACAAAATGCTTTTGAAAAACGTTTTCTGCGTTTCTAATGTAGCTTGAATATCCAAAGAAAATTCAAATCTATTGTTGTAGTCCCGTTCCTGCAAAGTTTGAATATATCTTGGCTTATAGGGGTGATATCTATTGTTAACCAAAATGTTGCTTACTGATGATTTTTTAATATTCAAATTGCTTGCAATTTTTCTGACAGAAATTTTGGGATTCTCAATTACACTTTGCATAACACGTAAAGAATTTTCGAAATGTCTCACTTGCTTTTCCCTACTTTTTTTGTAACGCATTTCTAAACTACCAGTTGCTTTAAACTGATTTAAAATTCTTGAGACGCTTTGGAAACTAATAAATTTGTTGGGATGTCTTTCATTAAAAATATCAGCTGCGTCTCTACATGTTTTGTAGTTATCTCCGCAAATAAGAATTAATTCAGCTCGCTCTTGCATAGTTAACCGTTCAGCCATAGTTGGTAGGTAATAACTTAATGAATTGTCTTAAAATTACTTAATTATTAAAGTGACAGCGGATCTGACAATCACATAAAATTTATTACTAAAGTGACAATACAAATGACAACCATAGACTACTGTCACATAGATGGATGTTAAAAACTATTGCGTATTTGCTATTATTATTGCTCGATAATTTAATTTTTATTTTTTCGAAATTTTAAATAACAATTCGTATTTGAACATATTTTGAAATTTGAAACAATATTTTTAAATGAATATTTTTAATATCTTTAAAAATAAGTGTAGCGTACTCTTACGGCAACTTCAATGTTTTTTTAATTTTTCCTCTAACCAAGTAATACAACGCAACCCTGAATACAAAATATCAAGTTTCTTAGGATGCACGAACTTTTCTTTTCTATAAAGTTTTCTGTGAAATCAAAAATAAAAATATTTCCCATTTGTCTCATACTTAAGTGGACACGATGTATATATATATATATATATATATATATATATATATATATATTTAGTGTTTAAAGAATTTTGTTTTTCTTTTTTATTTTATTGGCCGTGTTTTAATATTAAAAATAATAGATTTTTATTGGTTTTAGCGACCTTTTATTGAATTTAGATGTTTGTTTGCGACGTTTCGACTTTTATCAATTCAGTCTTTTTCAAGCATCTGGAAACAAGAATCATTACAATGAACATGAGAACTTTGTTTGTTTTGTGTGATATAACAATTGAATTAACCATTTTAAATTTAACCTTATATTAAGAAATGAATTACGGATTAGGTTAGTGTTTTACGTTGAAAATTAAATAACATTAAATTAAAATAGCTTAGAATGGTAGGGGGACATTTATGTGATTAATATCTGTATGAATTAATTGGAGACTTAACAAATATTAACAATTTTTAAGTTTAAAATTAGATTAAAGATGATTACAAATTGAGTTAACATTTAACGTTGAAACTTACATAAAATAAAAATAAGAATGGCTAAAATGAACAGGAAAGTTGAATTACAATACAATACGTAAAGAGAACAAAGAAAAGTCAAATAAATTTCACATTGTTGTTTTTTCTACACGGGTACGCATTCATGTGCCACATGTGTTTGGACACCCAGGACAAATTTTCTTAGAACGAACATGCTTGTGCGGATTTTGTAAGTGAACTAATGCTTTAGTTTGCGGGGGTTTAATTTCTGTTTTTTGGAATGAGCATGGTAGTCAGGACCGTATTTAGGGGTATAAGTTAACATTGTTATTTCTAATGGGAGCTATTTTTTTTCCGTTTTTGTCTTGTGCGTGCAGGGGTTTTTTTTTTATTTTTCTATTGTTTTATGAGAGGGTAATAAAGTTTTGAAAGCCCATCGATTTCTTTCCTGTCGTTGATTGTTTTGCTATTTTTGAAAATGTGTATCATTTCTAAGACCTCTCTAGCTTTTGTGTTCTTTTTTTGTGTTATTACTTTGGTGTTTTCAAAATCAAAATTATGTTTTAGTGTCAATTGGTATTTTTTTAAAGCAGTTTGATTTTTTTGCGTATTTGTGACCTTTCAATCTTTCTTGTAGTAACTGTTTTGTTTGGCCTATGTATATTTTGTCACAGTCTTTGCAGGGTATGTTGTATATTGTGTGTGATTGTTTTAGTGTAGGTGTTGAGTCTTTAAGTTTGGTGTGTAGGAATTTTAGGTTTTTACCGCTTTGGTGTGCTATTTTAAAATTAAATGGTTTGAATATGTTGTCTAATTTTAAATTCAATAAAAGGTCGCTAAAACCAATAAAAATCTATTATTTTTAATATATATATATATATATATATATATATATATATATATATATATATATATATAATTTAAACGAAATTATCGACCGTAATATATAGGATCAAATAAATTAAAAGCGGGCAAGCGGTCTGTCAATTAAACAACTCATTTATTAAGTATCCCTATATTTCGCAACAACTTTGTTGCTTCTCCGGAGATAAAAATTTAGAGTTGAAAAAAATAATAAAAGTGACGCACAAGGAAAATAAAATTGTACGTCACTTTTATTATTTTTTTCAACTCTACATTTTTATCTCCGGAAGCAGCAACAAAGTTGTTGCGAAATATAGGGATACTTAATAAATGAGTTTTTTAATTGACAGGCCGCTTGCCCGCTTTTAATTTATTTTGTTCAATATATTACGGTCAATAATTTCGTTTAAATTTATATATATATACATATATAGTAGATTCATCTACCATAACAAACTGAGGTCATTAAATAATTATCTTTAGATATATATAATTTTAGAAAATTTCTTGACCGTTCTAATATAAATTCACAACTATTTGGGTTATCGGTCTGTTTTAAAACAGACCGATACCCCATATTTCAGTTCAAAGGAAGTTACATACTTCTGTTGTCGATATCAAAATATTTTGTATCAATGGTGATAATGATATGTAATGAAAAACAATGAAATATTATAAGCGCTTTTAAATAAACATTTATTTGTTCCTAAATATACCTGAAATTTTGGAACAACATTTATAACATTTATTGACACAAATGTATGTATAAATGATGCACAATGTAATTCTAGAATATACGTGCAATTCCTAGCGAAATATCGTATAATCCACTAACTACTTTCGTATTTCCTGTTCAAAAACACCACTAAAATGAACGTGTGACAAAATCGCCAAATTAATTTTCCGCCAATTGATAATTGTCAAACATTGACTGTGTTCTAATTGAGTACCCATTAGCAGCAATATCGGTACCCTGCTGGCAAATCCGTAAGTACAATAAATAATGCACCAATTTAAAGTTCGCAATAGCGATAAATTTCAGATATATCTTTTGTAACTGTGTAGTTTAAAAAGCAAATTTAGATTTAAAAAAAAACAAACAAATTTAGTATAGTTTTTTCATTAAATAAAATGTGTTAGGTTATGTAGTTTCCACTATATATGAAGGAGATTTAATGGAAGCGGGGACATTTCAATGAAATATTTATTTCAGGGTAAAAAAGATATTTTATTTTTCTACATAATTTCCGTCCAATTTTATGTATTTAGCCCAGCGATTTTCAATATTTTTTAAGCTGTCCAATAAGAAATATTTAGAAAATTCTTCAAAATAGGGAAGTAAAAGTCACTGTGCAAGATCTGTAAAGATGGTGAATGTAACAGCAATTCGTACCCTAATTCAATAAATTTAAGTGTTGTTATAGCGAATCAATGAGACGGTGTCTTATCCCGATGGAGCAAAACTTTTTTTAAATGAATGCTGTCGTTTCTTCTTCAGTTCAGCATAGAAATGTGCATAATATTGCCTTTGATTACATCTTTGGAATCTCAACAAATTGTAGCCATAATCTTATTGACAGGAAAAACTGTATTGCCTTTCTTTAGAGCGCGTTCATCAGAACAACTCCATTATTTTGACTGTTTTTTTTTCTACAGTATAATAGCGTATTCAGGATTTATCGACGGTGATATATTGACGAAAAAATTCTCTTCAATTTTCTTTGAACTTGGTTATACAATGATTTGAAATTGTAACACGAGTTCTCATTTGCTTAACAGTTGAGTCTTATTTTTCTAAAACTTAAATATCGATTGTCCTAATATACCGGGTGCATTTTTTAACTTCAAATATCTCGAAAAATAAGCAGTTCACGAAAAAATGTCCAGACGTAAAATTTAATAATTTAATAGAGGAAATATATTAGTGATCAAATTGATCCCTCTCTCTAAATCCATGTAGGTGCGGTGGGGGGTAATTTTGAAGTTGTTACGCTCGAAAATTACCTAGGGACCATTCGGGAATTTTTAATGAATTTATTTCATTATTCACTTACGTAAAGACATTTTAGGCTTTTCATTAATCAACATTTCCGTTTATTTTTAATTTTATTTAATTTTGTTATTAATTATCGATCAACTTAGGCTTCTTCATTGAAATGCGCAAGCTTATTTGGATCGACGTATATTTGTGAGCAAACATTTTCAGTGATGAAACATAACAAAACAAATCGAAACCGTCTGGCAAATGAAAATCTGGAAGCAATTTTACGTGTAGCGACAAGTAATGTGGAGCCAAACATAAACAAAATTGTTAGGTCAATGCAATGTCATGCATCAAAATAATAAAACATGAAATATTACATTGTAATGATTAGATAACATTACGATTACATAATTACAACAAACATTTTTGAATGTTCTTTTATTTTTATCATTTGTAGTAATTCATACTATTTAAAAATAAAAATATTTGTGTTAATAAGTATTCTTTGTAGTGGCCCGTCCTTGGCTTATAACTTTCCCGGGTGGTCCCTGTTCCCTATACGTCTGTGCATCCCTGCTGTATACTGTACTATGCTCTTTGAAGAATAGCTAAAGCGGCTAGATACTTACATGTGACCTAGTACGATATAAAGAAAGTATAATATTTAATAATACATTTATTTATTTCAATACAATATTAGTCACGAGTATAGTGCAAGTATTTACACAATAATCATTAAAAATTACAAGAGTATTTTTAAAAGGAAAACCAACAATCAGGGATAAATTTTCGTTTGCAGCACTTGCTGCGGTGTATTTATGATTGGCAATGCTTTGTAACACTCCAACAGTAGTCGACCACCATATGAGGATCCCATCTTCCTGGGTACCGAGTTTCCATGATTCTTAAATTTTGATGAAATCTCTCGCCTTGTTTGGCACTATTTGGCACGCCTCATTTTCACAGGTAGCAATTTGCTTGACGTTTTGCATCAGATAAGCAGGTACGCCCCCCAGGGACTATAAAACTGGAATTGTTTTTATTTTATAATTTAGATAGGTATTTTACAGTTCAAATTATTATTATTAACCAAATTATTGTATTAGTTATATTTACTAATCAGTATATGGCATTTTAAATATATTTGAATTCTAGCCGTTTCATTTGAGATGTCTCTTGGACAATCTACTTCATTTCAATTTCTCTTGAATAAAAAAAAACGTTTATTCTTTCTGTTAACAGTGCTTAATGGGTATTTAACTGCCTATTTTTCCGTGGTATGTGAAAACGGAATTATAAAACTTCTATTATTATTCTGTAATCGTCTGGAACTATTCTATAAATTCATCTGTCAAGGAAACAAAACTTATAACATTTCGGCTACTAACATTATATAAGTTTTAGGCATTCAAAATAAGTTGTAAATCTATCAAACACATAAACTAATCGAGATGTCCAAAAAAGCTTTTAACCATAATTGCATACATTAATTCTTTTGTGTTTCACCGCATAATAATGTATTATTCTCGAACAGAAATCTCGGAACTACATATTGACATAATTTCTATTTCGTTTCATTTAATACTTATAATGGTGTTCTTTTTACGCAATCGATCATGACAACAAAATCGAGGAAGCTATTCAATCGATGTTACATCTACGGTCCTGTTTTAATATAGATACAATTTTACCTTGCAATTTTGAGGGGTGACAGCTATATAATCACTGTCAAAGGCGGTGACGACGGGGCAATAGAGGGATCAGTACGACGGACAAATGGAGACTGAACACTGAAGACCCCTTTCTCCCTTCAGTAAATCGTAGACGCCAACCTAAATTTATAATTCAATTCCATTCAAATTGGGAACGAGCGTGCAAGTATTCGCTGGTGAGGTAGATTCGGAATAAATGAGAATGGCCCACTGACAGTCCAGAGAGGATGTAATACGATTTATGCCGAAATGATTTTGTATAGATTATTCCGCTTGTAAAGGCGTTTTAAATAGCTTTCTATTTTTATTATGTTATACAGATATGCACAGCGCAGGTTTCCATAAATCAGTTTTGCGAATTATGTGAACACAACATTTAGATAAATAAGACATTTCTTGCTACTCATATATATGTTCTATGTACTTGCTTATCTTTTGTCAACCATACATTTTTATCTTGAATTACATTTTTATAATACGTTCTTTTTTAATATAGAGAGTCAGTCAGTAAATAGCATTAGTAAGAAACACATGTAAATTTTATATAATAATAAAAAATTCTTTAAAAAGTCAGTGCCTTAATTGAAACAAATAATTGGCGCAGTCAGTCGGATTTTGTCGAATATTTATATCGAACAAGTATTTCGTATTTACGATTAATCGGCAATCCAGTGTGAAATTTGGAAGTTAGTATCTGAAGTGGCTCATACATCGAGATACAGTTCATCGTGAACCCGCTGAAGATCTATCTCCAAATCATTCGAAGAACGGAAGAAAATCGTCCTTTCTTGCGAGAAGAAGTTCAAGAAAACAGACAAAAATCGCTGGACCCTTGTAACGGACTCTCATAATTAAGATGAAATCAGCGCTGACTCTATTAATGTGAGTACGATTATTGTATTATATGTCGCTAGAAAATGTATTTAAAAATTTACAAATATCATCTCAAACTGACTCAGACGAAAATACAAATTTAAAAATATTAGAAAAAATAATTTACACAATACTATTCAAGAAAATACAAGTAATATTAAAATTATTAAAATGTCAAATAATTTCAAACCTGAGTATTTAAATACAGTACCAGAGTTTGATGGTAACCCAATTGAACTCAGTAGATTCATAGCAACATGTGAAACTTTAATTACTCATTTTTATAATGATAACGAATCAGATAATTTTCAAAATATTTATTTACTTCACTCATTGATAGATAAATTAAAAGGAAATGCAAAACTTGTCAATATACAAAGTGTTACTACTTGGAACGAATTAAAACACAACTTTATGAAATCAAGGATCACAATCCATGCGAAATACAGTTGTTAAATTCTGAAAACTTATCAACATGTATTCAAAGAAATTTTGAAATTACAAAATTTTTAATAATTCAACTCGAAAATTCAATTTTATGGATTGGTATATTTCCGAAGAAAGAAACTATTAAATTACATTGTAAACAACAAGAAGAAACTTTTAAAGTAAATGGTACATATTTAATAGAAATTCCAGTCGAATGCGGAATTAGTACAGCTCGTGAAGAAATAATAAATACAGAATATGTAAATAAATATTCTCCAATACTGTTTCCAAAATTAGAAACAGAAAACAATTTTGTATCAGACACTAAAATAAAAATCGATATTAAAAATGTTAGACTTGATGATTTGCAAGTTATTCAAGATCAAATATACGAAAATCAACCAGGAATAACTTTCAACAGAATTTCAAGACATCTCAATTTATGGACAATACTCCTTTATATATTGATTTGTATAATTTTTATATTTATATGTTATAAGAAATTGGAAAGCAGAAATTGTTTCAAGAAAAAAGAAGAAAATAAATCAAGAGGAAAGAAGATAGAAAATTCTACCAGGGATATCATGTTGCCGAACGTTCAACGTACTCGTGAAGCTGCGCAGTTGAAACTTCGCTGGGAGGAATTATGTGAACACAACATTTAGATAAATAAGACATTTCTTGCTACTCATATGTATGTTCTATGTACTTGCTTATCTTTTGTGAACCATGCATTTTTATCTTGAATTACATTTTTATAATACAGTATAATACAGTAAATAGCATTAATAAGAAACACATGTAAATTTTATATAATAATAAAAAATCTTTTAAAAAGTCAGTGCCTTAATTGAAACAAATAATCTTCGTACAGCTTTTGTTAACACATTTTGTTCTTAGCGAATTGCGTGGAGTTTCGGAATAATTTGTTGATCGAAAATTAGAATAATGAATTTGTATCGTAGGTATAACTCCAAGCAACTGCTAAATATTTGATGAAGTATAAATTAAAAAAAAAACTGATATCACTTAATTTCCACTTTATTGGTAAAATACCATAACTAGGGACCGGACACGAGAGGCCCATGATTCATCGCCCACGGGCGTACTATTGAAAATTTGTATTTTTGAAGTGTTTTTAATTTTATTTATATAATTGGAAAACAAACGGGTGGTGATCTACAAAATACTACGAAATACATTTTGATTTCTAACAAATCGGAGACTGTGGCTTATAAGTGAATAAAATAAAATTAAAAAACCCTTACCACAATAGAATTTAATGATTCTAAATACGTATTTCTACAACCACGTTGTCATCTTCAGTAGAAAAAACCGTGTAACACTTAAACGCACAAAAACACTCACAGAAGGATTGTTCTGAACGTCTTCTAGTTTAACACTGTGTAAAACAAAGTGTTAAACTAGAAGACGTTCAGAACAATCAAGTGTTTTTGTGCGTTCAAGTGTTACACTGTTTTTCTACTGAAGATGACAACGTGGTTGTAGAAATACGTATTTAGAATCATTAAATTCTATTGTGGTAAGGGTTTTTTAATTTTATTTTATTCACATTTTGATTTGTTTATTTAGTAGTTCAAGTTGAGTAAAGGAGTTTTAATATTAATTAGCAATACTTTCTCAAGGTTCCCATCTATAAAATTTGTTCTTTTTGAATAAAATACATCCTAAGTCCTTGCTACATCGCAACTGGTTATAGTAGCATACTGGAAATATTTTATTTATTTCAGCGTATTTAGCAGTTAGATTTTGTGTCATTGTCTCCATACACAATTGCCGCAATGTTATTAAATCCGGATTTCTATTTAAAACTGCATCTAACTTTTGTTCACATCCGAAGTCACTTGGAATATTTTTCAAATTATTAATAGCCACATCTAATGTGGTTAATCCATCACTTAATTTGAGATTTTGATATTAAAAATAAGTGATTAGATTTGGCAAATTTCCAAAGTGTTCCTGAAGAAAGTACAACTGATTTTTTGAATTGGGAATTTGTATTAGTTCCTTGCCCTCAGAAATACTTTGAAATATTGCCGGGTAATGGATTCTTTATCTGAAATTTGAAAAGAAGATAAGATAACAAGTGAATCAAAATAAATTACACAAAATTTATTTTAACTGGACATTTTATTAAAAAATGCCAAACAAATCTTAAATTTAATAACTAAATCTCAATAATGGGAGATAATAATGCAAAAATAATAATTTCTCTGCATTTCGCTGAAGAAGTCTATTTCTTCGCTCTTTTTAAATAATACCCGCCTCGCTGAACATTCTTTCACTGGGTATGCTGCTAAAAGGCGCTGCTAGGTATTTTTTAGCCAATTTTGATAGTGTTGGATAAATATTTGCATTTTTGCCTACCAAAACAACGGATTTTCGGTACGAGGAATGTACGAGATGTTTAAGAAAATTTAAAAGTTCAATATTATCTGTTAAATTTCCCACGATATAGGATTCTTCTTCAATGGATTTATTTTCAAATAAAATTTCATCTATGCAAGCCCACACATCTTCATTTTTATCATAATTATTTTTTCCATGTTCTGCAGGTTCTCTTTGTTTATTGTCATTGTTTTTATCAATACTTATCAGAGAAATACTTTTCATTTCTTCTATAATCCAATTTTTAGCAATAACTTGTGTATCGGGTTTTAAAAATTTTAGTTTGTAACGGGGATCTAATACCGTAGCTATTACATAGAATTAATTTTTTTCCATATTTTCAAATCGAGCCTTAAAAGATTTTAGCATTTCTTTTTTCATGGTTACTGTTCCGTCGTCATGTAGTTTTTTACATAGAAAGCGCACTAAAGCAACTACATTTGGTATTACCATCGAAATAAGAGCTTCCTCTGAAGTAGCTTCAACTGTAACGATGTAAAATTGTTCCAATAAAATAACTATACTCGTATTTTCAATTAACTTCAAATTTGCTGCATTCAAGTTTGATATATCATGATCAGATGAATATAGTGTTATGGCATCTTTTTGCTCTAATATCCTTTTGAGCATATGATGCGTCGAATTCCATCTCGTGACTACGTCCTGTACAATTTGTTTTGTGGAAACGATAATTTGGTTTGTATTTCTTTCAACTTAGTACTAGTTACTTGCGAGTGATTAAAATGGGTTACTATATTGCGACACTTAACAATTATGTCGGAAATAGATTTTTGAGAATATATGCTATCATGGATTATCAACTGGATGCTATGAGTAAAACATGACTCACTTCTTAAATGGACAATATTTGATTCACTGATCATATTACGAGCAGCATCTCGTAGAGATTCGTGTATTTAGCTTTCGTCGTCTAATTTCCAGAATTGTAGCATTTCGCTTAATGAATCACTAATGGCAGTACCTGTATGGCTTCTAGGAAAACGGCGACCATTTAGAATTACGCACGTTTTTCAAATGTTTTATTAAGCCAATGTCCACTGAGGCTTACAAAGCTTTCGTTATTCTCAGAACAGGTCCACATGTCTGATGTCAAGGTGATAAAATTCAGTTGTGATTTTTCAATATCGATTAAATCACAAATTTTCGAACAATGTTTATCCTTTGTAGTAGGAATAATAATTTCTGAGAAATATTTTCGTGAAGGTATTTGATATCGGGGCTCTAATGATTTCCAAAAAATTAATAAATCTAACATTTTCGACTATTGCAATGGGTTGGTTATCCACAGTTATCAATTAGCCAATTTTATCATGGATTTTCTTTGCTTTGATATTATTAATGTCTAAACAATGTACCAATGTTTGTTGTTCAATGGGGTGCGAAAGTCCCGGTAAAATATATTATATACAAAATAGCGGCAGCTCCAGTATAAACTCAGGGGATTTTGCGGTTTTGTTTACATACGCAGCCTTTGCGTCAGATGGCATAGGATGCACATTTTCACATAACGTCAGAGTACCCGGTTACCTGGCCGGATAGGTTTTTTTTTCTTTCTCAATACCCCATACCCGGCATTTTTTAGGACCCGGTACATCACTGGTTAACGCATTAATTTTTTAACATTGTTACTCGTCTGGTCTAGTCTGTGGTAGAGTAATGTGCCGCGCAATAACCGCTAGTTCCAAAACGAACTACAAGATGCCGCACCTATTATTTCTGTGTATCGTAATCTTCCGAAAGAACTATATTTTTCAACCGACGATGCCTTTCATACTGCTATAAAAATCAGGCAATTAAATAGCACTTGCTAATGAACTTCTTAGAAGTTACCATAAATTAGGCTGTAACATGAGTCTTAAAATACATTTTTTGCACTCGCGTATGGATTTCTTTCCTCAAAACCCCGGCGACGTGAGTGATGAACACGGCGAAAGGTTTCATCAAGACATTTCTGTTATTGAAAAACGTTATCAGGGCAAGTGGAACAGTGGAATTCTATACTGATTATTGTTGGACGTTGATATCAGAGAAAGTGTCGAACAATGGTATAAAAGAAAAACATTTCAAACAGGGCGATACTATAGAGCTCCATATAATGTACACACCTAATTAATATTATTTCATTTACATTTCAATATTTTTTCCAAAACCTAACGTGCTAGAATTAATTTGTTATTTCTGTTGTTAGAACTATGAAAGAAACGAAAATTGTACATAGTTTCTAAAGAAAAATAAAAAATTAACCCATTAGCTTCCCTGATCCCCAAATGGGGATTCGCGAATTTTATTTTTTAACATATTTTAAAATGTTATTATCTTTAGTGTAATGTATACTAACCGAACATGAATACTCTGAACTTTCTAGAAAAATTTTATATTTTAGTGTTGGTAACCCTGTAAGCATGTTATGCGCGTTATTTTATAACCTATACACAAAAGTTGATGGTCGAATATTTACATTATTTCTAATAATATTTTTTGTGCTTATTTGATTAATTTTGTGCCAGTTTTGTGAATTCAAGTAATAATACATTCCTTTAGTTGATATTAGAATAACAGGTGAGCAAATATAATATTTATTATAAAAAATATAGTACAAAACACCTTTATCCCCATTTGGGGATCAAGGAATTTACTATGTAAAAAAGTCATATGGAGAGCGTTATGTTAGTTTTATTCACAGTTGCTGTTTTTTTCAGAATGGGTTCTAGAAAATTCCTAACTATCGCAGAACTTGAAGAAATATTGGAAGATGATGAATTTTTTGCTGATCTGGAACAAGAAGTCATTGATATAGTCGAACTGCCGCCCGATAATATCGATGTTATATCAGATTGCGAAGAGTTTGACGATAATATTTTAGAAGACGCTGTTCCACAAGACGTTCCTGGACGACTAGAAATCCATTCCAGCGCTCTGAATGATGATCAAGATCAAGCATCTACAGTAAAATCAAATGGTAAATTCTTGCCAAAAACTGTTCCACAAGACGTTCCTGGACAACTAGAAATTCATTCCAGCGCTCTGAATGTTTATCAAAATCAAGCATCTATAGTAAAATCAAAAGGTAAATTCTTGCCAAAAAGTGAGTGGAAAAAGAAGGACATAAATTTGACTAATACATCATTTGAAAGCAACAATGTATCTGAATTGAAATCACAGATTATTCAAAACTTGAAAGGTAAATCACCTGTTCAGATATTTGAAGAACTTTTCGACGAAGATTTACTAAACCATATAGCTATCCAAAGTGTAAATTACGCTAGACAAAGCAAATTGTCTTAATAAGTTTATTGGAATTTTTTTGCTATCAGGGTACCATTCGTTGCCCCAAGAGCAGTTATATTGGTCGGAGGATGACGATATAAATCTTACATGCGTTAGAAACTGCATGCCTAAGCAGAGGCTTTTGGAATTAAAAAAAAAACTGCATTTTAACGACAATAGTCTCATATCCACCAGCGATAAGCAAGACAAACTATTTAAAATCAGTCCTTTGATAAACAAATTGAACACAAATTTCAAAAAGTTCGGTATATTTGCACAAAAACTTTCAATAGATGAGCAAATGGTGCGTTACTATGGCCACCATTACCTGAAACAGTTTATTAGGGGAAAACCAATAAGATTTGGATTCAAACAATGGGCTATGTGCTGCTCTAAATCTGGCTATTGTTTTCATACGGATATTTATGAAGGAAAGAGCCAAGAAGTACAACTTGTAAGTGGTGTTGGAGCTTCTGTGATAATGAAGATGACCTCTTTTTTGCAATATCCGTCAGAATATGAAATATTTTTCGATAACTTTTTCACCAGCTTTGATTTATTGTTGAAGTTGAGAGAACTAAATATAAAGGCGGCTGGAACAGTACGCTATAATAGAATGAACAAGCCCTTTGTAATCTGATAATATCATAAAAAAAGAGGAACGCGGGGTATATGATTATCGTTATGATGAAAAAAATAAAATATTTGCGTTGATTTGGAATGACAATAGCTGTGTTAAAACGCTATCGAATTACTTAGGATTGCAACCTATAGAAAAAGTGAAAAGATATTGTAAGAAAGAAAAAAAAGAATGCCATGTCGATAAACCAAACATTGTCAGACAATACAATAAACATAAGGGAGGGGTCGACAAGTTAGACTGGAATGTGCAAAAGTATCGAATCAAATTTAGAGGTAAGAAATGGTATTTCCCTCTTTTCACAAATACGATTGACGTTGCGGTTGTTAACGCCCACGCTCTTTATTCTGCAGTAAATGGTAGCATCCCATTATTAGATTTTAGACGCATTATTGCCAGAACTTATCTGAAGAAAGAATCATTATCCGATCCTAAATTTGCCGGAAGACCAAGTTCTAGTAAGGTGAGGAAAAGCCGCGTGCCTGACGATGTTAGATTTGATCCCATTGGACATGTTTGGGAGCGAACGATTGATGGAAAACAAAGAAAATGTGCCATATGTGAGACAAACGTTCGCAAACAGTGTAAAAAATGCAGTATTGGACTGCATATGGAATGTTTTCCTAATTGGCATAAATTATAAATATTTTTCTTTAGTTTGAAATGTTGGTTCAGTTTTTTTTTAATTTTTGTAACGGCGAGTGCCATGGGTCCCAAATGGAACTTAAATTATTTTTTTTTTAAATGGCGTATATTTATTTGCCAACGAATAAATTGACCTATTACCTTTAATATAATCCTATTTTTAATTTAAATTTACAAAAAATGTCGATAATAAAAATTTGGAAGTTAATGGGTTAATACTTGTAGAGTGTTATTTTTTATCTGAAATAATTATAAATAAACATGATAAATTATGAATCCAAAATATTATTTTTAGTACATAAAATACACTGTAATGTTACAAATTCATATTTCAAAGGCAGTAGCTACTAATTGTATTTTAAGTTCACTCCGAACCCCAATATTATCTTCTAATTTCATTTAGTTCTGCATTAGTTATTAGTCCATATGTACCGTGACATTTTTTACATTACTTTCTGTATTTAAACATCTGCACCAGTCACACAGCAAGTCATTACTACGATATTCTCCCCACAGTTAGGGTACCGCATTATTCACCACCCTTTTGAAAAATGAATAAACCCGCGTTCGATATATACACATCGGTGACGTTACAAAGCTCATTTTCTTTATGCCGAATGGGATTTATTTATGTACACAGGAAGACTGTAGTTGTAAGAATACTTAGAGAGAAATTTCACGAAATGTAAGAGCATAATGCCGCGTACGTAATAAGCAGTTAATTTCTAATAATAATACCTGCTGAAGGATTTAATAATTTTGTGGGAAGCCGCGATGCGGTAAACTGTCCTTTTATTCCGCTCGGTAAACTTGCTAATCGCGCAATATACTGGTGTGTTCAGCACATTAAGATGTTAACTGCCTGTTTGCCAGACAGCGGAGGAAATTGGGTAAAATGCATTTAGTATGGCTAATAGTCGGGGCAAACAAAAATGGTTGTTTGCTTTGGAGAAAAGCCTGTACTTAATTTTAATGACGTATGAAGGTAAGGAGGAAATATTCAAGATATTTTCGCTTTGCAATGAAAATATAGAATTATAAAAATAGCATACAGTAAAGGGTGATTCAATTAATACTTTAGAATTTTAAAGTGAAATATTGGCAAACCAATGTAGTAACTACCTTCATATACTCGTATTTGTCAGTTTAGTAAGTTAGGTTATTACTAGAGAACGGATGCAATTTCCATAAAACGCAATCGGCAATTGGAATTGTGTATAACGTCACACAGTACATCCCGGCGTAATTCAATGAAGTATTTATCTGACTTACTCGGACACCTGGTCTCGCCGCGATAACAATGGACAAGCCAGCTATTGTATTCGGAGAATATAGTGTTTTTTAAAGTGTTTTCATGAGCGTAGATAGAAGCGGGGTTTTTATAATGTATTTTATTTATTAGTTTATATTACGTAAGATAAATAAAGTGCTGTGAGTAAGTTTCTTGTTTTCATAGTTTTAACTGTTAATTACATCGTAATTTTTGTGATAGATCCTGTTTAATATCGTTTGATTGAATCTATTTCTACCAATTATTTCGACGTAAGTGTGCATTGAATTTCGTTCAGTTTCAATAACTTACGCACACATTTTTAGTTTTCATTTATTTAGATCTAGAGCATTGTTTAAGTTACTTTTTCAGACATGATATGGAAGAATGTCGAGAACGGCATTGTAAAACAATGGCGAGTTGGATTGACGGTCATACTGATTGTATGTCCATTGTCAGTGATTCCGAAATTTATTACAAAATCCGTAAAATATCGTCAAAAATCCGTCACTTAGGATCGCAAACACATCTGAACTCTGTAAAACTTTTATGGCGGCTAATATTCCATTAAATAAACTTAGCAATCCCACTTTAAAAATATTTCTGAAAAAATATACTGGTCGAAATGTTCCTGATGAATCAACTTTACGCAAATATTATGTTTCTAGGTGCTATACGAGAACAGTAGAACGCATTAGAAACCATCTTTTAAATCAATACATATGGATAAGCGCCGACGAAACGGTGGATATGTTAGGACGCTGTGTGGTAAATGTTGTAGCTGGTGTACTACATCCAACTATTCCCTATAACTCATATGTAATAGCAAGAAGTGTTATAAATAGAGTTGATGCGGAAACAGTTGCTGAAATCATTAAGGAGAATATGCAAAAAATGCTTCATTCGGACGCCACGTACAAAGAAAAAATACTTTTATTTGTCGGTGATAGTGCTGCGTATATGTTAAAAACAGGCAGACTATTGAAGAAAACATATCCTAATATGCTGCATATTACTTGTGTAGCACATGCTCTCCACAGAATCTGTGAATATATCAGAGACACTTTTCCGGAAGTTGATAGACTTGTATCAGCTTTTAAAGAAGTTTTCAGAAAAGCACCATTGAGAGTAGCTCTTTTCAGGGAAAAATTTCCATCTCTGTCACTGCCTCCCACTCCAGTAATAACTAGATGGGGAACATGGATGGAAGCTACTAGTTATTATGCTGAGAATTTCGATAGTCTAAAACATTTCGTAACACTGCTCAAGGAGGATGCTAGAAGTATTGGTGAGTGCAAGGAGCACACACAAATCCCAAACATAAAAATTCAGTTGTACTTTCTTCACGAACACTTTGGAAAATTGCCAAAACTAATCACTTATTTTGAAAATCGAAATTTCAAATTAAATGACGGATTAACCACATTAGATGTGGCTATTAATAATTTGAAGAGTATTCCAAGTGACTTCGGATGTGGCCTTCGGCAAAAGTTTGAAGCAATTCTTAATAGAAATCCAGATTTAATTACATTGCAGCAATTATGTATGGAGACAATGCCACAAAATCTAACGGCTAAATATGAAGAAATAAAAGAATATTTCCAGTATGCACCTATAACCAGTTGCGATGTAGAAAGGGCGTTTTCTATTTATAAGGATGTACTTAATTCAAAGAGAACAAAATTGACAGAAGAAAACCTTGAGAAACTATTGCTAGTCAATATTAATACTCCTTTACTCAACTTGAACGACAAAATGAACAAATGAAAATGTTCCAATTATAGAAATAAAATTAAAAACTTTAAAAATACAACTTTTCAACAGATACATATGTATTTCGTAATTTTATAGATCACCACCCGTTCGTTTTCCAATTATATAAATAAAATTAAATATTTTAGAAATACAGCCTTTCGCCAGTACTGCACTGGGTGGTAAGCGTGTCCGTTCTCTAGTTATTACAAAACAACATGGAACCTTTATCGCCCCAAGAACGTTGCGAAATGATTAATCTTTATTATCAGAGACAATGACTTGTAAAAGAAACTTAGCGTAGATTACGTGCACCATATGGTGTACATGATCGACCAATTGAACAAACAATTCGTAATGTTGTGAAGGCATTTGAATGAGTTCATATTGGTGGATAATTCAAGAAGAAGTTGGGTGACAGTAAAATATTGACAAACCAGTACAGTAACTACCTTCATGTATTTGTCAGTTTAGTGGGTTAGGTTATTACAAAACAACATGCAACATTTATCGCCCCAAGAACGTTGCGAAATAATTAAACTTTATTATCTAAGACAATGATCTGTAAAAGAAACTTAGCGTAGATTACGCGCACCCTATGGTGTATATGATCGACCAATTGAACAAACAATTCGTAATGTTGTAAAGCCATTTGAACGTGAGTTTACGTTGCTGGATAATCCAAGAAGAAGCTGTGTCGGAAATATAGGGAATGCAGACAATAAGATATAGTATTCGTATTGATCGAAATTTGTTTATCAGATGTCGTGCTGAGCAATTAGACTTACTGTCGCGAGCAATAAATTTTGGCCATTAATGTTACTTCAAAATTTGATTAGATAGTCACAAATTGTAATTTTCCCCTGCCTGATTATGTCTGTATCAATGAATTGTCAACACGAATGAAATTCAAAAAAGAAAAAATCTCAATTATTGTCATGTTATAATAGCTAGTAATACCAGGTCATGTATTCAAAATATCCATTTCATCAACACGACCTCGTTGAGTTATGATCTTACACCGCATTGTTTTCATACTGTAACCAGGTTACTAGGCTAAGGGGACACGACACACTCTAAAGGTATAAAACGAGACACTGAGAGGTCTCTAAAAGAAAAGTCACTCCAAACCCAGAGTGAGTAAAGTGTCTAGTGAATCTTATTTACTATGTATCATTTATAGTAATTGTTTTTGTTATTGCATTAAATATTGTTATTTAATTGTTCCGATGCTTGTGTCTCTATTAAACCTACCGTATAAATGGAACTGCCTCAGCGACGATGTTACCTCCGGGACCAGGTGACATTACATGGCGATCCTGCCAGCCACTTAAAACCGTATATACATTAAGTGGAAACTGGAACGAACTCTCGAACATATGGTAAGCCGATAAACAAGATGGGAAACTACGCAACAAAAGAAGAGGTCGTCATAGCAGCCAACAACGCGAACGTCACAAACAGCGTGGATACGGTAGACATCCTCGCCATACTGGCATTTGCGGGGGTCGTCCTCATGGTGATCTTCTGCTACTGCTACGAGATTTACAGGAACGTAAACCGAAGAATGACAAAGGCCCGCTCAGCTCAGGTTCAAAGGGACTTCAGCCGAAGCCAGGAGAAGGTCTAAGTCACTCACATGTCTGCCCCGGAACCGTTTCTCCACCTTCAAGAAGAAATACAGGTATTTCGTAGAAATTTAAGAAAAAAACAATTCTAGTGCTGGAAGTGATATAACAATAATCGAGCGCAAACTCGTACACATAGACAGTTTGAAAAATAAGTTAAAAGAGCTGAAAGACAGTTTCAATAGCTTGTCACATAGCTCAGCTATAGTAGAATCTACAAAAAATTGTAATAAATCTATAAATATTAATTTAAATGTAGCTTCAGAAATTCTAAATGATAGATTAAGTAGTAGCATAAGTATAGAATCTGACAATATGGCCGAAAAGTTTGATTTACGTACTGCCGCAAATTATATATTTATCGACCTTTAGAATTTTGGGTACGAGTTATTTTTTCGGATGAAACAAATTTGAAATCGTCAAATGTTGGGAGAATCCGGGTTTACAGACCAAGAAATTGTAGATATGAGGAGCGATATCTAAATCCATCAAATAGTTCTGGTCACTTCTCGGTGAATGTGTGGGCTTGGATGTGTGTTCATGGTCCAGGTGTATTTTGGCGTTCTAATAGATAGAATTACATGAATATATCAGAAAACGTATCGCTTCTTTCTTAGTCTCAAATTTATTCTGATAACAATTTTATTTATCAACAGGATAATTGTCCTGTTCACGTTGCGAATGAAGTGAAACAATGGTTTCAAGATCATAACATAGAAGTATTGTCTTGGTCATCTCATAGTCCTGGTGTTAACTCCATAGAAAATCTTTGGGGTTTATTAGTAAAAGGTATTTATAAAAGTAATTTCAGAGACCCAAACGCAAATGAGTTATGGAAAATTATTAACCAGGCTTGGGAAGATTTATATGAAAAACACAACGAATTGTGCAGGAATTTAGTGCAGTCTATGCCACGTAGACTCAGTGCGGTTTTAAATGCAAACGGTGACACGAATAAATAGTAATATACAAATTAATTGCGTTTTCGCGAAACAATGTAATTGTAAATATTCTTTCTACACTTTACGACGCTATTTTATTGGAATTTTTCATAGAAAAAATTCGCCCTCAAGTAAGAATCTATGATTTTTCTATGAAAAATTCGAATAAAATAGCATCGTAAAGTGTAGAAAGAATATTTATAATTACATTACTTCGCAAAAATGCAATTAATTTGCACAACTTCCATACTACGGGCAAGATATATTCATATGTTTCCTTTGTTGTAATTCAAAGCATCCCAATAAAAGTTTCTAGTTCACGCCTCAACAGCTCAGTGGTCGAGCAATGGTCCGGCAAGCCAGAGGTCGTGGGTTCGATTCCTACTTGAGGGCGAATTTTTTCTATGAAAAATTCGAACAAAAGAGCGTCGCAGAGTGTAGAAAGAATATTTACAAATAGTAATACAGGGTGGCCCAAAATGACCGAAGGAGTTTGAGTTCATTATAACTTCTTATTTATTTAAGACATAATTATTAAATTTTTTTATTTTAAATACAGTATACCTATTAATGGAGAATATTTTTAATTTAATTACGAAAAATTATATCTCGCAAGTGGTGGCCATTTTCTGCTTCGCATATTCGTGCTCTTTCCAAAACATTTTCCATAACCTTTCGCAAAACTTCAGGTGTTATGTTGTTGATTTCGTCGCGTATATTATTTTTTAATTGCTGTATGGTTCGAGGCTTATTAATATAGACTTTTCCTTTCAAATCACCCCAAAGGAAACAGTCTGAAGCGGTTAAATTCGGTGACCGCGGAGGCCAATTAAAATCGCTTGTACGGGAAATAATTCGTTCACCAAAGATGTCGCGTAAAAGAGCCATTGTGTCCCTCGCAGTGTGCGCTGTGGCTCCATCCTGTTGGAACCATACTTGCGGATGGTTTTCCACGGCTGGCCTTTTTTCCAACATTGTCCGATATCTAACACCAGTGATGGAAACGGCGACACAGTGTTCATTTTCAAAAAAATATGGGCTAATTATCCTTTCCGACGAAACACCGCACCAAACGGTACACTTAAGTGGGTGTAATTCTCGCCGTTGAACTACTCTTGGATTTTCCGTAGCCCATATCCTGCAGTTTTGCCTATTAACGAACCCATTTAATTGGAAATGGGCTTCGTCGCTCTTAATTAAATTATGAATAAAATTATGATTGTCTTCTGCTTTTTGACGAAAATAAATTGCATAATCAAGTCGTTGCTGGTAATCTGTCGGTTTCAATTGTTGGACAAGCTGAATTTCGTATGGAAACATTCTTATTGTATGCAAAATTCTCTGCAGCGACCCTCTTGAGAGGCCAAGTTGCGTCGAACGTCTCCCTGTTGATGTTTCTTCATCTTCCCGAATACTCTCCTGTACCCGTTCAATATTGTCATCCGTGTGCACCGTTCGTCGTCTGCCGGCACCAGGAAGGTTCCTTACTGCCCCATATTCTCGAAAATTTGCAACCAGACGGTTTATTGTTGACTGTGAGGGTCCAACCCGCACATTAAAATAACGACGATATGCACGCTGAGTGAAAACAATGGATCGTTGATTTGAGAAATAAAGTTCAACGATTTTGGCACGTTGTTCAATTGTGTACTGTTCCATTTTAAATTCCCCAAGTCTTCTTTACAAAATACTGGAAACAAAAAACAAAAAGTTATAAGGAATTAAAACCCCTTCGGTCATTTTGGGCCACGCTGTATAATATTCAAATAAAATTATCGAAAAAAAAACACATAACCTTTATAATAACTTTTGTCTAAATGACAGAACGTCCGTTTTTAAATGATAAAAAACTAATAAAAAATATTTATTACTTGATTTAAATATTGTGCGCGATTCTTTTAAATACAAGAGTACATACACATCTTAATAAAACTGCCAATATTGCTTACAAAAATCCAATAATTACTTTCACTTCATATTTTTTTATGTAGGGGACCATTACAATATTATATTTTTTCTAATATCATCTTTGTAAATAAAAAAGAAATCACCAAATAGAATTTGCCAAGAATATTTGAAGGCAAAAATTTTCTCCGATCCGCTATGGGGACAGGAATACTTACGAATATACGCTTTAAAGAAAATATTTCAAAATAGGAACTTGAAAAAGGAGAACGTAGCGAAAATGATGACGTTAAAATTGAAGTTATGCAGAGAAGTCGTTTGAATTTTGTTTCTGTATGTCGGGGCTGATAAGAGAACTTGTACATTCCGCTGCTTTTATTTGTATATTTCGTTCGCAATTTCCGTCCGCCTTTTCTACATTCTCCTAATATACACAAGGGCTATGTGTGACACATTGATATTGTAACTCGTATGTATATACACACACACATATATACAGGCTCATTCAAATGTTCCGGAACACTTAAATATTTTTGAACCCATAGCAATTTTCAAAAGTTTTTCAAACAAAAGTATTTCGGTTTTAAGCAAGCTATAGTAAGAACAAATTTCTAATCTACATGTTGCTCGTGTTATCACGGTACTGTATTCAATTTGATTTTTTTAAATGAAATACCTGTATGTTTTTTCAATTTGTCCTTCTAAATACATTTCGATAAATTGATCTTAAGTAGAACAGACCAATTTCCGTGCGCGCCATGTGTGCCGATGTAAGGATGATTGTATTGCATCAGAATTAATAAAAAGCATTCAGTATGTGTTTGATACTTGCTTAGACTGCATGTAAGTTTAAGCATACGTAATAAAATGCCGTCGACACATAAATCGAGAAAACGAGCGTTGTCAGACGAAGTGAATAAGTTTATTATGGATTTCCCGGACTTAATATACGATGGCTCAAAAATTAAATGTTTAGTGTGCAATAGATATCTAATGTGTTGGTCAAAAACACATTGTAAAGAACACATAAGCAGTTCGAAGCACAATAATAACAAAATTAATCAACAACAGTTTATACATGAACTTGTGTAACTATGATTGTGTGTACACTGCCGTTTACATTGTTAAGTAATGATTCATTTATTTCATTTTGGAATAAATACGCGAATCAAACATTACCTCTGTCGTGCACACAATCACTGATTTCATACATTTTCCATTTTATTTATAGGTACATACAACGCTGCTATAATATATACTATCCTTATTTTTCGTGTGTTTATGCATATTACTTTAATAGCAGAAAACCAAATGTATATTTAATTTATTTCTGATAGAATAAATGTCTCTACTTCTATACTTATATCGGTAACAAGCTCATGTTGCGTCCCTATTCTATCGCATATTTTAATATATTACGAACTACACTCCCATACCGGCGCTCATGGCGCGCACGGAAATTGGTCTGCTCTAATCATAAGTCAACTGCTAGGTATAGGTCTTTCACGATAACAGACGAGTCACGTGATAGATAGTTACAAGACAGGGTTAACAAATCTCCATTGCTTTGAGTGAGCTTTTGTTTGTAAATATATAATCTATGAGGTTAGGTTTATGTCATTTTAAAATATTCCTATTAATATGCTTTATTTGATTGTTCCACTTTTATAATAAATTTAAAGTGCCTTTAAATTTATATGAAATGTGTTTTATAACTACATCTTAAAGGAAAAGTTATTATGAAACTGGCCGAAAATAAAAAAAAATACAAAGTTAAAATGTAGATGTAAATTTATTTATTTCAGACTACATATACAAAAATAATACACAGAAAATCTATACACATATTAGAGATTGAAGGATTGTAATGTTGTGATAAACATATCATATAAATAAAAAGAAAACCATGTTAATATGAAATACTTGTTTTATTCAACATTTACGCTGTCTTCTGAATCAGAATTGCTTTCATTGATTATAAATGGCAATTTTGCCTTTCAAAACCCACTTCCATATTCCACCATTTTTGAATTTTCTTTTTGCAATGGTTAATGCTGTTAGCCCAAATGTCAGGGGTTACTTGGTTTAATGCGTCTTTTCATAATCTTCCACGTTCTTCTTCTTTTCTACCATATTTTCCTATGTTATTTTTGTAATATGTTTTATTATACCCCATATGAGTTCTATGGGGTTAAATATATAATTTGGTGGAAGTCTAAGAAATCACATGCCCATATTTTTCTGCTAATTTATCAACTTCAAATATAGTTGGTGCTTACGTTTACGTAAAGATATAATCGAAATCGAGGTTCAATTCGAATGACATTTGACAGAATCCAAGCTGGCAACCATGCCCAGTTCTGGTAACATAATATATTCACTTAATAGAGAGAATTACTAGGATTATTAGTTATTATTGTAGTTTAAGTGTTACTTGGTCTGAAGTAACTGTTTGTCACGTGTCTCGTCTGTTATCGTGAAAGACCTATATATATATATATATATATATATATATTTAATTGAATATATGTATTATGCTCAACAACAAAGGTCTATGCTAAACTAAAAACAACAAGTCGTTTTATCTATTTAAATGTTTGACTTTACTTTGTCAAATTTTTGACAAATTTTAATTTATGAATCGGGCATTATAACATAAAGTTGCAGAAATGTGAAAATTTTCAATCATTTACAATCACCCGTTATAATCTTATTAATTAATCTGCGTGTTAAGGACATAGGCTAAGAATTACTTCCACCTATTAAGCTTGTATGAGCAAAGCAAAGGGAATCAGAAAAATATTCCCTTTTGTTTGAAAGAAATACGTTCAGAAGTAAAGATGCGAATATTGCGCTAGGCGCAGGAGCGTAGTATTTATATCGAGAGCTTATTAAAGCGTCTCAATCGTCAGTAATAATTTGATCGCAGACTTGGATAATCGTATGTCGGTCGTGGTGCATATTCCTTCGGAGGTGTACACTTCTGTATTGACTGTTGTACGTTGTATGTACTAAGGTCGCAATTACATAACTCGAGAAAACGACCATTGTCAGACGCAGTGCATAAGTTTATTAAAGATTTACAGGATTTGACTTACGATGGCGCCAAAATCAAATGTTCAGTTTGCGATATATCATGTGCTGGATGAAAACATTTACCTGGTTTAAATGATATCGCGAACGTACACGTGCTAGAAAACCCAAAGGAACGCTGACCGGAAGGGCAATTTCTTCATATATTTTAAAGATAACCAATCATATTGCAAATAGTGATGTCTAAAGAATAAAGAGTTAATTAAAGACACGAGCTAAAGAATTAATATGCCAATTAATGTAATTTGAATATTCATTGCAAAAATACTTTAAAATGATATGTCACATGATATGGTTTAGGCGATCTTTATAATTGCTTTAAAAGTGGCTACAAAATATGTCGATTTTAGTACGTGGTCGGTATAATTTGAATACGTAAAAAAATCAGCTCCCTTACTTAAATTACCTATTAAGGAATAATTAGAGAAGAAATTACACAAAGTTAATTAATAACTAAATTAAAAAGGAACTGTATTAATATATTTTCAATCATCTTCATTATTGTTAGCCATCTTTTAACAACTTGGCGCTCTCGTGTTAAAAAACAAATTAATCAGTGTCTATGTAGCAATTTAGCGCTCAAACGGATGGCATATACATAACCTATCCAGTGTCCTGGTAACAGTACAGAATTCAGCGATGTGTATGTCAAGTCATTAGAAAAAAGAATTCAAGGACTATGATACGAAAGCCAATTAACTGTCAATTATGTTGTTTATTGTCAATTATTTATAAATATGTCTATTTATGAAACACATAAACAAGAAGAACTTGAAAATAGAAATCGTATTTTTTTTCAATTGTATTTTCTTATTTGAAATAATAAACAGCAATTTAAGATTGAAATGAAAACATTTCAAGTATTTTATTGCTAATTGATTGTATTAATAGTAAATTAAGAATAGTATCTTGAATTCATCCATTTGCGTACTACCGATTCAGAATCGAAAATCTCAAGTCGAAAAGAGAATTTTATAATACATTATATATACAAATAAACAGTGTTTGAGACACAAAACTGATTCGGTGACAAATCATTAATGTTATCTTGAAGCATTTAGAAGGATACTTGTTTTACGATAGTGCTTGTTTGCCTATTATTACCAAGTCGTTACTGTAAATGTTTTAATATAAGCTTCTAGATTATTTAGACTATAATTTATTCACAAACTCGTCGGAATTTTCAAGCGAGAAACGGAGATAAACAGATGGTAATGTTAAGAATGCGCTTGGTTAATAAACTAGTAAATTCATCCACTCATAATAATATAACTAGATTTAATGTTTATTTTTGAAACAGCTTGTTTTCAGCAATGGTATTTATAGTACAGGGTGGCCCAAAATGACGGAAAGGGTTTGAGTTCATTATAACTTCTTATTTAAGACATAATTATTAATTTTTTTTTATTTTAAATACAGTATATTAATGGAGAACATTTTTAATTTAATTATGAAAAATTATATCTCGCAATGACCGAAGGGGTTTGAGTTCATTATAACTTCTTATTTAAGACATAATTATTATTTTTTTAAATATTAAATACAGTATATTAATGGAGAATATTTTTTAAAAAATTATATCTCGCAATGGATCGTTGATTTGAGAAATAAAGGTCAACGATTTTGGCACGTTGTTCAATTGTGTACTGTTCCATTTTAAATTCCCCAAGTCTTCTTTACCAAATAGTGAAAACAAAAAAAAAATTATAATAAAAAAGTTGTAAGGAATTGAAACCCCTTCGGTCATTTTGGGCCACCTGTATTTATATTTTAATTTACTGCGAACTAGCTGTTGAGTTTATTTAATGTAAAATGCTTTCCAGGATTATCTCCATCAGATAAATATCATAACTTCCTAACAACGGACACCGACAAGGAATCCTAAAATGTCCGGTATATAGAGGTGTCTGTTGTTTAGAGAGGTGGGAAAATAAAGAAAAAAGAAGGTTTAATTTTATTTAATACTAGCTGAACCCAGGAATGCTTTGCTATTGCTAGCTTTGAATATATATATATATATATATATATATATATATATATATATATATATATATATATATATATATATTGTAACGATACTGACGAGCTGTTGAAAATGAATATAAATTTAATATTCCAAGTAGAAGTGGTTTTCAATATTAAATATATTTTAAATATAATAATCGGCCAGCTAGTTGTAAGTATAATCTCAGGAATAATATAAATGATGTCGTTCAGTCGGTAGAGCATGTATAAGTAAATTGAATAATATAGAGACTCATATTTACAGGATCATCGTGGATATTCCTCACTTATAGTTAAACAAAGCAATTTAAAGAAATTAATAGCCTAGACTGAGCATCACATCTACCAATAAAACACGAACTTCAATTCAATAGATATATAATATTTATTAAAGTTAGAACTCTGTACACGGTAAATACTTATAACTTCTATAGTGGTGAAATAATGAATTCCTATTTATAGTCAAATTACATGTGTACAGATATAGGTTAAGTTATGAAATGTATATTATCGAAAAATAGATCTAATAATACAATAAGTGACACAAAAATGATTAAGATGGTAAGTACTATTAATTATTAATGATATTAAGCTTGAAGTTAGAATATTGTGATAGATATTCAAATTGTAAAGCAAAAATCAAGTTGTTTTATTAAATGTGCATGAATGATTCAAAAATATAATGTTGGCGTCTATGAATGTTTTTTTTAAACCTGTAATTCGTAGATTTGATGGCTTGAAAAGGAAATCGGGTTCAATAGGTTGCAAAGGCTGGATTTCAGGTATATAAATGGTTAATTGAAGCTCTAGAAGTTCTCTATATGGCTTCATTCAAAAGTCCGAAAATCGAATAAGGTTATCGGGATCTTAACAGGTACGCTCCGTTTGAATATTTTCACGGTGTCGGTGCTATCAAACGACCTTCGCAAAAGATGCTATTGCATTTTTTAAGTTGTATATCGATTTGCTTCTTTTAAAAACTAGTTCGGATTGTAGTTTGGCACTTTATATATCTTTTCTCCTTAAATTAATAATTTTAACACTAGTATTTCCCCAGATATTTAAATTTAAAACGTTAGAAAAATATATTAATACGTTTATTAACGATGATGTTGGGTGACGCTCTCCTTCATTTTCCGCAATTCCAAAGCCTTATTAGAAAATTGATAATTACCTTAATTTGTGATTTATATTTTAAATAATACAAAAAGAATATACATGTTTTTAAGATTTTAAATAGAAGATTAAATTAATTTAAGATTTTACACATTAATAAAAGTTAATTTTAAATGCTAGGTTATGTGTCAGATACCTAGTAAATACTGCACATTCTCGGGTAAACAATTTTTTAAAAGTGGGCGTGTCTAAATAATACCGATACAAAATTTGAATGTGAACAAATTAAATATCTTTTTAATTTCGCGTAATGAATTAAATAATGAAATTGATAATGAAAAAAATAGAAAAAGCAAAGTTAAAAAAAAATTTTTAATTAATTTGGAATAAGCAAGGTTGACGTGATATTAATTTATTGACATCTCGATATTATTTTCACAAAATGCGTCCATCTTATCTACTTATTATGTGAGGTTTGAATAATTCCTGCTTTATCAGTTTCAGGGAAAAGAATACAACAATGAACTACAACAATATATATATATATATATATGGTAAACCTAATCAGTAGGCAATTAAAGGTCTGTATATTACTTCAACATATATGTATTTAAAAAACTCTACATGTTTCGGCAGTACGCCTTTATCAAGAGAATACAAAATATAGATGACAGAATATAAATGTCAAGTAATTATATTCTGTCCTTTATATTTTGTATTCTCTTGATAAAGGCGTACTGCCGAAACATGTAGAGTTTTTTAAATACATATATTTTGAAGTAATATACAGACCTTTAATCGCCTACTGATCAGGTTTACCATATCATACCAAGGTCTCGAAGTTATTATTATTATATATATATATATATATATATATATATATATATAGTAAACCTAATCAGTAGGCGATTAAAGGTCTGTATATTACTTCAAAATATATGTATTTAAAAAACTCTACATGTTTCGGCTGTATACGCCTTTTTCAAGAGAATACAAAATATGAATATTCATATTTTGTATTCTCTTGAAAAAGGCGTATACAGCCGAAACATGTAGAGTTTTTTAAACCTAATCAGTAGGCGATTAAAGGTCTGTATATTACTTCAAAATATATGTATTTAAAAAACTCTACATGTTTCGGCTGTATACGCCTTTTTCAAGAGAATACAAAATATGAATATTCATATTTTGTATTCTCTTGAAAAAGGCGTATACAGCCGAAACATGTAGAGTTTTTTAAATACATATATTTTGAAGTAATATACAGACCTTTAATCGCCTACTGATTAGGTTTACCATATCATACCAAGGTCACGAAGGTATTATATATATATATATATATATATATATATATATATATATATAGATTAAATTAACACAATTGATAGATTGATATCAATTGTATTTAGCGAAAACTAGATATTCACATATAAATTATTGTTTTTGTTTTTTGGACCAGATAAATTGTAATTATTGCTGTGTTTCACTTTAAGTTTATTGCTTTAAGTTTATGCAATATTTTTGGTTATTCCACTTTGTTTATACTCGAAAAAATCCATTTGTTTTCCTACACAGGAGCATGCAACGTATAATTGTCCATGTGAACTTCAATGTGAGAAGTACTGTCTCGCAGCGCCATCTACATTTAAATACTATTGATATTATACAAAAGTATTTTTAATAATATAGAATATTATTAAAAATCGGGCGTGAAGAACAAAATAAAAGTTCATGTATTTGTGAATGTATCCTCTCTAGAGACGCAGATATGTATTTCACTATTCTGCAGGATCACAGATACGCCCCTGTTGGAGAAGAGACACATTCACAAAAAACAACAACTTCGCTATCTCACATAAATTATATAATATATAAGACAGAGCGTAGAAGAATATTCAGCACTGTCTATATAACAACTGCAGAACTAACAAAGTGTTTCAACAGAATTGGTGAGGTTTTACCTACTCCAATATGTTTAAAATTATTTTGTTATCTACGCATGTGGTTCGTCCATTGAAGAGTGAAGAAACTGTAGAACAGATTCTACAGATACAGTTATTACTATGTGAAGGAAACACTTTGCTTCCATAATTAATTAAAAGCAAATCGGGGATTCGGTGAGTATATATATATATATATATATACATATATCCGAATATCACTTCCGGTTTAGCCGAAAACATTATTTACTTTTTTATTTTAAATGAAACAGCCTCTATTTTTGTACGAATTTCAATAGAGCTCTGGTCTGCTCAAAATTTTTCGTTATTTAGAGGGGTGCATAAATGCATTCATGAACAATAAATTCTGGACACCGAAGTAAATGCTTGTTAGTATAAGAAAAACTTATTTGCTTCTTTTTTTTTTAACAAGACATGAAACATTATTTCCAAAGTAAGAATGAGAAAAAAAAAGTACTAAACATTTTCTTCAATAAAAAAAGTCACGAAACAGTAAATTGGTCAAAATTAACAAATTTATTGGTCTTATCGGCTAGGTTTTACATCTACGTTTTTACACAATTTAAACGATTAATAGCGCGCATTACCTCAACGAACTCTACTAGTTTTTGCCATACGATGTGGTAAACTTTGAACGTCAACCTCTTATTGTGTAATGTTTTCTCATTTCTCTAGAAGAGCTATTTAAAGATCTCGAATGGTTATCGGTTTGGATTGCCAGCGCCGAACACGTCGCCCTAACAAATCTCAGATATTTTCGATAGGATTCGAGTTTTGGCTTCGAGTTGGCCATGGCAAATGGCGAAAATTAACCGCATCCAAATATGGCTCAATTACCCGTGCGGTGTGAGGTCGCGCGTTATCGTGCATTAGAGGAAAGTCTCAGCTACGAATGGAGCAAATGGTACGACGTGATCAACTAAACACTCGTTGATGAACCTAACAACCGTCAAGGTATCATTTTCAATGAGAACAACTTCAGTTTTCCGGTACAGTGTCTTAAACCATTATACCGCCTCCCCTAAATGCCTCACTCTTGGAGATATAGAACACGCAGAAAATCGTTCACTAGGCCAGGCCGTCTTTGCACACGTTCTCGTCCATCTGGTGAACGTAGAAAACGTAAAACGAAACACATCCGTGAACAATACGGAGCTCCATTGATCCATTGTTCAATGTTCACAGGCAAATCGTAGTCGCTGAACACGATGAGCTGGGAGCAAAAAAGGATGAGCAGAAGATTTCCTTGACATTAATCCATCTTCCTTCAATCTTCAGCGAATGGTTTGTGCAGAAGCTGCAGTACTGTAAGCGCCTTCGACTTGGCAAGACACAATTGTTGATTAACATTCTGAACATACTGCAAATGAGAATTAATGAATATTAAATCTCATTTTTACATGTCAATGTCACCTTATGTGATGCATTAATAATTACAATCCGACAAACCAAGTTTGTACTAGCATGTATAACACACCTCGTCGCGACTACGATCTTACAGGTTGTTAGGATAATTAAAAATTAGTGAAAAGCTATTTCCATCAAAAAGCTGTGACTGTCTTTGAGATACCGTACATTGATAAGCTTCAATTAAAGCGAAACGCGTCTGTATGTTCTCATTGATGGAAATAGCTTTTCACTAATTTTTAATTATCCTAACAATTGTTGATGGTAAACCACGATCGCATAGTGTAGATTACACCATAAAACAGTCTTCTCGCCGATTTGAAGTGCGAGGTCTGCCTGATGCAGGCCTTCTTGTGTATTTCCCAGTTTGTCGCTGTATTGTGTCTTGGACGGTACTCATGGGAATATTAAAGACAGTAGCGATGTATTGAATATTGCGTCCATCTTTGTTCAAAGCTACTGCTGAGCTAAATTTTCTGCTTGCATTTTGTCAAACAATGAATCTCAGTACTGGCAGTTCAAATGACCTTTCAACACAAAATCTAATAACCAAACCAGGTCATATATTCACAAACATGCATTATTCATTTTATTAACATGACCTTCCCTAGTTATGATCTATCGCTATGTTGCTTAACATCTTGTAACCAGGTCACTAAGCTAATAGCATACACTTAGATGATATATAAACTAGAGACCAAGAAGTCTCCACAGTCAGAGTCAGAGTGAGTACCAGTCTAGTGCATCATTAAATTAAATGTTTTTATTTAATCGTTCCAATCCATATTATTTGCACCACTGTTACACCTGATGTCTAAATGAAACTATATCGGCAACGACGTTACCACCGGGACCAGGTGACAGTACATGGCGATCTTGCCATCCCACTTCTGACATTACATGGCGATCCTGCCTTTAGTTAGATGGTCAGATATTACAAAAAGATAAAAGTAGGATAAAGAGCACAGCAAGATTTTTTGGGTTGGGTTGGATTTTTTTTGGTTCGTCATTATTTCTGGTTTTCTTTTGGTTGTTTTGATAAATTAAATGTTTTGCATCTTCTTTAATTTCCAATTCTTATTTCATAGATAATATTCCATGTCTTGTAAAAAAAAAAACCGACAAAAGGAATTTTAATTATAACAGACATTTACTTCAATGTCCGGAATATATTTTGTCCACGAACAAAATTTAAACAAGTGCTTGTGTTATTCAATATTAAAGGCGTACTTATTAAATTATGCTTCCTCGAAGTAGTGTTTGATGAGTTGAAATTCCACTTATTACAGTAGCATTCCAAATGCGAAAGCATCAATTTTCTAATCCAATGTTGACACGCGTATTGAACTCAAATGTCAATATCCACCGGTCTCTCACAATTGTCACGTAATGTTGATTCATCTCTCGGAGCCAATTTTCTTTTTCTTCTTTCGTTTTCTCAACTGTGAACGGCGGTAGGGTAAGAAACGGAATATATTCGGCAATATTTAACATGAGCTTACGGAATGTTATATATACAGAAACGGGCTTGGTACGTACGAGATATATTCTCAGAGGGATTACACTAAAAACCTACAACCATCGGTTTTAAATACGCTAAATAAATACTAATACGATGTGGAAATATTTATTTTGCATTTAAAAATAAAAACGTAAATTCGAGGCCAAAGATCATTTACGTGCATTTAAGTGTTTATTTTGTACGGTAGGGTGAAGACGAATTATAGGCGATGGAAATAAATGAAATGGGAATTGGCTAGAGCTTAGAATTGGACTTCATTTCTACTATTCACACAAAATAAGTACTCGCATGAACTATTTTATTATACAGAGCTAAGCGAATGTAGGAATCCATTTAAATATCTTTGATATGACTAGTTAGATTTTAGTAAGACTTTCCACAATTAATTAAATGCAAATGACAGGGATTCGATGAGTATATATCGATGTGTATATATACGATAAAGTGCGATTTATTTAACAATTTGCATCAAGATCGGCATCTAATATCACGAACTGTCGTCGGTAAAACTTTGAGAAGGTATAACTTGATCGGAAATGTTATAAATTTACCGAAAAGCGGATGACCAAAAGTCGCAACTAATGAAGTTATTGCCCAAGATATTGCATTAGAAGAATTACCATGAACTTCTACTATATCCATCGCACTAACCTATGATATAAGTTGCCGATCAATAACCAGAATATTTAAGGACGCAAAATATCTTCGGTATAAACCACATTTAGTGCAAGGATTATTGGATGAAAATTATGATCGCAGAATTAGAGTAGAGGTTTCATTGAATGACCCGCACGGTCTTCAGATTTAAATCCCCTGAATTTTTTCGTTTGGGGTCATTTAAAATCTGTAGTTTATACTAGACGACCGCATAATCTGGACGAGTTATGGCAGAGAATAATTGAGTAACTAATTCGTGAGGAGGGTTTGGCAAATGTTTTCCAAGAATTTGTGAATTAATGGCCTTGGCAAGTTTTAACCCTTTAATCGACACATTGTGCAGTGTACTTAGAGCATAGTTGGCAACGTTAGATTTATCCGGTCTATTGTATTTAATATGAGATATGTGTTCTTTAAACTGGGTTATTATTGGTCGTTTTGTTTGGCCTATATATTTCAAATTACAATCATCGCAATTAATTTCGTATATACCTGATTTCGAATTAAAATTAACTTTGTCTTTGGTATTCCCTAAGAAACTTTTGATAGCATTTTCGGACCGAAAGGCTACTTGGAGACCTCGTTCTTTTACAACTTTATTAATGCTTTTCGTGATGGGGTGGTATGGTAAACACATGTACTTTTTCTCCTGGTTTCTTTGAGATATCAAACTTGTGGATTCGCGGATTGTATATTTTAGTTTTGTTTTTCTAATTAATTTATTGATTATTTCTATGTCAAAGCCATTATATTTCGCGATATTTTTAATCAAATCCAGTTCTATTTCATATCTCTCTTTTGTTAACAGAAAATTTAGTAACCGATTGACTAAGAAATTAAAAGAAGCTGTCTTATGTTGAAAACTATGACTTGAATCCGCGATGATGAATCTATTAACATTGTTTTTTTTTCCGGAAAATGTCGATTTCTATTTTATGTTTATTCCTAATCAGTAAAATGGTATCCTGGCATTGTGTTCCTTTTCCACCGTAAATTTAATCGTCGGAAATTTCCAATTTAATTGATTAACGAATATGTCTAATTCGCATTTCCGTGTATCAAAAATCGCGAGAATGTCATCTACGTACCTAATCCAGACTCTCTGGAAATATTTAGCGTTATTTTTAAGTTCTACTTCAAATTTACTCATGAATAAATTGGCTATGAAAGGAGATAGGCAGTTACCCATTGTTGGGCCTTGTTTCTGCTCATAAAATTTTTCTCCTACTTGGAAACAATTTTGGGTCATGCACAGAGTTGTCAATTTCATGTATTCTTTTATTTTTGAAGGTTCAATGTTATTCTTGTGGAGCAAGCCTTCTAAATATTTCATAGTCTCTGGAATAGGTACCGAGGGGAATAATGACGTTACATCGAATGAAACTAAAATTTCACCGGCTTCCAGTTCACAATCTTTAATTAATTTAACAAATTTTAAGGAGTTACTAACTGACAAACTTTCTGGTTTTACGAGTAAATTCATTCACTAACCATTTGGAAATCAAATAAGTCGGTGAGTTGATACCTGAAACGATAGGTCTCATCGAGTTACCTGGTTTATGTTATCTTTGGCAAACAATACATTCTTGGTACTAAAGGATTACTAACATTTAAGTTATACTTTTGGGTAGAAGTTATTAAAATTGGACATTTCTTTAACGCGTCTTTTGTGTCACTAATCATTTTAGGTAACGGATTTCTCTTAATTTATACATACGGACCTTCGGCAATTAAATTTTTAACTCTTTGAAAATACAATATGAAACAAACATGTAAATAATTTACATATCTGTAACTATGCACATGGACAATACACTTACTTCTGCTTAATACATATGTTTCTGCCACCTAGGCGTCCTCAGTTAAGCTAGTGAAGCAATGTATACAAATTAGTACAAACCTGTTATAAACAACTGGTTTGTATCTGTATTTAAATTTACTGAAATAGCCCGCATAGATCAAGCAAATTCCGTCCTATAAGAAGACAACTATTTAATAATTGACATCTTACGGGCGAAAGAGACTTTGTTTGGAGGGCTACCTATCGTTCGAACAGCTAAGCTGCTACGGGAAACGATAAAATACGTATATAGATGTAGTCCATTAACAACCAGCCAGATGGCGGTGAATATACAAAAAGGTTTTGTTTAAGTATGACAATACGTTAAGCACGTATAAAGCGTTTGTACAATATGAAACAAACATGTAAATAATTTACATATCTGTAACTATGCACATGGACAATACACCTCGTATATTCAGCATTTACTTCTGCTTAATACATATGTTTCTGCCACCTAGGCGTCCTCAGTTAAGCTAGTGAAGCAATGTATACAAATTAATACAAACCTGTTATAAACAACTGATTTGTATCTGTATTTAAATTTACTGAAATAGCCCGCATAGATCAAGCAAATTCCGTCCTATAAGAAGACAACTATTTAATAATTGACATCTTACGGGCGAAAGAGACTTTGTCTGGAGGGCTACCTATCGTTCGAACAGCTAAGCTGCTACGGGAAACGATAAAATACGTATGTAGATGTAGTCCATTAACAACCAGCCAGATGGCGGTAAATATACAAAAAGGTTTTGTTTAAGTATGACAATACGTTAAGCACGTATAAAGCTGTTCGAACGATAGGTAGCCCTCCAGACAAAGTAAAAGTGTATAAATACTTATGTGGCATACTGTATCAACCTTGCGCAAATTTAATATTGCATTATCTACCTTGCTTACATGTATTGGAAATGAATTACCATTGCTACTATTTTTATGGATTCGGTATAAAATAGGCTAGGTAGGTAGCCCTCCAGACAAAGTCTCTTTCGCCCGTAAGATGTCAATTATTAAATAGTTGTCTTCTTATAGGACGGAACTTGCTTGATCTATGCGGGCTATTTCAGTAAATTTAAATACAGATACAAACCAGTTGTTTATAACAGGTTTGTATTAATTTGTATACATTGCTTCACTAGCTTAACTGAGGACGCCTAGGTGGCAGAAACATATGTATTAAGCAGAAGTAAATGCTGAATATACGAGGTGTATATATTCCATGTGCATAGTTACAGATATGTAAATTATTTACATGTTTGTTTCATATTGTACAAACGCTTTATACGTGCTTAACGTATTGTCATACTTAAACAAAACCTTTTTGTATCTTTGAAAATAGTCGATTTTGTCCATAATTACTAGCTTGTTCCCTTTATCTGCTTTTAGGTAAAAACAGTCCTTCGATCTAAGAGTTTTAATGATATTCCATTCTTTATTGACCGACTTCTGTTTGTGCTGCTGCAAATTCTTATCGATTTGGGTTTTACAAGCTTCTCGAATAAAGTTTTTTGGCCCTTGTTCTAAATACTTAATCTAAGTTTCGATACTTGCAATCACCTGTTCTATAGGAATCTGACGGCTTGGCAAACAGTATTTCAAACCTTTGTTTAACAAATTAAAAAAATTTAACAAGTTAAAAAAATTCTCGGATGATTGATTGATCACTAGTGTTTCTTTTATAGGAATTCTATTGATATGTTTTTTTGGTGGACATAACTTTCTGAATTTCTTATTTAGTTTTAAACATTTCGTTTTCAATTTATGGTCTTTAATTTCCGTTATTTTCCTATAAAAGTTACACCACTCTTCAAATTCCTTATTGTTCATGCTTTTAGTTAATTTTAAATGCAAATTATATAATTCTAATTCTAATTTACTACGTTTACTAAACAGATGTGGGTGCCTTTTTCCTTAAGAGAGGTAATTTTTTGTCGATCCTTTCGGTCGATATTTTTGCATGTTTCAGTTAGTGTATACGTGGACGCCGTGTAAAGTTGTTGCGTAAGCTGTTGTGCTAGCTTTACTGTGCCCCATGTGCGACACCTTGATTAGTGGTTTTACCTGCTGATGATGACAACTTAGTTGTCGAAATACGTATTTAGGATACGATTAATAATTGTGGTAAGGAGTTATATACCTTTTTTTAAAGTTTTTACTTAACCACAGTCTCCAAAGAAAGACTTTCCTTTCTCGAAATCAGTACTCCGTTGAACCAAACAAATTTCGAGAAAGAGTTAATTAAACAAATAGCTATAAACAATGGATATAAAAGTGATATAATAGATAACATTTTAAATAAAAAACTCCTTACAAAAGCCATATCACAAGTTTACCCAATATTAAATAATAATAAATCCCAAAAATTTAAAATGATCACGTTTATAGGCTCTTCAACCACAAAAATTTGTAAATATTTAAGAAAGTTTGACATTAATACAGCGTATAGAACTAACAACAATTTATCCAAAAAAAAAAAACAATAAAGATTTAACAAATAACAATAAAAAGTCAGGAGTCTATGAGTTAACTTGCGGTAGTTGCCCCATGACGTATATCGGACAGACTAGGAGATCGTTTGAAATACACATCAAAGAACATTTTTCTTCATTTAGAAATAATACAATTGACTCTTGATATGCGTCTCATATTAATTTAACAAACCACAATTTTAACAAAGAATTTAAAATATTACGTAGAAAATAAGGGCAAGAAACTTAATTTATTAGAGTTACTTGAAATTAATAAATTAAAGAAAACTGACAAGATCCTCAATGATCAATTAGAAACTAATAATTCACCTTTACTCAATTTATTTATTTGATATTCAGACAGTAATATATTGTATTTTTCCATAGAACTTCTTTACCTCCATGTAATATAATGTAGACCCTCAGTTTTATCACTTAAGAACAGTATTGTATAAACCGTAGTGAAAGTTTTGTTCATAATAAAAAGTACCCATTCCTTCAACTATTCAAAACAAAACATGTGTTTGTTACGGTACATTTGTGTAAAAATTTGTACATAAGTTAGTTATATGTCTGATGAAGCTCAGGTTGGAGCGAAACCATCGTTACGGTGTAAATTAAGAAGTGAAATTCATTAAAATTTGTTTTATTTTATCCTGATAATAGTTATAATGGAAGTTCATCAAGTAAAGGCTGAAACAATGCTATACATTAATTAATATTTATACAATAATTTAGTTGTGTAACTATCAGTTAAACTTTACATATTTTTGCATATTTAAAAAAAAATTCGGTATATTTTCATCGAATTTTGGGAACATATATGCACATATAATACAGTTTCCGTGTGCTTATAATTCCCAAGCTTCTGTTTTTGTTATTACTATTCCGGTCTCATTTGTACAATTCCTTTTACAATGAATTAATGCAAATAAAAAAAACCTCATCCATGGAAGGAAATATTTTGAAGAGCTTATTTTATTAACAATGCTGCCCGACTTTTCGTGTAATCGTAGAGTAGATTTAACACTAAATAATTTAACACAAACCGTCGTCCTAACATACCGGAAAATTCCTTTGAAATTCATCTTTATTTTTCGATTTTTGCTTTCGAGGAAATCATTCCATTTCCTTCTGAATAAATATTTTACCATTCTAAAAATACATTATTGAACGTACAACGTCGACCGTACATATAAATTACTGGTATGCATTATAAAAGGGGATAAATATGCAGCAATAGTAAATTAAGTAATGCATTTATGTTGTATGTGGCAAATCTGATGCTATATATAACTATATTATACGTCGTAAGATATTGAAAAGCAATAGTTACTTCGGTTTTCGATAACAATTTGGTATTTACATGTTATAAATTGTCCATACTGGCTACATATCAAAATAATTGAAGTTTTGATAAGACAAATGATTATACCTGCACATATTTTTGAAATTGGCCCACCAAACATGAAGGCAGGTTTTTATTGAGGTAGTTTGTTATATATTTTTGTGTAGTTCCTTGTAAATGAATATAATTGGGTTTATATTTACTTTAAAAAAATTTAAATTGGCGTTTGATTGTAAACGAAAATTAAATTTACATAATACATGATTGCTTCTTGGATTTCTCGCTCTTGATACTGCGTCCTTCTTGGCCGAAGTTTTGTTCACTGATACAAGGAATATCTTCAAGGCTACTACTACTGTGCCCACTGAAACAGTTTCAGAGCAGCAGCAATAATAGCACCATACGTATACATGTTTGAAGCTATTTGATATGAAATATCTGGTTCTTTAACTATATTTGTAACTTTTCAGGTTCAGGTTCAGAATTAAAAGAAACCGATAAGAGGAATATGAATATGAATATATATATATATATATATATATATATATATATATATATATATATATATTTAGTGTTTATAAGAATTTTATTTTTCTTATTTATTTTATTGGCCGTGTCTTAATATTAAAAATAATAGACTTTTTATTGGTTTAGCGACATTTTATTGAATTTTGATGTTTTATTCTACGACGTTTCGACTTTTATTATTATTCAGTCTTTTTCAAGTAACTAGAAGTAACTTGTTTCTAGTTACTTGAAAAAGACTGAATAATAATAAAAGTCGAAACGTCGTAGAATAAAACATCAAAATTCAATAAAAGGTCGCTAAACCAATAACAAGTCTATTATTTTTAATATATATATATATATATATATATATATATATATATATATATATATATATATATAATAACTAATGGCTTGCCAATGTCCCCTGTAATTGTCCCCTGTAATCAAGCTGTTGGGGAATGTTAAGGCATGAATTTATTATTATTATATTTTTTTTAATAATGCCATTTTTATCCATGGCAACTTTATATATTTATATAAATATGACATTAATATCTGTTGTTTATATTTTAAAATTATTTGAAAAAGTCATTATGTGCCGAAACATGTAAGATTATTTTAAATATATAAATATTAAAGTAAAACAGACCTTAAATCGCCAACTAATTAAATTTATTATAATATACAAAGGTCAAGAATTAATGATCTATATATGTATATATATATATATATATATATATATATATATATATATATATTGTTACAATACCTTGAATGCCGAAGAGAATTGTGTAAATAAAATTTAATAAAATATCTTTATAACTAGCTCCAATTCGTAATCTTAAATAGGTTCGTAATCTTAAATAGGTTAAATAGGACAATAATTAACAAGAGCACTTCTTAATCTCAGGCTATAAGGTAGGTTCTAGATACCCAAACAGTTCACAAACATATATAAAATAAAAACGATTTCATAGAGTAAAAAAATATATATAATTAAAACGATTATTAATTAATAATTAACAAGATACAAACATGCACTTAATATGCTAGGTCAAAACATTAATCAATGTTGGGTTGCTTATTTACCCCTTTTTACTAATTATATTTGGTTGCATACACAATAAACGCATGGTTCATAAAGTAATCACAAAACAAATTAAGGTTATTTTTGAGACTATTAAAAAAACTATGTATATCTGTTTTTCGAAAATGGCATTTTGCCCCAAGATAACGTGAGCTTAATATTTAATATTATGATTTAACAAATGAGGTAATATATTTTTAGAAAATAAGCATATCTATTTCCACTTGGGTACCTGTTGTTTACCGAGAGCATGGAGTTTTCAGGCCTTATATATGTAAAGGTTGATGAGAGTTCAGGAAATACCAAACGGGATCTGGAAGGTAGGTTGTTGTGGTACACTTTTCGTATGGCTGGAAAATTTCCTTTACGTAGGACTGCTTTCGTAAGTTCTTGAAGTTATCAACTCGGTTTAATTAATAATTTCACCCTTTTAGGTGGTTCTTGGTGTTCAGAATAGGATTTAAGTACTTCTTTTAAGCCAATGCTTCTAAAATTAACTGCCTTAGACAAAGTGGAATTCTTGATAATGGTTGTTATATAAAAAAAATTGCTTTTTCTGTCGAAGACAGTCTTCCAATAAGTTATTTATCTTTTCTATTATTTTTAACACGACATTTATAATAAAATTGGGTTTATTTATATATTTCATTTTAATTAATTTTTAAAAAGATGCGTCGAAAAATCGTCGTTTCTATAACACGTTGTGCAAAAATCTTCCTCGTCAACAACTTTGTTTTGTTGTCAAGACTACCCCAGGAAGTTGTTGATAATTAATTATATTTTTCTAAAATTCTGTAATAACTCCAAATAATATAGATAAAGTAATTTTGTCAATTTTGATAAATTATTTTCCGGATATTTCTATATGCTTCTTGTTTGTATGTCAACTTTGGATATTTCTCTCTCAGCCTATTTTCATTCTACTAAAATACCCTCACGTGATCACAGTTGCATACTTTTTACAGGGTTCAGCCAATAGTCAGATTTACAATAATGTTTACAATTATTTGTACATAAATATTTTAATCATAATTAGTTTTAAAATTCTTGATTTGTCGCGATATTAAGTTATGATAAATTAACAAATGACCAAATAAAATAAATAAACAAATAAAAATATTCAAATAAGTTCGGCATCATGATTAAAAAAACTAATTTTGATCTTACATCGTTTTTACATATTATTTATTTAACCATTAACGTTTTTCTTACCATTATTTTTTAGATATTACGATTTTGCGACATATAAATTTATTAAGTTGATTACATACTGTGGGTATAAGCTATACTATATCAATATATATATATATATATATATATATATATATATATATATAAGGTTAATTTTTCTTGGAATTCGACTTGAATAAAAAACCTATTTAAACGTTTCGACATTTATTGTCGTCTTCGGAAACACATTGATTTGAATACTAGATGTACAAGCAAAAATTAAAAATATGGTAATTATGTGTGTTGTATGGTAACTTACAATTTGAATTTTCTACTGTTTTAGTAATTATCAAATTCTATGTATCAAATAATTGTAAGTACCAAATAGCATACATAATTACCATATTTTTAATTTTTTTGTTTATGCACCTAGTATCCAAATCAATAATAATAAGATTTTTATTTAAAGAATAATGTATCAATTAGTCGAATTCCAAGAAAAATTAACCTTTCATATTTCAGCCCACGTCCATGGTTTGCCGAATCACTTGAAAACACAGTCCTTGACGGCTCAAGTGGTAGAGCGGTGGTCCGGCAAGCCATGGAGGTGGGTTCGAATCCTGCTTAAGGGCGACTTTTTTTCATTTAAAAATTTTGGGGAGTCGCGAAATATTAATTTTATTAACATTTACTATTTGAAGGGTCGCGGTATTTACTATAAGTTCTATGTGTTTATGTTTTTATCTTTATTATTATGATCATTCTTATTTCAAAATACTTGTGTCTGGCTATTTTTAATATTATTTTTATTGTTATTGTGGGAAATTAATATAGGTATTATTATTATTATTATTATTATTATTATTATTATTATTATTATTATTATTATTATTATTATTATTATTATTATTATTATTTTGTTGAAATTAAATAAAATCATAATTATATTAAAACAGCAAACAAAAAATTAAATTTATCATCTTAACAAACAGAGAAAGTTACTTGCTACAGCAAAATAAGTACATATACTAATAAATTAATGGAGCCAAAGATAAAGCTTTTGGTGCTTTTGTAAAACTACAAAACACTATATATTTATAACTGTTTTCTCTTTAAAAGGAGGAAGATGGAGCTTTAAAATATCCAAATACATTTTATAGTCGATACAAATTATAGCATCAATCATTTCGAATAATTTATCAATTATTGTTTTAGACTTAAAACAAGTATTGTAAATATGTAAAATTCATATTTGTTTTGTTTCCCAACAGTAAAATCTAGAATACAAATAAGAACATTAATCATGTCCAAAGAATTTTTACACCACTATGAAAGTATTTACGTATTCCATAAGGAAGGAAGTTGGACACACAAACGCAAAGTTCTCAAGCTATTCATTTAAAATCCAAGCCTGTTTCTTTAGCTTTCTTTTCTCTCTAGTTTCCCTAGAGAGTATCGACCGCAGTAAATTTGAAAAAAAAAAATTTTTAACGGGCAAGCAGTCTGTCAATTAGTACAGCTAACTCGTTTGTTCATTTGTCTTTCGAACTATATTTAATGGTGTTACATTTAATGATATGAGTTAATAAATACATTAGTCGATCATTAATTCCTAAGATCCTAGTGTAATAGCAAAATTTCCCCAGAGAAAGATACTTAATTTCTAGTTTTATCCTATATCATGTTTTAATAAATTGAATAGTTGAACTTTAACTGTTAACTGATCCTTGTGAAATTTTTGGTCGTGCAAATTAAACTAAATTTATATTGAACGCACGGTAATTAGAGTTCGGATTTTATATAAAAAAACATATTTTATATTATTAGGAATATCACCCCATACTCTGGATATATTACATTCTACACTGAAATAGTGCGATTAACGGTATAAAAAAATACATATTTTGCATTAAATTTAGCTTTAGTTCATATTTTTAGTTTGCGTGCATAAAGTGAATATTTTTTTACATTTTCGATATAAAATCGCATATTTTTGATTCATTCATTAATTCATAATATAATCAATCAGATGCGAAGTGGAATCATATAAAAAACATTGTATTCGATTTTTGTGAGTCAGCTGAATCAATTATAAAATCCAAAAGTTAATTCGAAAAACGCGAGATTCTAGATCGGTTAACGTATATTAAAGTTTTTTAAGTGAATTAATTAAAAAAAGTGGAGACTGACCAAATATCTTTATTAGCGTCAATTTATATTGTAGGACATTGTGAAAATTTATTGAGAAATGTTGCAATTCGAACTGGTAAAGTTATACTTGATAAATTTTATTGTGCTACAACAAAGAATGATGGTTTTCAAAAGTTAACAGAAATATCAAAGATTTTATCATTGTCACTAAGTTCGACTAATAGTTCGATAATAATTTACATTTAGACCTCGAACATCTGGCGTCATTAAAATATGCACCTATCACTTTGATTGCAGTCGAAAGAAAGTTTTTAACATATAAAAAATTTTAAGCGATACAAGACAATTTTTTTGTGCTAAAAATCTAGAAAAACACTTAATTAAGTTAAGTAGATATCGTTGGGTAAGTGAATAGTTATTAATAACTATATGGATGTTACTTAATAACATGATAACTTATTATGTTATTAAGTAACATCCATAGAATTATATGTATACCGGGTGCCGCAATAGTGTGTCGGCGGTGCTTAGCATGAAAACTAATAAAGTTGTAGCAATGAAATTTTACGTACACATGTAGTATGCTACAGTGCATCTTTTACTTTTATTTATATATTTATATGGTGTTCCAAATTTCCGCAACCACTTTCAATTTTTTTTTTAATAGATTCTATAACTTCTTGTTATTATGATGATAGCCACCCAAATTATCTTTGCAATGATATATGACAATGTGCACTTACAACTGTTAGTTTTGGTTTTATTGCAAATTTTGCTAAAATCTTGACAGTTGCAGCGTCTAACATTTTAAGTCTTAGCCTGAAAATGGGTGCAGTGCCTCACGTAACTCTTTTGTTACCAATTTATGGACTAACACGTTATATGTTTTTAGGGTGAAGAATGCGACAACATATACAGAGTGTTAAATATGTCGTGCCAAAATTATCGAAGTTAAAGGCTATTTTCTCTTTTTTTTTAATTGAACCTATAATTTTTTATTAGTCATCAAATTCCTTGTAAAATTGCCGTTAAAATGGTACCAATAACATAGTACTTATTTCTAGTATTTTGGTTATAATCGTTTAATGGGATATACCTACGTTTATAATATTCAATATGCGGTGCTGCATCTAATAGTTGGTTGGTTGCCATGAAATCATATTAAACAAAAATTGCTGTGTAACCAAACGTCAAATATCTACCTAAAATTTCCGTATAAAGTGTTTTTTGTAGTTCCTCTTTACTGTAATCGCGTGTAATTGTTATAATTTATGTTCGGCTAGTTAATTATCAATTTCCGTTTGTTCGTTATTAGTTGTTATCTTGTTGTCAGTTATATCGTTTTGTTGTCATCATTTTTTATTTACATGCCGCAATATTTTATAGTTGTGATTCTTTAGAATGAATTTTTCGAAAGAAGAGCTAATAGACATTGTATTTGTTCTTGGTGCTAGCAATAGAAATCCACTTTTAGCATCAAGAACATATGCTATGGAGTATCCTCACCGAAGAACACCAGATATTAAGACGTTTGAAAATTTGTTGACAATGTTTCTTCGGACGGGTTCAGTGAATTACGTCAAACATGAAAGAACTAAGACTATGGTTACGGAAGATAATGAAGCGACAATCGTCCAGTCCGTTGTGGAAAATCCGCGCGTATCTACAAGGATAATTTCGAAAGAACACGGGATTGAAATCACTGCTGTAAGAAGGATTTTTAAAAAAACATGAATTTCACCCTTACAAAATTCAAAATCATCAAGGCTTATTACAAACGGATTTTGAAAGGAGACTTGTTTACTGTGAATGGCTACTTTTCCAATTACGACAAGATCTAACTTTTCTAGATCATGTGCTTTTCACAGATGAAGTAACGTTTGCTAATTGTGGAATAACAAACAGAAGAAATTATTATGACACTAGAAACCCTCATTTTGTGCAACTCATTTTATACCAACAAAAATGGAGTGTTAACACCTGGGGAGGCATCATAGGAAACACTATTATAGGTTCATTCTTTTTTAATACTACTTTAAATTGTGAAATCTACACAAATTTCCTACAAAATAATTTACCATTGCTGTTAGAAGGCCTACCAGATAACGTCATAAGGAGATTGTGGTACCAACATGACGGTGCACCTGCACATTACGGTGCTGCTGCAAGAGCACATATAGATAGGGTATTCACCAATAAGTGGATTGGTAGAGGAAGCATTATAAGCTGGCCACCGCGATCACCAGATCTAACCCCTTGTGATTTCTTTCTGTGGCCTACTGTAAAAAATATAGTTTACGAAACACCTCCTACAACGGCAAGGAACATGCAGCAACGAATCAGAAACGCTTTTCTTCAATTAAGGGAAAACAACATGGCTCAAAATGTAAGTCTGTCGATGCAGAGGCGATTAAGAGCATGTGTAGAGCAGAATGGACATATATTTGAACACATTTTAAATTATTTTTGTTTTATTATGGAAAAATTACAAAATATAAATATAAAACTAATAATAAAGAATTAAAAAACAGATGTTTGTAAAAGTTACATTGTTTGATATCATTTCATGGCCAATCAACTATTAGATGCAGCACCGTATATTGAATTTATAAACATAGGTATATCCCATTAAAGGTTTATAACTAGAGCTGGGGATGTTTGCGGTGTGCCAGGATAGTATTCAGTTAAACGCACGAATATAATGACCTTGCTTCGATCGGTGATGCATGCGTGATTTTATTGCTTTACATGCATTCGCTATTTATATCACTTAGGTGTGTCAGTTATGTGTACTGTATATAAATAACACACTTACCTTATTTACGATTATTATAGCATAGCGCCAAGTGGATAAGACTTGCAGTAAGTTTGTAGCATTAGATACGTTTCCATATTTATAGCGGTGAGCGATGTACGCCGTTATGAATAATTTTTTTTATATTTTGAGAAAGACCGCTCGACATCTACGGATGTAACACACGCACAATTAAAATAATCTTTATAGATAGAAACCGAATCTACACTTGCACCATTACTAATTTGTTTTAATCTGGTAAAATCAAAATCATTGTTTATCACACTCTCGAACTTTTCTATTACATTAACATTTTTGTTGTCATTTACTGCGCATAGCTGGGCGTGTACATCGTCCAGTATTTGCAGTGACTCCGCTAACGATAATGCAGTATTTTGAAATTTCTCGATTGCGTTAAACAATCCTATATGATTGTTATAAATAGTTTTAAATCTGCATCAAGGGAAGGGTTTTGAAAGAGCCTCTGGCTTTCCTTAATGGCTACAGCTTCGGCAGGATTGAATTGTAGAACCACAGATTTTATTTGTTGGAAATACTTGGCATAATAAAATGCCGCCTTTAACCAACTTCCCCAACGTGTAAGGATTAGCTCTGGTGGTTGGGGAATACCAGGGCACCGACTGTGAAACTCTCGAATTCGTTTGGGAGATTTTAGAAACACTTTTTTTGTGGTTGCTATTAATGCATCCACCTCTGGATAACATTGCCGAATAGTTTGTGCCACAAGGTGTAAAGCATGAGCTTTACATGTCACATGAAAAAGTCTCTCACAATCTGCTTTAAGAGAACGGCCTACAGAACGCATTGTCGCAGCACCATCGCTAATAAACATCAGGAGTTGATTAGTTGAAACTTGAAATTTTTGTAGCGTATCGAGCACTACCTTCGTAATTACTTCGCTAGTGCACTTTTCCAATCTTTTGCTGGCTAATAAAATGGGAAATGTTGATTTGACAAGATCTAGTACACGCACTATAATATTCACAATAGAATGTTTTTTCGATCTGTCGTTTCGTCGACACATACCCATAACTGTTTATCATTTACTACTGCTTTCATTCTGTTTTCAATGTCCTCACGCACAATTGGTAAATAGGTGAGTAACGTTCTCCGTGACGGTAGCTTTATGTTGGAATTGTATTTATTCCAAAAGTCGTGAAAGGCTTTTTTATCTAGCAGGTGAACTGGCACATCGCAGACGAGTAGCATTGTCAATAAATCGAAAATGAATTGCGTTTTAGACAGCACATTATTTTTTTTGTCTTTGTGGTGTACACTTTCAACATGTCTTTTACAGTCGCATTTGTCCCAGCAAAGTAACTGTTTATCGCATAATTTACAAACCACTTTTGCTCCATTATAATACAAATCGGGAAAGTCTCGGATAAATTTCTTCACGTCGTTATACAATGGGCGCTTTCTTGGCTTGGGCACGTCCGTCATACTTATTAAATAGAGCTCAAGACAACACACGATCACGTTGCCAGTTCACGACTAACTAAAGTGTTTCGCTGCATCGTGTTTATACGCTGGTGGGGATGCACTACATACGGTCCTGCCGTACCGCAAACATCCTCAGCTCTAGTTATAACTAGAAATACTAGAAATACTAGAAATAAGTACTATGTTATTGGTACCATTTTAACGGTAATTTTACAAGGAATTTGCTGACTAATAAAAAAATTATAGGTTTAATTACATACATTACATACATTAATTATATAAAAAAAAAAATAGAAAATAGCCTTTAAATTTCGATAACTTTGGCACGACATATTTAACACTGTGTATATGTTGTCAAGTTGTTCACCCTCAAAACATATAACGTGTTAGTCCATAAATTGGTAACAAAAGATTTACGTGAGGCACTGCACCCATTTTCAGGCTAAGACTTAAAATGTTAGACGCTGCAACTGTCAAGAATTTAACAAAATTTGCAATAAAACCAAAACTAATAGTTGTAAGTGCACATTTTCATATATTATTGCAAATATAATTAGGGTGGGTATCATCATAATAACAAGAAAGTATAGGAATCTATTAAAAAAAAAATTGAAAGTGGTTGCGGAAATTTGGAACACCCTGTAAATATATAAATAAAAATTGAAAATGTACTGTAGCATACTACAGGTGTACGTAAAATTTCATTGCTACAACTTTATTAGTTTTAATGCTAAGCTCCGCCGACACACTATTGCCGCACCCGGTATAACTATTAATTGTAACCTTTTACCATATTATTATGCAATGTTCTTATCAAATATTATGTAATAATAATCTTATTATTATAAATGTAATTTAGACTACTTTTTGTTGTTTTACTACTCTTTCCTTGATTTCCAATAAGCGAAATACATCAAAAACAAAGTGCATAAAAAATGCAAAAATCGAAAAATCAAGCATATATTTGACAAGAACGTGCCATAATTATGCGCATATTTAAAGCATTTCTTGTGAATAAGAATCCGAACTTTAGTTATAATAGACAATTTGGGCTAAAATTAAGTCCAAAAAGGCGATCTAGGCAACATTTTCGAACACTTTGCTTTACAGTATAAGTATACATCATATGGAAAAAATAGACTTGAATTCCCAACTTTCAAAAGCAGTTTTGCAAACTAGAACTCAACTCGTTCCTCGTTACGTCAATTTAAATACGAAAGCTAGCATCAAAGTACATACATATCCTTGGATACGACATGTAATGCCTTCTCACATGTGTAACATTTCCTCTTATTCGAATAAACTGGGCACATCGCGTTTGCTGATTTGACGTGTGCAGAAACACACATCCTTCACTTTACACACGTTTTTAGTCCTGATGTCATCGACGCGGACCGTATAACACGTTCATCATATAAGTTTACGTAACATAAATGGATATTTTCCCTCTAGACATGTGCAAACGTGCCCAACCACGTTCATTTCTATTACGATATTGTATCAATACACACAAAAAGGAAACATAAATGTTTTCTTTTCAGTGGTAATTTTGAAAAACGGAAAGCGATACTTTTGTGCCCTTATTGTGGCCTATATTTTTGTTGGATTGGATGTAATTCCTTAAGAAGCTTATCCTTACGCGCTCGTGTAGGTGTTTTAAGTTTATTAAAAGCTGCACACAGGAGCAAGCAACATAGGATTAATTTTAAACATATGAGCTTGTGACTATATGAACTTTGTATTCATAATGTTCACTATGTGCTTAGGAATTGAATTATTTTAGTTACTAGGAAAGTAGGAAATATGGTATTAATAAATATAGTGTTTAAGCCAAGCGAAAGCTATGTTAATAATTTGTATAGCATAATGTGAATTTTAGTACAACATAAACTAGAGTAAAATTAAATTAAAATTAATAACTTTCTGCCATATTATAATTACTTTTCTCAATTATTTGCACTAATTACCTGGTAATCAGTAACTAACAATCGGTACGTGAATGCATGAAGTTTATTTAATCGGTAATATTTCCATACCTTCTTGGGAATGTTGTTTAAGTTGAATCTAGTTTGTAGGAAGGAACGAAGGATTAGCATAATTTATTGAGATTAAGAAAATCTAGTGTGACTGTGAAAAACGATCATACAGTGTTTATTTAAAGCAACCCGTTATCTGTCGTTTGGTGTTTTGTTGTTGAAGTTACGTTCGTTATAACTCTTATTGTTACTACTTATTTTTTGAAAGTAAAAGAGAATTTAATTAACCAGAGAACGCTTTCGAATCATTATTTATTATGAATTTGAAAGAGATTTAAGCGCTTATGAGTGCAAAGAGAGTTAGATTTAGTTTTTAGTGAACAAGCACCTTCCTTGGCTACAATTTACCCATTAACTAACAAATCGGAGACTGTGGCTTATAAGTGAATAATAAAATTAAAAAACCCTTACCACAATAGAATTTAATGATTCTAAATACGTTTTTCTACAGCCACGTTGTCATCTTCAGTAGAAAAACCAGTGTAACACTTGAACGCACAAAAACACTCACAGAAGGATTGTTCTGAAAGTCTTCTAGTTTAACACTAAAATCTTCAATCTTAAATGCTACAAAAATTACCTACATTTTGGTAAACCCCACCTATTCATGCAAGAGCATTAACCCATTATTTGTAAATTCTATAGAAAAACCGTTTAGAAATATTATAAAAACCGTAATTTAACATACATTAAGAATCAAATTATGAAACTAATCCTTAAATTATGTTGAAATATAAATTTGGAAATTAATGTTGAGTCAGAATATGTTAATGGCAAATATTGTAATGAAACGAATTTAAAAATAAATTCCATGAATTCGAATATTTTTTAATGGCTTTCCTATTTTTCTTGCTTTAATAACATCTAACTGTCAATTAACTCAAATAAAGAAGAACCTGGTATAGGACCCAAATCTGAGTTAATTACGTTATTCCTATTTTTTAAAGATAAAAATGCCCTCAAAACTATCTAATTCGCGGGGGCGTGTCACGTTTTTTATTAATCTCAGACAGTCAGATGTTATATTGTGATCTGATTCAAGAATATGTCGGGCAACACTTGATTTTTCCGGTTTATTGAATCTAATATGCGAAACATGTTCTTTATAACGAGTTAGAATCGAACGTTTTGTTTGGCCGACATATTTTTTATCACAATCCTTACAATTTATTTCATAGAGTCCAGATTTGTTTTTTACCTCAACTTTGTCCTTCGCGTTGCTTAAGAGAGATTTTAGGGAGTTATTCGACCGAAATGCTACTTGAACATTATACTGTTTAAAGGTTTTACTTAAATTTTTTGTGGTTTCGTGAAACGGTAAACTAATAAATTTTTTGCTCGAATCAATTTGAGGTAGCAAACATGTGGAATCCTGAATTGAATTAAACAAGCTAGTTAGAAAACATAAAGTAAGAAAAACAATTCAGGATTCCTCATGTTTGCTAACTCAAATTGATTCGAGCAAACAATTTATTAGTTTACCGTTTCACGAAACTACGAAAAATTTAAGTAAAACCTTTAAACAGTATAATGTTCAAGTAGCATTTCGGTCTAATAACTCCCTAAAATCTCTCTTAGGCAACGCGAAAGACAAAGTTGAGGTAAACAACAAATCTGGAATCTATGAAATAAATTGTAAGGATTGTGATAAAAAATATGTCAGCCAAACAAAACGTTCGATTCTAACTCGTTATAAAGAACATGTTTCGCATATTAGATTCAATAGACCGGAAAAATCAAGTGTTGCCCGACATATTCTTGAATCAGATCACAACGTAACATCTGACTTGTCTGAGATTAATAAAAAACGTCACACACCCCCGCGAATTAGATAGTTTTGAGAGCATTTTTATCTTTAAAAATAGGAATAACGTAATTAACGCAGATTTGGGTCCTATACCAGGTTCTTCTTTATTTGAGTTAATTGACGTTAGATGTTATTAAAGCAAGAAAAATAGGAAAACCATTAAAAAATATTCGAATTCATGGAATTTATTTTTAAATTCGTTTCATTACAATATTTGCCATTAAAATATTCTGACTCAACATTAATTTCCAAATTTATATTTCAACATAATTTAAGGATTAGTTTCATAATTGGATTCTTAATGTATGTTAAATTACGGCTTTTATAATATTTTTAAACGGTTTTTCTATAGGATTTACAAATAATGGGTTAATGCTCTTGCATGAATAGGTGAGGTTTACCAAAATGTAGGTAATTTTTGTAGCATTTAAGATTGAAGGTTTTAGTGTTAAACTAGAAGACGTTCAGAACAATCCTTCTGTGAGTGTTTTTGTGCGTTCAAGTGTTACACTGTTTTTTCTACTGAAGATGACAACGTGGTTGTAGAAATACGTATTTAGAATCATTAAATTCTATTGTGGTAAGGGTTTTTTAACTATATTATTCACAATTTACCCATGTTATAAGAAATTTTAACGCGAAAATAATTCTTTTCTGCATCACAAAGGAGCAAGACGTCCTCCTACGGCTGTTAACGGCAAAAATATTGCTGCTGTTAAAAAAATAATTCAAGAGGACATTAAAGCGACTAATGCGGTAATAGAGTATGAACTCAAGAATGGATCCTTAGCTCTTAAAACAATCATACACGATCTGCATTTAAAAAAAGTGGTAAGTAGTTTTGCTCCACATCACCTTTCTGACTTCCAAAAAGCAGAGCCTGTAAGAATATGCCATTAAACTTTAAATTTCTCAAATAATGGCAGGCAGCAAGTTTTTCCAAAATAGTGACAGGCGACGAAACTTGTATTTCTTTTTCGACCTTCTTATCCTTCAAGAAAGTCGCGTATGGATTCACGTAGATGAGTAAATTCCTACAATGACTAAGAATCACCGAGCTATGAAAATGGTTACATATGCGGTATTGTTCAAGAAGTACCAGCTTAGTAAATGCAATTGAGTTGCACCTAAGTGGTACATTAGAAAAATGTTTGCCTTAAGTGTTCAGTAAAATTCCAGACAAGGGAATTGTGCATCGTCCCATACGGCAGTTTGAACTCTCCAGTTTTTGACTGGAAAAAATATGAAAATAATAGAACATCCGCTGTACTCACCTGACTTAGCAATGTTCGACTTTTGGATATTTTTTGGTCTTGAACGCTATTTGCGGGGTAGAAGATGTCCCCCTGAAGAAGAGATTGACGCTTATTTTGAAGGCATTCCGAAAGAATATCGGTTGGGAGCTTCTAAACAGTGGAAAGAAAGAATGGTCAAGTGTATCATTGCTGAAGGGAATGAATTTGAGCACATTTAAAAAATAAAATCCTAGAAAATATTAACCGTTTTTTTTTATTCTTCATAATTTCAGCTTGGTCCTCGTATGAAGGACCAAATTTTGTACAGCCCCAAAATTAATCTCTACCGGATAAATCATAATTTATAAGCTTCTAAGCTTCTTACATATGCTAAATCTTATAAGTCTAACCTATCAAAGCTTGAAATAATTGCTCATAAACTCAGAAGTCTGACCCATAATTTGTTATATTCAAAACTGACAAAGTGTAATTCCACCGTAATCCTTGATCGTGATAACTATGAACCAAGATACCTTCTTCAAGATGCCTCCTATATATTTCTGAAGTGAGAACTCACTATCCGCATCGAACGCTTATAATTATTTCCTTTATAAGGTACTCTTCAATCCAAATCGATTCCCACCAATATCTTCTACCCAGTGATCTAATGGCCCTAAACTGTACGGTTTAGCAAAAATTCACAAACCTAACTTTCCTTTATGTCATATTGTAAACGCATTAAGTAGTACCATCTATGAACTACTCAAATTGCTTTGCTAATTTCGTGTCGAGCATTCCAAACATTTTGTATAGACGTAGAATGAACTTGTGGTGATTCCCCAAAATTGTACTGTAGAAGTCTTGATGTCGAATTCTTGAGTAACCAGTCTCCGCCTGACACCATACAAATATTCCCAAAAATCCTTCCTCCGATAGTCAGTCTGACGATGTTTTCGACCTAGTGGAAGCTTTTCAAACCTCTACATATTCACAATTCTGTGCAGCCAGAAGTTTACCTATCGTCGTCAACATTTTCATGGAGACATTCGACCAACAAATCCTTTGTTTCGACAGCCAAAGTCATGCATATCTTGCATGGGATCATGATTTAGTGCTGATTGATACTCAAAAGCAGTTGAAAAATGCAAACTTCATCCGTGGAGTAATTCTTAATAATGTCGGTAAACTTTCTCCGTACGAAACTCCACAATTATCGTTACTCCTAGATGTCGAAGCAATTGTGTGCTGAGAAGTTCACTCTACCAGATGTTTAAGAGTACTAATGCTCACTTCAATGACATTCTTGAACAAAGCCTATAGTAATTTTGTGAGACACACGTTTTTGTGTGTCTTAGCTTGTGTTTTTTTATTCATTACTATTATTAATCTTTGATGTTCATAAATTATGTTTTATATTTATGTAGGCATTACCTATGTTTTGGTATACTTTTTATTGGTTGCTACTATTGGTCTTAGTAAAGATATTATGGCGTCCAATTTTCTCGCAATTTCGCAGCCTGCAGCCGGGAAACATTTTACTCTTCCCACAAACCTATCAACTGCCAGAAAGGTGTCTCTGATGTATTCACAGATTCTGTGGAGAGCATATGCTACACAAGTAATATGCAGCATATTAGGATATGTTTCCTCAGAGACACCTTTCCGGAAGTTGATAGACTTGCATACGCTTTTAAAAAGGCTTTCAGAAAAGCACCATTGAGAGTAGCTATTTACAAGGAAAAACTCCCATATTTGTCACTGCCTTCCTCTCCAGTAATAACTAGATAGGGAACATGGTTGGAAGCTACTAGTTTTTATCCAGAAAATTTTCATAGTTTACAAAATTTCGTTATAATGCTTAAATGACGATGCTCGAAGTATTTCTGAGTGCAAGGAACTAATAGAAATTCCAAATTTAAAAAATAAGTTGTGCTTTCTTCAAGAACAGTTTGGAAATTTGCCAAAACTCAACTTTATTTTCAAAATCAATTATTTTGAAAATAAAAATCTCAAATTAAATGATGTATTAACCACACTAGATGTGGCTATTAATAATTTGAAAAATATTCCAAGTGACTTCGGATGCGGCTTTCGGCAAAAGTTAGACGTAGTTTTTAATAGAAATCCTGATTTAATAACATTGCGGCAATTGTGTATGGGGACAATTCCTCAAAATTTAAGTGCTAAATACGCTGAAATAAAAGAATATTTCAAGTATGCACCTACGACCAGTTGCGATGTAGAAAGGACGTTTTCTATCTACACTACAAGGATGTATTTTATTCAAAGAGAACAAATTTTACAGAAGAGAATCTTGAGAAAGTATGGCTAGTTAATATTAATACTCCTATACTCAACTTTAACTACAAAATGAACAAATAAAAATGTATTTCGTATTTTATAGGTCACATGTCCATTTGTTTTCCAATTAACAGTTAAAACAATGAAAAAAGGAAACTAACCGAACCGTACTTTATTTATCTTACGAATTATAAACTAATAAATAAAATAAATTATACGCTCCCATCTATGCCCATGAAGAAAGGAATTTAAGTGTAATATTGAAGTAATTGCGTCACAATTCGATTACAAAAAACAGATGTGCGGTGTACCGATTTTATAGAGCTATTCAGTAACTGCGTGTTACACTAAGCGATGTTATAGACTATTTATATGGTCCGCATCGTAATTTCGACCTGATACGTCCGATCTCTAGTCATAAAAAAACTATGTCAACCTATTAAATTTTAGCTATCGCATGATCCGTTTTAAATTTATAATTAAAAAAATATTTTCGGAATTGCAACTTTAGCTGAATGTAGCGTCCAAGCTAAGCAACTTTGTACGAAGGCAGTTTTCTTAAATCGGCTTATTTTGGTGTAAGGAATATGTAGTGGGTTTTTGTAAAGACGTTTTACACACAAACACCTTGTATATTCTATAATAATCGAAGTCTCGCAGAATTTGGCGAGTTCAATATGATAAAGTTAAAAGTCACACTCATAAAACACACATTTTATTCACCATAGTAAAAATGAAATAGCAGATACTTAATTATAGCAATTACATTAGATAGTACTACCATTGATAAGGACCAAGGCTTCCTTGAAAAGCAAAGAATAACCAAGTATCTGCAATTTCCGGTAATTTCTTTAATTACTTTGAATTTTATTCGTACGAATTTACATTCAACATTAATAAATTAATCCTCAGTCAGGTAATTAACGCACGATATGCAAGCGTATGTGTACCATTCCAAATCGTTAGACGGTCCAGGTAATTTAGATTTCGTTTTTGGGGCCGAGTAAGCCCGCCTCGACTCGACTGCGGTATATTTCCGTTTAGCTCTAATCCGATTTGGGTTTTACATAATGTAACGTTACATGGACAACTGTTTTCGGTTATTAGATTACTATTAAGGGCCAACGTTCACCGGCCAACGTCCAAATTATTGTACTGAAAGCAGTCGCACCTGAAAATCCTGAATACATATGTATATGGGTTTAGTAATGATAATGGAGGTTTACTTTAAAGGTTAACTTTTGCGGAAATGCAGTTAAAATCGGAATGATTTTGTTATTTAATTATGAATGAGTATACATGTATTAACAATTTAGCAATAATTAGCTTTATTATTATTGTGTTAGCTTCAATATCCGTAGTTGTCTAAAACAGTAACGTTTAGATTAGTGTTTTATAAATTTATATCCAAATAGTGGATATGTAAGAACAGTTGTGTAATAATTAGAATATTGGATAAAATATAATATATTTTAATACTTTATACCAGGGGTGGCCAAGAGGTCGACCGCGGTCTACCGGTCGACCGCGAAGGCGATTTAGGTAGCCCCCAAGAGATAAATAAATAAACTGAAAAAGAAGACAAAAAAAATCAAGTGTATTCGCGCCAATAACTACCCACGCGCTTTGGTCGTAGCGCAGTGCAAGTTACGCCATCTTGTTTCACTAGGTAGTACTTGCCTAGAACAATATCGACGGCGGCGATGGAAGATTCGTGAAGACACGCGAGCGAACGCTGTGTGGGTTCGCGAGTTGTTTCTCGAAATTTCTAGATGTCGCTAATCCCATCATATAATATAAATAGCTGGCGGAAGCCACAGCCAGTCAGTTTGAATTCAGAAGCGATACGAAACGATAAAAAGTGCGTGAAGAGTCCTGGACTGAGTGCGTTTGGACAGACGTATGCGTTGTGACTGTGAATACCGAACTCTCGGTCGACATCGTTAGTTCGTTGGTTCCTCACGTGAAATTCGTCAGGCAGCGGCGTAACAATACTAAGTAACGTAGGGACCTTTGTGAGTTTGTGACTTTTATTTAATCAAAATGAGTGTGCCATTTGGTTCAAATGCAAAAAAAAAGTAAGACTTACCATTATCACAGTGAGTGAGAAGAGGAATTTTTTTTTGTTATGGTCAACGACAAATGTGTGTGCCTAATTTGTAATTCAAGTGTAGCATTACCGAAAAGAGCAAATGTGGAAAGGCACTTTAAAACTACACATTCCAAATACGCCACAGATTTTCCATTTGGCAGTGAAATTCGGAAGGTAAAAGTACGAGAATTAAAAAGCAGCTTAAGTGCGCAACAATCTTTTTTTACGAAACCAGACTTGAAATCAAAAGCTGCTACACTGGCGTCATTTGCCGTTACGGAAATATTGATAAAACGAAAGAAACCTTTTGAAGATGGAGAAATGATCAAGGAAGCCATGCAGAGAGCTGGAGAAGTATTGTTTAATGACTTTAAAAATAAGAAAGAAATTATTTCAGCCATAAATGCCATTTCTCAGTCACGAAACACTGTGATGCGACGAAGTGAAGCCTTAAGTGGAAATTTGGAACAATTGCTTAAGGAAGACTTGCAAAAATGTAGTTTTTTGTCACTACAATTCGATGAATCCACCGGTGTGACGGACACTGCTGAATTGTGCATTTTCGCGCGTCTAGTTTTTGAAGATATGACGTCAAAAGAAGAATTATTGACGATGATTCCATTGAAGGGGCAAACAAGAGGTGAGGATATCTACAGATCTTTTAAAGATTTTGTAGAAAAAACTGAGTTTCCGATTCACAAAATAGTTGCTATTACGACAGATGGCGCACCCGCTATGCTGGGACAAAGAGTTGGTTTTATTTCATTGTGTAAAAATGATGACAACATTCCAAGTTTCACCAACTATCACTGCATCATACACCAACAAGTTTTGTGCTCTAAAATTCTTGACTCGGATATTATCATGAAAATTGCCTTTAAAATAGTTAATTCTATTCGAGCCAGAAGTTTGCAAAGGCGTCAATTTCGAGCTTTACTTGAAGAGACTGAAGCCGAACACTAGGATCTTTTGCTACATACAGATGTTAGGTGGCTTAGCCGTGGTGCTTTTTTGAAGAGGTTTCGCCAATTACTGCCAGAAATCAAAACATTCATCCATCCGAAAGAAGAAAATGTACCTGAGCTTGAAGATGAAAAATGGCTCATGAAGCTCGCCTTTCTTTGTGACATAACGGAGAAACTCAATCAGTTGAACTTATATCTTCAAGGAAAAGACAGGAATGTGATTGATATGACAACTTTGATTAAAACATTTAAAAGTCAAATTCAAGTGCATGCATCTCAATTAAGACGAGGTGAACTAAGAAACTATAAAAACATGGAAGAAGAATGCACGCACAACTCAAATCGGGACTTTGAAACTTTCGCCAGACAGCTGGAGAACTTGCACCTGGAGTTCGAAAGAAGGTTTTTGGATTTCTTCGCTCTCGAAGAAGTGCTAAGTTTCATGACATTCCCTTTTAATGAAAGCAATGACCTTCACAGCTTGACTGCAAAAATCGGCAAGTTAACTGATTCTGAATCTGTTGTGGTGGAAGAAGAAATAATTAAAATGGGATGCGACATATTTCTGAAAGCAAGAGCATTTGGCAGTAATACTGATTTTTGGAAACTGATTTGCAAAGAAAAGTTCCCATGCCTAAGAAAGGTTGCCTTATATTTGACTTCGTTTTTCGGTTCCACCTATCTTTGCGAATCGACATTTTCTATTATGAATACAATAAAAACCAAACATCGTTCTCGTTTAACAGATTCCCACTTAACTACCTGTTTGCGCATCGCAGTTACTTCTTACACTCCTCAATATAATAAACTTGTGGAGAATATGCAGTCCCAAATATCCACCCAAAAACCTAATATAGAATGAACATTATGTATTTTGTTTTCAACGTATATAATAGAAAAATACTTACTAACTTATCGCTAAAATGTTTTATTTCTCTCTTGTAAACTCTACCTTAGAGTCGCCCGCAAGAAACATTTTTGAACACAAGTAGACCTCAGAGGTCAAAAGTTTGGCCACCCCTGCTTATACGATAATGAACTGACAAAAAGAAATAAGGGAAACGAGAAAAGCTTTCATAAACTCAAGATTTACTCATAAATCTGAACTATTTCTAAAAGTAGTTCCTATCGACATTATGGCATTTATCGTAAAGTCTAATCAGTTTCTGTACACCCTACTCATACCATAATGTCGTCTAGGTACTAAGCCAATCTTCCATACAGGTTTTCAACTCCTCATTAGTACTGAACCACTGCTTAACCACACACTCATCCCAACAAATAAACTGAAATCACTTGGTGCTAAGTTCGGGTTGTGGGGCAGGTGGTCGAACAACTTGTTAAATTTATATTTATTTTAGTTTCTACCGCTCTGTATATATCTAATTTAGTTCAATATATTCCTTATTTTCTTTGTGATCCGGGTCGAGCCATCTAATATGGTTTGTGTGCACTTAATTTTCCCCGCTCGGCGCAGTGCGATCTTACGAAGATTAGATTCTGCTGTGAGACGTGCAAGAGTGGAGTTTGTTTAATGGTGCCTCCGTAAGGCGAGATAAAAGTCAGGTATACCCGAATTTTTTTATGGTAATTATCGCTGTTAGCGGATTAAGAAGGGGTGTGTGTTATACTTACTAGAAAGCCTGTTATTGTTAGTGATTTTTGGGCGTCTTACTGCGAAGCTATTAGACGTAATTAGGCATAGCTTTTCTTTGTCCGATAAACAGGATAAATATATTTCGCTACGAGGAAGACAGACAACTAATCAGAAAGAAACGGAGACAGAAAAACACAAGCCAAAACATCGCTTGATTGGACATAAGAAAACTCGTACCAGCTGTGGGTCTCTCCATCTCCGTCGCACGCATACAGCCGTTCGAGGTATGCTACAAGACTCATTTTTTCAATGAACATTAAATCTTCGTCGTATGTTACTCTTTTTTTGTATTTGCTTTTATTACGATTTCCAATTTTTAAAGCTTTAACTTTGCTAAATTATCACGCAATTCTCGTATTTAATTAAAAGGATTTATTTGATTAATATACAAGTTTAAAATTAATTTTCGTAGATATTATAGATTTTATTTTCAAAATCCTTTTGTATTTAAATAAATGGGTATCTTAGTTGATTTCACGTGTGTGAGTAATTTTGACGACAATTAAGTAATTCTAGCTAAATATAGTGCATTTTGTTAAATTCATAACGTTTCTTTATACCGTTTTGTAATGCTTAGGTAATATACTGTGTGTAATTCCATTGTAAGGTTCCGCTCCAGACCTGAAGTATAACTAGATTTTTGATCCCAGATATAAGTTGATTTGATATCGCTTGAATATTTAATTTGTCATATTTCTGATGCATTCTGCATTTAATTCAATTTATTTTTATTTTATTCTTGGAACAATTTGCTGATACAATACATGTTCATTTTAATTTCTCATTGTATAACTACGTGAATTCGTTTGTAGCAAACTCCTATTCGAAATTTTTGAGAAATTCCTTTGTTTGTGTTGCTATTTAAAGATAACAAGAACAGCTCAAAGTTAAATCATTATTTCACGAAGATAATAAACACTCGAAGATGGAAACAACAAATTTATCGAAAACTTAATTTAATATTTGGTCAATATCTTTATACCATATCATTCAGATATGTCCATTTTTTAAATATTGATAGCCAGCTTGTTAGAATTAAAGAATGCACCGTATTCCTTCAAGAAGAACACTTTAATACGGCATTCACACATCGGACGTCAGATTGTTCCGAACGCCATATTGAATCGAATAATACCCCCTTCCGTTTCATTAATTTACGTGTTTTGATTTAATATTTACTATTTATTTGTAAACAATTTATAAATAATACTACAAACTATCAGCCCCTAGAATACTATTACCTAAACTAATGAAATCTCGTATATACAGTAATAATTACTAAAGAATTTACTCGTCTACCTTTACTACTAAGCACAGTAACTTCCCATTTGAAATCAGCACTAACTAAAACTTTAAATTTTTTGAAACAATAAGAGCCAGTACTGTAGCAACTTTTCGTCTCTACCGAAAAAAAACAGAAACAACGAATTACATGACACAGGTCTTAGCGGTAATACAACGGCGAACGCCGGTGAACAAAACACACAAAATCCCACAACATTGCAAAGACAAAGCTCTGCACAAAGGATCCGTTACGGAATACAAATGCTCGACGATACTACATGTCTGGAATACCACAGATTAACGTCAATTGAGCATTATTTCATTCAGTCGTAATGAATTTATTCAAACAAAGCGATAACACACATGTTGTTCTAGCGACGAAGATAAATTTGAGGCAATTTCTTATATTAACATTAAAATAAGGAATTTTTTAAATATAAATTGTACAAAATACTTGAAATAAAAGATTTAAACAAAACTTCTGTGTATCATAATCGTCAAAAAGAAACATCACGGTATTTTTCAACCGACGGTGTTTGATACTGCAATAATACTAATCGACGATTAGATGATGACATTAGGACATTAACACTATCCCGAAGAATGGCAAATTTTATCGATGCTTCGAAATTAATTGAGTTTGAAGTCTGTCCTTCTTCACCAAGGAAACGTTTATTCATACATCCCCATTGGCCGTGCAATCCACTTCCACAATCCACAATCCAAAAGACGTATGAAGATATGAGTTTTCTTCTAGATATAATTAATTACGAAATGTACAAATGGTATATCAGTACAGACCTCAAAGTTGTAACAATTCGGCTCGATTTACAACTAGGGTATACAAAGAATTACTGCTTTGTACTGTGTGGGACAGTCAATCAAGAAATTCACATTACATTATTAAAAACTGGTCAGTCAGGGTTTAGTATATTCCTGGACAAAAGAATGTACTTCATAAGTCACTAGTTGAATCTGATTACACAAAATTAAGTTCGATAAAAAATTTCGTGAAAGCACAGACTATAGATGGCCGTGGATTCAAATACTTTAAACAAAAATTTTCAAAAATCTCACATGCAAAACTAAAGAGAGAATTTTTGTAGGACGCCAAATTAAACTTGTACAACAAGATAAAAAATTTGAAGAAACGTTAAGTGACTTGGAGCGTGTTATTTGAAATGCTTTTAAAAATGTGACCCTAATTTCCAAGAAAACAGAAAAATCTGACAATTACATAGCACTTGTTAAAACTTCTTAGAAGTTACCATAAACTGGGCTGTAATATGAGTCTTAAAATACATTTTTTGCACTCGCATCTGGATTTGTTTCCCCCAACCTCGGCGACGTAAGTGATGAATAGATACGGCAAAGAGGGGCAATTTTCAGTGTAGTGCCGAGAACAACGTAGAAGGGAGAAGCGCGCGGCACGGTAACTCAAAAGTCCGTATCAAAGCACACTTGTTCAGTATTATTCCACAGGTGGTTGTGATTGCATGTCAGTACACACATACTTAGAAAATGTCACATTTAGGTACGTTTAGGAAACGGCGTATTTCGAAGAAAGTAGAAAACGTAATAGTGAGTATGCCGGATTTAGAATATGAAGGTGACAAAATTAAATGTGACAGGTGCCACCACTATTTGACATGTACCAGCAGGTGGAAGTGTGAACGCCACCTAAAAAGTATCAAACACTGTTCTGCATTCCGTGGCAAACGATAGAGCGAACAATTAACATTTGATATAGGTGCTTGTTTTATTATATGTAATCTACCGTGCACTTTGCTAGACCAAAGAGCCATTTGTCTCCTTCTGGAGCAAGTATTCGGATTATACATTACCAAGTTGGATATCGACAAGAAACGTTATGCCGTCTGCTCGACTATGTTAAAAGAAGAATTAAAGCAGAATTTAAAGACAAAATTGTGGTAGGTATGAATGAAACAACCGATCGGCAAAGAAATTCTGTGGTAAATGTAATGGTACGTACAATGGAAGAATTTGAACCGTCATCCTCTATCTTACTTGCTTCCAGAAAAGTTGCAAAATGGACTAGCGATGAAATTTTAAAAGTGGTGCTGGGCGCATTGAGCAAATTTCAAGTTCCAACAAACCAACTTCGAAAGTGAGTGACGGTGCCGCTAACATGCTTTCCTTACACCGATCTCTTAAATAAGACAGTAGCAATCTGTTACATGTAACATGTAAAATCCATGCTTTAAACCTTGTGGCGCAATTGATACCTAAATGTTATCCACGAGTAAATGCTTTAATAGCTTATACGAAGGCAGTGTTTCTAAAGTCCCCAAAACGTACAAAAAAATTTCACCAACTTTGTCCTAAAGTGCCTAAACCACCACACCCGATTACTACGCGTTGGGGCACATGCTAGAGGCTGCGTTTTATTACTGCGAACATTTTGATGTTGTAAAGAAGGAGACACGCCAATACTATCAAGAAAAGTCAGAAAATGTTTCAAGATAGGTAAAAAGTGATTTAGAAACTATTCGCAAGAATTACTATGGACTAGCGGAGGGAATTGTATTATTATTTTTTAATTTAAAAAAATAAATGGAAATGATTTTATCTGAGAAACAGTTGAGTGATTACCTGATTAGACCATATCATAACACTTAATTACCTACTATTAATTACTATTAACTTAAGAATATTTAATACAATGTATAGGCAACCAAATATTAATCAGGTGGGGTTCATGCATCTTAGGCTTAAGAAAAAGATTTCGATCATCTAGAGTCATACGCTATATCAGCATGTAAATAATAGTTTCTGACTGAATTTCTGGAACTGACCCGCGTTGAGGAGTCCCCGCACAGACTAGTTTCTACTCGAGCTTTCGGCAGACACGCTACTGCCATCTTCAGGAGGTAGTTCTCGGAGCGCTACTTGATGTGTCCGTTCTACATCAAGTAGCGCTCCGAAAACTACCTCCTGAAGATGACAGTAGCGAGTCTGTCGAAAGTTAAGAAAAAGATTTCGATCATTTAGTATCATACGCTATATCAGCATGTAAATAATAATTTCAATAATTTACAATAAACTCTATTCTTACACAGAACCTAAAGATATTTTGGAAGTTTATCAACAGCAAACCTTCAACATTTAGAATTCCTGGACATATGTTTTATGAAGAGGATGAACTAACCCAACCAGACATAATTGTGAACAAGTTTTCTGAAGAGCTTTGCAAGTCATTTCGCCAAAGTGAAACCGTGTCGTCAGTTATGTTCGGTAACTATCCATCGTTTGGTGTTGGACGTATTAGGGAAGAAGATGTGATTTTTGGAGCGGCCAAGCTTAAATCTGACGCAACTGCTGGTGACGAGAGTATACCTAGTTTTTTAGTGTGTGACTGTGTGTCTGTGTTGGCTAGTCTATTAGCAATTCTTTATAATTTAATCATAAATAAATCCATTTTTCCAAGCATCTGGAAGATGTTTAAAATCACACCTGTGTTTACTAAAGGCGATATGTATAGGATTGTCAATTATAGGCCATTAAGTATATTAGCCAACTTTGCCAAAGTTCTTGAACAAGTTTTGTTTCATAAAATTTACAGGCAAATTAAGCCATTCTTATCTTGTCACCAACATGGATTCATATCTGCGCGATCAACGACCACAAATCTTATGAGCATTAATTTCAATTTCTTTCCTCGGCCATTGACCACCGGCAGCAAGTTGACGTCATATATACAGACTTCTCTAAAGCATTTGATTCCAGACACCACAGAATCGTCGGCTTCTATGGCTTTCCCATACATTAATTAGGTTAATGTCGTCATGCTTTGTGAATAGTGGATCGTGAATCTTGACAAAGTTTGTAGTGATGTTTAAATTAGTTCTTGCTTAGTTTATTTCTATATACATATAAAATTTGATTAATTTGTCATATTGGTTATATTTGTTTGCTTTTTTATCTTTCTGTATATGTACACGATTGATTATTATTAGAGCAGACCAATTTCCGTGCGCGCCATGTGCGCCGATGTGAGGATGGAGGATGATTGTATTGCAACAGAACTAATAAAAAGCATTCAGTATGTGTTTGGTACTTGCTTAGACTGCATTTAAGTGTAAGCATACGTAATAAAATGTCGTCGACACATAAATCGAGAAAACGACCGTTGTCAGACGAAGTGAACAAGTCTATTATGGATTTCTCGGACTTAATATTCGATGGCTCAAAAATTAAATGTTTAGTGTGCAATACATATCTAATGTGTCGGTCAAAAACACATTGTAAAAAACGAGTAAGCAGTTCGAAGCACAATAATAACAAAATGAATAGACAGCAGTTCATACATGAAATATGTGTAACTATGATTGTGTGTACACTGCCGTTTATCTTGTTAAGTAATGATTCATTTATTTCATTTTGGAATAAATACGCGAATCAAACATTACCGAGCACGACAACGTTAAGAAGGAATTTGCCATCGGTGCGTAAACAGGTTGAAAATAAAATCAAAGCCGAACCGAAAAATAAAAAAATATAGTTATGTGTGGACGAAACAACTGACAGCAAAAAACAATCTGTAGTTAATGTGATGGCGCGTAATATGGAACTACATCAACAAACGTCTTCAATTTTATTAGCATCCAGACGACTAAAACAATGTAATGCCGAAAAAATTTCAGAGATGCTATTAGATACTTTGGAAAAATTTAAACTTTCGAAAGACCAAGTATTAATGTTTATGACCGATGGTGCCGCAACCATGTGTTCTGTAGGCCGCTCTCTTAGAGAATATTGTCCTAACTTGTTACATATTACTTGTAAACTCCATACTCTACAACTTGTGGCAGAACAGGTTCGTAGACGTTATCCAGAGGTAGATGCTTTAATATCGAGTACAAAGGCAGAATGCCTGAAATCTCCAAAACGTATTCGGAAATTTCACGAATTGCGTCCGCATACCCCTGAGCCACCACAGCCGATTCTGACACGTTGGGGTACATGGTTACGGGCGGGGTTTTACTATCATGAACATTTTGAAAAAATTAAGGACGTGGTTTTATCATTCGATCCGAAAGAAAGTGCAGCTATCAATACAAGCCTGAAAAAACTTCAAGATGCCCAGATTAAAATGGATTTACAAAGTATTCGTGAGAATTACTTGGGACTAGAAGAAGCAATAACAAAATTAGAAAATTTGTCGCTGTCGTTAGAGGAATCACTGCAAATCGTTAAAGATGTTCACGCACAACTGTATGCTGTAGAAGACACAAAAAGTGAAAATGTTCTAATTAAATTTGAAAGTGTTTTAGACAGAAATACAGATTTTGACACCTTAACACGTATTTGTGAGGGTACGTCTACAGATGCGTTAAGTTGCTTAAAAAAGTATTTTGATTATGCGAATATAACTTCACTAGATGTAGAACGCTCGTTTTCCGAATATAAACATATTTTTTCCTCACGGCGGACATGTTTTTCAGAAATAACCTTAGAAACGCACCTGATGTTGAAAATATACAATCGAGTTTCTCCAGTTTGTCAATCCTGGGAAGACGCTTAAAACGGTGAGTGTTTTTTTAAATCCTCTGTCGTGCACACAATCACTGATTTCATACATTTTCCATTTTATTTATAGGTACATACAATGCTGCTAAAATATGTAGTATTCTTATTTTTCGTGTGTTTATGCATATTACTTTAATAGCAGAAAACCAAATGTATATTTAATTATTTCTGATAAAATAAATGTCTCTACGTCTATACTTATATTGGTAACATGCTCATGTTTCGTCCCTATTCTATCGCATATTCTAATATACTACGAATTACACTCCCATATCGGCGCTCATGGTGCGCACGGAAGTTGGTCTGCTCTAATTATTATTCACTTAATTTTTTTTATATATCTTTAAGTAATATTTTGTATATGTTTTTATATAATGTTAATCTACACCACAAAGTATGTAATGCTGTATTGTCCTGTTAGTGGCAAGCGCTGTTGGACGAACGAAGAATATTATTATGATTATTACTATTAATCAAATATAGGGCGCATTCTCTTACATAAATTATTACATTAGATTACATAATTTTCATATTATAACATCGAAAGTAGGTCCCTTAATTTAAACTTAAAGATAAAAAATATTAATCCTACTTCCAAACAGAATTCCCCAGTTTAATATAAATTTTCAATAACGGAAAACTGACACTTAATCCGTTCTAATCCTAAATTATTTTATGTCGTTTTAATCTACTCCTACTGCGTTAGTAGGTTGGTAGGACTGAACGCTTCGTTCGCATCAAGTTCTGCTCCCGCACTAGCGTACTACTCTACGGTTTCCGTCTCTTTTGTTCGCCCTACTCTTTTTTTTTTGCCGTTGATGTTGTTTTGTTTTGCATCTCGTTCGATTTTCAGAACAAATTGTCGTGTAACGTGCCAACTTACGGACCTTAAAAAAATAGACGGGAAACTCATTAAAAGTCGCTGTATAACCCGAGTAAGCAGGAAAGCAAAGTAGCAAAAAATACACGTACACATTCAAACGAAGTGAATTCAAAATCGTTTTCCGGAGCCGCTTTTATTTCATTAAGCTCAAAAATTTGTTTCTGCTTTATTTTCCGGCAATTTGGGCAATATCCTTTGTCATTATTTTTGAATGCCAAAAAAAAGTCTGGTTATTAATATGTATAAAAGAATAAATGAATTTCGGGGAAAGTGAAGACTTTATAATAGGGAGCGCGGCATTCGCGTTTTTCGAACAGTACAAGAACGGTTAGGGATGGTCGCATGAGGGAATCAGACACGCTTCAGTTACTATAAGATAGTAGGATTGATAGCACGTTTCAATTTTTACTAAGAATTCTTTTAAGAAATTCTCTTGTTAGTTATTAAAACGAAAGAAGCGAAAAATATGATAATAAAACAATTTGGAATATACAGGTTGGCCCAAAATGACCGAAGGGGTTTTAATTCCTTATAACTTTTTTATTATAATTTTTTTTTTGTTTTCAGTATTTTGTAAAGAAGACTTGGGGAATTTAAAATGGAACAGTACACAATTGAACAACGTGCCAAAATCGTTGAACTTTATTTCTCAAATCAACGATCCATTGTTTAGCGTGCATATCGTCGTTATTTTAATGTGCGGGTTGGACCCTCAGAGTCAACAATAAACCGTCTGGTTGCAAATTTTGGAGAACAAGGGGCAGTAAGGAACCTTCCTGGTGTCGGCAGATGACGAACGGTGCACACTGCACACGGATGACAATAATGAACGGGTACAGGAAAGTATTCGGGAAGATGGAGAAACATCAACCAGGAGACGTTCGACACAACTTGGCCTCTCAAGAGGGTCGCTGCAGAAAATTTTGCATACAATCAGAATGTTTCCATACAAAATTCAGCTTGTCCAACAATTGAAACCGACAGATTACCAGCAACAACTTGATTATGCAATTTATTTTCGTCAAAAAGCAGAAGAAAATCATGGTTTTATTCATAATTTAAAACTTAAGTACTATCGTGTTTTCAGGTAACACAACTGCTATCGTGGGGTGTTTTGACACCCCACTTTTTAAAATTAATTATTTCGTTAATTATATATTTTTTTCTACTTTTGAACTATCTGTGCAATAAACTAGTCTCTTATCTTGTGATTTCTTCAAGGAAAAACAAAATTTTATTCACAACAAAATAGAAAATTTACATTTATAAAAAAATATAAAAAATGCTCCCTCGTACAATTTTTTTTTCACAAAAGTATCTGCAGTGTATTTTTAAGATGTCTTCACTTTTTCTACTGTTGGAAGCCATGATCTCATTCTCTGTAAAAGAAAAGTGGCATTAATATTTCATATAAAAATTCTGACAATGACGTTGTGAGACGTATATTTTTTATGACAAAAATCATGCCGTTTCTTCATGCACTCAGATTTATACAAAATTCTTACAATTTACCTTTCTAAACATTCTCTGCATTCTATGAGTATCTCAGAATGGTCCTTGCAGACATGTTGACGACATTTATGACACGTGGTTTTTATTTTCTTGTCTCTCCTTCGTCCACAGATGTGACACCTTTTGTAGGTTCTTACAGGTCCTGCTTCTTGTGACTGTTGTGGTGTATCTATACCTAGTCAATTTTTGATGATTGATTTTAGCCCAGATGACAATCCTTTTATTTCATATCTCCGTTTTACGTGATCATTGACGAGTTCTCTTCCTAAACGAATATAAAATTCTCTTCGTGTCATATTGACTGTACCGTCTGAAGTGGCTAAGAAAATTGTATAACTGTTGACACGTGAAATGTCTAACATTGCTCCGAATACGGCCATTGGCCATCGCCTGGTCCGCCTTTGGCAGGAGTACGTCAAACACTTCTGGTCCAAAGCATCGACTCCTCCTTTGGTACCATTGTAGAAATTTATAATTTCTGGTTTCTCATTTGCTTCAACATTTTCGTTGTGATGCATAGACGAAACCAATAGAACACAGTGATTTTTTTTTGGTACAAAGGAAACCAACGTATTATCGTGTGTAAATCCAAATTTACAGGAGTTTATTGGTATCTGTTTAGTTTGTAAAAATGCAGGTGCAATTTCGCGCTTATTCTTGCGAAGTGTCCCGACATATGTCAAACCAACCTTTTTCAATTCACTCAATAGTTCTATAGAAGAAAACCAATTATCTCCTGTAACATTTCGTTTGTGTTCATAATTGGAGAAACTAATTTCAGTACACTACGTGTTGGAACCGAAAGTATCTTTGAATTGGGTTCGGTTGTCTTTCCGCTATAAACAAATGAATTTATCAGATAATGCGTTTGTGAATCACATAGGCACATAATCTTGATGCCATATTTTTTTGGTTTACTTTTGATATATTGGCGAAAAGAGCAGCGGCCTCGAAATCCAACAAGCATTTCATCTACAATTGCATATTCGCTGCAACTGAAATTGTTCGTGCAGTTTGTATTGAAAATTTCATAAATTTTTGAAATTGCTGCAAGTTTATCACCGTTGTCAATTCTGTTCCTCCTAGTTAGTTGATCGTCAAATCTCGGCGTTAACAAAAGAAACAAAAACCGTTGCTCAGACATAACACCTCTAAAAATATCTCTTCCCATACCATCCGATGCAAAAAGACTTCTAGTGTCTTCGTGATTAGACTTGAACACTCCAGCCAGAATTAGAAGCCCCAGCAATGCTTTTAATTTAATCAGGTCTGTGTGTCCCACATAACTAGCCGTCGGTCCATAAGAAACACTCGTTTCCGTAATTTTTGCATTTGTATGTTCTAATATTTCATTTATGATTTCTTCCGTAATAAAAAGAGACCATGCTTCAGAAGGTGTTCTAGGAGGAGTATTTACTGCCGGACACTTTGCTCCTGGTCGATGACTGACTATATTAGAGGACCTGATACGTGAAGCAGCAGGAGGATTTTTGGACCACTTATACCGATTTCGTCCGTAAAAGTAACTTGCACTCGCACTTGCACTTGCACTGACATCATCCAAATCTTCAGTTTCGTCTTCAGATTCGACTTCAACCTCTGAAGATGTGTCATGATCACTATGTTCGCTTGCTGCATCACTCAAATCATTATCATGTTCACCAGGGCATGCACTTTCACTGATATCATCGTAAAAGTTTGCAGCAAGATTTACTAACTGTTCGTTAGTCAGAAACTTTGTCATATTGTTGTTACTATTCAATATACGTTTTATGGAAGAGAAACAACGACCAATATTGACAAACACTATGGTTTTTTACGAACTGAATAAGAAATTTATTTGAGTCTTATATATATTGTACACAAACAGGGGAAATACAACTTTATTCAATGCTACATATAAAAAATCCCCCAGGTCGAATGTATATGGGTAAATCCCTAACACATGTACGACATTATACAAAATTCCCGAAGCCGAATGTAAACGAGTGAGTCCCCTACAAATGCACGACAAGTCTTAAACAAAGAGCTGTGATTCGCCCAAAAGAGGAAATGGAACTTTAAAATTCTAAACAATTGGTTAGAAAAAGTTGCGCTATTTTTGAAAAAGTCGAACGTAACTGCTATCGTGGGGTGTTGAGACACCCGAAAGGCTATTTTTTGCAATAACTGTAAAACATTGTAAATAATAGATTATTGAATATTACACATCTCATTCGTATAGGAGAATACCTGAAACCCTAGAAAGGTAACAAAAATAGTTTCGAAGAAATTTAGAAAAAAGTTACCTCTGGGGTGCCGAAACACCCCACGATAGTACTTGAGGGTTAATTATGAGTGACGAAGCCCATTTCCAATTAAATAGGTTCCAAGATTTTCAACAGCGAGAATTACACCCACTTAAGTGTACCGATTGGTGCGGTGTTTCGTCTGAAAGGATAATTGGCCCAAATTTTTTGGAAAATGAACACGGTGACGCGGTTTCCATCACTGGTGTTAGATATCGGACAATGTTGGAAAATTTTTTAAGGCCAGCCGTGGAAAACCATCCGCAAGTATGGTTCCAACAGGATGGAGCCACAGCGCACACTGCGAGGGACACAATGGCTCTTTTACGCAACATCTTTGGTGAACGAATTATTTCCCGTACAAGCGATTTTAATTGGCCTCCGTGTTCATCGGATTTAACCGCTTCAGACTGTTTCCTTTGGGGTTATTTGAAAGGAAAAGTCTATATTAATAAGCCTCGAATCATACAGAAAAAAATAATATACGCGACGAAATCAACAACATAACACCTGAAGTTTTGCGAAAGGTTATGGAAAATGTTTTGGAAACAGCACGAATATGCGAAGAAGAAAATGGCCACCACTTGCGAGATATAATTCTTCATAGTTAAATTAAAAATATTCTCCATTAATATACTGTATTTAAAATTAAAAAAATTTAATAATTATGTCTTAAATAAGAAGTTATAATGAACTCAAACCCCTTGGGTCATTTTAGGCCAGCCTGTATTTGAGTGGGTAAAAAAATCGTACTATTTTTTTTTATATAAAACAAAAGCACATTTAATAATATCAAAATATTCAAAATCGGGTGTGGAGAACACAATACAAGTTCGTGTTTGTGTGAAAATTGCTATTCAGGTGTTTTGTCTTGTTATAGACTCGTGATAGACAAAATTCACAGCAACAACTCCTTTATGAAATAAATGCTACATTTTACTACGCTAATTATTCGAATTTTTTTAGCAAAAAAAATTATCTCTTAAGCAGGATTCGAACCTACGTCCATTGGTTTGTGGGACCACCGCTTTTACCATTAGTCTATTAACGACTAAAGTTTGGAATCTTCGGGAAGGTCTTAAATCGCATTAAGAAACAGATATTAATATTGTTCCCCGTAGTCGGCAAATTCGCAGTAAATCAATTGCATGTTCGCGAAGTAAACAAAGTGTTCACTTTGTTTACTTAGTAAATACTTCGCGAAAATGCAATTAATTTGCTATAAAAACTCCTTCACTAAAACAACACCATGGAAGCACATTCAACGCCACGCGTTTACTATAAGGGGGTTGGGCAAAAGTAACGCATCAGTCGAATAATTCAGTAAATATAAACTTTAGAACAAAATGATGTTAACAAAAGTTTTTTGACAAGTTATTTTGTATTGGCTTCGATCATTCCTTTTTTTTTCATGATGATTACATATGACAGCCAAAAAAATTTTAATTTTTTTAAATGGAAATAATATTATTTTTTAGACAATTCGGAATCTTTATTAAGTTCTGAATATGAATGCGTACTATTTTCATGGGGTTAGATAATAAAAATATTGGGAAAAAAATAAAATTTAATAAAAGTAAAACTACAAAATTAAATTAAATGCTCAAAGTGACGTCCTTCTACGACCTGACAGTGTCCTAAACGTTCCCAAAAATGACTAATTGTATTTTGTAAACTATTAGGTGGTATGTCTTGTATCTCACGAATAATTTTTGTTCTCAAATCCACTAGGTTTCTAGGTTTCTCCTTGTATACTTGCGACTTCAAGTGTCCCCAAAGAAATAAATCCAATGGATTTAAATCGGGAGACCTAGCGGGCCAATCAATAAAACCCCGACGTCCAATCCAACGACCGGGAAAAATTGTGTCTAAATACTGTCGAACATTAATAGCATAATGCGCTGGTGCTACATCTTATTGAAACCATAGATTACGGTTTGGCATGCCTGGTTGATTGTCGTTAGGAAATAAAATCAACAGATCTGGTACAATATGGTTACGCAATAAATGTAAGTGACCATCACCATTTAGGTTGTGTTCCAAGAAGTACGGACCTATGATTCGTTGCCCAACAATGCCAGCCCACACATTAAGTTTGTGGCGATGCTGTGTATGATTTTCTCGCATCCAATGTGGATTCTCAGTCACCCGATAACGGCAGTTATGCCTATTTACAAATCCATTTAGACAAAATGTAGTTTCGTCAGAAAATACGATGTAGCTTAAAAAATTTTAATCGTTGTTGACCAAAACTTTCACAAAACTGTAATCTTCTGTCCCGGTCATCTTCGTTAAGTTCGTGCTGTAAGTGTTTCTTATAGGGCTTGTATTTGTTCGCTTTTACTATTCGTCTAATAGATCTGCTACTCATATCATTTTCTAATCCTAGTTGAGTGGTTGACGTAGTGGGATTTTCCGTTACAGCAAGTAAAACATGAAGAGATCGGTCTTCATTAGTGATTTCTTTTGGTCGGCCAGCTTTAGGTATACCTCTAACATCGCCCGTTTCTCTAAATTTAGTAACCAATCTCGAAACTGTTGATTGAGCTATAGGATCTCGATCCAAATAAACATTATTGAATAAAGTGCAAACTTCGTGATGTGAACGTTGCCTGTCACCATATCCGACCATCATAAGAATTTCTATTCTTTCTTTAGTAGTTAATTTGACCATTTTCACACAAAACACGTATTAAAAAAAGCAAGTTTTACGATGGGAACTATTTTATTGTGAAACGTCAATAATTCAATGACAGTCAAAAAATCTACAATTTCCAAAGCAATCTACAAAACACTGCACTAGTCCAAATGTACGTTTATTAAATTAAATTTTTTTCTCAATATTTTTATTATCTAACCCCATGAAAAAAGTACATATTCATATTCAGAAATTAATAAAGATTCGGAATATTTTCTAAAAGAAAATATTATTATATATTAAATGCAGGATACAGGTTTGGGCGGGTAATCTGATGGCGTCACCGCTTAGCTTCGGTCTAGCTGGATGCTATTCCCGGTGAAATAGAATTTTCGTTTTATGAGGCATTGGTTGATGTATGGATATGCAAAATGCGTCAAAAAGGAGCTGGATAAACAGGTGATATTTTTATATGTTCGTAGTATAGTTTTTATAATTTATTTAATGATTTTTCTTCTTATTTCCAGAGCGGCACTTAATAAAACGTCGATGAGTTTTCGGAATTTTTACAACATAATGACGCTAACTCTCGTTTGTTCCGAATGCTAGCTTCTTATTCGTCTAATTAGTATGTATTAATATAATCTCGCTAATAATTTTAGTGAAAATGATAATTTAATTACTCAAACCGTATAGATACTTTACAAAAATTACATATTTTATTTTAGTAAATAAATAATTGTCATGAGAATGTTAGTAATTTTATATTATGCTAATTTTTGATTGGGATATTTCCCGCTGTATTTATTTAAAATAAGTACAGTTCTCCCTAAAAAATACGCGTCATTTATTATTGATCAATTAAGTTGAAATGTCTTCGGTAATACAAGATATTGAAATAAAATGACTAAGGCAAATGAAAAGATAAAAATAAATAAATATGAGAATTAATTTTGAACAATTAAAAACGCGAAACCAACTTTATAGATATGACAGATGAAGAATTCAGTTCCAAAATTTTCTTATTTTCTAATATTTACATACTAGCGAACATGACCTGTATCTTACAAAACTAGGGCATTCTTATGCGTAAGCCTGCCCTACTACATAATATATATATATATATATATATATATATGTATATATATATATATATATATATAGCCTTTAAACTTCGATAACTTTGGCACGACATATTTAACACCCTGCATAGTTTGTCACGTTGTGAACCCTCAAAACATATAACGTGTTAATCCATAAATTGATAACAAAAGAGTTACGTGAGGCACTGCACCCATTTTCAGGTTAAGACTTAAAATGTTAGACGCTACAACTGTCAAGATTTTAACAAAATTTGCAATAAAACCAAAATAACAGTTGTAAGTGCACATTGTCATATATCATTGCAAAGATGGATATCATCATAACAAGAAAGTATAGCAATCTATTTAAAAAAGAAAATTGAAAGTTGTTGCGAAAATTTGGAGCGCCCTGTAAATATATAAATAAAAATAGAAAATGCACTGTAGCATACTACATATTGCTATGAATAGTGGGTTGATATTTTAGAACGCCACCATCCACAACTAGTTTTCCCAACTAGGTTTTCTCAGCCGGTGAATTTTCAAATCTGAGACCTCTAACTTCTCGGGTTCCACTTAAGAAGGACGTGTCTAAAATATGAGTTGAGCGCCAGTACACTTGTACACAAAAATTTATTTATCTATTTTATATAAGTTCAGTTTGAACTAATCTCTCCTTAAGTTTCTTTTAAATATATTCTTTTATATAGGTATAAATTAATTAGCAATATCGGAATGAGTAAATTAAACAAACACAGGTTAAAAGGTGAAATAAAAATTATATACGAGTATTAATACAAAAATTAAAAAAAAAATATATCTTTACAAAGTACAAAGATGCTGTATCATATAATAAAGATACTGGAGGTAAAAACATTCATTGACAATTGACCGCTAAATGAATGGAAAACGTCCTCCAAATGTCCTCAAACTAAAATAATCAAGTTTAACATTAAATTCTCCCCAGAAAACCACACTGTATGTTCAGATTCTGAACCGCGAACAAAGACTATGCATGTGCTTTGCCATGCACAAAAAAACCTGACTCCAATCGAACAAACTTTTCATTTATAATTTTAACTAAGAATTTTTAATACTAAACTGTGTTATGTGTATCCTTAAAATTTAAATCTCTTATCTACTTGTTTTAATACAATAGAACTATAATTCTGATAATTATGACGTCATAAAAATTTTATTTTACTTACAAAATTACTATGGAGACTCTCACGAAAAGGTGCTTAATCAAATTAAACACCAATAAAACGAGAATTTAACTCTATAAATATCGGGAATTTATATCTCTATACATCAACTATAAAACACTTTCAATCAATCAACACCCGAACTATTTAAATATATATATATATATATATATATATATATACATATATATATATATATAGTAAACCTAATCAGTAGGCGATTAAAGGTCTGTATATTACTTCAAAATATATGTATTTAAAAAACTCTACATGTTTCGGCTGTATACGCCTTTATCAAGAGAACACAAAATATGAATGACAGGATATTACAATCATATCCTGTCATTCATATTTTGTATTCTCTTGATAAAGGCGTATACAGCCGAAACATGTAGAGTTTTTTAAATACATATATTTTGAAGTAATATACAGACCTTTAATCGCCTACTGATTAGGTTTACCATATCATACCAAGGTCACGAAGTTATTATATATATATATATATATATATTTAGTGTTTATAAGAATTTTATTTTTCTTATTTATTTTATTGGCCGTGTCTTAATATTAAAAATAATAGACTTTTTATTGGTTTAGCGACCTTTTATTGAATTATGTAACACACATGTTACACAGAATGCGTGATTTTGAAAACCAAAAGAAACGATACTTGAAAAAGACTGAAAAATAATAAAAGTCGAAACGTCGTAGAATAAAACATCATAATTCAATAAAAGGTCGCTAAACCAATAAAAAGTCTATTATTTTTAATATATATATATATATATATCTCACGAAGCAAGCAACCTTCTCGTTAGATGTGTAAAATTCGTCTCCTAGATTGCCTCGACTTTCACATCAAATCCACACCCGCAAAACCAGTTTTCCCTCTAGTTTATCATATACTTTTAGTATACAGTTATGTCACAAAATATTTTACTTTAAATATTTTATTTAAAAAAAAATTTATAGCAATATGTACGTAAAATTTGATTGCTACAACTTTATTAGTTTTCATGCTAAGCACCGCCGACACACTATTACCGCACCCGGTATTATTTACTTTAATTAATAAAATAAAGAAAAAAGTCTTAAAAACCAATTATGTATTTTATTTATAAGACGAAAAACTTGGCAATTACGGGCACCTTTATATTTCTGCCAATATTGTTTCTTCTTTAGTAGTCAGTATTGACAAGTTTGACTGTAATATGTTCACCAAAATCTTGAAATAAATCGAACAAGAATAAATAGGTAACTAAACTTATTGATAACACTTCTTTTAATATTAATTATAATTTGTACAAATAGCGTTATAGACTTCAATATTGAGGGTACTTTTCATATGAAAGTACACCATTATCAGCAAAATTTATTCATAAATATATAAGTACATTGTTCTTGTGAAATCGATGACAGATTATAAACCTGCTCTTAACTTACGAGATATTTTAATAAGTTTTCGGGTTCGCAGAACATTGTATAGACCAGAACCACTTACCCGATATAAAGAGCTGTAACCTCATTCATAATGTAGTAAAAAGTAAAAAGTTAAATATATTAGAGATTTTTGAAATTAAAAAAGCCCAAAAACAAAATCGAGTTATCACAAACACACAATTAGAATTCATAAATACCCCCTATATCGATGCAATTTTAAATATCAATTACCCTCATTCTCCCACCCATAATGAACACAGGTATATAAGTTAACCTTAAGTAGAGTAAGTTTAGTTTTAGATAGCTCTTTGATAATGGCCTAATAGCCGAAACAATTGTTAGTATATCTAATTAAAGAAGTCGTGAAACTAAGCCAAGTGTTTTATTTTCTAATAATTAATCAAGTTATATTTTAATAGGTATCAAAATAGAACAGCATCTAGTTTTAATACAATTCCTAATTTAAATTATAAATTAGGCAGAAATGTGAATGTAAATGCTAATCGAGAAAGGGAAGATAATCACGGACTATATATTATGGCTTATTTTGATTTAAATTATCACGCTTTCATTAGCGATGCATTTAGAGCAACGTTTCTCAAACAGTGCTTTGCCGAATCCGTGTCTTTCGCATAAAGGACTAGTGTTTCGCGAACATCGCTTCTATTATTTTAAACCGCAATGACCCGGCATCCACACGTATAGTGTAAATAATACATAAAGCGTTTCAGACTTTACCATAAAAATAGGTATATAAGAATAAGGTATATAATCCTTCAATTAAAACTCTGTACTAAACACTGACCTATGTTAAAAATGAAACAGACATGCATTACAGACATCTGTATCTGTACACATGGACATACATCTCGTATTTTAGGACAATATTTTCTAAGAGACCGGCCTACAGATCACATGGTTGCGGCACCATCGGTCATAAACATTAATACTTGGTCTTTCGAAAGTTTAAATTTTTCCAAAGTATCTAATAGCACCTCTGAAATTTTTTCGGCATTACATTGTTCTAGTCGTCTGGATGCTAATAAAATTGAAGACGTTGGTTGATGTGGTTCCATATTACGCGCCATCACATTAACTACAGATTGTTTTTTGCTGTCAGTTGTTTCGTCCACACATAACCACAGTTTTTTATTTTTTAATTCGGCTTTGATTTTATTTTCAACCTGTTTACGCACCGATGCTAAATTCCTTCCTAAGGTTGTCGTGCTCGGTAATGTTTGATTCGCGTATTTATTCCAAAATGAAATAAATGAATCATTATTTAACAAGGTAAACGGCAGTGTACACACAATCATAGTTACACATAGTTCATGTATAAACTGTTGTCGAATAATTTGGTTATTATTGTGCTTCGAACTGCTTACGTGTTCTTTACAATGTGTTTTTGACCAACACATTAGATATGTATTGCACACTAAACATTAAATTTTTGAGCCATCGTATATTAAGTCCGGGAAATTAATAATAAACTTATTCACTTCGTCTGACAACGGTCGTTTTCTCGATTTATGTGTCGACGACATTTTATTACTTACGTATTCTTACACTTACATGCAGTCTAAGCAAGTACCAAACACATACTGAATGCTTTTTATTAGTTCTGATGCAATACAATCATCCTCACATTGGCGCACATGGCGCGCACGGAAATGATTAAATATTAACAAATAATTTGAAATAAATATAAAAGAAAACATTATACAAGAGCACGTAAAAATATCATGAGAGGTATGGTTCGGTAGAAGATTAAATATAGCGAAATAAGGAACATATTTTCCTTTCTCCTAGTACTATACAGTTATAATAAATTACAAGGCATAATTACAAATCGCTCCATTTATATTTAATTATCCGAACCTGGCAGGTAATTCAGAAGATGTATTTTCTTATTTTCGACGCAGTAGTTTTCCCTTTTTTTCTCGTTTTTTCCCCTGTTTTCTGGAAGAAAAGGAAAGGCATGACCTTTTAAATTCCAATCAATTTTAACGTACAACGAACGAGCGGAAATTCAAATTGACATTTTTATTGGTTCTGAAGAAATTAGAACGGCCCATATATTTTCATTTTAGATACCCTTATGCCCGTTTTTCGGAGAAGGCACTTAATCACGATAATATTATATAATGTCAAACTGTATAGATTTTCCCAAATATATGTGGATGTGATGTATGCTTGCATTGGATATATGTAGTTTATATAGATTTTTTTAAAAGGATATTCTTTTAGATTTATTTATCGTTTAAGAAATGATATCGCAAAAGCTCCTAAAAATATCATAGCAAAATGAATTATCGGTAGTTTCTTGTGTCATATATTGATACATTAATGTACAATGAACTGGCATAACATAAAATCATTAATGATATCTATACGAAATAAAAATATATTGAAGAATATTTGATAATTTAATTAGCAATTAACAACGAATCCAGAAAATTTAAATAAAGTACAGTCCGAGGTAATATATGAGGGTGGATTGATATACTGGGTGGTCACCTAGATAAGCGAGATACTTCGCATAAGAATTCAATGACTAATGTTAAGTAAAAACGATTATATTTTCACTTTTCCCGAATTCCTAACGGTTCTTGAAATATCGTGGTTTGAATCAGAAGTAAATTACTAGAGGGCTTAGGAAAAAATGTGGTGTATTGTAAGAAAAGCGAAAAAGGACAGTGCAATTATTAAAACTGTTAAATGTGACTACCGTCTTATTAAATCCTCCGTCGGCACTGTCGTTCCCAGTTGTAGTCCTCCATATTGTTTTTCACTTCACAAAACGCTGCATGAATCTTCTATATGATTTGGGCCCTATTTTTAGGTTTTCCCGTTGAACAGGTGTCGAGCGGGTGATCACATATCCTCAATGAAAACTTCTAGTAAGTTGAGATCCGGAGATCGCGGTGATCAAGCAATGAGACCACCACGACCTATCCAACGATCTTGATATTGTTCATTGAGAAAATTAGTGATATCTCTTCCATAATCGGCCGGGGCACCATCAAGAAAAAACAACATCGTCCTTCAATTTTGAAGAGGAATATCCTCAAGTAGTCGAGGTAGATCGTTCTTCAAAAAAGCCCGGTACATTCCGCTGTTCGAATTTCCGTCGAAGATATGTGGTCCGATAACTTCATTATTAATTATTCCAGCCCAAACGTTTACGGAGAATCTACTTTGGAAGTGGGTTTCTCGAACAGCACGAGGGTTTTCGATTGTCCACACATGTTTGTTGTGGAAATTGTTGATTCCATCTCTTGTAAATGTAGCTTCGTCACGCAAAAGGGTTCTTGAAAGAGTATCCAGATGATTGCTCCACCATTCACAAAGACAAATTCTTTGGGGAAGATCCGTTGGAGGAAGTTCTTGTATAGGTCGGTACAGTGTTGCCAATGCTACCGTAATTATCGGATTCTACCATAATTATGCAGTAGAAACGATAATCGGTAATAACTCTACCATAACAACTCAAAAAAGGTATATAACCTCTTACCGCAATTATTAATCGTATCCTAAATACGTATTTCGACAACCAAGTTGTCATCATTAGAAGGTAAAATCACTAATCAATGTGTCGTACATGGTGCACAACAAAGTTAACACATACAACAACGCAACAACTTTACACGGCGTCCACGTATACACTGACTTTAAAATGAAAATATATCGACTAAACATTACGAAATTACCTCTCTTAAGAAAACGGTAATCACATGTGTTTATTCTCTACGTTATTGTCTACGTTAATCGTATTCCGTTTGTTTTTAGCGATATATATATTTTTATATGCGTCAAGATCTCGGGGATTATTGATGACTTTGACAAGTTTTAACCCTTTAATCGACATAGTGTGTTCTGTATTTAAGGAATGATTGGCCACGTTAAATTTTTCTGGTCTATTGAATTTAATATGTGGTATGTGTTCTTTAAACCGGGTTATTATTGATCGTTTCGTTTAGCCTATATATTTCAAATTACAATCATCACAATTAATTTCGTATATACCGGATTTCAAATTCAAATTAACTTCATCTTTGGTATTCGCTAAGAGACTTTTGATGGTATTTTCGGAGCGAAAGGCAACTTGGAGACCTCGTCCTTTAACAACTCTATTAGTGTTTTTCGTGATAAGATGGTCAAAAATGTAAAAATATATAGGATGTTCCATTTAAAATAACAAATTAAAAGTCTATTTCAGGTATAATTGGAAATGACAAAACAAATCTGATAATATTTTTAGAATCCTTAAATCTTTTTACAAATGCACACCCAATTTGATTTAAAATTAAAAAACCGCTGCAGAGATACTTAGGGGGTTCCATACTTTTTACTAACACTGTATATCAATTTGCACTCTTAATTATGTGATGTAATGTTACAAATCAGCATGGATAATATCAAATTTCTTTCCTTCATCAATGCTTCGCACACAACTTTGCAAGATTAATAATTCTCGATATCTTATACATAAATCCATACTGATTACTTGAAAAAAAATGGTTTCGAAAACCTTCGCAAAATTAGGCAAGATTGTTATTGGCTTGTACTTGTGCACGTCAGTTGTATCACCTTTCTTGAACAAAGAGCAAACATTAGCAATTTTCCAGGCATCTGGAGAGAGAAACGGATGTTTGCAAACATAAATTAAACATTCTACGTAATGGTTTTGCAAAGAGCTAGGTATAATCCCTTAAAATGAAACTAGGTATAGGATCAAGTCCTGAAACAGTACAATTTCTCATGTTCTTTATTTCCTCTTTGAGCAGCAATATCCTCCAGAGGCATAGTAGACTCATACTTTTCTAAAAATAATGGAGAAACAGTTAATGTAAATTCTGATAGGTACACCACAATGATCAGTGAATATTTTAGTTACTTTGGTCCTGCCCTCCAAGAATTTGTTGAGTTCAATGAACAGTGGTGGTTCTAGCTAGATGGGGCTAGTAGGTATACATCACATACCGCAGAGAATTGTTTCCGGATAAATTGATATCAAGGAGAGGCGACATCATCTAGCCATCAAGAAGCTCGGATTTGGCTCCTAAGGACTATTTTTGTGAGGTTATCTTAAGAGTTGAGTTTATAATAACGCCCCAGAAAATATGCTGAGGCGTTATTATTAGGATTAGCTAAAAAATCGTATCCAAGAATAAATTGAAGTCATTACTCCTGACTTATGAGACTAATGGAAAATCTAGAGCATCGCTTGGAAGAGTGCCAAAGACGAAAAGGGCAACATATAGATGACATACCTACTTTTAAGTGAATGAATTTACAATAAATTTAAGTTGTAAATAAAGCTAGTTAAGAAAAGTGATGATAGCTGAGCAAAATTCGAAAGAAAAATGCATACTTATTTTACTATGACACAACACACTTTTAACGCGTTTGAATATGTATAAATGAGTCTGTGAGGTTCATCACTTACATACTTACTCACAATAAATCTTATTTGCCATGTATTTATAATTTGAAGTATTCCTTGCTATTGTGTGGCTATGGAAATTGTGCTCACATGTCGATGGTAAACTTTCCTTTCAATCGGATGTAAATAATTTATAAAACAAATTCTGTAAAAATGCGCAAATTATTTCGTTAATATTAGTTGTAGAAATTATGTAGAACATCAAATATTACTAGAATTATAGGCGTTAAATGCATTTTAATAAATAGACAGAGCGCTAGCTAATACCTTCATAGACGACGTTTCACTATAGCATCTTTTTAAGAGAAATTAAATTTAGAAATTTCATATGTGTTACGTTGAAAAGGAACCGTCAACATTTCATGGGCTACAGGCTCCTAAGACCTTCTGAAAAAGATATATGCATGCATATATTTATTCTTGTCAACGGCACTTCCTATAAAAAAAAAGTAATTACTGTTTGAGAAAAAATGGAAGAACCCCCTGAAAAAGACTGGTATTCTGACAGATTAATGTTCGACGAAAATTTGAACAAAAAATAGGGAGAAATTCTTTAAACGTTATGGTGCTGGTAAATATTAAACATCTTACTTTTTTCAGTAAAGAAGTAAAGTTGTTTAATGAAATAGTACCGTATCAATTACAACAAGCAAATTCATTGGAATCGAAGTAATAAATACATTTAATTAAAATTTAAACTGCAATAAATTATTAAAGATAAATTAACTCCTATATAAAAATGCCCATTTGCGGGTGACATTTTTGTCACTTTGACAGCGATAAATTAACTCCTATATAAAAATGTCCATTTGCGGGTGACATTTTTGTCACTTTGACAGCGATAAAAACCTACATAGCTTTTTATCACCGATAAAAATGCTTCTTCCTCCGATAAAAATGCTTCTTCCTGTTACGTATCTAGTAGCCCTGCATCACTTAATTTATTTTGGCAGCTGACAGGTAATAACTATTAAGTACCGTTGAACGTAAAATGTACGACTCGGTTTGGGGAAATTTCAACAAATATCAAAAGATCAATACCGCAATACACAAGAAATACAAAATCGTCAATATGGAGACAATTTAAAAAGTTTTATTCATGTCGTTAATTCATCTTGCCAAAAAACACTCGAGCTTTTCTTTCAATCGGATAAATTTCTTTTTAACTCAATATTTCTCCAATCAGTAATTTCGCTCGAAAAACTTACATTAGAAAAAATCGCTCGACCGTTCGGTCTCGCGATTTTTTCATGTAAGTTTTTCTCGTCAAATTACTGATTGGCAAAATAATTTCGTTACAAAGAGAAATTTATCCGATAAAAAAAAGCTCTTGTGTTTTTACTTATGACAATACTTAGAATTCGTAGATATATAAATTTAAAAAAAGTATCGTTCGGAGAAGGCTGAATTTTTGGGGGGGAAATAATATTAGGAATTATGAAATCTAGAGTTTCTCTAGGGGTTAAACGGTTCACAATATATGTATATAGGTATTGTGAACCGTTCGACATAAACAAACGTGCAGCAACTATTTTACAAGAAAATTTCAAAACCTTTCTAGCACATTCAACTGGACGACCCAGTAACAAGGAAAATGAAGACAGCAGATATGATAGGGTAAATTATCTTGCGGTAAAGCAAACGAAATGTTGCTACTGTAACATGAAAACAATTATCAAATGCAGAAAATGTGATGTTAGTTTGCATGTCCGCTGTTCAGTTGAGCATCATATATCTTGGCTTATTAACGATAACTACGATAAGAAATAAGTACTAAACTTCTAGTGTCAATTTTTTTTTTTTATAAATCCACTAAAATATTGTTTCGCCATACAATGGCTTCATCAGGTGATTGAATAACTGAATATTTAAAATAGAAGTTTGAATATTTATGTACAAATTATTGAGCAAAAATTAGTGGTGGAAATTTGTTTACAATGTTAGATGTAGTAAAGTGGAGTTGCTTAAATTAAATTGGTCATTTAAAGCTAACCCTAAATTATTACTTTATTAATTTATAAATTTTCTAACAAGTTAAGTTTTTCATTTTATCTTAAATATGTAAAATTGAAATATATATTAAATCTATGATTGATATCTAGAGAACGGATGCAATTTCCATAACACGCAATCGGCAATTGGAATTGTGCATAACGTCGCTCAGTACATCCCGGCGAAATTCAATGAAGTATTTGTTTGACTTACTCGGCCACCTGGTCTCGCAGCGATAACAATGGACAACCCAGCTATTGTATTCGGAGAATATAGTGTTTTCAGTGGTGTCGTGTATGTAGATAAAATAAATAAGTTTATCGTATTTCGTAAGAGTAATAGCACGTACATTCCTTTTCTTTTCATTTAAGCAACATCTGTGCATAAAATTTCGTTATTTAATTTCGCTTATTTGGATCTAGAATATTCTTACTTTTTCAGACAATGGAAGAGCGTCGAGAATGGCATCGTGAAACAATGGCGAGTTGGATTGAGGGCCATACTGATTGTATGTACATTGCCAGTGATTCCGAAATTTATTGTGAAGTGTGTGAAACGTTATTGAAAAATTGCAATAAATCAACCGTAAAACGTCACGTAGGATTGTTAAAGCACGAAAAAAAATTGAACCCGTTGGAATCTGACAATTTTAACGAAGAACTCTGTGAAACTTTTATGGCAGCTAATATTCCATTATTTAAATTGAACAATCCAATTTTGAAGACATTTCTGAAAAAATATGCTGGTCGAAATGTTCCAGATGAATCAACTTTACGCAAATATTATGTTTCTAGGTGCTATACGAGAACAGTAGAACGCATTAGAAGCCATCTTTTAAATCAATACATATGGATAAGCGCCGACGAAACGGTGGATATGTTAGGGCGCTGTGTGGTAAATATTGTAGCTGGTGTACTACATCCAACTATTCGCTATAACTCATATGTAATAGCAACAAGTGTTATAAATAGAGTTGATGTGGAAACAGTTGCTGAAACCATTAAGGAGAATATGCAAAAAAATGCTTCATTCGGACGCCACGTACAAAGAAAAAATACTTTTATTTGTCAGTGATAGTGCTGCGTATATGTTAAAAACAGGCAGACTATTGAAGAAAACATATCCTAATATGCTGCATATTACTTGTGTAGCACATGCTCTCCACAGAATCTGTGAATATATCAGAGACACTTTTCCGGAAGTTGATAGACTTCTATCAGCTTTTAAAAAAGTTTTCAGGAAAGCACCATTGAGAGTAGCTCTTTTCAGGGAAAAATTTCCATGTCTGTCACAGCCTCCCACTCCAGTAATAACTAGATGGGGAACATGGCTGGAAGCTACTAGTTATTATGCTGAGAATTTCGATAGTCTAAAACATTTCGTAATACTGCTTAAGGAGGATGCTAGAAGTATTGATGAGTGCAAGGAGCTCACACAAATCCCAAATTTAAAAAATCAGTTGTACTTTCTTCACGAACACTTTGGAAAATTGCCAAAACTAATCACTTATTTTGAAAATCGGAATCTCAAATTAAATGACGGATTAACCACATTAGATGTGGCTGTTAATAATTTGAAAAGTATTCCAAGTGACTTCGGATGTGGCCTTCGGCAAAAGTTTGAAGCAATTCTTAATAGAAATCCAGATTTAATTACATTGCAGCAATTATGTATGGAGACAATTCCACAAAATCTAACGGCTAAATATGAAGAAATAAAAGAATATTTCCAGTATGCACCTATAACCAGTTGCGATCTAGAAAGGAAGTTTTCTATTTATAAGTATGTAGTTAATTCAAAGAGAACAAAGTTGACAGAAGAAAACCTTGAGAAACTATTGCTAGTCAATATTATTACTCCTTTACTCAACTTGAACGACAAAATGAACAAATAAAAATGTTCCAATTATAGAAATAAAATTAAAAACTTTAAAAATACAACTTTTCAAAAAATACATATGTATTTCGTAATTTTATAGATCACTACGCGTTTGTTTTCCAATTATATAAATAAAATTAAAAACTTTAAAAATACAACTTTTCAACAAAGAAATATGTATTTCGTAATTTTATAGATCACCACCCGTTTGTTTTCCAATTATATAAATAAAATTAAATATTTTATAAATACAGCCTTTCGCCAGTACTGCACTGGGGTTTGCGTCATGTGGTAAGCGTGTCCGTTCTCTATAATGATATCTAAACAATGATTTGCGAAAGTTGAATCTGTTTTTTTTTTCTTTATGACTTCTCTCGTGTTCTTTCATCCTAATGTTGAACGTCTTTCCGTTTGTCCTATGTATACCTTATTACAATCTTCACATGTTAACTTATATACACCAGAGTTTGATACTTTGTCAATTTTATCTTTGTTGTTTTTATTAATGTTCTGTATAGTATTGTCTGTTTTAAATGATAGGTAAGGGGTTATATACCTTTTTTAAGTTTTTACTTAGTTGCAGTTTGCTAGTGTTCGCACCATACCGGAAAAATTTTTATCTTTGATTTATTTAAAAATCTAAATCCGCCACAAGTTTGTGCATATTAAAAAACCCAAAATGGACTACTCGAATTCTGCAAGCGATTTTTGGGTTTAGAGAAAATTACATTCATCGAAACTTCAAAAAATTTAAAAAAAATTTAATTTTAAAATGAAAAATACTTTTGACGAAATTTGAGTAACATTGGTTAGATATTCAGTAAATGCGATGCCAATTATGAAATCAGATGAGTTTCCTCAACAGACATCCAAAAATTGATATTTCAATTTTCACGTATAATTTTGAATTTTAATTATTTCAAATCTACGCGTAGTTAGTTTGTTTATATTTGTCTTAAAAAATTAATTAAACTAGTACAATCTAATATTGCAATAGAACTTTTTTATTAGAAACGGAATTTTGTCACGTTATTTCACATTTTTGGTGCAAAGCCTTTTTATCATGAGAAACCTCATTTTAAGTTTCAGCTTGTTTTATAATTTACGCTAAATAAATGTAACTTAACAACTAATGTGAATAAATGCAACAGAAAATTGTACTTTTCCGCTAAACGCACTAGAAAGTTATAATAATATCATCCTCATATTTTACACAAATTCGTAGGCAGGCCATGGATATTGTTTTGTAAGTCAAATACCTGCCGATGAAAATTCACATTTTCAAATAGAAACACGTAATCAATACCATTTTAAAAAGAATGTGTGGTGTGAAATCTCTAATAACAAAATATTTAGATCATTTAGAAGTAATTTAAATTCAGGAAGATATTTGGAATTTTTACCAAATAAATTTTTCAACGAAATTGAAAATTGTCCTCTGGAATTAAGAAGAAAAGTGTATTTCCAACGAGATTCTTGTCCGCTCACAGTAGCATCGAAGTTAGAAATTACCTAAATGAGTATTATCCTGCAAAATGTTGAGAAACCGTGGCCACCACGGTCCCCGGATGTGACATCTTGTGATTTTTTTTTCGGGGATATTTGAAAAATCAAGTATACAAATATGGCCCATTTAGAAATATTTACCACCTAGAAGAGACCATTAGAAACTGTGTTGTTTAGATTACACTTGTGCATAGAAAACGAGAGAAAAGATGTGGAAATATGAGACATTTTTGTTAGCAAAATTTACATTTTTAATTTTTCATTTCAATTTTTTATTTACTTAGCTTATAAATAACAAGTGTTCCTTTAAAAGTCAATCTAGTAGCATGTGATTTACTGAGAACATTTTGAAGTATGTCGTAAATTAAAATTTACTACTTAACCTACGAAGTTGTATATTTTGACAGTTTCATACATACAAATAAATAACAAATAATAGGTATTTATTGAAAACTATAACAAATGTTGAAAATGTTGTCCTTCAAGATCAATGCACTTTAAAATCCTCCGTTCAAAATTTCTGATGATATTCTGCAACATTACTGGATTGTTATTAATTTCCATGCATTTCTGTTCGATTCTCTGTAGCATATCATTCAAATTCAATATAGGTGTTCGAAATATGTTATTTTTTAGATAAGGCCACAAAAAGAATTCGCAAAGTGTTAAATCGCATGAACGTGCAGGCCAGGCAATTTCAGTATTTCGGCTAATTATAATTATACGCTCATCAAAAAATTCTCTTAAATTATCCAAAGATTCTGCAGTACAGTGACAAGGTGCTCTGTCTTGTTGGAAATATGCATTTTGAAGTTCATCATCATGCAACTGATTGACAAATGGTTGTAAAATTTCCGTACGGTACCTTTGAGCTGTTAACGTTCCCTAAAAAAATATTGGTCCAATGATTCGACTTTGGTTTATCGCTGCCCGAGCACCAATTTTCTCTGGATGTAGCGATTCTTCATTAATTACATGTGGATTTTCACTACTCCAAATTCTTGGATTTTGTGAATTTAGGTATTCGGTTTTATAAAACCATGCTTCATCAGTAAAGATGACACTCTTTGCGAAAGTTCTCCATTATTGTTCATATTTACAAACCAATTACAAAACTGTAGTCTACGTGGGTAATCAATTTCTAACAATTCTTGTACTGCTGTGACACGGTATGGATAAAGTTGCAAATCTTTTTTTAATAACTTGTGAGTTGTACCAACAGAAAGATTTATTTGTGACTCAAATGTCGTACAGATGTTTGTAGTTCATTTTCCATTATTTCTTCAAAAAAGTTTTAAAGCTCTATCCAAAGTATTCTTAATCAATCTTGAACTGACTAAACCCATAAACCATCAATTTTATTACCACTTCGAAAATAAGCCTGGACTAAAAAAATTTTATGTTCTAAAGTGAAAGCCATTTTAAAACGAGAAGCAATTTATTTAAACCAGAATCGACGCACGATTATTTTATGCACTAACTGATATTTGTGATTGACATTATGAAATGTCATTTGGATTTACGTTTACGGAACAACAAACACATACTAATATGAATAAAATAAATAAACCCTTACCACAATAGAATTTAATGATTCTAAATACGTATTTCTACAACCACGTTGTCATCTTCAGTAGAAAGAACAGTGTAACACTTGAACGCACAAAAACACTCACAGAAGGATTGTTCTGAACATTCTAACATACTAATATATTTGCGTCTTATTGACTTTTCAAATGAACACGCGTTATTATTTCTTCTTGCTTAATAGGTCAATTAAGCAGCAAAATATACTAAATTATTTTTAGTTTTCCATATAGTTTTTCTCGCTTTGATAAATAAAGCCATTCTAGCCCATTTCAAATTTTCAAACGTAGTTTTAATGGTAAAACATGAAAATTACTTTTTACTTTTTGGTGGTTGGTGGTGAAGCAGTGGCTAACACCGAAAACAATGTTTCAATAAATAATTAATCAAAACGTTTCCCATATGGATTAAGCTTTTTTTGCTGTACAAAGAAAAAACTTTTCATGTATCTCATTTTAGGTTTTCAAACATACACAAACAACGGGTCGAAAACGATTTTTAAAAAACTCTACAATAAATGTTTTTTTGCGAACAATATGGCGCACATCTTCAGATTCGCATAGCGTGGGCGCTATTCGGCGGTAACCCTGTATATAATGCGCTGCCCCACTTAATACGTCCTTAACTCATCTTATAAACTAGACCAATAGTACCGCGATATCATAAAGTTTCTGGGTCCAAGATGGCCATGGGGTGAAAAACGTCTGTCTTAATTTATATCATCCTTTTGAGAAAAATCTGATAAAATTTTCAGGTTATGTGTCATACTGACATTAAGATTAATATATTGACAAATTTTAACGTCAGCATGACACATAACCTGAAAATTTCATCCGAACTTTCTCAAAAGGATGATATAAATTAAGACAGACGTTTTTCACCCCATGGCCACCGTTGACCAAGATAATTTTTGATATCTCGGTATATTGACTAATTCCATATATAACTTCTATAATGCACAGTATTGCATTATGTACCCTTTATACAACAGACGACTTTTTCTTTTTAAAAGCACGTCAGCGATCCTATAAACAAAAAATCGAGAATCACGAGTTATATTGTTTCTGTCTATGACAATTTATCAAAATACTTCAATATTTTTGAAAAATTACAGAAAAGTAAAAAAAAATCGTTTAAAATGAATTATTTTATCATTGAAAATGTAAAAAGCGTAATATTATTGCAAAGTAATTCATATTGATGACCCCACATGTATGTGGGCTGGGAGTAGGTAATGTTTGAATAAGCGGTAACGGTTTTCGATGTTAAAATTTGTTTACCGGACATATTTTACAAATATTTGTTTTGTACACATTAAACGTTAATTTTCGCTTCATGTTTTGATGTACATACTGTTTGTCCTATTGATCGTGTTCTCAATAAATATTTATGTATGTGTGGTTAAAATGAATACAAAATTGTAATTATATTAATAACACCATATGTATAAGCGCTTATATATATATATATATATATATATATATATATATATATATATACATATATATTTATATATTTGGAATGAGAAAAAATATTATGAAAGGGTAGACTTTCATAAATAAATAAATTATTTACTGATTATTTTATGTGCGATTATTATATCTTGTTTGGTTCATAATAATTATGAATTTATTGACAAACTAAATATATAAATACAATAGCTTTGACATTAACTAACTAATCGTTTATTAATTATATATTTAATTATAGAAAATGTAATCAACATGGAAATGGTCTAGAATGCCCTAAATTAAAAAATTTATTCCAGCAAAAATATCTTGTCGCCCATTCAAAAAGTATAAAACCCTTTACTTCAAATATATATATATATATATATATATATATATATATATATATATATATATATATATATATATATATATATATATAAGGTAAACTTAATAAGTCGGCGATTAAAGGTCTGGTTCATTACTTCAAAGTATATATATTTAAAATAACTCTACATGTTTCGGCAATGATGCCTTTGTCAAGAGAATACAAAATATTTTGTATTCTCTTGACAAAGGCATCATTGCCGAAACATGTAAAGTTATTTTAAATATATATACTTTGAAGTAATGAACCAGACCTTTAATCGCCGACTTATTAAGTTTACCTTATCATACCAAGGTCACGAAGATATTATATATATATATATATATATATATATATATATATGAAAAATTTTGTGAAAAACTTATCTGCGCGGAATGTGCATATATCGATATTTCACTGTTTTTTACAGATCATCAGTGCACCTTACCGAAGACAGACATGTTATTCACTTCTATACTACGTGTATATATACGAACTGTAATGAACTTCATGTGTATGAGAATTAATAATTATTAAATCTCATTTTACATGCGATTGTCGCTATAATTTGTTGCATTTAATTCTACAATTCGGCAAATCACTTTTGCCCTAGATTGTAGACGCAACAAGCCGCGACATCAACTGTACAAGTTGTCAGTACAAATGAAAAATTTTGTGAAAAACTTATCTGCGCGGAATGTGCATATATCGATATTTCACTGTTTTTTACAGATCATCAGTGCACCTTACCGAAGACAGACATGTTATTCACTTCTATACTACGTGTATATATACGAACTGTAATGAACTTCATGTGTATGAGAATTAATAATTATTAAATCTCATTTTACATGCGATTGTCGCTATAATTTGTTGCATTTAATTCTACAATTCGGCAAATCACTTTTGCCCTAGATTGTAGACGCAACAAGCCGCGACATCAACTGTACAAGTTGTCAGTACAAATGAAAAATTTTGTGAAAAACTTATCTGCGCGGAATGTGCATATATCGATATTTCACTGTTTTTTACAGATCATCAGTGCACCTTACCGAAGACAGACATGTTATTCACTTCTATACTACGTGTATATATACGAACTGTAATGAACTTCATATGTATGAGAATTAATAATTATTAAATCTCATTTTACATGCGATTGTCGCTATAATTTGTTGCATTTAATTCTACAATTCGGCAAATCACTTTTGCCCTAGATTGTAGACGCAACAAGCCGCGACATCAACTGTACAAGTTGTCAGTACAAATGAAAAATTTTGTGAAAAACTTATCTGCGCGGAATGTGCATATATCGATATTTCACTGTTTTTTACAGATCATCAGTGCACCTTACCGAAGACAGACATGTTATTCACTTCTATACTACGTGTATATATACGAACTGTAATGAACTTCATGTGTATGAGAATTAATAATTATTAAATCTCATTTTAAATGCAACAAATTATAGCGACAATCGCATGTAAAATGAGATTTAATAATTATTAATTCTCATACACATGAAGTTCATTACAGTTCGTATATATACACGTAGTATAGAAGTGAATAACATGTCTGTCTTCGGTAAGGTGCACTGATGATCTGTAAAAAACAGTGAAATATCGATATATGCACATTCCGCGCAGATAAGTTTTTCACAAAATTTTTCATTTGTACTGACAACTTGTACAGTTGATGTCGCGGCTTGTTGCGTCTACAATCTAGGGCAAAAGTGATTTGCCGAATTGTAGAATTAAATGCAACAAATTATAGCGACAATCGCATGTAAAATGAGATTTAATAATTATTAATTCTCATACACATGAAGTTCATATATATATATATATATATATATATATATTAAAATAATAGACTGGTTTAGCGACCTTTAATGAATTCCAATTTTTTAATACGACGTTTCGACTTTTTTATTAAGTCTTTTTCAAGTAATTAGAACTAAAAAATTAATACAAAGAAAGGTAAGAAATATATTTACATTTGTATGAATGAATTAAAATTAAAAATAAAATAATGAAATTAAAGTAAGGAAACTAAAGGATACAAAACAAAAAACAAACCAAAACAAAAACACACCAAATTTCCTAAAAAATGACACATATAATAAAGAATGGATAACAAACCTAACTAATGACAATATACTCAATAATGTTATGAAAATATTAAGTCTAGGACCAAAATTCACAATACAATACCAAATTGACAATAAAAACCAATGTAATTTACCTATAGACTTAATAATTGCAAACGTAGAATCATCAATAGACAACATCAAAGAATATGACATAACTCATTTAAGGTCAAAAATCTGAAACAGCCTCTTAAATCACAAACAATCAAGTAAAACAGTTAATAATAACGAAACAGACAAAACATTAAATAAACACATTAAAGAAACTAAAACTTTCCTAAAAAACAACAGCCGTTTAATAGTACTACAATCAGATAAATCAAATAAAACAGTAATAATGGAAAAAAGACAATATATACAAAATATGGAAAAACTCCTAAATGACAATAAAACTTATACTAAATTAAAGAATGACCCTACAACAAAATGTCAAAAGATGAACAACACACTAATTAAAAAATGGGAAAATAAACAAATCATCTCACCAAAAACAGCTAACAAATTAAAGATACATAATGGACTACCACCCAAAATATATGGCTTACCAAAACTACATAATAATAATATCCCATTAAGACCGATCGTATCTTGCATTCAAAGCCCGTTTTATGAACTATCAAAATATCTAACAAAAACACTACCCAATGTCATAGATCAAAATCAATATTATATTAAAAATACTTTCGAATTCTAACAATACATCGATAAAATCAAAACAAAAAACAACGAAAAACTTGTTTCCTTGGATGTAGAATCAATGTACACCAATATACCTTTAACACCAGCAAAAAAAGTAATTACAGAAAAATGGGACTCCATCACCAAATTCACAGACTTACCATTAATAGATTTCCTTGAAGCAATAGAATTAAGTTTAACTTCCACATATTTTCAATTCGACAATAAATATTTTAAACAAATAGAAGGACTAGCAATGGGAGCACCTATATCGAGCGTAATAGCCCAATTAGTATTAGAACACATCGAAGAAAATGTTATTAAACTTTTTCCAAAACGCAATTTTAACCCTCTTGCCACTTTCCTTTTCTTCTTTTGCCCTATTTCTAATTATCTTTTGTATATCTCTGTCTTGTTTAGATAAATCGTCGTTGATAAAGACCTTTTCCCCCTCTCCTTTCGTTCAATTTGTATTTGTTCTTCATAACTTTTTTCTTGTCTGTCGCATTTTCCATTTGAACTAGGCAAGTTCTTTCCGCTAGTTTAATCACTCCCTTTGTTTTGACTTTTAAATGCAACTCTTTCTCTATAAACTCCTCCATTTTTTTTTTGATTGGTTGCATTCACTGATAGTCCTTGTAAAACTACATTATTTCGTCTCTTCTCATTTTCAAGACGCTCTAACCTGTCATCCATTAATATTATTCCTCTTCTCAATTGGTAAGTCTCTCTTATCAATTTTTCATTCTCTTTCCTCATTCCTTCTATTTCTTTTTTGTACCCCTTCTGTTCCTCTCTCTTATTTCTTCCGCTAAGGATTTCATTGTCATTTGCAGTATTTCCATCATGTTCCTCATCGCTTCTATATTATCCTCCATTTTCTTCTGTGTTTTTATCGGCGATCTAGCTATTTTCTTACATTTACTGAAGGCATTTTCTTCTACATCCTCCTTAGAACATTTTCTCTTCTTCGCGTCGGTGGAGTATGCATCACTATCTTCAGAGCGTCCCATTACTACTCTTTTATTTCTCTGTCCCTTTTTCTGTTTAAATTATTTTCTTAGTCCGGTCCTTTATTATTTGTCGATATGTTTTACCGCCGCGCAAGAAACCAAACCCAGGTCAATCCGTCGTAGGTTTGGCCTCTATTGACACATTTTCTATCTCTTACACAATTATTTACGAGTACTACTACATTTTTACTGCTACTTTATTCTTACTTTTACTTAGTTTATCCTATATCTTGCACTTTTCCAAACTAGTTTTTAGTACTATATTATATTACCAGCCACTTGCCAGACCCGAATCAAAAATATTCGTATCTTAAGCACGTTATCGATATTATCCACCTAGATATGATAGAAACGAGTTAGAAAACAAAAAAGAAACTGAATTTTTCAACGTAAGAACAATTAACACCAACATTTTATTCCAACGTTTAATACGAAAACATTATGGAAGAACTACAAAAATCAACAGCTAATTCCTACACTACCTGCAGCAAACCAAACATAATCCTTCCTCAAATAAACGTCCCCCATCTTCTACGGTGACTATGATTCCTGGACCACCTTCCTCAGAATCACTCACTCAAATCCATCCTTGAGTAAGTCCGAGAAAATGCAATATCTGAAAACCCATATCCGGGGTGAACCAAGCCGAGTAATTCAACATCTCCAAATCAACGAGGCAAACTATGAAGACGCATGGGAACTACTGAAGAGAAAATATCACAATACCAGACTAATTGTCGAGAAACTAACAGACAAAATTTTGGATATACGCTAAATTCACCAAGAATCCGTCTCGAAGGACCATTCATAGACCTTCGAGTCTATTCACATGCATTTTTTTTAAATTAATACTAGATTTCAATTTATTCGTGGAATAAATTTATTCGTCAAGTTGTTATGCAGAGATTTATTCGCTGTTTATAATACCGGCCCTAAGTGGACTAAGCGGAACGCGACGATATACATTTCAGCTGATCTAATCTTAAGTTTGAATCTTATTAATTACCTTTTTTAAAACACATTCGTATACGTCTAATGATTATCTGTAGCCTTGAACCATCAAAAGCCCATAAATCGATCTCGACTAAAATATATTTACGTAATTCTGGAGGCAAGAATAACAAAACTACTAGTCAAGACAGGAAATCTACCGTAGTAAGCGTGCATATGCTTCGTTGTTAATTGCGAGTTTACTTTAAGTTATTGCATATTCTTAGCAGTCGCATAAACAGCACGGACTAATTTATGTGATTTAGTGAATGTACGTAAGATTGCTTCCGGCTTTAAAAAATTGCCAACACGAGGGAGTTGAAAGTTTATTTCATTCTAAATGAGTAGAAAATTTACTGATAAGCCGTTTCTAATGGGCAATAACTACTGCAAGGTACTTTATTTTAAGATAAGCGTATACCATTGTACACAAACTAAAACGAGTAATTGATTTTTTTAGAGCAAACCACTGTAAAATAGATTCAGAGTAATATACGATGTAAAGGTAAAGTATATGTTGTAAAATCTGGAAAGATTCTCATCTATAATTCGATTTTAACTTATTTTAATTAATTTCAATAAATAAAAAGGACGTAGGTAAACTGGGCACCAGAATAATCCGTTTATCTGCATGTCTAAAAGGGTTTGTGAGGTCTGTAGGTAAATTAGGTGCCAGACTTTCTTTAATGACATAAACATTAATCGAATTTTAAATGATCCGATCATTAACATTAAGCGACTATACATGGTCCAAATATGGAAAACCAAAATTAGTTTGGTTCCGTGTTTCCCTAGTTTAGTTTATTTCTTTTCTTGATAGCGAAAAGATCGAAATACACTACTGTGTTTTCTTAGTTTAGTTCTACTTTTGATAATGGACTTTTGATATCGGAATACACTACGAAAATGTCCGTCCCAGTGATAAAAAGTGAACGTGGATTTGCTGTTATACGAAAATTTCACATTTTCAGAGGACTAAGTGTTAAAAAGTGGTGAAACATCGTGGAGATTAGTTTCAAATACTTGCAAGAAAAGAGCTGAAGAAGACATATCCGAAAGGCCTTTAAAAGTTATTAGCAAAGCACTAGTATTCCATTAACCACCATTTCTCATAACTATTGATGTCGGTAACAATATATAACATTTATAACTGTCTCCGAAAATACTACCAGGTCCAGTGCCTAAAAACAGATAAAAAGTGCATGGAGCTCTCAGTGTATATAGTGAAATGCTATTAACCAATAAAAATTAATATTATTTGTTTATTAACGACATAGAAATAGTATATTATACTATAAGGGAGAGAAATGCGTTATTTTGGCAGAGGTGCAATTTGAAGCCCGAGGGCTACAATGCACCGAGGACAAAATAGCATCTCTCCCGAATGGTATATACTATTTTTTCCACGGTCTCATTAACTTAAAAACACATATTTTGTCATTATGAAGTAAGTAGCACCAGAATTATTGTATTCGGATTTGAGCATTTATTTAGTAGTCGTTGAGTTATTGTCATAACTACAAAATAAACAAACAAAAAGAATTGTCAAATTAAGGTGCTAGTTTGGTTTAGTTTAAAGTTTGTTTAGTGCACAATGAATAATTGTGAGTCGGAAGAGATTGTGGAGGCTGCATATATTGCAATAAGCAATTTGCTGCCTACGAAGTCAAGATCTTTATACGATATAGCCTACAATCGGTTCAAAAAGTGGTGCGCCGAGAAAAATGTTCAAGTATACAGCGAGAATGTTTTGTTGGCATACTTCAGTGAAAATGCAAAGAATTACAAGTCTTCCACATTATGGGCGCAATATTCTATGGTTAAGTCATGCTTGATAATTTACGACAACATAGATATAAGCAAATTCCCCAAGCTGATCGCATTTTTGAAAAGAACCGGTTACGGATATCAAGCGAAAAAATCGAAAATATTGAAAAAGGGTGAAATCGACCGTTTTCTATCAAGTGCAGATGACAAAGAATTCTTAATGATTAAGGTAAGATTACTTTTGTTGTTAGGTATTTCAATTATTAAGTATTTTGATTTTTTATAAGGTTGGATTAATTCTGGGGATTGCCGGAGCTTGTCGAACTGATGAACTAGTCAATTTAACTGTAGATGATATTGAGGATGTAGGCTCTTCCTTGATTGTAAAAATTCCAAACACTAAGACAAAGATTCCACGAACCTTTGTGGTTACCGATGTGGAAAATATGCTTGAGTTGTTTCGAAAATACCTGTCCCTTCGTCCTCCCCACGTCAAGCATAAGCGCCTTTTTTTGTACTACAAAGCAGGAAAATGTAGTTCGCAGCCAGTTGACAAGAATACCATGGGAAAAATTCCGAGTGTAGTAGCTCATTATTTAAAATTACCTGATGCTGCATGTTATACTGGTCACTGCTTACGAAGATCTTCAGCGACATTACTGGCAGATGCTGGTGTGGATATCACGACAATAAAGCGTCATGCTGGTTGGAAATCAACGACAGTCGCTGAGGGTTATGTCGAGAACTCCATTGAAAATAAGACCAAAATTGCTAATCAGGTTTTAGTAGGTACCACTACTAGGGCAATCACAAAAACTGTAAATGTAAGCGAAAGTAATATTCCTTCTAATATTAATTTTAAACATTGTACAAATGTAACATTTAATTTAAATGTCAATAAATAATTTCAATGTTATCTTTTTTTTGCATGAATCACAAACGTTCTCCATTAATGTAAACTCCCTTGGGAATAATCGACTACTTCTGTTTTAATTTTGATGTCATAGAAACTGATTTCTACTCCCGACCGTGGAAAAATAATATTGTTGTGTTTATATGTGAAACAAACATTAATATATTAACAGAAATGGATCAACTCTACATGGACGGCGCATCTTCCTTTTGTCCTGGGTATTTCTTTCAATTTTTCGCAATACATGGACTGCAAAATGGACACTATATTCCCTTAGTCTTTTTGTTTGTTACCGAGTAAAACCACTGAATATTATGATGCCCATAATATCTACGAATGTTATTTTATTATCCATTACTTTATTCGAATAATTTATCCGACTAAATTATTCGATTAAAATTGCGATTATTTGGATACGAATAATTTGAATAATCCAGATAAGTATAAAGATGGGTATCCGAATAGAGATGTTTAAATATAATCTAAAGAAAAAGTAGAAAAGCTCTAAGAAAATTAACAAAAGAAGGAATTAGGCTTAGTAATGCACATGCCCAATATGAACGATATCAAAAGCAGTAGCACATACGAAATCATCCTCCAATCAGTTCGGAAACCTTAAATCCGAAAACATCCGTAAGGATTAATCATCTACCAAATATTAATAACCAAAACTACATATGATGAGCCAAATGAAATGCAGTAAGCAGTATTTTTACGGAAAATATCTGCTGCCACACCAACTGTATACTACACATGCTTACTGTTCGTCTAGGAAGTCGGAAATCGGAGACCGGAAGTGTTAAATGTCAAGAAAAACTACAGCACTCACTATGCGCTACGTAAACTTCGTGAATTAAGTCATCAAGAGAAGAAAAAGAAATAAAGAATAACTGAGCATTAATAAAGATGCAAGACAAGGGACTGTAATAAAAGAGAATTAATTAAAAAACTAATCAATAAAGCATTAATTAGGAGAGCGCAGAAACCAGACTTAACGTAAACGAGATTGCAGCAACCGCTAATGTACAAAAAGCTAATGACTGAACATTTTCTGAGCAAATATGACATTACTAGAATGGGCGGATGTAAACTGGGCACCAAGTATATGGATTTACCTGCCCTGCAAAAAGGATTGCTTAATCCTACAGGTAATCTAGGCACCAGTACCGTTCGGGTAAGAAATTAGACGTTAATAAATTAAGGAATTTCCTAATGACCAAATAGATTATTTCAAATGTATTTTTATTTGTACATCTATTGTGGGCGGGCCTCTATTGTATTATGCTATAATATATTCTATATATAAGCTTAAAGTAAGAAATTAGACGTTAATAAATTAAGGAATTTCCTAATAACCAAATAGATTATTTCAAATGTATTTTTATTTGTACGTCTATTGTGGGCGGGCCTCTATTGTATTATGCTATAATATATTCTATATATAAGGAAACATTTAGTTTGTGTATTGAGTTATTTATCAGAATAATTGAAATATACATGAGTAGGTAAACCCCACCAGTTTTGTATTATACAAAGGTATTTTTAATAATATAAAATATTATTAAAAAACGTCTCTGGGGATAGGATATATTCGGACATGTTCACAGAAAATATTAATAGTGAACCTGCATTTGTGTTCTTCACACCAGATTTTTAATAATATTTTATATTATTAAAAATACCTTTGTATTATTGAGTTATTTCTATCTTGTTTGCGGCGTTTGCTTAAAGTAAGAAATTAGATCCGCTTCTCAGTCTCGAGTTTTGTTGCACACTGTTAAGAATTATGGAGGTCTCTTTCGTGGACAGTAACAACGGAAAATGTTTGCTAGTGGTTAACAAGTACACCTTTTCAAAACAGAAAGTGTTGAAGAGTGGCGAAGTGTTTTGGCGTTGTACAAAAAATCCTTAAATTGTCCCGCAAAAGTGTTTACGCTTGGTGCAGAAAATTTAGTGAGCAGAAGCCAGCTAGAACATAATCATGAACAGAATCAGAGTAAATTAAACCGAAAAGTGATTTCAAATGCGTCTAAACGTAAAGCCGTTGATGATATTTCCGAAAAAACAGCGAAAATTATTCGTCGTGAACTAGCTAAGGAACTGCCGGAAACAATTACGATAACAGATTTCATTATATCCGAAGAAATTTGTACAATGCAAGGAGAAAATTTCTTCCTGGGCCGTTACCACAAAATAAGATAGAAGTCCATGATATAATGGAAGCTGCTAATGTTAAAACAAGCAAGGATGAAAGTTTCGTTTTTATAAACTGTCCAGTGAGCAATATCATAGTGTTTTCTTGTGAAACGAATGTTAGAAGTTTATGTGGAATGCGTAAAGTGTACATGGACGGTACATTTTCGTATTGTACAAAATATTTTTTACAATTATTTACAATCAACGGACTTAATAATGGAAATTATATTCCGTTGATGTTTTGTTTGTTGCCTGATAAACGCAGTGAAACGTATGCAACATTATCTGAAATGCTAACAAAAGAAATCTTTCGACGTCACTCTACAATATTACGACCAGTTGAAGTTTTTGTAGATTTTGAGAAAAGCATTCACACAGCGGTTCGCGCTATATGGCCATCAGCACAAATCTATGGTTGTCGTTTCCATTTGCACTAATCGTGGTTCAGGAAAATCCAAAGTTTGGGTCTAACAGCAGAATTTAGGAACACAGATTCCGAAGTAGGAAAATGGCTGCGATATACATTTAGATTAACGTATTTGAATCCTGACGAAGTAGGCGATTGTTTCGCCTTAGATTTGTTTGCCGAAAAACCTGCTCATGCACAGGCTGACGAATACACCGTTTATTTATTGGAGACATACATAGAAGACGATGCTCCGTTTCCTCCACATATGTGGGCTACTGCAACTCCATCGATCACTAACACCACAAACGCATGCGAAGCGTTTCATTCCAAACTAAATGAGTCATTTTATTCAACACATGCATCTATTTATATTTTTATCGAAAAGCTTAAGGAATTTCAAATAGACACTTATGTTAAAATTCAAAGTGTACACACACCAGCAAGAGTTAAAGACACACGCGCAAAACAAAAATTAAGAACTCTAAATGAACTGTGTGAACAACTAAATAATGGAACAATATCACGATTACACTTTGTGAAGTGTACATCATTTTATTCATCAGTATGACTTCAAATACACTATTTTTTTATTATAGTTTTTATATAATTAAGTATTTGCTTTTATTATTGTTTTCATATGAGTACATATTTTTTATTTTCTATCTTTTTGCTGTACTTCAACTTGAAATACACTATTTCTATATTATTGTTTTTGTTTGCTTTATACGGCGCCCAGTTTACATAGCCCTCTGCGAGTACATTTTTAGCTAGTGCGCGAATTACCAACGAGATTAAAATTTCAGGTAGGTTAGTGCCCAATTTACATCCAGCCACTAAAATATTGTATTCAACATAGCGGAAAAAGTATTATTGATAGGAATAATACAAGGAAATGTAGTAAATTGGTATACCAGCTAGCTAATCAAAATAATTTCTAAGAATTGGAAAGGAATATGACTTTAATCATTTGTAAACGAAACAAAATGGGCATGGGATACACAACGTGATACAAAAGCGAAAATAGTATCAGACGACATAAAAGCAGGCTTAGAACAAGCAAAGTACGACAATAAAGGATATGAATTACCCTTAATGAACGTTGAACCGTTACGTGATACGTAGCAAAAACAAGCCAATCAATAGATAAATAGGTTTAACAAAAACATGTGTGAAGAAATATTATGACTGGATTAACTAGATGTAAGTATTAAGGAATTAACAAATAGTGTTACACGAGAAATTGCCTAGTAATAAAAAATATCAGTGCGTAGTGCGCAAACTGGTCGAAGGAAACTAGGCAATCAAAAATTCTTGCAGAAAGGTCAATATTAAGAGAACTACATTAGGAAATTTAAAACGGAACGTCACGAATCACCAATCAGAACTAAAGAGTCATTAAATCAGAATTTTAAATCGTGTCCAAGCTTTCGCGATATTCTCAAATTATACAGATTATAATCTGACTGTTATGAACAAAAGAAAATCATTTTTAATATATAAAATTTCCGTTTAATATTCTCACTTTTACGGAGCGATGACGAAAGCAATTCAATAACGAAACCGGATATTATACACCCTTCTCATTTCTTAACTCGTCTAGTCAGAGATAACATAAAATACATTAATAGGAAATTTAATTTGGAAACAATGATGTCAGCGGAATGTCTTATATATTGGTTCTATTTAAATTTACACTTGGAGTAATTCAATTTATAAGGACGCTTTGTTCTGAGTAAAACGTTGCCTTTTGTTTCGAACTAACCGGGGGAACGTCAAAAAGTTTTATATTTAGATAGGAAACATCCGGAACCTTTTTAGTATAAATTCGTACCTATGGAATAATATAATGTGTTCGGGATCTAACGTGAAGTTTCGCGCTCTCTGAAACGGGGAATTTCTTTGGAAATTTCCAACTAATTGCGTTTCGTGTTACAAAGGAAAGACTACCACGTCTCTAAGGACTATAAAGTAATTCTATACATATAAAAAAAGTCTATATTGTATTCAAAATGGAATAGTTATTTTTATTCAAAGTTAAATAGAAACCTGGGCTTTGTGTATTCCGAAGTTATTATTGATTACTTTGATTATGGATGAAAATAGTCTTTCTTGAGGCAACTTCAATAAAGCTCGTTAATTGCTACTTAGAAATTTATTCATAGGATATATATTTACCCGAACAGACGGATAATTACTGCTTGTGTAATACACAAATACAGTATTTTCGCATTACGATGTTTTTGTAAACTGCATATATACAGGGTCCGGCAACGAAGCGGGGACGGAAGATTACACGCGTATTTGAAAGTTAGTCAAATATTTAGTCATCGGATATCCTTCCGTACCATCAAGCGCACGTTTTAAAAATATCTTGTTTTATACAGGGTGTTCCAGATGGAAATGCCAGACTAAAGTTGCACTTTTTTAAATGGAACATCCTGTATATTAATAGACAAAATGATCCGCGCTTGAAAGCTGGTGACATCTATATAATGTTGTATGGGTCTAAAGTTGATAGTTTCTGTGTAAATAATTATTTTACTTGATAAATTGATGCATTTCAGTTGGCTATTCTGCATAAGGAAACTCAAAAGATCCGAAAATAATATAACAGAATATTTTCTACTAGTATGCACTTTCGTTGCTAAGTGAAATAAATTCTGCAACTGCTCGCGTTATACAGGGTGTTCACAATTTCGCAAAATCGAAGAAATCTCGTAATTTTTAAATGGAACACCCTGTATATTTTTAGCTCATTGAAAAGCCCTTTTCCTACGCTTTCTATTGATACCTCATTTGATGCCCCTAGGATGGATCATTTGCTAATTATTTCTTTTTAGAGTTGAATTAATAAAAAATGCTTGTATTTTTAGAACCTATTTTGCACTTTTAAACCTTCTGTAAGATCGGATATTCAACAAATTATCCATAAATGGTCCATAACAAGAAGGAACCCCATTAAGTACGAGAACCAGTTGATTTTCACTCAGCGGTTAAAGCTAACATTAAATGAATATAAAGTAATATAGCATTTTCAATAGATTCAATGCCGATCAAGTTATCTGGTGTCAGTTTTAAGCTTGTATACTTAATAACCAAGTTGTCAAAAATTTCGTTCCATCTTACACAGTATTTCGTTCAATCTTTAAAAGAAATTGCTATAATGACTAATTTTAGTATTCAAGAAATGGTGAATATGATATTTATTCTTGGGGAGTGTACAAGAAATTGTCTCCTAGCAAGTAGAGTATATGCAGAGAGGTTTCCAAACCTTGAAAGAAAGCCAAGACCGGAAGCATTTGAAAGGTTATTAGAGAGATTTACAGAAACTGGTTGTGTAACCTACAAGAACAGAGAAATAAATAAGCCGGTAATCAACGAAAAAAGCGAATTGGCCGTATTATTAACAATACAGGAAAATCCACATATAAATATAGACGGTATTTCAAAGGTAACAGCTATTGAAGATAGGAGCGTATGAAGAATTTTAAGAAGTCATAAGTATCATCCGTACCATATGGAATTAAATCAGGAATTGCATGGTGATGATTTCATTAAAAGAACAGACTTTTGTGGTTGGTTGTTAAATAAAATGCGAGAAATGCCAAATATTTTAACAAAGATTTTGTTTAGCGATGAGGCTACTTTCAAAAGTAATGGGGCGGTAAATAAACATAACATGCATTATTATGCAAGAGAAAACCCGCATTGGATACGTCATGCAGACAATCAGAATAGATGGTGTCTTAACGTCTGGGAAGGTATACTAGGTCGATATATCATTGGGTCGTACTTTTTCGATGGAACCGTTACAGGCGATACGTATTTGGCATTTTTGCAGAACGAACTGCCTAATTTACTTGAGCATGTGGATGCTGACACCCGACAAATTTTCTGGTTTCAACACGATGGTGCACCTGCTCATTACAGCCTTAACGGTAGGGAGTTTCTAGGGCGATGGAAGGAAGACAAATGGATAAGACGAGGTGGTCCAATCGCTTGGCCTCCACGAAGTCCAGATCTTACTGTCTTGGACTTCTACTTTTGGGGATATGTCAAGGCTCTAGTTTATGTGGAAGTTCCTACAACAAGGGAAACATTACAGCATGTTCAACAGAATTTCACAAGGCGACTTACTTTTTGTATTGAAAGACATGGAAGGACATTTGAAAGTTTTCTTTGATTTATTTGTATTTACTATTTACATTTATTTTATTTTTAGTTACTGTGCTACTACTTTTGTTAATTCAATTTGATGTTGTGGTTAATAATTAGTATTTATTTAAAATAATGCAAACTTTTAATATTACACGTACTTGATTCTTTCCTACATGATTTCGATTTATGTTAAGCTAATTAGGTATGTATTGTTTCATATTATGTATTCGTAAAATAGTTGGTTTTACAAAATTCTTTAAAATACAAATTAATTAGTGCAAATTTTTTATTAAACTAACACCAGATAACTTAATCGGCACTGAATCTATTGAAAATGCTATATTACTTTATATTCATTTAATGTTAGCTTTCACCGCTGAGTGAAAATCAACTGTTTCTCGTACTTAATGGGGTTTCTTCTTGTTATAGACCATTTATGGATAATTTGTTGAATATCCGATCTTACAGAAGGTTTAAATGCGCAAATTAGCTTCTAAAAATACAAGCATTTTTCATTAATTCAACTCTAAAAAGAAATAATTAGCAAATGATCCATCCTAGGCGCATCAAATGAGGTATCAATAGAAAGCGTAGCAAAAGGGCTTTTCAATGAGCTAAAAATATACAGGCTGTTCCATTTAAAAATTACGAGATTTCTTCGATTTTGCGAAATTGTGAACACCCTGTATAACGCGAGCAGTTGCAGAATTTATTTCACTTAGCAACGAAAGTGCATACTAGTAGAAAATATTCTGTTATATTATTTTTGGATCTTTTGATTTTCCTTATGCAAAATAGCCAACTGCAATGTATCAATTTATCAATATATATATAGTAAAATAATTATTTACTATTTACTAAGAAACTATCAACTTTAGACCCATACAACATTATATCGATGTAACTAGCTTTCAAGCACGGATCATTTTATCTATTAATATACAGGGTGTTCCGTTTAAAAAAATGCAACTTTAGTCTGGCATTTCCATCTGGAACACCCTGTATAAAACAAAATATTTTTAAAACGTGCGCTTGATGGTACGGAAGGATATCCGATGACTAAATATTTGACAAACTTTCAAATACGCGTGTAATCTTCCGTCCCCGCTTCGTTGCCGGACCCTGTATATATATATATATATATATATATATATATATATATATATATATATATATATATATATATATATATATATATAGGGTTTTTCAGTAACCCGTTTGTTAGAAGTTTTCTATGTTAACGCATTAGGATACTTTTGAAAATTTGTGGCACGTAATCTTGATGCTTAATTTGCAAAAAAAGAAAAGTCATAGCGAACTTTGATATTTTAAATGGAATGTTAGAATTTTTATTGGTTTTTTATATTCCTTGTAGAGTACTATAACACTTTATATTAAGGTTTATTTTGTAAAAAAATAACCGTTTTTGAATTATTTAGATTTTTGTGAAATTTTTCGTTTTTTCAATGTACTTTTTAAAACCACATATCTCAGGTGTATTTGATCTGAACTGCGTCATATTTCTACTGGAGACTGCGAAAGGTGCAAGATTCCCAGAAATGTCCAAATATCTAAGAAATCTCTTACAGGGTGTTCGAAATGTATTAATAATTAAAGTAATCTTTAATTTTAAAAAAATCGATGTTTTTAAATGGGACAGCCTGTAGATGCGCTCGCCATAGTAAGTAGATAAACATTTTGCATTGTGCAAGTATAGTTTTAGAGCTATTAATGATTATTTTCTAAATTGAGCATTATTAAGAAAAATCGTAGTAATAAGCCTTAAAAAGTAAATCTGATTTGTTAAAATTGTCACAGTTTATTTTCTGTCTATATTTTGACTGCTCAATTTTCCTTCTTACGATTGTAAATTGTAGATTGATTTCTTTTTCCTAATATTTAATATTATAATTAGTATACTGAATGTACAAGAATCTCGATCTGAGATTTATCAATAGATATTTAGACAAATTAACTACCATTTATTTCATAACCACATTTCTAGACTCTCAGTATCGTAGACTGCCTTATTCGCTCAAATTCTCCTGGAGTGTTATGTATCGTTCTACATCTACTGCCTTGTTAAAAACTTATGTCACATTAACTTCTACAATGAATAGATTAAAATAATTCACCAGCACTAAGTGGGCTCTGCATGTATATATCTAAACTATCTGCTTTAATACGATGTAAAATAAAACAAAACAATTAATTTGTTTAATCTTCACTATATAAAACGTATATTTACTAAACGTTTACAAAAATGTGTCGCGTTTCGCTAACATTGTAGCTTTATCAAACGACGTTGGTATAATGATTATTCTACAAATAAAATGAGTGTATGCACATAAATTTGGTAATTACAGGTATATAAAGAAAGAAACGATAAGCTGTTAACAAAGAAAAGAAGAGATTAGGCATTCAATCATAATAATAACATGGAAAAACCCTAATTAAATAAGTTTAGTAAAGGAGAACTATTTATATCTAGTTGGTCATTCAGTAAATTCTGAGACTTTATATTTTTATTTATTTCCAGGGCTTCTAAGATATCTAATTAATGCGATTTATTTTGTACATGTAAGATTTCAAACTCCGAATCGAATGAATGGTTTTCAGATAATAAGTGATTTGAGTAATTAGAATCTAGTTTTTTGTTATCATAACTACATTTATGTTCTGAAATTCTAGTTTTGAAATTTCTGAAAGTTCTACCAATATAAATTTTGTCACAATTACTAACATTTTAATTTATATACCCCTGATTTATTAACTTTTGAAGATTTGGATTTATTGTTTTTAATGAACTTGTCTGTTTTAAAGCATGTATTTAGGTCTGAAGTTTCTAAACGTTTTTTAATTTTAATTGAAGGTTTTCCCATGTACGTTAACTTTTAAATTGATTATTTTTATTTTTACTCTTATCAGAAGGAAATACTTGTTCTAATGTTTGCTTGTACATTTTCTTATCTATAATATTATCAATTAAATTTGGGTCGTAGTTATTATTGACAGCTATTTGTTTAATAATATTTAATTCTTTGTTGTAATTATTAGTCGTTAAAGGAATTGTTAAAAGTCTGTGTATCATACTATTGTAAGCGGCTAATTTATGGTTACATGGGTGGACTGAACTATTATGAATTGTTATATCAGTATGTGATGGTTTATGAAATATGGCAAAATCATGTTTATTATTTATTTTTGAAATAGTAAGGTCTAAAAAGTTGATAGAGTTATTTTGTTCAAGTTCTACGGTGAATTTGATATTACTATGGATTCTATTTATACAGTGTGTATAAGCCAAATGGAATAAATTCATTATTTCGGTTACTGTACATATTTATAAAAAATCCCGAAACATGTCATATTTAATTTATAAATTAACATTCTTCAACGTGAAAATGCGATCCCTACCTTCAACCCCCTTCGAATGACAGGTACAACCCCCATTTTTTTAAATGGGAAGTATAGGCTTGTGATATATCGTTGTAAAGGTCTCTTTATTCTCTATTCAAAAATGTTATAATTTTCATGTTTGTTGCAACAATTAAGATAGAATAAAATAAAATCATGTTGTTATCGAAATTCGCTACAATATACTCAAAAAATAAAATTTAATGCAAAATGTAAAGAAAAATTTAAAACTTCAGAAAAAAATATGAATGTCAATGAAGTAGATGCTCATTTGCGTTTATAAAGATTTAATACATACATCAAAGGCATCATTGCATTACTTACTTCCCGTTTAGGTCTTCATAATAAGAAAGTGAGTAAAAACCATACCAATGTGCTTTTTAGATGGTATCCATTAAAAATACTTTAAAAAGTTTCCGTGGCAACATTAGTTTGTTTAAAACGCCTTAGTAAATTGTTTTGTATTTAAAAGTTGTCATTTAAATTGACAGTTTGATAATTTTAGTTTGACTTTCGTAAAATACAATTCTGGGAAATGGTTAGATTAACGGAAATGCATAAAATAACATTCATACAAATGATTGGTTACGGAGATAGAACCCGAACACAACAAGAAGTAACCCGCTTATTTCATGAGAAATTTCCTGATTTACCGCCTATAGCTCAAGGAACAATAAGTAAGATAGAGAAGCAGTTTCGAGAGTTTGGTCATGTAAGGCAGATAAAAAAACCAGCTGCCAATGCATTGAGGGATGAAATCAAAGTAGATGTGATGCTTGAGTTTATGGAAAACCCACATACATCGAGTAGACATGCATCCACTACATTAAATGTTTGCCATACATCGATAGTAAACATATTAAGAGAAATTAAAATGCATCCCTATAAAATGATATCTACTCAGGAGCTTATGGAAGACGATTTTGATAGAAGAACTTATTTTTGTGAGCGAATGATGGACATGCTGGATAACAATATTATCAATTTAGAAGACTTCATGTTTTCTGATGGGTGCACTTTTTCTCTTAGCGGTCATGCTAATCGGCAAAATTGCCGCTACTGGTCTACGGAAAATCCTCACTGGATGAGGGAAGAACACACACAATACCCAGTAAAAGTTAATGTTTGGGCAGGTATTGTTGGAAACCATATCATTGGTCCCTTTTTCATTGAGGGCAATTTGAATGGCGATCGTTATTTGGCACTACTTCAAAATGATGTCATTCCAACTTTGGCAAATTTAAATCCTGATCCAGGAAACCCTCAAGTTCCAATGAATACGATATGGTTTCAGCAGGATGGAGCACCATCACATTACCAACGCAATGTCCGGCAGTACCTCGATGCAATATTTCCCAATCGGTGGATAGGAAGGCGAGGATCGATAGAATAGCCAGCGCGATCACCTGATCTGACCTTACTTGATTTTTTTTATGGGGATATTTGAAGAGCATTGTGTACAAAACTAAACCTTTGGATTTAAATGACTTAAGAGAACGAATAACGCTTGCGATTAGGTCGATCACGCCTGATATGTTAAATAATGTTAGAAGACAGTTTTATTTAAGATTAGGATGTTGCCAAGACGTTCATGGTGAACATTTTGAACATCTACTTCATTGACATTCATATTTTCTTTTGGCGTTTTAAATTTTTCTTTACATTTTGCACTAAATTTTATTTTTTGAGTATATTGTAGCGAATTTCGATAACAACATGATTTTATTTTATTCTATCTTAATTGTTGCAACAAACATGAAAATTATAACATTTTTGAATAGAGAATAAAGAGACCTTTACAACGATATATCACAAGCCTATACTTCCCATTTAAAAAAATGGGGGTTGTACCTGACATTCGAAGGGGGTTGAAGGTAGGGATCGCATTTTCACGTTGAAGAATGTTAATTTATAAATTAAATATGACATGTTTCGGGATTTTTTATAAATATGTACAGTAACCGAAATAATGAATTTATTCCATTTGGCTTATACACACTGTATATGTTACGAAGCTATCTAATTGTCTAGTGGTACCAGTAAAGCTGGCTAAAATATCATCCACATATCGGTGCCAGTAAATATATTTGTTACTCATAAGGTGCTTATGAATTAATTTTTCAATATTGTCCATAAAAACTTCAGCTAGTCGCCGACTGAGGGGATTACACATAATCAAACCATCTTTACTACTGTAAATTTCCACGTTGAAATGAAATAATTTTGATTTTAACAGACATTTAATAATGCCATAATATCAGCATGAATTACAGGGTTAACCCTCTTGAACGTAAGTAAGTTATCAACAAGTGTTATAGTTTCTTTAGGCGGTATGCTATTCAATTTATCTGCTTTAACTTAGTGACTATTTATTGATTATTTGTCAAGCTACTTGCAACCAGTTAACTATCAAACCAGAAGCGCTTTGTCAATACCATATCCACGGGTGACCGTTGAGCTTAGCCCAGCCCTCACACAGGCTCAAAAACAAACGCTAAAGAAAGAACTAGAGACCCATTGCAGACGACAATTAATAACCTCCAATTAGAGTGTTTCTCAAAAAATATGATGTTAGTTAGAAACCAAATACTATCAAAATAAAAAGTAGAAAAGCTCTAGCAAAATCAATTGGTTTACTATGCCGAAAATGGCAACCCTCGGCATAGTCTCTTTCGTCCGCCAGATGTCACTATATTATATGGTGCTACCTGATAGGACAAAATTTGCTATACCTTATAGGCGATTTAAGCTTTAATTACTTCACTGGCTTAACTGATGACGCCTAATAGTAAATGGCAGAAACACATGTCTTAAGCAGAAGTAAATGTTGAAAATACGAGGTGTATTTTCCATGTGTACAGTTACAGATATGTATATTGCATGTCTGTTCAATTTGTAACAAATGCGTAATATGTGCTTAACGTATTGATATACTTAAACCTTTTTGGAATACCAACCTTGTTGATTTTATATATATATATATATATATATATATATATATATATATATATTGTAATAAGACGGAAAGCTGCCCCACGTTGTGGTGACAATTTTGTAATAATGCTGAGCTGGTATTATGAATAATTAATATAAAAGATATATTTATTATAGATAAATAAATAAGTTTTACTAGCTCAAGATACTAAGTAAGAATTAATAAAATAGAGCAAAGACTTTATATCTCAGGATCTAAAGGCAGGTTCCGGATGTGTAGATATCAGGAGATTAAGTACATAAAATAAAACAAATATGTAAATGGTAATAATAAATATAATTCAGAATTAAATTGTTTTTTTCTTTAAAATAATCAAGATACAATTTAGGGTTTTATGAGTATGATATTATTATAACAAACAAGTGTAATGGGTTGTCTAGTCTAACCCAGTATATAAATGGCGAATGTAAACAAAGTATTAAAGATTTATCTGATGCATAAATTAAATTTAAAAGGTAAAATGATTATTAATTTTGAGATACGTGAGTAATATTAAAAGTATTTAATACTTGAAAGAAATGGAATATCGTGCGTATTATTACAGGTGATTAAAACTATGGTAAATACCTGTACAGATAACATAAGTAGTGACTAAAACTGATCTACAAGTAACCTTCTGGATGACATATAAACTGTGGGGCAATCCGTCTGTTACAGATGTGGAAAAACTTGGAAGACAGGACCAATACGGCTAGTAGACAATTCCAAATGTTAATCGGTTTAAAGACTAGATGTTCGTAGAAAACTGCAAGGTTATGTGTACTTATTAATATCAGGAAAAAGGTGTAAATTATCCCAATATATCCAATAACGATACCGGTAACTCCTTTAATATCGCTGCATTATCATAAATAAGGATTAGTAACGAAGCTTTTACATATAAATTGTATATAAGTATTCCAGGATATTTTTCATACGAAGAAATCCTTTCAGCAAGGTAAATATACCAATTGATCATAAGTTAAATATCTCCTAGAGTAGATTATGTTAAGATATCACTATTAAATTACTATTCGAAGAGGAAACTCTTAATATCTCTGTTTTTACACCAATTTTCTGTGCAAAAATCTCCTTATTTATTATTCTGTTTTTTTTGGTAGTCAAGACTCCCATAAGAAATATTAACATTCCATAAATCAGATTTTCTATGAAAATGTACACTGAATTCAAAAATTAAATCAAATGTCATTTTGACAAATTAAAAAGGAATAATTTTAAAATGTTACTTTAAAGAAAATCTTTCATAAACCAGAGATAAAAATAACTCTGACAGATTAATCAGAATATACATTAACATCACTCACGTAATCGCAATCACAGTTTTAGGAATTTGAGTAAATCAGGGTCATAATAAATAATACGGTGATAGAAATATGATAACATATAATATAATCAAAATTAGATTTAGAAAACCAAGATCCTCACGAAAACATTTAATTTAAGAGCAAGAAATAAAAATAAAATGAATACAAATTACAATATTAATCGATATCAATATTTCTAAATCCAATTATAATTTTACATCGAAAATACATAAATTTGGCTATTCAATAATATATTTAAAAATCATTAAATTGCAGATATACCATTTCTATACAAGAAAACATAAAAATGAAAGAAATTAAAAGAACATCAGATGAACTACATCAATATATATATATATATATATATATATATATATATATATATATATATATATATATATTTAAATGTAGTTCCTAACGTACTCTTTACCTGAAGAAGCCACTGTGCTGGCGAAACAATTGTCATGTTACAATTAAATATTAAAAAACGTTTATCCATAATATATTATATATCTACGTTTAAAAATTTAGAAGCGTTTGATTTATAATTATTAATATTGTATTAAATATTTTCATTATACTGTTAGTTTAATTTAAAATTGTATTGCAAGTCTATTCAAGTAAAAATACGAAAAATAGGGGTAATCGTTGAGTAAGTAAAAACGATGCACAATATTATTTTGGAGTCTATATAAAACAAAATGATATATTTTAATATATATTTGAATTAATTAATAACAAATACACTACAGTATGTGTAAATTTATGCCAGATATCTGAGTAAAAGGAGTAGGAAGTAGGTTTCCACGAGTGATATTAATTAAATTTTGCAATCAAATATTCATTGATAGGCATAAATAAATATATATGCAATGTTGAGATAGACGCGCTGTTCTGTAGGAACTAGACTTCCACTTAAACAGACGTCGAATAATTCACTCATCTTAGAAACAAAGTATTCGTGGAAATCAGATATCCATACTTGAAGGAGTCAGACCTTGAGTACAAACTTTCGGAGGGAAAATACATTAATAAGTGAAACACTTGAACGTCTTCTCTGAAAGATTCTATAGAATTTAAACCAGACTTTCAAAAATGGTTTTAATAAACGATTTATGTAAAACTCTCTGATGATAATTAAGTATGTTTAGTTTAAGAAATTATATATTTTAAGCTGCAAATAAATGATTTGTGAAATACAAAAATAGGCAATAAAAGAATTTTTAACAATTTACATCTTGTTGTATTATTTCTTTACGTTTACATTTTATGCTAGGCCTAGTTAAGTAGAACCCAAAAGACATAGTCCTAAGATATACAAGCAATATACAGAGTCTAAAGAATGACATGCATGAGTAACTGCCCAAATATCAATCATTTACTAAAATAATTCATCAAGCGAAACTCACAGCAACATGTTGCACAATCATGTCATAGTGTAAGATATATGTGCCATTTAAGACTAGTTTTTCTAAATTTTGGAAGTTAAATTTTATATATGTCAATGATGTAAATGCGACAGACATGATCGTGAAAAGAGAAATGTCAAAAATGAAAACTGGTAAATATTAAATATAACTTTTAAAAAATAAATTTATATATAAAAAGATGTATTGTAATAACCTAGTTAAGAAAAGTAGTACGATACATTACATGTGAAGTCTATCCTGGCAGGATCGCCATGTGATGTGACCCGGTCCTGCGGGGCCACACCGCTGCGTCAGTACGCAGATGCGTTGATGCATTAAATAATAGGCAGTTAACGTTGGTATAACATCGTATAATTAGGTAACACTTATAACGATACAACAATAACTATATACATAATTAATAATATAGACAGTAGTCGAAAGGAGGCTTCTATCTCACGCTCGCTATGTCATACTGTATATCTAACTATGCCTGACTGTCTCTGACTGTCAGACTATCTGTGACTCTTTCTTCTGATCTGATGGATCATCTTATATACATTAGAGTATGCTCCTTTTGACTAGCGTCCTTAGTATAACATCAACAAGTGGTGAAAGCGTGTAATGTGTAATGAGAACGCTTGTGTATGAAAACTGGATGGACCGAGGTCATGTTTATGAATACAATACAAACGAGACCGGGACCGCACCTTGACTAAGAAAAGTACTACGATACATTACTCAACTAGGTTATTACAGTATAAAAGAGACATAAATTTACCAGAAATCAGTATTGAATAATTAGAGTACCCGATCTAAAAAAAAGATATTTAAAGATTAGTACATTTTGAAGGAGGATATATGGGAGTGACAGAAAAGAGAATTGACAAACAAGGAAAAAATGATTAGAATTAAGTATTATATAATTAAATCAATAAAAGTTTTACATAATTTTTTAAATTTGAAATATTAAGTATGTCCAATTACATAAAATAAGAGATAAATAAATATTACATAATAACTTATATTTTCTATTACTATATTATAGATGATATTAATGAATATATTTCCACTGAAATATTCACAATATAATAGAGAAAATATCTATACATAATTTTTATTATTTTGTAGATTTTAATTCTAGTAAAAGCTTTTTTAAAACGTAAAATAAAGTTGTATTTTGCCGAAAATCCCTAGACAGGATTAAGGAAAAGGTTTTTTTTTTAAGTTTTAAGGAAGGAATTTACTCTTTATAAAAGATTTTGCTAGACATTGAAACCTACAAAAATAACAGAGAAAATGACTACCTCATTTACAGCTTTAAATTTAGAATGCCTGTTTGCTTGCTATCAAAAATTTAAAAAGGTATATAAACCTTTTTTTATCAAAAATTTGTTTACTGTATTTCATTGCTTGGTACTGTCGAAATGTTTAATTAAATTTATTATTTAGAACTTATCGGGAATTAATACCTTTACTTAAAACTATATTAACGTTGCAGCTCCGAATTTATTGCGTAAATTTTGTGGAATTGGAGAAATTAAGTACCAAATAGCCAATTATAAATTTAATGAAAAACAACCTATATTTTTTTTTAAATAAATATTATTTTTATTGCAACTTAAAGTACATAAGCTCCAATTAAATATGAAAAACAATATTCAATTAGTGGCCACCACGACTTTTCTGGCACACTCTTATTCTTTTAGTAAAATTTCTGATCACATTTAGGTACATTTGCTGCTCAATTTCACCAATGACGTGTCGAATTTCATCCTTAAGCTCATCAATTGTCATTGAATGGTTGGAATATGCGTGCGATTTTACAAAACCCCACAGGCAGAAATTGTATGACGTAAGATCACATAATCTCGGTAGCCAATTTTGGTTGCCTGAGACACGATCCGGAAATCTAATAAGCCTATTATCTCTTGTACTAGCAGGTTACTCAACCGTCTGCGGACCAGTGCAAGAGTAGTCTGGTGAAGTGGAAATACAGTGACGACTCTCAATGTGTAGTGAGCTGCAGACAATGGGACACCTACTGATCTGCCGAAATCTCTCAGGCGCATGCGGCATACGAGATCTGCCAACCAGCTTGCTGTCGGATGCTCTTGATACGGCGCGATCGAGGTATCTGCTCTAAACTTCTAACATCTCTAAACTTACACTATTTAGCTTGTTATATATCCATTTTAATTATTTTATTGTTTTATATCTGTGTTTTACATGATTTTGCTTGCATTTGTTGTATTCGTTGGACATGATATAAATAAATAAATAAGTAACCAAGCAAAAATTGTCAAGCTCTGGATTGGAAGTTATGCAGTACCAACGATATTAGGTGTTTTTCAAAATTGTCTGTTAAGAGATAGAGGAGGGGTGTATATTGAAGGGGATAATAATTAAATATATATATATATCAATTTAAAATGAAAAGTTTATCAGTCTTATTTTACAGCCACACCTCGTATACTCAGCATGATAAAAATGTTGCTAACTTTTGAATAGTCACTTTCAGGTCGAAACGTATTGCTGTGGACTTTTCCCCATAAATATTTTAAAAAATTATGTATTTATACTTGTACTATTATTTTAACGCAAATGTATATTTGACTTGCGCAGTTGGAGCAAGCCGTTTGTTCTGCTGTGGACGATTTTTAATAATGTATTTTTATGCGAAACCTGCGTGCTAGCTGTATACGGCAGACACAAGTGTACTCTGAGATAAGAAAGTGGTGTTTATAAAAAGATTAATCTTTATCTTTTTAAAAGTAACTTCGGGTTATTTTTTATTTTATTAGTGGTTGGTGTTGTTTTAATTCATTACCGCTATTTTTAACGAGTTTGTTTATCTCGTAATTGTTATATTTTACACTTTCTTACTCACGTGTCTAGAATATATATATTTTTTTTACGTAAGTAAAATATATTATTTAAAGATATCTGTTTATATTGAATGAATTGAATGTTGCATTATTATTATCGTATTGAGATTTAGTCTTAGTTATTTGATATAAATAATAAACAAGGTTTTTAAAATTTCTAGTAAAAAATTCTGTAACTGTAAAATTTTATACGTTTGGTATCTCAAGGGCATTTTTTGTTACATGTAGGTGCACATGCGTTAGAGTTTGCTTCGGCCTGTCAAATCAGTTTGTTTATTTTGATTTTGTTCTCTTGGGAGAAATTAAAAAGTTTCTTTGTATTTGTATTTCTTGTTATTTTTAATTTTGTTCGGTAATCACGCATGCAGCTGTCATTTCCATGCGTTATTTTTACCTTTATAATATTGTTAAATGAGGCAATATTAATCTTTATACTTTATAAAGATTTTTTCTTTTTATTTTTTTTTATTTTGTATTAAATTTTCATTTAAATTTTATATTGTGTTTTTTAATTTAATTATCCTTTCTACACATTTTTTATAAGTAACTTAAAGATATATTTATAACATTCGTCAATACGCTTTTACTGGCGCCTTATAAATTTGTAGAAGAGACAACCACGTTTCCGATTGGAACCCTGAGAGGAAAGCAGTCCCATTTTGGAAATAAGCCGACTGAATATCCTAGCTGAATAGATTTGTCGTGAATAGTGGAATACCTAATTTCCAAACCACAGTTCATAGCAGTATGTATAAATTACTGTAAGTTTGTATAAAAATGATCATTAATTTATCGTTATAATTAGATTAGAATTGCTTTTTATATTGTAAAATGACAAAATCAAGGCGTGCTTAATAAACTTTCTTACAATATAAGTTCAATCTATTCCTTAAAACGGCTATTCTAGTGATTGAATTGATCAAATTATCGAGAACCCGAACCACCCGCAGGCATCAATCGAAAATTGCAGACGACCACAACAATGATCCAGAGAGGCTATACAGCACCCCTTCTGTCCCAATGTCCCCCATAAGGACTGATCCTTATTCGATTTGTGCTTTGGGGGTGCCCTTATTATACGCTAGAGCGGAATTTTACAGACCGATGTGATATCAAGCGATTCCCCCCAGTATACAGACAGTTTGTTGGCTTGGACATTGTCCGACCGCAACTCATTATCTTTAAATCGGGTGACGACGATCATAGCGTCGACTATAGTTGCCACTAATGAAAACCCCAGGCGCAAATCGTAATTAGTGACCTTATCGTCCGAGAATTTCAATCGTGGTGCTGGATTACGATTTTTGGTGACACTTCCGAAGAAGATGGATTAGTTTACTTAATAGTTTTCGCTGCCGAAAAGTGACGGTCGAATGTACGGGTCACAGATTGATTTAACGCTGTTTATGTTTTAAAATAATTATAATAAGGCTTTAGATACTTTAGAAAAGTTATGTAATTGTTATAAATTAGAAGAGGAAAATTGTATTTAATATTTAGGTGTCCTTATAACTAGAATTAACTACACATTAGAGTGGCTTTTATTTTTCAAGTTTGATTTTTTTTTTGTGCTACAAACCGGTTTGGTTCAATTACACGAAAAAATGAGCTGTATAAAATTTGGCCTAAATAGGATAAGGGGCGGGGGTGCCCTTTGGTCCTAACATTTCAAACGCAAAAAACGAAAAATCACTTAAAATATAGAATTTATTTTTCTGCACGAAAATATAGCACTGAAGTAGTTGTTAACAATAAATTAATTATATCCAACTTTTTTAATATTCTTGGTAATAACTTTAATAAAACAATTTATAAACCCAGGTATAAAATTCGTTAGACAAACATGACGAAAAAATTACTTTTTCATTGAAAAACCTTTACTCTTGTATCTGCGTATCTTGGCGATACTCAGATACAACCTAAAATACATACTGCTTCTGCAAATTAATTGAATTTTTCGTGAAGCAATGTAAATTAAATATTGCTTTCCACATTTTACAATGCTAATTATCCGAATTTTTCTATTGAAAATTCGCCCTTAAGGCTTTCCGATGTATTCGGAACCACAGTCCTTAATAGCTTAGTGGCAGAGCAATGGTCCGGCAAACCATGGATGTGGGTTCGAATAATTAATTTAAATAATTGTTTATGGGGTTCCAATCATGTAATTAAGATCCAGTAGGAGCCGGTATTGCAAATGCTAGTCAACAATACGTCACCTGAGATTATGTTTCAAGTTAAGCTAAATATCTATATACCGACCAAAGGACAGGTAAAGACTGGCTCGAGCGGTTGGTACCTAGTTCACGGATGAATAGCAATCTAACCATGGCGTAGGAGTAGAAATCTATGAGGCGTGCCCCGGAAGGAAAAAATTACTGAGTTTGGAGGAATACGTGACGGTTTTCTAGCATAATTTTTTCGCAGTCGCAGTTCTGCAAACTACTTTGGGAAATTTGGGAAGCTGACCTGACGAAGAGAGGTATCAATATAATGACTTTTAGTTAGGCTACTGTTAAGGCCATTATAAAACCATCACATGGAAACTGGTTAAACATTGTAAGCAACACTCAACAGATTGATTGGCAAAATTAAATACTGTGTCACTGATATGGGTATCAGAACATGAGGAGATTAAAAGCAATGATATGGCCGATGAACTCGTCAAGGATGTCTCAAACGGTATCTCGGTAGAACCAGAACCTGTATGTGTATCAGCAAGCCTTCTGCCAGAAAGGAGATCTGGTCATGGTTTCACCAAATATTGACTTCATCAGGCACTTCAAAAATACCTGTTTTTGTCAATGAATGTTTGGTGAAACAACATTAGTTCATTAAAAATATTTGAAACGTAAAAATCAATTTTTCAATATACGTGCATTTAAATTGAGTAAATACGTATTGAAAGTATCCTCTTCGTCAATCAGTTAAACCATATCTTAATTAAAATAGTAATTAAAAGTAAATAATTTATATTATTTTCAAGACGAGTCTCGCACGCCCTAAATTTTATCCATTATATCGGACCTATTATACAACGTGTTTAAAAAAAGAATTGCATCTAGTAGTCCATGAATTTCTCCTAGCAATTATGATGTTCTGCATTTTTGAAACGCGGATATAGATTAAATGACATGAAGATTATATACATGTCACTGTCAAAATTTATCATGGAGAGATATGGTGATGAAATTAATAACAATTGCAATTAGATTATTAATTTATTTAATAAGAAAACTTTAAAGATGAGATATTAATCAAACAACCAAAGTAAAATAACTAATTTGTAGCAATTTTAATTGTGATAATTTATAACATGTTAACATACAAAAAGGTTGTGTTTATGTATGACAATACGTTATGCACGTATAAAGCATTTGTTACAATATGAAACAGCCTTCCGGACATAGTCTCTTTCGTCCGTAACATGTCACTTATTAAATAGTGTCACCTTATAGGGCGAAACTTGCTTTATATGTGGTTGTGTATGTGTCAGTTGTTTAACAGATTTGTATCAATTTGTATACATTGCTTCACTAGCTTGGCTGATGACGCCTAGATGGCAAAAACATATGTATTAAGCAGAAGTAAATGTGGAAAATACGTGGTGTATCGTCCATGTTACAGATATGTAAATTATTTACATGTCTGTTTCATATTGTAACATGTTAACATGTTAAAAATGGTCACTATTTTGTTGAATGCATAATACAATACAACATGAAACGTCATGTTGTCAAAACTATTCTGCAATACATTTGATGTTATTTTATTACATTTAATTGTAATTGTATCCATCAAGTCATTTAAGTTGTTCATTCTTGTCTTATACAGGCTGATTCAGTTTCGGCCCTCACCATGGGGATCTCGCTTATTATTGGAGATAGAGTATAGGTTTAAATTTGGCAAAGTTGTTAAATTTTGTGTTTGTTATAAACCCGTAAAGAAAATAGACCTGCGACAAATAACCTTCGTTATTAAAAAAAAAAAAACGCGAAAACCCCATTTTATTCTTTTGCCTGTAGCACCGACATTTGGCCTTGTAGAGCAAAAATAAAAACACGTCCTTGTGGCCATTTCTAAACCTCTATCCAGCGGTGTACTCTAAATTTTTATACGACGTTTCGTTTCTTTCTGGCCATCATCAACTATCTAATTTCTTATAGGTGCCATATTGGATTTAGACAGCTTCAGAAAGAGTTTTTTTTCTGATTTCAACCATGTACCACATGCTGACTAAAGTTTTTGACATTAGGTTTTATTTGAAAGAATAAGTTATAAGATTAAATAAGGTAGCCATGGAATTTCAATCTGTTAAACATTTCATTTATTGTTCATTAATAATACAAAAATGTCATACACTAACGAAGAGAAACGAGATATGATAAGTATTTTTTATTCTTCGAACCGAAATTCAACAGTAGCGAGTACAAAATATCTACAATTATATCCAGAACGACAACAGCCTCATCGTACCATTTTTCTAGATCTCGACAGAAATTTGGTCGAGAATGGATCGTTTACTAAGCCGCGTAATGGTCAAGACAACAGGAATTTAAATGAAAATCGAGACGATATTTTACAAATGCTAAATTAAAAGCATGTTTTCAAATTTCATGTTAATCTTGTATTTTTATAGATAAATAATAATCCATCACTTTCTACACGCGAAGTAGCTTCAGAATTAAATTTGTGCCAGTCCAGAGTTTGGGGAACTTTACATAAAAGTAGGTTTAAACCATACAGGATCCATGTTAGTCACTCTTTATTGCATGGAGATAATTTGAGAAGGCTAGAATATTGTAATTGGTTAATGGGAAGGATAGAAAATGACGAAAATTTTTTAAGCAAAATCATCTGGTCAGATGAAACAAAATTTACAAATTCTGGAATGTTCAACAGAAATACGGAGCACTATTGGGCAGTACAAAATCCCTGACAAAACAGGGCTAGAAGACCTCAACATCGTTTTGGAATAAACGTTTGGATGGGTATTTTGGCAAATCGTCTCTTAGGACCAGTTATGTATGAAGAACATTTAAATGGAGAAAGATATTTAAATATTTTACGTACATACGTATCTGACTATCTTGACGACAATATCCCATTAAATCAATTACAATATTTATGGTGGCAACAAGATGGCGCACCAGCACACACACAATGCAGCTGTTGTTAGAAATTTCTTAAATCAAGAATTTGCAAACCGTTGGATTGGAAATAGCGGAGTTGTTGAATTGCGAGATCACCTGATTTAAGTCCGCTAAATTTGTTTTATGGGGATATGTTAAAAATAATATTTATAAAGTAGATGCGCCACAAAACATTGAAGAATTACGAGACAGACTTCAGAATGCCTTCCATGCAGTTCCTAGAAAAACTATACAAAGGGCAGTACAAAATGCCAGAAGGCGTACCCAATTGTGCATTACCGAAGATGGCCAGATAATTGAACATTTACTGTAATTGTTTATTGTTTACTTTTCTATGTATTTTTATTAATGTTCTTGTTATCTTGTACTCGCTACTGTTGAATTTCGTTTCGAAGAATAAAAAATACTTATCATATCTCGTTTCTCTCCGTTAGTGTATGACATTTTTGTATTATTAATGAACAATAAATGAAATGTTTGACAGATTGAAATTCCAAAGGCTACCTTATTTAATCTTATAATTTATTCTTTCAAATAAAACCTAATGTCAAAAACTACAGTCAGCATGTGGTATATGGTTGAAATCAGAAAAAAAAACTCTTTCTGAAGATGTCTAAATCCAATATGGCGCCTATAAGAAATTAGATAGTTGATGATGGCCAGAAAGAAACGAAACGTCGATAAAAATTTAGAGTACACCACTGGATAGAGGTTTAGGAATGACCATAAGGATGTGTTCTTATTTTTTCTCTACAAGGCCAAATGTCGGTGCTACAGGTAAAAGAAGAAAATGGGGTTTTCGCGTTTTTTTTTTAAATAACGAAGGTCATTTGTCACAGGTCTATTTTCTTTACGGATTTATAACAAACACAAAGTTTAACAACTTTGCCAAATTTAAACCTATACTCTATCTCCAATAATAAGAGAGATCCCATGGTGAGGGCCGAAAATGAATTAGCCTGTATACTTAATTTTTTAACAATCGGAAAATAGAAAAATCTAACGGAGTAAGATCTGGTGACAGCGCTTGCCAAATATCTCTGCTTATAACTCTATGAGAGAAGTAAACTTCTAAAAGCGCTAAATTTTCACGAGTTGTATGTGCAGTAGCCCTATCTTGCTAGAAGTAATCCCCACTGAATTCGTCTCGTTGCAATAGAATTAAAAATTGTGTTCATAATTGTTCTCGGTATCGTGTTTGCCATTAATCTTATTGGAAAAAAATATTGGTCCTATTTTTCTACGACGAGATACAGTTAACTGTACTCCAACAGGATGTACTTTAACAGGATGTAAAGGAACTTCGGTGTGATTGTTCGGATTGTTTACAGACCATGTTTTGTAATTTTGTTTATTTACAAACCCGCTTAATGAAACCATGTTTCATCAGTAAAAAAAACTTAGACCAAGAATTTCATCATTATTTAAATTTTCTTGAAAGAAGTTGCAATAATTAAGCCTACTAGCATGATCTCTAGGTAATATCTGTTGAACAATCAATACTTTGTATGGATACATATTGCTATGAATTGTGATTTTGAAATTTGCTTATTCACAATTCACGACAAATCTATCCAGCTAGGATACTCAGTCGGTTTAATTTAAAAAAATGGGACTGCTTTCCTCCTAGGGTTCCAATCGGAAAAGTGGTTTTTCTCTTCTACAAATTTATAATGCGCCAGTAAAAGAGTATTGACAAATGTTATAATTATATTTCTTTAAGTTACTTGTAAACTTCTTGAAATACGGTTAAATAATAATAAACACAATAAAATTTAAATGAAGCTTAAATACACAAATCAAAAAAAGAAAAAAAAAATATCTTTATAAAGTATAAAAATTAATATTGCCTCAGAAATGTTTTTATACTAGAAATTTTAAAAAACCTTCTTTGTCATTTATATCAAATAACTAAGATTAAATTTCAAAACGATAATAATAATACAATAGAAAATTTACAATATTCAATTCGTTCAATATAAAAATAAGATATCTTTTATAAAATATATTACTTACGTAAAAAATATATATTCATATACTCGAGACACATGAGTAAGAAAGTGTTAAAAATCAATTACGAGATTCACAAACTCGTAAATAAATCGGTAATGATTTAAGCAAGCACAAAAACACAATTAAATCAAGAAACAAAAACCGAAATTACTAAAACAAAGATAAAGATTGATCTTTAAATAAACACACCTTTCTTACTTCACTGACCACTTGTGTCTGGATACAGCAAGCACGCAGGCTTCGCACAAAAAAAATACAGTTTTACTATCGTCCACAGCAGAACAAACGGCATTCTCAAACTGCGCAAGTCATATCTACAAATATTCAAAATAATAATACACTCAAAAATAATTAAACTTTTCAAAATATTTGTGGGGAAAAGTTCATAGCAATATGTAAACAACGATTCAAAATTCTATGAACAGTATTAGAAGATAGGTGTGCTTGAACTGATAAAAGACGAACTGATGTATGTTTTCTCCAACAAGGTTTTCTTCGTGTTCAACTATATTTTGCTGTTTACGTGGCCTACCAGAACTTTTGCTTTTTAACACAGATCCTGTAACCCGAAACTTCTCCACGACTAGACGAATGCGATGATGTAAGGCGGTGTTATCTACAAATCTATTAGGAAACTGCAAGTGAAACCGTCGCTTACATTCCTCGTAGGAATATTGCCATTCTCCGTTAAGAAATTGTGCAATTCGGCAATATGCTTCAACAATAAAAATATTTTCTTGCAATGTGTACATTATTTAGTAGTGTTGTTTCTTAAGTAAAAAAAATATTTGTAAGAAACAATTGTATTGCTAGTCACAAAATAACAAATGTCAAAATGACATATCATAAATAGTTAGTTATAAATTAAAGGTAAGTGGCTTATAATAATTTGTAAGTACTAGTTACTCAGTGCCTACTGAGATGAAGTTCTTTCTGAAAGACGTTGTACCTACGCAAAATATTTTTGTGAAGTTAAGAATTCGTTGTGAACATTGCCGTGATTTTGTAAACAGACAAAAATGTTCTTTTTGTTGCATTTGTAGTTTCCGGAAACTAAAATATAGAAAAAGGCAAAATTGCATTTACCATTTGACATTTCTTGAGATCACAGAATCACATTAAAGTGGTAAAAGTTCAATTTGCTCTTCTGATATCGGTGATCGATATAAATGTAATTTGGACCTTTCCATTAGCTCAACCCGGTTCGGAAAGAGTAAAACGTGTGTATATCTACCTGCTCTCAAACTAACGTGTAATTCTGACGGTATCAATACAAATCTAATTAAACTTCTCCAAATTCTTGTAATTTGATTAAAAATTTATTACCGGATTAAATTATTACAGATCAAATACGAATCCATTAAATAAATCAACTCAAATTGAAATCAACTAATTTGTTTGGTTAACCGCAATTTACTCGTCACATACTATCCTATCTCCGGAACGGTCACCGTAACATTTATATATTTATTAAAGCATATTAATAAATTGAACATGCACAAGCATTTTCAAGTATGAATTAATAATTTTATGATATTAAGGTACTACTATTAAGGTATAAAAATAATCATAGTTTTAATTTAACATTCGATAATTTATTAAGTGGTGAACTATTTCGATATAATCAGAACACTATATTCTATGAGGGCGGGTTTGTCCTTGAAATAAAGGGACAATATATGAATAATGAAAATATGTTATTATGTAAAATATAAATCCAAAATATTGGCATTCAATTGACGCCTATGAATTCAAAATATTCAGAATATGTATAAATAATAATACCCCACACACATATGCGCTATAGCGTATGTTAACATACTGCTGTGGTTTTTTCCTCGCAAATATTTTGAAAAACATTATTTAATATTGTACAATTATTTTGGATGCCAGTTTATAATTTTTGAAATTTATAATTTATGAATGCATATTTTATTTTTATTTATAGTATATTTGACTAGCGTTGTTGTAGTACGCCGGTTTCCCATGCTATTTCAGCAGACACTAAATGTTATCTGAGTTGAGAAGACATGTTTTATAAGATATATTTTTTTATCTTAGTTTGGTAGCTTCGTGATTTTTATTAAATTGTGGTTGTGCTTGATTTCATTATCGTTATATTTACGAGTTTGTTGATTTCGTAGTGAATTTTATACGTTTTCTAACTCAGGTGTCTCGTGAAAAAAATATTTTTTTCAGTTAAGTAAGTAACATTATATTACTTATTATTATTATTATTTGAATGATTTGAACTGTGTATTTTCATTGTATTAATTTTGTTATATATATTTTTAAGCTTAGTAGTTGAATTAAATAACAAAGAACGTTTTTTAAAATTTCTAATATAAAAATTTTCTATAAATTTAAATTTCGTTCGCTTGGTTTCAAGGGCATATTTTTTTTATGTGGTTTGCACATGCGTTTAGAGTTTGTTCGGTCTATCATATAGTTTGTTTACGTTAAATATTGTGGGAGAAATTGAAATACTTCTTTGCAATTTATTAGATTTTAATTTTGCTCGGAAGTCAGTAAGGAAGTTTAATTATACGTAACGGTCATTTTCGTATAATATTTTTACCTTAATAATGTTGTTTAATGACGCAATATTTATCTTTATACTCCATAAAGAAAGTTTTTTTTAATTTTTTTTTCTTGTAATAAAGTTTCATTTATTTTATACTGTGTGTGTCATTGAAATTAACCTTACTTCAAGAAGTTTACAAGTAACTTAAAAACATTATCATAACTTTCCTCAAATAAATTTTGAGTGGCGCTCAACTATTTTCTAATTAAATTGTGTTTTCCACTTTTCCGATTGGAACCCTGAGGGAAAAGCAGTCTCATCCTGGAAATTAAACCGACTGAATACCGAAGCTGGACACATTGGTTGTGAATTGTGAATAAGCAGTATATAAAATCACAATTCATAGCAATACGAAACAGCTGGAATAGATGGACAATAACAAAACTACTATTTCTGTTATTGTCGGTCAACTATATGATTACTGATACTTTTTATAATCGCACAGTGGCGTTACAAATTTTTTTAAAAATATTTTCGTCATTTCTTTCTCGCTTATGAAACGAAATTTTGAGGAAATATTTAGGATTTATATTGTATATAATTACATCTTTACATTTTTCATACGTTGTCTTTATTTCAAGGACACCCTGTATACAGGGTGAGGCAAATGTATAGATCCATTCGAATATCTTTGATATAGCTACTTTTATCATTAGCATTTTAGCACAAGATCATCATTTCCGGGTAAACCGGAAGTCTGATTTAGATATAAATCTTCTCTTCGAATTCTATATTTGCATGAACTTAAATGTGGAAAATTTTATTAGAATCTAAGCAGCCGTATCAAAGAAATTGGAATGGATCCACACATTTGCCTAACCTTGTATATCGATATTCACTTTTAATTGGCTTATATTATTTAAATTTTGTTATACTGTATGGTAATTTAGTTTGCTTATAATATTTAAATTTTGCTATACCGTATAGTATTTTAGTTGGCCCATATTATTTAAAGTCTGCTCTACGGCGAGGTATGTTAGTTTAATTATATGATTTCAAGCAATGATATACAGTCAGCTTTTATATGTATTATAAAATCTAGATAAAAAAAACGAAGGATATCTCTGAAATTTCTTATTCTTTAGATGCTGTGCTTAATATTATTTTCGCTTTTTAAAGTTTGCCTTATGAAATTTATTTTCGTTTTTGATTTTAAAGTTTCGTTTTATTATTGACTAAATTGCGATCATATTTCGACCCGAAATTTATACAGGGTGAAAGAGTTGAAGTAGATATTTTTTCTACATTTTATTTATTGAATGCAATATTAATAATTTTAATAGCTTCCTTCTCAAAGTAATTTTCATTTATTTTCATCTCGTGGGTGTTCATAGCCTCTACGATCTCCGGGTGGCGTAGATTACCGTTTATAAAACAAACAAGTATAAAATGCACGGTGCTGTCTTTTTCTCATTCACGAGCTGGTTTATTTATTACAACGTTTCGGAAGGAACGGCACGCCGTCTTCACTGACGTTAGTAGGGTCTGGCTCGTTGATTTTGTAATTTTCCCCAATATCTCGCTCACTAAAGTTAAATCCCGGGAACGCTTCTGAGTTCTTGAAAATATAGGAGCCAGTTTCGTATTAGGCATTTAACGATACATTTATAAGTAGCAGGTTATTGACCTTAACATACAACAATGTTATAGCTTTCATAACATCGACACCTGTTAGATTGGATTGTTTGTGGAGTTTTTCGGGTTTGTCACGTAATTAATCACAAAATTTTAGATTTATGTTCTATACAAGGTGTATCGTATCGTTATGTTCAAATTTTAGGAGTATAAAGTAGACTTCATTTCAAGTAACAAAAACTCAAAACTTGTGCATCCACTTTTATCTGTTTCAAAGTTACAGATCCATGAATGTGATTCTCAGATCATGAAAAAAAATGTAATCCTAAAGTCAATAAAAACTGATTTTATTAAAAAAAAATTCAATTAATAATATTTTCGGAATGTCCACCTCCTTGTTGAATGCAGGCTTGTGCCCGTAAGCCAACAGAAGAAGTACTTCACCGAATTTCATACTTGTTTCGTCGGATTTGCTCGCAGCCAGGTGAATACGATCCAACAACTCTTCTCTTGTGTTCGCAACTTGCGCGTACACTAAACTTTTCATGTACCCCTATAACTAAAAATCAAGGGGATTAAGATCGGGTAATCTGAGTGGCCATGCAACAGGACCACCTCGACCAATCCATCTTGGATAATTAACGTTAACCCAATTTCGGACAGCAATTCCGAAATGTGGTGGTGCCCCATCCATTTGAAACCACATGTCTCGTCGAACATTCAGTGGGACATCCTCTAAAAGACCTGGCAGTTCGTCAATAAGAAATTGAAGGTAATTGTCCGCATTTAACTTCCTAGGAAGAACGACAGGACCAATCAAGAAGACATCGATTAGGGCCGCCCAAACGTTAATAGAAAATTCATGTTGAAATTTAGATGGGCGTATAGCTTTGGGATTTTCTGATGACCACCTGTGCAGGTTTCTCAAATTTGATACACCACTTCTCGTGAACGTAGATTCATCTGTCCAGAGGACTGTTCTGCAGAAATTAAAATGAATCTGTGACTTAATATCCAGGTAGAATAAACTAGACGAGCATAGTGGTCTGCCTCAAGCAAACCGTGTCCCCTGCGATAGTGATATGGATATAAGCCCTCACGTTTTAAAATTCGTCAAACTGTCGTTCGTGGCACTCCTAGTTGTCTAGCGATTCGACGTACACTGAGAGTTGGATACCTTGTAGCAATAGTTACTGCTTCTTCCTCTGAGTCTGCTGGCAAAATTTACTCCTCGGTCGAAAAGATAATCACGCAGTCCGCATTCCCGAAATTGTCTGTATACTTTCAGAAACGTTCTGTAATTAGGAATGCGTCTATCGGGAAACCGATGTCGGTATTCAATAACTGCTTGACGTGCACTGCCGTTACAGTAGCCATACACAAAACGCATGTCCGCATACTCTTGAGAAGAAAATAGGTAAGGCATTTTGAATAAAGAAAACGTGTCCACTCACTAATAAGCTGTTGTATGAACTGAAACGTAATGTAATCCTTTATTAAAAAATGCAACGTTAACAATCATCTGAACATTTGTTTATTGTACGGTATTCATGGTTCAGCACTTACGAAATAAGTAAAAACCTTCTTTATCATAAATCAATTTCCAGTACTCTTTTTTGTAGATCTCCAAGAAATTACTGTATGCACTACGACTCGTGTTTATTTATTTTAGGATAACATTTTATTATGCGACGTTAACAATCACAGGCCTGTTATTGAATCGTATTACTTTTTTTAAATAAAATCAGTTTGTATTGACTTTAGGATTACATTTTTTTTCATGATCTGACAATCACATTCATAGATCTGTAACTTTGAAACAAATAAAAATTGAAATATAAGTTTTGTATGTTTGTTACTTGAAATGAAGTCTACTTTACACTCTTAAAATTTGAACATAATGATACGGGACACTTTCAAGGACAGCTTGTATATTAATTCGCCCTCGTAATAATAAATTGAAAATACAGAAACATTTTCTAATATGAAATAATAATTTTATATTATTAAGCAACTTGTAAAAAAAATAATTATGGTTTTAATTTAACTTCCGTTGATTTATTAAAATTGTGAACTATTTCGATATAATCTAGAACACTTCATTGTATTTTACAAGCGGACATGAATTATTGATATGTATAATCCTTGGGATTTATTTTTCAATTAAAAAAATAATGAGTGTATAAATATTTTCTGTCCCGTTACGATTTGTTTGCTTTAGTTTCGATTTTATGGTTCCGTTTTGTTTTTTATTTTCGTTGGAGATCGTAAATTATTACTGGTGAGTTAAGTTTACCCTACCTAAGTTCTTGAACTTTTTTGGCGAAAAAATTCTTTTTAAACAATGTTTGAGTCTGTATAAGTTAGTAAAGTTCGTCTCTTAATAATGCAAGTATTTCATCCAAAAATGGAAAAATAAATTAACAAGGCCTTAACAAGAAAATATCTGCTCGTCTTAAAGATCTGATACTTGCGTTTTTTAATTTTTTTTTAAAGAATAATCCATATTTCCTGAAGTTAAAACACATATCAAATAAAGAGTGAAATACAATCAGCAGTTTCTATTTAAATTATTGACTAGCTCGGGAAAATCACAATATGCCAGTTTGAATTACGACAAATTACCGTTTCCAGTCTTCTACTTAAATCTTGAAATAACGAGTTATAATACAGGATGCCCTTGAAAGATAGAAGCAATGTATTAAAAAGCAGAAAGATGTAATTATATACATAGAATACAAATCTAAAATATTTTCCCAAAATACCCTCTCGTAAGCTAGAAAAAAAAGGCAAAGATATTTATAAAATATTTGTCGCGCCACTGTGCTACCGACTATATCATAAAGAGTTGGTATCTGTACTCCTTATGGCATTGTCAGTCTTCTTTAAGTATCGAAACAATTTTGTCTACAATTCAGTCAGTTGTCGATCGTTACATGTTTCATTTGATTTACGTTTACATGTTCGATTAAAGGTAGATAGATTGTTACCAAATTGAACGTGAAATGCCTCGTAAAGCACTTATCTTACATCTTTAATATTTCACATGAAAGTGTAAATTTTTAACACCTGACTTTTCGTACGACATTATCGAATCCTTAGCATACACAGCTGTATAAATAACGTTATCTTCTAGAATTTTTATAAACACAAATATTGCAGCGTTTGTTTGCATGTAAATTCAATAGGGGTATTTCTTATAAACATTCTGATTCAGAATGTCTATAGGCGGCAGATAATACAATTTTTAGGGGGTTTTCAATGTTTGGATTCGCGTCGTAATTAACTCATCTCTACACAGGATCCGTCTAAATTCAACCGACAAAATTTTTCGGGTGACGACAGAACATTTTTAGTATCTTTTTGTTCTGGAAACTCCTTATTGGAATGTTAAGTTTAAAATACTTTATGTGGACTGACATGTTAGGCAACTTTTTATGCATCTGTCGATTATGTATTTTGTTAGCAACCACATATTCCAGATGCAGTTCAGTTTGTATTGGAATTAAATCGTACAAGGATAACGTTATTAATAAATACTAAGGCTAATAAGAAACACAAATCATAAATCATTCAATATTATAATAATTACACTAAACAAGTATTACTAATGTCATTCCCATTTAAACCTTAAAATAATATTGCCATGATATCAATTTGTGGAGTGTTTTGTCTATAGAAATTCGTAAATGTATATTTTAACTCAATATACTTACCGTTGTAAAACGCTAATAGCATATTACGCACGAGTGGAAATAGTTAAAATTAGTTTTGTACCATAGTTTTTCTACGACCGCTATGATCTCGACAAGATTTCTAAATAAATGCTTTTTGTTGGAGACAAGGTTGTGAAAAGCAAGAAATTACTAACTATCCAAGGCAAAAAGGGTTAAATTAACGATTCTTTATTCTTTTGTTTCGGTACGTGACGATAACGACGCTATTATACATGACACAAATGTAAGTTTTGAGAAATAATTAATCAGTCGAAACGGCGTAATTAGTACAGCACCACCTTTCGAGTTGTAGATAAAGTTCGAAGATAAGCCACACCAAATTGAATCGTTTCCGCTTCACACATTGTCCTCGACGAAACTTCCGGGTCACGTGAATTAATTCATTTCTTCAGCAGATTCTCCAGTTCTGATGATTCTAAACTTGCACGACAAACCTCATCATCAATTAGCTATAGAAGCCGGTAGCAGGAACTAGAAAGAAAAACCCTATAAATGGTCGAGGGCGCTAATTAACCTGCGGCATAAAAAACAACGCAAATCCAATTATATAAATTGAGGTTCAAAAAACGCAGTTTTCCGTCAAGTAAACCACTTATTTCGGTGCAAATTTACTCCATTCACATAACCACACAGCGGCAAACAAACAAAGATACAACTAGTCTAGCCGAGATTTTCAACAAAATTTCGGAACAAACCTCGTATATGAGTCTGTACATAATTTTGAGATCATTATTAAGTTATCATCACCTGACGAAGCATAAAGTTTGGCGGAACAATATTGGAGTGTATGTTAGTATACAATAAATTATTTGAAAAAACTTTTACTAAATTATTGAATTCTATCCTAAAAACATTATAAATGGACCATAGCTTCGATAAAAGAATAAATACTTAAACAGATTTATACAAGAATTATTTAAATAATTAAACAAGATTATTTTAAATATAGGCAAAATTCCTATGAATAGAAGGCACTGCTTAAATTCTTATATGTATAGTGGAATAGATAATGTTCTAAATAAATAAATATAAACGCATTTGAATAATTAAGAAAAGTATTTAAAATTTAATTGGCCTATTAAATTAAGTACAATATCGTTATCATTAATGTTTCAGTCGCTGCTGGAATAGATACTATATGTACTTCAATTATAGTAACAGAGAAATCAAATTCAATTAGGAAGTACCATATTTAATTCGGATGTTTCATTTTCATGTCAGGAATTACAGTGTTATGTAGTTCTGTTATCTCGTATTTGTATGACACCTATTGTATTTACGCATAGAATTTTCAAGAACTCACAGAATTTTTTCTCTTTTTATATTATTCTAAGGGTAGAATGTTAGCCGACATATTCAGAATAGGTTAATAGAAATTTATTAGAAATTAATAAATTAAAACAATCACAAATCTTACTTAACGATCACTTAGATTTAAATAGCCCACCTTTGTTAAATTTATTGATTTAAAGCGACGGTTTAGACAACAATAGAAACTCACATTTAGTTCATTGAATTTCTATAAGTAAACGTAGGCTTGGATTAACTCGGCTTTTACTTGACGAAGAACAATAATTTAAAATAGAAACAATTCTATTTAGAATGTTATTGATGGTGCCTATGGAATAACCATTATTTAGAGCTGTGGTATTAATCCTATTTGATTCGTAGGGGAGCATGGAAGAGGCCTCTACGAATATTACAAGCACAGGCGACAACCCCAGGAATTTGGCGCCCCCTGGAAACGTCTACTATTGAATAACCACGCTCGGAGTGCCAATCCTTTCACCACCAGATCAACGTACACATAAAGTAGGTAAGTAAGTTCAAAATCAAAGCTATCTTTGTTCATGAGTACATTAATTACTTGTACACTGGTCAACACAGTTTTTATACACCAATACGTGTAGGTTATGTCTTTTGTCATGGTGATTCTGCACCTGACTTAAAATTTGCTCCTTCACGTCGGAATTTTAAGATATTGTCTTTATTAGTTTCTTCAAAAAAACGCATTAAATTTCAGAAAATTTCAAAGTTAATTTTATATAAGAAAGACACTACTAACATATTGTTCTGTCGAACATTGAGTGAACATGTCCTTGCATGTTTCCTACGTCAGTGCACTTAAACCACGACAATTTTTGCCCTGGCATCAATCAAGTTAAGAATTGGTAGATATCTGGGTATGTGGATATATAAAGAGCTACCCATAGCTGCTTCGATTCAATGTAAATCGGTTTGTGATAGCTGAACGTATATTAATTTCATAATGTCGGGTACGTGTATAAATAATTCAAAAAATTTCTTTTATGTATGTGGAATATTTACTACCCACCAGCATAAGCGGAATATTACACCTTATTTTGGCTTAACCATTGAACCCATGGGCCCCCAGTATTTGCTGCGCACGCTGTGTTGTTACTCTGACGGTCTGCTCAAACGGTAAGAGAAGCGCTATGCCATTTGCAAGACCTATTATTTGGGGTGAACAAACCACACGTTCGCCTGATTGGTGATAAACGTTACTCATTTGTTTCCCGAATTTCGAAAAGAAAAGTAAAGTAAAGTGAATCGATGTTAGTGTTTGCCACTGTCGGAAAAATAAGTACTTACCTGCCTATTTGTTATAGATACTTTTATTTTATTTATTATTTATCAATTTATTTTAAAATGTATTGCACACGTAACTAAACAAAAAATGGACAAATTACAGAAAAATACGTAGGTACAAAAGGTGAGGCTTATTCCTAAAAGAAATCTCTTCCAACCCACCTGCGATAGGAGATATATTTATGTTGTAATAAGTATATTTGTAATGTTTGCGTGTAGTAGGTACGTATTAAAAATTAAATACTGAACAGAGCCATTATTAAATACTTCCATAAAAGAACAGAAAGCCGAGAAAGGTTGAACTTCTTGTCCCTACTTTATTAGTAATTTTTTTGTTACCCGACTGTGTGGTGGTTCACTAATAATTAAATATATTTTCATAAATTGTACGTGTCTTTATATACTACATACTCGTAACTTGCATCAAAGTAATAAATAAATAATTAAAATCGCGAAGTTTTGATATCAAAATATTATTTACTATTTTCTATTCTAATTTACAAAAATATATCAAAATATAATTAATGAAAAAATGTTTTACATTACATTAAAATCGGTTCAGCCGTTTTCATAAAACTCAAGTATTGATCTTACCGATTTATTGCTTTTAATAATTAGAATCAGTTTGCCGCCGGTACTTTGTTTATTTCATTACAATAATCAATTAATCCTGTTAAAATAGCCATATCCTGTTAAGTAACACCGCCTTAAGATTACTACAACAAAGTTTTTTTTTTTATTTAAAGGTAGGTAACTGATACGAAACATGGCTGAATCTAAGAAGAAATGTCGACAGTACATTGTTGATTATTTAAAATTTGGTTTTCTTCCATCAAAGGCAGACAAGCAAATGCCCATATGCTTTTTATGCAACAAAGTTTTGACCAATGACACTATGAAACCATCGAAGCTCGAAGATCATCTAAGAAGGTGTCATCCTGATAAAATAGGTAGATTTGAAATATTTTCAAACATTGAAGGAAAAATATGAAAAGAGACCCACCGTGCACAGTATGTTCGCTTCAACGTCGGAAAGTAACGATAAGGGCTGCGGGCATCTTACAATATCTCATTACTTATAGCGAAATCTGGAAAATCGCACACCATTGGAGAACAGTTAATTTCACCCGCTGTTGAAGAGGTTTTAAAAACTGTTCTGCACATATAAAAATAAGCGAGCAAATTGGAAATATAATTTCAAAAAATAATAGTAATGTTAGTATAGCTTACAAACCATATGTAAAAACAAGTAAATTCATTTTTAACGCAAAACCTAAAACATATATCAATAATAAATCAGGAGTGTATAAATTATATTGTAATGATTGTAAAAGTGTATATATAGGTCAGACTGGTCGAAGTTTTATTATACGGGAAAAAGAACACATGAGGTCATATAAACTAAAGAAGACAGATTCAACATTCGCAAACCATCTTATTACAGAAAGGCATACATTTGGTCACCGTAAAATATTGCATTTGGCCGAGAAAGGTCGTAAATTAAATCTTTTAGAGGCCCTAGAAATTTTTAAAAGCCGTAACATAATAGATATCGTTTTAAACGACCAGTTGGATCTTATATAGACACCTCTTTTCCAATGTTGTATATAATAGTTAAGTATATAGTAGTAATTTTAAATAACATCATAAACCACCCCCATATATTTTTGTGACATTTATAAGTTCTATGTAGGCCTGTAAGTTTTGCAGTTTGATAATGACATTGTATGTCGAAACCGCGGTCACGATTATATGTGAATAAAGTGGTATAACAAAGTGATTGTTTTATTTTATTTTATTATTTTCAAGGAAATATACTATTTTTCTTTTTATTTTTACCACTCCGAATGGGGAGTTTTCTAAATAAAATATGTGAGAATTGATTGGTTTCTTGTGCTGTGAGTAGATGTCAAAAGAGTAAAGTTGGATGGAATCACTTTTTTGATTGGCTAACTTTACTTTTTTGGCATCCACTCACAGCACAATCAATATTAATTAACCAATAGCCGCAACGCAAATTTCCATAGTTAGAACTAATCTTCACATTTTTTTGTCGAGTTTTGGGAATATGGTAGAAATGTAGCTGCAGGGGGTCCACCGGAACCAGCAAAACTTTCAAAGTGGTCTATGAGAAAAAAAGTTGGGGAGCGTCTGGTCTAAAGCAATGTCTAGTGATGTCAGGATTAGGTAATTTCAAGTAAGTAGCAATACTTTTTAGTACTTTTCCTATTGTATTAATACCTATTGGAATATTTACACACAAGCTTATACACTATACACTAACACTGTATTGCAGGAAAAAGACGCCTATGTGTGTGACTGGGACAAAGAAAATAATATTTTTTTCACCAAATCAATCCATAACCTTTGAGTTATAATAAATTGTCTAGGAACATAAGATTTAGTTTTTAGCACGTCAGCCATTATGACATCATTTTTAAATTGTATATCATCTATAATCATGTTTGTTATTTTGTTATTTCTTCACGACGGCCAAGTCCATTAAAGCCCATTATAACAATAACCTAACATAATTTTAATATGACTATTATAACAAAATGTACAAAATTAGTAAAATACTACTATAATTATGTTTTTATTACTTACTTTCATTGCTAAATATGTTTTATCATCGGCTTCTATTATAAATCGGTTAATGTGCTCTATTTCTAAAATCTTCGATTTCTTAGGCTCATAGTCTTCAGACAATCTTTTTAAAAATGCTATTAGTTTAGAAAATTTTAAGATATCTGTATTTTTATAAATATTCAAACAATATTTTTACACCGAATATTTGGACCACAAGGAAGATGTCTTTTTTATTTTACTTTCATTGTCAAAATAGGCAATCATAATGTTTTCTGTAATAGTCACGATGTTATTTTCTTTATACCAAGTTATAAATTGGTTATATTCCTTTTTATAAATGTGTCAAGATTTTTTGGGCAGAAGATTTTCCAAATTGTCTTCTGCAATTTTCCGAAGCTCTAGCGGCGTGTAATTACTTATTTCGTCCATTTTGATGTTAGATAATTAAATAAATTAGTCTAAGATTTAAATTTCAAAACATATAACAATATTTCAAATATTTGAAATGTTCAAATTATAAGTCAGTGTAACCAACGTTAAAAAATAAAATATCTAAAATATTCGTGTTGAACATGACTATTATCTCAAAAATTGTTTAATATTTAAAAGGCGGAATAGAAAAAATAGCATAAAATACACGTTTCATAAGACAATGTTCCGCACTCGTTCATTAGAAAACTCGCTTACGGCTAGTTTTCTAAACCTTGAACTCTTGAGCAAAAATCATGTCTTATGAAACTTGTATCTTAATATACTATTTACAGCATCTATATTTAACTTTTAGACTGTGACGATTCTGATAGCATCGAAGACCTTAGTTAGTGAAAGAATTAAAAAATTTACCCGTGAAACCAGAAAGTTTGTCCGTTAACAAAAGAGAGATGTGAAATAGAACTGGATTTCATTAAAAACATCGCGAAATATAATATCTTTGACATAGAAATAATTAATAAATTAATTAGAAAAACGACTTTACGAAAGACAATCCGTGAATCTACACGTTTGATATCTCAACGTAACCAGGAGAAAAGTACATGTGTTTACCATACCACCCAATCACGAAAAGCATTAATAGAGTTGTTAAAGAAAGAGGTCTCCAAGTCTCCGAAAACACCATCAAAAGCCTGTTAGGTAACACCAAAGATAAAGTTAATTTGGATTTAATATCAGGTATATACGAAATTAATTTCGACGATTGTAATTTAAAATACATACGTCAGAAGAAACGCTTAATAATAACCCGTTATAAAGATAAAATATCACATATCGGATTTAATGGATCAGAAAAATCTAGTGTAGCTTATCATGCTTTACACACAGATCACAACGTGGTGGTTAAAGGGTTAAGACTTGTCAGGGCCATCAATAACACCAGAGATCTCGACGCATATGAAAGCATTGATATCGTTTAAAATAAAAGTAATACGTTGAACTCCTACAACGGTCCTAACCCATACAGTTATCTTTTTTCATTCTTAGAAAAAAGTAGAAAAGGACGAAAGCGGAGAATAGAGAATAAACACATGTGATGCCATTTGCTTAAAATAGGTAAGTTTGTCGTAATTTTTAGTCTGTGAATTTTATTTTAAATTTAGTGTATACGTGGACGCCATGTAAAGTTGTTGCGCGTTTATATGTGTTAGCTTTATTGTGCCCCATGTGCGACACTTTGATTAGTGGTTTTAACTACCGATGATGACAACTTAGTTGTCGAAATACGAATTTAGGGTACCATTATTAATTGTGGCTTTTATACCCTTTTGAATTTCTACTTACTTTGTTTTTTAATGGCTTAATAAATTATAATAAAAAGTATATCGGATTACTTGGTTTTATATTTGTAAACTGCATAGTGCTTTTATAAGAAGTTAGTCTAAAAGGCAAGTTTTCTAAAAAGCATATGTACTATGTACTAACGACAGTCAGAACAAAGCAGAAAACACTGCAAATTGGTAAAATCTTCACAACTTTAACTTCATATTTAAAGAAGGTATAGCAAAATCATTTTACAAAACTTCAAGACGCTCTACTGAAATTTTATAAGTCTAGAGTTACTATGTCTTACGATTGTGTTGCAGACTGCCCCTAGTAGACCTTACAGTTTTAATCCCTTAGTCAGGTCGTTATATTGTAGAAAAGACTATACAATCATGATTAAGTGGGGATTTGTGGTTATGATATATCTTAAAAGCCTGCTAACGAAATCAAATTAATTATGTATATTCCAATTTACCCCGGACAAGTACGTAATTAAAGAATTAATAACATGAAAATCATTAAAACCACCGGAGGATCTGATGAAAGTTAAAGGATTTCGAAATCAATAGAAATACAGAAGATATATGTTCGGAAAAGTTGGACTATATTCAAAATGCATATTAAAAATCCATGATTTTATCTCTTGTAGTAATTACAGTGGATTTTGTATGACAAATTTTGATAACACCATTCACCTATATGAAAAAAAAATTAATGCCTTTGAAAAAATCTACGAAGAGATAGTTAGGAAAAAACTCTTTCTCATCACAAACTCAAGCAAAATTGGCTAGTCTCTATGTGGTATAAAAGTACCTTTATTTAGTCCATTATTAAATTCTTTATATTTTACAAGAAATCATAAAAATAGTAGTTGAAATATAAATAGATTTTTCTAAATCTTATCTCAAAATAATTTGTGATTTAATTAGGAACAATATCACTCCGTTGCTATTTAATTCACTTACAACGTCCGTGATATTTAAGTAAGATTAATTTGATTTGATTTTCGTGTCATTAATTCGTACCGTAAAATGGGGTTACTTTGATATTAAGGGGTTACTTTGATAACAGTTTACTTATTCTTGAAAAGCGCGAATATTGAGATTGCTGAAACTGCCAAATGTTTTCTTTTTAAGGTATTGGCAACACTGATACCGATTTAACAGTATGGTGGATTTTGTTTACCAACGGCACAGTGTATCGTTATAAGTTTTGTGTTTTTGTAGAAAGTGTGCATAATATAGGAATTTGAGGTGTGTAGAACTCTTAATGTACTTACAAAATTACAATAATTTTATTTTTACCGTTTTGGTTATTGGTAATTACGGTTTCCTCTGAATACGGTTTATGTTGACATGTTTTAAAAAACTAATAGAGTCGCCATGTTTTAAACTTGAATATGTATTGGGGTATCTTTGATCAGGTGTACGGGGTTACTTTAATCACATGATCAAAGTAACCCCACATGTTGAAGTAACTACGGTTTACGATATATTTTCGTAAAATAGTTTTTCTGCATAGTATTAACTGGGTTGTTCTTAGTACAGAATAATGCCAAGGACTTATAGAAAGCCGCTTGGAAGTCGACAGTACAAAAATTATTCAGATGCAGTGATTGAAAATGCGCTGCAATCTATATTAGACGGACGTTTGACGATTCGTGGCGCTGCAAAAGAATTTAAAATCCCCTATTGAAGTCTTTACAATAGGTATAAAGGACAACACATAAATAAACCTGGGGCTAAAACTGTGTTCACTGACGCTCAAGAAAAGGCTATACTTAAATCAGCAGCAAAGTGTGCGGAATGGGGGTTTCCTCTTAGTCTCTTTGACTTGCGTATGTTCGCTAAAGCTTGTTTAGACCGAACTAGGCGATTTGTTGCCAAATTTTCCAATAATGTGCCCGGTATTGACTGGGCCTACTCGGTTTTACGACGTCATCAGGATTCTTACAGTCAGCGTGTTGCAGCAACTATAAAAAGGGCTCGAGCTGGAGTTTCAAAAAAAACTATAGAAGAATATTTTAAACATTTCGAAACTGTTGTTAAAAACGTGCCTAGTAGTAATATTTTTAACTACGACGAGTCAAATTTAAGCGACGGCCCGGACAAGAAACGCTATATATATCGACGAGGAGTCAAGTGTCCAGAAAAAATAATAAACTTTTCCAAGAGCTGCACGTCTATCATGGTTTGTGGGTCTGCAAATGGTGTTCTTTTACCACCTTATGTGATATACAAGAGCTCACATCTATATGACACTTGGACGGAGAGAGGACCGTGTGGCTCACCGTGTTGCAATGAACCATGTTGCTCACGTGGAATTAGATATAGCCGAACTGCAAGTGGCTGGATTGACAGCGTAATATTCCGGGATTGGTTTATGACATGTTTTTTGCCACACGCGAAAAGACTAACCGGTCGTAAAATGTTATTTGGAGACAATTTGTCGTCTCATATCGATGAAGATGTGTTACGATTATGTGAAGAAAACGATATCAATTTTGTTTGTTTGGTACCACACTCCAGCCATCTGCTTCAGCCTTTGGACGTAGCATTTTTTCGTCCGATGAAAGAGGCATGGCGATGTACATTAACGAAATGGAAACTTGAGAACTTAAGGCTGACCACTGTTCCAAAAGACGCATTTCCGAATCTCTTCAACAAGACACTTCTAAGAATGGACGAAATTAAACCGAAAAAAATTGTGGTACCTCCGTTGGATAATGAAAACGGTGCCATCAAACGAAATCTTATAAGTGCATTTAATGCAACAGGAATATTGCCGTTTAACCCTGATCAGGTGTACAAGCGCTTACCATCAGATGATAGTAACGTTGAGGCTGAAACTGGGAGCGTTCTGACTGAACTATTAAGAACTCGAAGATTTGGAGATTCGTCCCATACTGTAAAAAGAAAGAAAAGACTAAATGTTGCTGCTGGAAAGAGTATTTCGACAGCGGATTTAATAGATGACCCCTCGCCAAGTGTAGAAAAAAAGCGGAAGACAAAGAAAGCTAATCAGACGATTGACACACCACTTGAAGAAAACATATCTGATGACAATGAGACTGTAGAGGAAACATTCGAAGAAGAGGAAAACGAGAGAGAGCATGAAGAGGAAGAAGATAATATATTGACCGAGGATCGTTATGTATTGGCAACATTTACTTCTCAGCGAGGAAAAAAAACATATCGTTACGTATGTTACATTAACGAAACCACTCCGCTGGTAGTTACCGGCTTAAAACCGTGCCAAAACAAAAAAAAACATTCAGATTAATTAAAGACGACATTTCTGAAATTGAACAGTCTGCTATTGTTGCATACCTGCCTATGCCTACCTTTCAAGAAGGGACTGAATTGGTCGTGTTTCCACACGAGATCAATGTTAATGAGGTTTAGAGCTTAAGAATTTGATTTTCTGTGTTTTAAAATGTAAATTTCAAATAAAATTATAACTAAAACATTATTTATTAAAAAAACCTGCGGACAGAATTCAATTTGTTTTTTAAATTTTATGTTCATTTTGGGTTTACTTTCAAATGACATGGAAATAAGCATGGTGATCAAAATAACCCCGATCAGTGTATAAATTTGATCAAGTGGTTTAATTTTTTTTTCTCAAAAACTAAATAAATTGATAATTTTTTAAGTTAAGTTTCTGGTAGAAGACAAAAACCGAAATTTTGTTTTTTTTTTACGTATTTTTCTGCCAATTTATACAAAAGATACAGAGTTTTTAAAATAAAAATTGATCAAAGTAACCCTATTTTACGGTACTTAATTCGACTATTACAAGAAATATTCGTGAATTACGTACAATTCCTTCAATTGTTTTATAATATTTAATAAAATTTTCCCAATCCTCTCACAAAGTAATTATAATATTTTATGCGCTGTATTCCGTATATGTCGCTAACTCACGAAGAAAGAAGAAAGTGTATTTAAACCAGTTACAAATGAAACAATAATTCTATTCTTACTTTAACGAAAACTTTTCGAAATCTCTCGTTGCTTAACTCCAAGAAAGAAACGCTTATTTAAGTTCTTTACAAAGTGCAATAAAATTTTAACAATGGCGCTTGCACCCTTAAACATAAATCGCAGTAAAAAAGTTGAACGGGTATCACTTACCTTTTAAATGAGCACCAAGTGTAATAAAACTCAGCAAAATAGCAGACAGCATCTTGAAGTTTTCTTTGTCGTATTTTTCTCTGCCTGTTTCTTATTGGAATTTAATACTTTGCGACTTTTTTCGGAAAAACTTTTATCGATTTTTACTTCACTATATATACTTATATTATACAAGAATATTTAAACAAAGCACTGCCTTGCATATAGTTTTAAAAGCGTATTTGTCACTATTAAAACTAACTTTAAAGTTCTCGACTTCTCGTGGCTCTTAAAAAGTTTTTTCTTCGAAGTTTAAACTCGACTATTAATCTTTTGTTTTTAATAAACTCGTCGATAAAGACTGAATTATTATACTGACACGGATAACCTTTTAAAGTTTTTTAGTCTCTTTTCCCCGCAACGGTTTCGAATTTAACGCGAACTATATCAAGATACTCCACGCGCGTTTCAAACTAAGTATATACGTTAAGGGAATCGAGTCACCGCGGCCGAAAATACTGAAATGCGAATGTCGCGCTTTATTCTGTATTCGTGGGGGTGGAATCAACAGATAGTAGTGACGCTTGCGCCCGATAGCCTTTCTGACACCACTACAGAGCTGCTACCGACGAATTTTGCGTCGTCTTGCAACTCTTCTATAGCACTGATTCGCACTATGTACTATGTATGTTGTACGTACATTGAGTTGGTTCCATAATGTTTTAATAGGTTCACATTAATCGAGAATTTTTAAAAACTTTTTAAGTTTACGGTCCGACATAAACGTTACGGTCATTTCTTTTTTTACACTTATGTGTATGCAAGAGTATGGAAGTCTGCATCGTTATAATTTCAAAATTATGTTCGCAAGTTCGATACTTAAATTGAGAAAGTTTTAAATTATTATTTATGTGTTAGTTCATAAAAGTGGTGCAGTTAATGTAGCTGATTCAAAAATATATTAGCAACTTTATTGAAGGAAATAAATCGTTTGATCAAAATGCAGATCCTATATTTTTATATTCCTTTTGAATTATTCAACTACTATTACTAAACCTGGGATTATAGTCGAAATCGTGTGGCAAATCTAAATATTTGCCACACGATTTAAATTAAAATTCCAGGAATTGTTTACATATAAAGAAGTTCCACATATGTTATATACATATTAGTATTTTCTACACAAAAGTTTTTTATAATGTGAATAAAAAGAGAAAAACAATATTTTATGTGAGAAAAATAATCCCAAATACGGAATAAAAATAATTACTTCAAAATGCATTTCAAGAGAGAGAAACATTTCTTATTTAATATTTAAAATCAACGTGTCAAACAGTAGAACAATTAATGTCAAAAAAAAACATCTAAAAAAATCGTAAATAAAATCCTTTAGCGAAATAGTTCTTGGAATTTGTTCGAATGCATTCTAATGCTAGGGCATTGACCTGATTTAAGTACATGCGGACGCGAATGGCTATTGGCGTTCGCCGTTCACGTGGACTGCCGTTCTGTTGCTAAGCCATTTCCACTCCGACAATTTGACAAGATAATTTCCCATGACAACCGTTAATTCGCATTCAATTTCCAATGAAATATAAGTAAATATTAACATATTTTTTTGTACTCGCTTATCAAAACCTGTCATTTCACGATTCGATTTGGGTGCGTAAAAAGTCACTTTAAACACGAATGCGTAAAAGTAAAGTTGGTACTTCCTGGAACTTGATTAATATAGTGACATTTTAAAATCATAAATCCCTAACCTTAATAATATGCTACCGAGTTCGTTGTTTTTCTATGAAAATAAAAAGAAATGAAATAGAAATTGTTATATTTGGAAGGTATGTAATTCAATGTCGGAACAGCAACAAATATTATTTTTTAAATTTATAGAAAACTAAAAAAAATTTTTCAGAAGTGGGATTCGAACCCACGCCCTCAGAGATGACCAGAACGCTCGAGAACCCGTATAATGGGCAAGGTAAACCTTGAGTCTGGCGGCTTACACTTACAAATACTTATAAATATAAAAATTTTGAAATTACATTTATATTTTATATAAATATTATTATTGTTTATAGTTCTCGTACAAAAAATATTGTACAAACTTCGTGCGTGAAACATTTCGCGAATTCGTGTCCATAAAGCGCTCGCCTGCGGCTCGCGCTTTAAACTGGTCACTCATTCGCGAAATATGATTTCACGCACTTAGTTCGTAAATAACTATTCTCCGTTATTTCTTATTTGAAGTTTTATATTTGCAATATTTTAAATTACCCATTTTAGTATTTAGAATTACGATGCCTGAATATTCATTTTATGCATTTAGTCAACTACATTTACAATTAGATATTATCATATTAAATTTAAAATCATAGGATAACAATTTAGTAATCTGTGAGAAAATCCACTATTAATTATTACGTTACTTAGCAACAGTACCTATCAAAAGCATTTGTTGAAATGCCTTGAAATTTAATACTATCATATGTTTGAAATTTAGTGATTTAGTAGTTTATTTAATTAATTAAAGTTTTACATTATTGTCACAATCAAGGTTGATTTATTATTTTGGTTCATTAATGTATTCATTTATGGCAATTATGTATTCAATTATGGCAATAGGTAAAGAGTTTTTTTTTGGTTGTATTGTGATGAGTTAGCAATATAATTTTAAAACTTTTCAGATTAATTTATTAATATAGTATGAAGTATCAACATGAATGAATAATATACTTACTTTGGTGTATAAGTTTCTGAAATGGGGTCTGCAGTTTATTTCGTTCCTGTAACTTTGTTATTATATTCTCTCGCCAATTAAAATCTTCTATAGCTATTTTATGTTTGGATGCTAAATATGATTCTAGTCCTCAATCATTTTATAGTGTTGGAGCCATTGTGTTTTTTTAAATCTTTTTTGAAAAGTAATAATAAATCATAATAATTATCTTAAATATGTTTAAAAATATTACGCACTTTTTTACTTTCCTTTAAATATGTAATGTACTCAAATAGATGTCATTATTTATTCACTTTAATTAAAAATGTGGAGATAGTCGAGTAGTTTTGCTTGCAAATATAATACAATTAATTACAAATGTGTAGATAGTCGAGTAGTATTGCTCGCAAATATAATACGATTTTGTATTACTTGTAATTATGACAGTTGTCTAAGTCTATTTTTTTGACTTCTGTCATTTTCCTAAACTTGACAATTTATGTTAGTGTTGGGCACTCGTTAAAAGTGAAATAGTACCATTGTTCGTTAAAAAAAATTTTATGCAATGAAATTATATTTATTTATTTTTTTTAATTAAGGGCACTCAAAGTGTTGATGTTTTCAACATATTTCATTATTAATTAGCAACACTGTGTACGTATCGTGCGGACAAAGTTTGCATGCCTGGTTGCCATTGCAACTTAGCGTTTATTAAGATCTAATGTATATTTTTATTTATGATATGTTTCAGAATATTTCATATAAAATTGCATATTTTTTCATATTTTATAATTTATCTCTAAACTGCACCGTAAAAAATATTTGTTCATAACATATCAAAATTACATTAACAGTCAGCATAAGTATTTCCGTACAGCGAGAATTCCCAGATTTATGTTTATCTTGTCGGGGAAGTTCCAGTGAATCTACGAGCAATGAGATTGACCTATGGTATATATCGCCAGTTGTACTTAGTTAGTTCTCGAAAGTATATGTACACGTAATTTTACCATGCTATTTTTAATATGTCGAAATCATATACACATCTGTCGATTTGGATAAACGATTATCCTGAATTTTGTGTAGATAATGGCAGATCAGTTATAGCATTCCTTTTGTGTATTAATGTAGTCGTTGATTTCTTCAACTCATTAGGAAAAATGCCGTCTTCAACACACCTATTTACAAGATGATCGAAAATAATAGAAAGAATAATATATCATATTCTCAAGTGTTGTACCTTAGCCAAAGACGCTATATTTAACTCTATCTTTCTTTTTCAGATCGATTTACTGAAGATGACAACTTAATTGCCGAAATAATACGTATTTAAAGTTTATTCGTTATTAATAAGGGCCGGGTTATATGCAGTTTGCATAAATTCGTATATTTGCATAATATATGAATTTCGTATATTATTTGCATTTTTGTAGTAACTCAGCATTTATTTCCATATTTTGTAGTAATTTAGCATTTTTGCATATTTTAATTATCCGCGTTTTAATAATTTACTAAATCAAATTTATTATAGGAATTACTAAAAATATGTCGTGGATGTAACAAACAAACAAAAATTGAATAGCCCTCTTTAAATTAAAAATAGCATTTTATTGCGCCTCTTCCCGTTACTTTTCCGATAAGCGTCTCCAAGAATTTATTAATGCTCTTCCCATACATCCACTCTGAGACAAAATTCCAGGAAAAACCAATGCCTTAAAACTTCTAAATAAATAGAAAAATACATTTTGCCAGAAAATTAGGAGTATATGTGTTTCTTTGCTATTCGGAGAAATTTATTCTAATATTCGAAAGTAATTTTAATTTAAAGGTCATTTTACGTTGGCTTTTCGAAGTGTAAACTTGTGATATATAATAGCAAAAATACCGAAAATAGCGACTGTGCCTAAATTACACCATATTCAGAATTGCTTATGGATGGAGAAAAGGTGTTTTGCGTAGCATGCTGCAAGATTGTGAGTAAAATTTATCTTTTTATCTTTATCTTTTACTAACATTTATTTTATAAGAAAAATACCGATGATGTGATATTTTTTTTGCAGATTACAATTAAGAGGAAGTTCCAAGTAGACCAACATATGGAAACTCCAACTCATGCTGCAAAACTAACAAACATGAAATTGGCGAAGAAGAGTCAGTAAACATTACCGCAATGTTTGCCATCAACTTCCAAAAAATCGGAACAAGAACGATTTAATGAAGTAAGAAAACATTATATTCGCTGTATCTATGCAGAAACATTGAATAGCGTTAAGAAGGTTGTTCCAAACAATTATCTTTATACAAGGTGTGTATAAATTGGCGGACCCACTACACGTGGCGCCATTCTTGGTCAAATTTTGAGTTTAAAGTCCTAATCCTAAAACGATGTATCAGGCTTCCTTTGTCTTCAGAATGAATTTGAAAGAAACATACATTTGGCAACATTGAACACGCATGTGCTAGTTATAATCTTCGGAACATTTTTACACGTCGTCATGTGAACCTTACATTTTAAATTTAAAAAAGAAACAAACGAAATCAAATTGGTTTCTTAGATTACATATTTATTACGAAAATATTTTCAAAATTTTTGATAATAATGACTAATTTTTGTACATCTTCTTGATAGAAATCAATGTAATTATTACCTACATAATTGTTCGAATTGAAATCCATCAGTTTGTAGACATAGCTGCAATCTTTGTGGTATCGTTTGTACTATTCGCTCAAGTCTTTCTGGTGTGATTTCTAATACTGCGGCGTCAATTCGGGCTCTAACTTCGTCAGCGTCTTGAGGAGCTGTAGCATAAACTTTACCTTCAATGAAACCCCAAACAAAAAAAATCTAATGGATTGAGATCGGGGGATCTCGCAGGCCACAAAAGGGGACCGCCACGACCAATCCATCTGTCTGGAAAGTGTTCAGTCAACCAGTCTCTTATATCACGAGCAAAGTGCGCAGGAACTTCATCATGCATGTAAATCATATTACGGCGTACGTTCAGCGGTATCTCATCAATAACTTGTTCTAAAACATTTAAATATTAAATTGGTCCAACTACCCTGTGGTTTATTATACCCAGCCAAACGTTAACAAAAAACCTTCTTTGGTGACCGTATTCGTGAAATCCGTGTGGATTTTCATCTGCCCAATGATGAAAATTATGAGTATTAAGCACACTATCTCTGGTAAACATGCACTCATCACTCCAAAGAATACGTCTTAAAAAGTCACCTTCTTCCTGAATTCTATTTAAGATTGTATTGCAATAATTGATTCGAAATAAGTTATCATTTCCGCAGAGAGGCTGAACTTTAGAAACATGGTATGGATGAAGCAAGTTTTCTCGTAGAACCAAATAAACAGTCTTATTACTGGGAATATTTAGTGTAGAAGCTAATTGACGGGTACTCGCAGAGGGATCTTCCTGTATTGTGGCTAGAACATGCTCTTCTAGTTGCACGGTACGCCTTTGCCTTGGTCGACCTGCGTTCGCATTTCTTGAAATAAACGAACCTGTTTCACGAAGTCGTTGGTCCAGCCTTCGAAATACATTTTTACTTGGATGCCTCCGATTTGGAAAACGCACTCGATATTCCTGCCCTGCCATGCTAGCATTTCCACGACAGAAACCGTATATCATGTACATATCGTCATATTCGTTGAACGTAAAATTCATAATAAACAAACAGAACAACTAGTAAACACGAAAACCCGAAAACTGATTAAAACTATACAAATAAATACGAAAATTAAACAAAATTATACAAATAAACACGAAAAATAAGCAAATCGAATGAAATAGGTAGATTACATAAGTGTCAAAATTTGACAGTAGTAATGTATTTGACTAGAACAACATTAGGCTGCCTACTTATTGTTTTACAACGTTGTCAGATGTGTTTTTCGTCAAAGTAAGTTAACATTTGGAATTTACTGCAAGTGAGAATTAATGAATATTAAATCACATTCTTACATGTAAATGTCGACTTATTTAATGCGTATAAATCTACAATCCGTCAAACTAAGTTTGTACTAGTATGCAGAACACACTCTTTCGCGACAACGAACTTCCTGGTAGTTAGGTTAATTCAAAGTAAGTTAATAAAAAAATATTAAAAACAAACTTTAAAATCAAAAAGAAAACTTTAACGAAAGGATAATAACAACAATTCTTCTTTCTTCTAAATTGTAGCTCTTTCTGTCAACAAATATCGATTAATAATGCTTATTTCAAGACTGAAAGTCCGAACTTTAAGAACCTCGTGCAAAGATATGGAGCATGGTACAACATTTTCGTATTAGGATTTTGGACTCCGAATTTAACGAAGAACATCGCCGCGTGTAGTGGGTCCGCCAATTTATACACACCTTGTATATGCGTAGATGAAACTACTGATGGTGTGGTTCGAAACATAGTTCATTTAATGATTGGTATCCTTAACGTATCGGCTCCAGCAAAACCTTATTTAATTTCATCCAAACAGTTTGAAAAGGCTAATAATTTGACAATAACAAGGTTTATACAGGAAGAACTGGCAACTTTCTTCTTACCGGAATCGATTCCAAAAGAGGTAATTCTATTGTTTTTGAGGGATGCTGCACCAAACACGGTCAAGGTAGCTTTCAACTTGAAAATCTTTTACCCAAATTTAATTCACACAACTTACTTGGCGCACGGACTAAATCGTGTTTTGCAGAAGAAGGCAGATACCATTTTCCCTTAGTAAATACTTTAACTAGTAGTGCTAAGAAAGTATTTTTAAAGGCCCCATTGCGAGTTCAGTTTTATAAGCGATAACCCGGTGTTCCGCTTCCGCCTCAAGTATTAATTACACGATTGGGAACGTGGTTGGAGGCTGCTATTTTCATGCAAATCATTATGAAGGAATAAAGACAATTATTATGGATCTTGATAGGGATGCACAATTGGTGATAGATGCACAAAAGGTTTATTCGAGTAAAGAAATAGCTCAAGAGCTGGCGTTTATTCAAGCCAATTACAGTTTTATTTCTACTTCTATATTGCAGTTGGAAAAACAATTTATATCGCTAACTGAGAGCGTTGAAACAATAAAAAAATTTGAAAAGTCATGTTTTGATGTTGAAGGAGAAGTGGGACAGTCCGCCTATCAAACATTTTTAAGTGTATTAGGAAAAAAATGAGGGTTTTGAAAAAACTAATGGACATTGCTAAAATCTTGTGTGGTAATTTAGTAGAATATATTGAGTTGACAATAGATAATATTTCTAATTTGAAATATACTCCTATAACAAGCGTCGACGTAGAACGAACCTTTTCAATATACAGTGTGGTCATAAAGTTTGGAACCAAGCTTATAACCGCATTATTTTACATTTTTAGGAAAAACGCTCGGACAGGTAAATTTTCTTTTTTAAAACGCCATCTTTTGACATACAATTTTTTTCTATGACGTCATTGGTTTTCGAGTGATGACGTTATCAACATTTTCTTTAAATGGCAACCATATTATTTTTTTCTCGTTTTTGGTAGATCTTTATATCCACCAAATAGTAATATAAAACAATTGGTATGTTGCATCACAATTTTTTTGAAAAAAATGTTATAAATTTAGAAAAAAATACGAAAATTTTATTTGTGTTCAAAATTTAAATTAAATTAAAAAAATACATCTGAACTTAAATTTATTGTAACAGTTAACGTAAATTTTCAAAATGGACCCCACCAACCAACTGACACTGTCCCAGCCGACTGTAGACACTTCGTATACTCGCCTCAATTATGTCTGGGGATATTTGTGTAAGTTCTACGCGAATTCGTTCTTTTAAATCTTCTAAATTGTTCGGTTTGTTAAAATACACTTTCGATTTCAAATAACCCCACAAGAAAAGTCTAACGGAGTCAGGTCAGGAGAACGATGTTGCCATTCTATGGCGCCTCTCCGTCCAATACATTTATTGGGAAATATTTCGTCAAGATAGTGGCGAACCTCTACACCATAATGGGGAGGCGCCCCATCTTGTTGAAACCAAATATTTGGATGGGGTACATCACCATCCTCGTGATTTGAGGATATAACAGCAAGCGCTGGAAGTTCAAATCTTCAAAATTCTAAATATTGCACAGCAGTCAAATTTCCTTCAAAAAAATATGGCCCTAAAATGCGTCGTCCAATAATTCCAACCCATACGTTAACTTTTCTTCTGCGCTGAGTATGACACGCTTGAGTCCAATGCGGATTGTTCTGCGACTAATATCTACAATTATGGCGGTGAACAGATCCATTTAGGCAGAACGTAGCTTCATCTGAGAAGACGATGTTTTCCAAGAAATTTGGATTTTGGTCACAACGTAACATTACGTCTTCACAGAACTGCAGTCGACGATCTTCGTCATCCTCATGTAATTCCTGTACAAGTTGAACTTTGTAAGGACGATAGTGTTCTTTTTTAAATAAGTTGACGACAAATGAGTGAGCCACCTGATTGTCTGGTGGAATCATGATGCCTTTCTTCTGCTTCTAGAAGCACATTTAATTTCACATCTTCTCCTACTTGAGGTCTACCTTGCCGTGGTCGATCTTTTACGGATCCAGTTTCGGTAAACTTTCCAACTAGTTTTGTCACGGTAGACCTGGTAATTGGAGGTCTATCAGGGTGTTCATGGTTAAACAATTCGCATGCTTCTGCATGCGTTCTTTGTCTGTCCCCATACCCAACCATAATTAAAATTTCGATTCTTTCTCGCTCAGATAATGTGCCATTTTTATATTAGCGAAAATGAACAATTTTTACGCAATATCTCAAAAATCTAACGTCAAAAATAGAAGTAAATAATTCAACAATGTTGTCGCCATAGAAACAATTTCAAACTAAAATTTTTGTACATAAATTGTATAAAAAGAAGCAAGAATGTTATAAAGAAATATCTTGCAAAAAAGTGCGTGTTTTTGTTTTTGTAAATTTTTTGCATAGTAACATGAGTACATGTGCTTTTAACGATCCGGTTTATTCAAGAAGAATATTTAAGTCCTCACACAAGACAGAAGTGTGAAAAAAACTTACTTACATATTTCAGTAAATTTTCTAAGCTTAATTAGTTTTTGAAATCTTCAATTTTTGGGCGATAATTTTAATTAAGAAATGGTCTGCCACATCATGTCAATTTTTTAAATAAATTAAACTTCTTTGGCCCTTTTTTGTGGAACTATTTAATGTTAAATAATATTTTTTAATAAGTAATTGGCCGATTGGGAAGACGAATTTCTTTTGACTTGGAGCGAATAACGCAGATTACTATTGATCGCAAAGCATTTACACACGGCTAGGACAGTGTCAGTTGGTTGGTGGGCTCCATTTTGAAAATTTACGTTAACTGTTACAATAAATTTGAGTTCAGATGTATATTTTTTAATTTAATTTTAATTTTGTAGAAAAATAAAATTTTGGCATTTTTTTCTAAATTTATATCATTTTTTCAAAAAAATTGTGATGCAACATACCAATTGTTTTATATCACTATTTGGTGGATATAAAGATCTACCAAAAACGAGAAAAAAATAATATGGTAACCATTTAAAGAAAGTGTTGATAACGTCATCACTCGAAAACCAATGACGTCATAGAAAAAAATTGTATGTCAAACGATGGCGTTTTAAAAAAGAAAATTTACCTGTCCGAGCGTTTTTCCTAAAAATGTAAAATAATGCGGTTATAAGCTTGGTTCCAAACTTTATGACCACACTGTATAAATGCATGTTTTCAGACAAGCGTCACAAATTTTCTGTTGAAAACTTTGAGAAATATGTATAATTGTAAATTGTTTTCGTAGTTAATTATGTTGTAAAATGTTCTAAATAAACCTGTAGTAAACATAATAGAATGTTTTTTCTACAGTATTCCATTTTCTAACATTCCTCGTATTTTTTTACCTGCATATTTATGCGCATATTTTCAGTTTTTTTTTTTTGCATATAATCCGGCCTTTAGTTATTAATTTATATTGAAGTTAAGGGTTACTCTTGTTTCTGTTTGTTTCAGATTTAAGCTAGTCTTCACTATTTCGGGTGAAAAATAGAATAAGTATAACATACGGAATTTCGACATCCAATTTCAATATCCAAACTTCTATTTTCCCACCCCAGTATAATTTCGTTAATATTTTTATTACCAATTTTACAATTTGAACTATTACTCAAACAATATAAAAGCTATATCCGAAATTGATTACATCCTCTATTTCCGCACAGAAATTTTTCACACAAATAAATATAAACATAATTTTTTTAAATAATAGAAACAGTCGAGCCGTAAAACTCATACAATATATCAGAATTAGTACCATAATACAAGTGCTGATATGAAACTGTGACACTAATAAAATATACGACTATAAAATATTATATTAATAGTATTAAATAAATTGTAATGTATGATTTATACTAGTTTGCTATACCATTAAACTCATAAATATAATGCATTTTCGTAAAGGATAATTTATGGCATTCAGGTATCGTGAATTATGAGAAACGCAACAAAAATTTATGCAGTATCCAATTCCCCTTAAATTCCATACGTACATATTTGAGTGAAATTAAAGTTAATCTATTTTGCAATATCGACGTTCAGAAATTCATTCATTTTATGAAAAGTTTATTATGCAATCTGCTACAAATTTGAAAATTAAGCGTATTTGCTGATGAAAAACAAGGCATTGCAGTTACAGTATAATGATTATTGCTCCTATAGGATCATAAGTACATATTCGTCTCGCATGTTACATAATTACGGGTGACTACAAACGCCAAATTTCTGCAATTTTATGCTGACATGCCCGATTTTTAAATTCAAATTTGTGAAAAATTTGATAAAGCAGAAATCAAGCGTTCAAATAAATGAAACAATGAAGACTACTTTTATCAAAATGGTCTATACTGACGAGAGTTTAATGGCTTATTTTAAAAATGGCTTGCAAAAGAAAGACGGCAATATATGGGATATATTCTATAAATATATATATATATATATATATATATATATATATATATATATATATATATATATATATATATATATATTGATGTAGGCCAAGCTTACACCTAAGAATGCCTCAGTCAGCAAAAGACGGAATTTTCATGTATAAATGTAAGCTTTAGAATTATAAAGAAATATTGAAACTGAATTCTTCATATGTAATATCAATCAAGTTGATTTCGCGTAATTAATTATTTTAAATTCATTCTCACATTTGTTTATTTTATTTTTTTATTTGTATCTGTCATTCCATTCCGATATCTTGTATTTCAAAAGATATTTCAACTTAATTGATTAATAATAAATGACGCCATTTCTTTAGGCAAAACTGTACAAATTTAAAAGGATTACCGCGGGAATTTTCCCCACTATAAAATTAGCATTATATACAACTATCAACATTCACACGTCGAACATGCATTCACTAATATAAACTAGATAATTTATACTAAGCATAAGTATATTTAAAATGATTAAATTGTCATTTTCATTATAATAAAATGTCGAGACTATATAAATACATACAGTTAGACGAATCAGAAATTAGGATTGAGAAAAAAAAAGAAAGTTAGCGTCACTAGAAAATTCTCCATTAAAAACACCAAGACGTATTATAAGTGTCTCTCTGCAAATTAAAAGAAAAAGTATTAATAAATCAAAAAAACCATACGTCAAATCTAGTCAAAAACTTACCAGTATATCCAGCTCCTGTTTAATGTATTTTGCGAGTCCAGACGGTAACCGGTGTCCAAGAAAACGTAAATTGCATTTCGCCGGGAAGCCAGCCGCAAGATCAAACAACAAGCGGGGGACGCCAGCCGATGGCCGTTGATACCTGTATGCCGCATCCACAGATCTACCAGCCTGATCCAGTACAATCAATTCCTATCCAAGTCCACATAAGTATTCTTTAAACATCCTACGAATTTTGAAAATGATAAATTAATTTAATGTCATTAAATAAAACCACTATCGAATTTTTCTTTTTAAATAAATATAACCTATGTTTCGTATTAAGATTTAGATATTCTAATATAAGTTACGAAGAATACAGTTTCCTGTTAATTTATTAAATTCAATCTTAGAATTCTTTTATGCGTTTAGCCTTTATTCATGTCACATTTATTTTGTTGGATCGTTTAACCTAGATTTTATGCCATATTTATTTCATCACGTGACATGTTACATTTTATATATTCATAAGTTAATTAATTTTTCCACTTACCTGTTCTTTCTTTGCAATTATTTCATTAAAGTCCATAATTATAATCCTTATCTCATTCTTTTTATTTTGTAGTTTTGAAGGTAGAAACACTATTATTAATTGCATTAGCATCAGCTGATTTTGTAAGTGTCCTATTGCAGTCACCGAACCTACTATTTAATAGGCATGTTTTTATGTCCAACAACAAGAGTCTAAAGTGTTCTTCTGTCTAGCCGGACACATCACACAAACTTTCGCCCACCCGAATATACTTATAAGTAGATATATTTATGAACAGCTGTTTTGGTTATTTATACTTCAATATTAACGAATATGTATCTTTACATCATGCGCAAATAACAGTTTTTGATGTAATACAACCCCATCTATACGTAACTTGCAATAGCCCACTAAATATAGAGATTGATAATTCACAATTTAAACATTTAAATGCGTTTATATTTTGTATTCTCTTGACAAAGGCATCATTGCCGAAACATGTAGAGTTATTTTAAATATATATATTTTGAAGTAATGAACTAGACCTTTAATCGCCGACTTATTAAGTTTACCTTATCATACCAAGGTCACGAAGATATTATATTTATATATATATATATTGATATAATACTGTGAATAACAATAGCAGTTCCACGTTGGTGGTAAAATGATATAATACGGACAACAGCCGTAGTGAATTGCTAATCGCTTGAATTGACAAATAAAATGAAATGGTAGAATAGCTAGCTCAGAATCTTAAATAATAGATAATAATGATTGCAAGGATACTACTTAATCTCAAAGGGTCTCGAAGCGAGTTCTCGATACACAGACAGACATCTACTAATACATGAAATAAAACGAAAGCGTCAAATTAATGTATATAAATATATTTAAATGATATAATTTCAACTATCACAAGATACAAATATAACTATCAAATCTGACATTTAAAAATAAATAAAAATGACGTTTGAGATGACGTGAGTTAATATTATGTAGTAAAGTGATTTCAAGTAATGTTATATCCTTAACAAATTTATATATTACAATTTTCACTTAGATACCTGATAAATACAATTAATTTTGTAGTCCACAATTTCTGATGCTCTTTGGATGTAGGTCTCAGGAAAGTTTCCAATTATAACATTTAGATTAGTTGTCCATTGCTTAATTCAAACTACTGGATACTATCTTAGTCGCTACGATGCTGATTATACAATTTTGCAGTATCTCCCTCCAGGTTATGTTCAGTCAAAGTTCCAGAAGAGATGTTCTTTTACCAAAATAGATCAAAAGTAATATGATTTCTTCTTTAAGAGCGTTTCTTCCGTATAAATCTATTCTTCAATAATCACAAGCATATGTATGTTCTCCGTATATGGATAATATATCCAGAGTACTTATTATAATACTTCTTTATATACAATACATGACCATAAACATTTTAAATACGGTATATAATTGGAATAATGAAAAAAAAACTGAATTTTTAAAATGCAGATAAAAATCTTTTTTAATCTCCGTCAGAAAAAATAATATCAATCAATAATGTTTTTCGTCGTCAAGACTCCCATCAGAAATTTTGTAAAAGCATAAATCAGATATTCTAAGGAATTTATACAAAGGTTTCTAAAATAATATAAAAGAAAATATAATAGGAAAATCCACCCACGTAATCTCAGTTACAAATTTTTAAAAAAGAAGTTCACATATGTCAAACGAATAACAATAGATTCAATATAACATGCAATATTAAACGATAACATGAATTCAAAACCAATTATGAACTTCTATTAAAATTACACAATTCTAACTATAAAGTAATACTTCACAAATATGAATATTCAAGATATAACATACTTGAAACAGATATCTAATAAGAAAAGAATTAATTAAAGAGGTAGGTTGACTCACAACAATATATATAAATATATCCAGAAGAATAAATTGAATTAAATCTAGTTACTTTTCAAAACATAATCAAGGGAATGTCTACAGGAAAGAAAACTTGAAACAAAATTCATCAGAATAATTAAATGCCTACATAAAACTACGAGAAACTGTGTAATTAAGAGAAGTCAGATTTTCGAAGAGTTTAACACCAACAAAGGAGTGAGGCAGGGGATAAATCTAAGTCCACTGCTTTTGATTAACTTTTTAGATGAATTGATTAAAAAATAGAGTGTTTTTTCGCAAAAAAAAATTGCGTAATACATAACTATGTATATGTGCATGTTACCAAAGTTTCATCATTTTTGAATTTCCGGGTTTGGGGTCTTCCCTTGTTAGAAACACTAACTACCTCTACATTTCTGGGTGAAACTGGGTGAAATGGATTTTTGAAAATGTAAATTTTCCATTCCGCGTCTGCGCATAACTCGTTAACGGTAAGAAGTATAGAACACAAAAAATGTTTGTTTGAATAAGTTTTATTAAGCAGATAGGAACAAAAACGTTTACTGTATTTTTTTCATTATATTAAGATTGTTTTCTTATCTAAAAGGTGTAGCTACATTAAACCAGTAAATAGTGAACTTGTTGTAAAGAAAATAGGCTGACTCTGTTAGTCTTGTGTCCTCGATAAAAGCCACTATCCTCCTCAGGGGAAGTTTGAGTACACTCGAAGGATCCAATAGATCTCTCCCGACATATTTCTGTCTGAGTTCCTTCAGTTCCTCACACGTGCATATTACATGAAGGCTGGTTTCCTCCTGTTTTTCACATCTTCTACACCAGGGCTCGCTAACCAAGCCCATGCTGTACAAATGCTTCCTTAAAGGACAATGTCCGGTTATTAACCCGGTAATTATTTTAATTTCTTTTTTGTTACTACGAATTAGGTTGGCTGAAAACTTTCCGTCCAGCTCCCTTAGTAGTGTTTTGGTATGGAGTTGACCTTCCGTTAAACTCCATTTGTTTTTATGTTCTTTTTCTAGCCATAACCAGATCTCCCTTTTAGCGGAATCCTTAGTGATTCCACATATAGGTTCTGATCCTATGAAGTTCCTATTAGTACCTTCTTTGGCCAGTTTGTCGGCTATCTCATTGCCTTTAATTCCCTCATGTCCTGGCACCCATATCAGCGACACTGTATTGTCTTGTGCCATTTTATTGAGGACCTGTTTACAATATTTCACCAGCTTAGACCTGGTAGATGGGTTCATAATGGCTTTAATAGCCGCCTGACTATCACTCATTATGTTATTTTTTTGCTTGCGCAGCTAGCTTTCCGAATTTACTCGGCGCAGGCTACGACTGCAAACAATTCGGCCTGGATAACCGTAGTATGTTTCGCCAGACATATCGATGTCTTCCTTCCAGGGCACATTTCGGTCAGTTGGTGGTCGGTTGGTTGGTCGGTATAAATATGTTCAGCTAAGCTGTAAACATCATTTCAGGTGCCATACTGTCCGCCTGTATTTGAAATATCGGCTCTTCCAGTATAGTTCCTGTGATATCTGTATGGCTCCTTATAACCTTATTAGGATACCATACGTCGTTGGCGTTCAGCCTCAGTATCGCAGCCTCCGCCTTTACAAATAGTTCCAGCGGAGGGAGACCCACGTTTGGCCCCCATGGAAGCGGTTCCCGTGCTGTTCATAGCTCCCGTGATTCCCAACAGAGCCTGTCGCTGGAGAGTCGTGAGGAGCCCCACCGACGATGTCCGCTCCGTCCTCCTCCACCAGACAACTGCTCCGTAGGTAATCGTTGGTCTTATTACTACTGTATACAAGAAGTGTACCATATTTAGTTTTAGTGCACAGGTCTTGCCAACAGCTCTTCTGCATCTCCAGAAGAGCTGCGCCGCCCTGTTTGCCATTTTGACTAGGTGTTTGCTCCAATTCAGTTTCGCATCAAGTGTTATGCCTAGATACTTCACTTCATTTGTTAGTTCTAACTCTTGTCCAAACAGCCTTACGCTGCCCAAATCATTTAGTTTTCTCATGTTGGTAAAGGCTATCAACTTGGTTTTTTGAGGATTGACAGTTAATCCCTCCTCAAGGCACCATCTTTCCACAATTCGCAGAGCATTTCGCATGATGCTCGCCACTATCCCGTGGAATTTCCCCTGGGACACTATGACAATGTCATCGGCGAACCCCTGCGTCCATATTCCCTGAGGAGATTATTCACTACTAGACTCCATAGTAGCGGTGAATATACGCCTCCTTGAGGACACCCTTTTGTTGCCCTCATGGAGATCGTTTTGTTTTGCATTTGGGCATGAACTGCTCTGCTACTCAGTATACTATGAACCCAGTTGCATGTGGTGCTTTTTATTTTTCGATATTATAAAGATCGAATAATAGAAGATGTCGAGGTATTATCAAGAGCTCCCGCTATGTCTAAGAAGACTGCTAGTGCAATTTCCTTGTAGTGTAGGCTCCTTTCGAGCCCTCTCACCAGGCTATGCAGGGCACCCTCACCTAATTATATATATCTCATCATTCAGGTAGTCTTTAAATTATTCTATTTAAGGTCTTTCCTTATTTTTTCTCTTGTACTCTTCTTAAGTATTTCATCTCCACTGCTATAATATTTTTTCCTATTTTTCTCTAACACTAAATATCATTAGCTACGTACGTCAGGATAAGCCTATAAATTGATTTGTATACTTGCATCTTGGTCTGACAGGAAACTTCATTCTTATTTATGAGACACTTACTCATTGAATAAACTCTGTTTGCCTGTAGTATTCTGTTGTTCAATCCGACATCTTGTCTTTCCTTTTTTTTCAAAGTAATCCCACGTATTGGAAACTATCCACCTGCTCTATCAATTAATCTGCTATTTCTATTTGCATTTCCTTACGGTCCTCAGATATTGCTATAATTTTGCTCTTATTTTAATTCAGTTTCATTCCATTTTCAGTTAGCATTTCACTTCAAATATTCATATTTTCTTGTAATTATATTTCGCTTGTTGCTACTATTGCAATATCGTCCGCAAAGGCACACTTACAAGGGAAGATCCTGAACTAGGAAATTCAAAAAATTATGAAACTTTGGGAACATGTACGTCACATATGCGTATGTACTACGCAATTTTCTTTTTCTGCGAAAAAACACTGAGTGGGTGAAATGGATTTTTAAAAATTGGAAATTTTCCATTCTGTCTTTGTGCATATCTCGTTAATGCTAAAAGGTAGAGAAAAAGTTTTAACAAAAAATGTTTGTTTTAATGAGTTTTATTAAGCACGTAAGCAAAAAGTTAGAAATATCTAGAGTTTTATATAAATTTTTCCGACGGGTAAATATGATAACTACATTATAAATTATTTTGCATTAGAGTTAATAATAATATAAAAGCATCAGCCTGAAATGTTTAAAATACAGGAATTTGTTAAACTTTCCATGAAAGTCCAGTGTACATAAGTTAACCAAAATTGGACTAAGTACTGATCCTTGAGGTAACCCAATTGATGTATGAATCGTAAATTGCATACTGAATAGTATTTTTCATACGAATATTGTTGTGAGCTCAACGGAGTAAAATTAAATAGACAAACCTCCAATAAAGATTTAAGGAAGATAGGTCGAGTTCCGTGATATTGCTAAATCCCGAAACGACGATATGGGAACTTCTTTATCATTTTTTTCATGCATAATTATAAAGGAAATTGTGAAAAATTTTATATTGTATTCTATTTTTGTATTCACTGTATAAAAATATGTAATATTATTAAAGATAAACCACCTTAAAAACAAATCTTTGTATTTTTTTACCAGGAAACTACTGATTTTTTACGTATATTTTATTAAGTTTTTTTTTATTGTTTTTATACATTCTACATAGTTTCATACAAAAAACAGTCATTCATCTTACGAATTATATTTACTGATAATTTACTTTTGAATTCATTATTGTTTTCAAATTAGAAAAATATTATTGAGAAGTCTCAGACTCCAAGACGCATTGACAAAAATTTTCTCAATGTCTGTTAAGGGTTAAGGTACCAATAACTGTAGAGTTTACCGTAAATATAAACAAAAACTCTATGGCAAGAAATATCCATCATTCAAAATCGTTTTCAAATATTTTGTATTTAAGGCTACAGGAAATTAGATAATATTAAAACATTATCTAATAGAAAAACTGTTCGTATGATAACGGTCTTGGTTTCTTGAATGTATAAAGAAATAAGCACTTAATTTAATTCTATCCAAGGAAAACTCGACCCGCAAAATTGGCGCAAAATATAAATCCATAATTTAACAAACATGATGACAGATATTTTTTGTTCCCTCAATGTGTTCGGTAAACAGCGACCCCAGCTTATGTTAATTCAGACATCTGGACCTCTTTTTATTATTCTAGCGCCCTTCGTTTTGGGCAAAAATTCCGGGAAAATTAATAACAATAATAATTTATGTTGTAGAGGATTATTTAACTAAAAGGAACGGTTGGGTATTTAACATAAGTTTAATATGTATGTATGCAGATTTTCCTAATAGAGATAATGAAAAATTGTTTATCGACGTTGTGGTAAAAAGTGATTAGCTATTATGAATTTGTATTCATAATTCGCAACATTTACATATTTATAATCAATTGAAATGATTGTTACAAAAGTTTACTTAGCATATGGCTAATACTATTGTTTTAATAATAAACAGACGTTCATAATATTAATTACACAACACAAAAATATTGAAAACGACATTCAAATTCTTACGTTGAAAGAATATCACTAAGAATAAATTGATGATAAAGTTAGACATGATCAACTCATAGAAATATTGGTCAAGAGAAGGATAGACCTCAGAGACATAAGATTAATCTCAAACCTATACTATGGCCAAAAAGCAGCAGTACGAATAGAAGACACGACATCAGAGGAAATAGAAATACGAAGAGGTGTTCGGCAGGGGTGTATACTGTCGCCAATTCTATTTAATCTGTACTCGGAGGACATAGTAAATAGAGCACTTGATGATCGGGACATGGGCATTAAGATTAACGGCATGACAATAAATAATCTGAGGTACGCTGACGATACAGTTATTTTAGCTGGAACACACGAGGACCTACAGACGCTAATTAACAGAATGGTCACAGTAAGCGAAGAGTATGGACTAACGCTGAACATAAGCAAAACAAAATATATGCTGATAACAAAAACAACTAAAGATAATCGTAAGATATATGTGAAGAACCAGTCTATTGAGAGAGTAAGACAATAAAAATACCTAGGCACGATCATTAATGAGAACAATGATAGCTCCCAAGAAATACGAGTCAGAATAGAACAGGCGAGAAGCACCTTTACAAGGATGAAAAGGCTTTTCTGCTGCCGAGATTTAAACCTTGACTTAAAAATACGACTGATGAGATGCTATGTGCTGTCTATACTATACTATGGGATGGAGGCCTGGACGCTGAAGGTAACCGACATGAGGAGATTGGAGGCATTTGAGATGTGGGTCTACCGGAGAATATTGAAGATCTCATGGGTAGAGAGAAAAACCAACGTAGAAGTGATGAGACGTATGCATAAGGAGAGGGAAGTGATTCCGACAATTAAGAGAAGAAAACTGCTGTACATGGGACATGTCATGATGGGAGAAAAATATCAAATACTACAAATAATTATGCAGGGAAAAATCCCAGGCAAGAGATCTGTAGGAAGAAGACGAAATTCATAGCTGAAGAACCTTAGGGACTGGTTTGGATGCAATAATAATGAACTGTTTAGAGCTGCGGTTTCAAAAGTAAGAATTGTTATGATGATTGCCAACCTTCGAAGCGGAGACGGCACCTAAAGAAGAAGAAGAAGAAGAATAAATTAGGAGGAAGAGGAATATCTGACGCGTATGCACTCTATGCGAAACAAATACACAACCTTCGATAATGCTTTCACGACAAACACGATAAACTACACATCGCAATAACAAAAGCAGACCAACACATCGTTAAACCTAGCATTAAAAAATCACAAACTCGATTCATATAATAATTTTACGTCATACCTGTCTGCTATTTTGATTTATCCGTACCGTCTTCATGACTATTATGTCATCCATAACAGACTAGGCCGTTATAATAACAACCATGGACATTATACAAGTATTAATAATAAATTATTTTAATCAAATTTTTTCATAGTTTTTTAGTTAATTACAAATTAATAGATCACTATTTTGTATTGGAAAAAGTATTAAAATTAGACACACACATTTTGTTTCCAAAAATTGTAACTTTTTTCATTTCGTTGTTGCTGGCATCATCTTTGGCAGATATTTTTGAAGAAGTCTCAATATTTATTGGATCGCTAGGGGTATTCAGAGCATTAGAAGAAGATATTCTTATTTCCTGTCCAGAAGTGCTATTTGAAGGCGATATTTTAACATTCTTGCTATCCTCCGCAACTGCTTCAGATTTCCAGCCTCCAAATTCCTTCGGGGTAAGCAGATTGCCTCTATTTTCAGCCAACAATGTGACCCGGGTAATTTTGACAATCCTCCAATTTTAAAAATTCTGCGATCTTCTTACGAACAGCTTCAATTTTATGGACTCCTACCAACTGCCTTGTGCATTTACCTTTTCTATAATCTACAAACACACGCTGATCTGGTATACTAAAAGGCCGAAGGGCTGCATATTTCATGTTGAGCGTACAGATTTTAAAAGAGGTGTCATCTTCCGTAATAGTAAATTTCCGGCAGACCTTATTTTTTGTGTATTCCAGCTTTACAATTAAAGTATGTTCTTTAAGAGATGTAGGATATAAACTAAAGTAAAAAACACAAGTTTTAGGGAAATGAGAATTTTTTTCATAAATTGGCAAGATAGTTTTATGACATTAATGATGGAAGATAATTTCGGGCATATGCCCATCACGGAAGCGTCGGAAGTACGTAATTTTATACTACCCCTTTCAACGTTTGAGGCTGTATGTTACGAATGGTCCGCTAGATATTGGTTTCCAAGCCTGCATAGTTGTTGGCTTATTTGTGTAGACCAATGACTTCTAATAGATCTACAAAAATGTTTTAGAGGCGTCAAACCACACGATCTTGAAGACCAGTGTGCAGGTACATTTCTGAATATAATCTTATCGACTTCCTTCAATAAATCGATGGATTCGCCATATGGCACTGTCCTGCTGAAACCTAGGGTATTCCAAAGCATCTTTTTACACTTCCGGGAATAAAAAATCATTGGACGTGCCTCGATATCGACCGGCATTGTCGGTGACAACTCGATTATCTTCGATTTTGAAGAAGCATGGTCCGAATGTGCCGTCGGGCCACAAACTGCATCAAGCAGTACATATTTTGGGGTAAATCCTTAGTTGATGGATGACCTGTCGACTAGTGTCGCTCCAAATGCTACAATTTTGCTTATTCACAAAACCACTGAGCCAGAAGCGATCCTCGTCACTGAACTCAATTTGACCATCAAACAGTGGAACGCCTTCTAACTGTTAAAGCGCCCAATTACTGAATTGACGTCGAAAACGACGGTCGGTTGGCTTCAATTTTTCCAACCAATTTCATCTTGTAGGCATGTAAGCCAAGATCCTTGCACGAAATCTTCCAAAAAATCGATGGGCATAGGCTAAGTTCATGCAAATTATGAAAAATCGATGAATTTGGATCATTCTCGATACTGGCCTAAAGAGCGAGGATATTTTCTTCAGCGCGCACTCTACGTAATCTCGTTGGTGGAAGGGAGTCAAAAAGAGCAAATTGAGTGCAAAATTTTTCAATTGTGTTGCAAATAGTCGCCTGTTAGCCGATGATGTATGCCGTAAATTGGGTGAAGCACTTTGTGAAAATCTTTAACTGATGAACACTGATTTGAGAAATAAATTTCCACAATTTGTATATGCTGCTCGGCTGTAAGTTTTTACATTATGCAATGTCAAACAACACTGATTAAAATGGCGGCAGACTTGTCAAATTAACTGTTTTAATGTCAGAGTTTCTTTCTATTGAAAAAGAAAGGTATTAAAAAAACACACATTGTAAATTCCCCAGTATTTTCAATATGGTTTGTTTGCAACGCACAAAGTTCTTGGCGACGACAAGAACAAAAAAATCCAAGTACCAAAAAAACTTTCTCTAGCAAAAGGTAGTCATCTGGTGCTTCCAGAAGAAATCTTATGATTTCCTCATTTGTTAGCGTTTTTTGCCTTTTTTGGATTATAACATTCAGATTTACGTTTGAACATAAAAAGTTGTTGATATCTGTAACAATAACTTTCAAGTAATTAAGAGTAACTGGACGTTCCAGATACAAATCTAGGAATATTAATGTTCTCATATAATTTGAAGTAACTCTCTAACGTGGAAATTTTTGCGCATAAACTGTTTGGCGAAAAATTTTTACTCAATTTTGACGCGTATCAGAGCAAAATATAGTCGTTTTCGTACCTTACTCTAGTCATCAAAGGCAATAAATTCAACTAAGAACTAAACGTAAATTTCTATTATAATCCAAACAGTTTTTAAATGAATTTAGTTTATTAAAACAAATTTTGTGCGTAAACATGTTTAGTACCCTATGCTATAACAGTTAGGGAAAACCATATGGGCCATATTTTCTCACTATCTACACTATTTGTCTAACTTCTTAGATTTAAGAAAAGCCTTGTAAAATAGTACTAACCTTGTTGATTTTGTATTTTTAATTTAGTTTGTAACGTGCTCTTTAGCGGCAAGTACCTGATAAAGCTACTGTGCTGGCGAAACAATTGTCGTTTGCGATGACGTATTAAAAATGTGAAGATTTTACAATTAGTTTTATTTCTATTTTAAATTATGGATCTTCGTCAAGTAAAAACCAAATCAGTTCAACCAATCGTTATTCGCTTTACACTCTACAGGTTAGTTCCACCAGTTACAACTATAAATATATTTTACATTTTTCTAAATTTAAAGAATTTAGAAATGATAGATGTTCTAATTTTTTCAAAATGTTTGCATTAAAGAACTAGTATAGTTTATTTCAAATTATAAGAATATAACTTTGAACGGCTCTAATGCTTTTATTTCACCACCTGCGGCAATAACTACCTGGCCTCTCAATATGATTATGTTTTATGCAAACAAACTGCTGAGGTCAGTAATGACAAAATTTAAGTAAATTGTAATTACTGCAATTTAGATGAAATAAAATTTAATAATAATGTAAGTACTAACAGTTGTTAATTTGAATATATAGTTATTATATATAGTTAAATAGTCATTAAATTACAATTTAGATGAAATAAAATTTAATAATAATATAAGTACCAACAGTTGTTAATTTGAATATATAGTTATTATATATAGTTAAATAGTCATTTAATTACAATTTAGATGAAATAAGTGCTTATATTTATTAAACAAAATTTAAGTAAATATAGCTAGGAGAGTTGGTTATATTATACATCTAATATTGAGTCTATTTATCATTTATTGTTCATCTTTACTGCTGTATACATTAGACTGGTCGCAGCTTATATGGAGTTTTTTTTTTTTTTAATTCTTAGTATATGCACTGTCTAAAATATGAGGTTTGCTGTTATAAATGCGCTATTAATTTTTTAGCTCGATTCGACGGTACCTTCTGGTGCCTAGTGGGGCCCAAAGTACCAGATATAATGAAAAAACATGCATTTAGTCCTATCTTTATTGCTTGTTGTAACTACGGTAGAAAATATATAATTCTTTCGATAAAACAGAATTTTAATTATCTAATAAGTGTTTTTAAACTGAAATTATTGTCAAAGTTTTAAAACTTTGCTAATGCATGATTCACATTCACGAGACAGTTATTAAATGCCTGTTTTTTAAAAAACCTTATCAATAGTGTATATTGTTGTGCGAAAGCAATGCAAAAGCAATGTTAATATGAGTGGACAGCAAAAGTGAATCAACTCATACATTTCTCTGGTACAGATAACGGTATTTTTGCTCAACGTCGTGTTATGTGCGACTTGAAAGAAAGCGTCATTTATGCTTTGCTGATTTTTACATATTCTGCCAACCATTGACGTTATAAGTAGTGCAAATTAATATTTGATCACAAATAAAGTGAAATCTTCGTGTTAGAAATATGACTTCTGAGAGTGCAGTGATTAAAAAGAAAAACTTACGCTCTGACCAAGATATTTTTTTAGTGGGCAAATGTGTAAATGAAATTTTGGGAGCCAAACTACCATCTATTAAGAAAGTACTTCAATTATTTTTTTACAAAATGCGGGTTGAACATAAGACATTCTTAAGTAGTATGAAATATGCTATTGGCGTTGCAATGGAATTTTGGAACAGGGCACACATTCCAACGATGCATGAGACAAGTTGTATGCGGAAATTGAAAAAAATATACGAAAAATGGAGACAAATACAAAAGAACTGTAGAACCCCATACGAAAAATATTGAAAACAAGAAGAAGATTTTTGTGATGAAATAGAAAATTTTATTTTTGATATCGCAACTCCAGATGCTTTGGAAAAAATGAAAATAAAAGAAGACAAAAATTTTTTAGTGCTCCAAAGAAAGAGAGGTCGCCCAGGAATTATGCATGGTGTAGATAGAATTCTCCAGAAAAAAGAAAAACGTAAAGAGAAGCGATTGGAAGAAGAAAACAATCGTGTTGCAAAGTATAAAAATCAAGGTATTTATTTTACTATTTATTAGATTTATACTGTTTCTGTAAAAAATCGTCGGCAAATAATTTCAGCTAAATTAGGCACGGATATTGCAGATGACACAGAAGCCGAAGATGTTGAACTAGGTCATGCAATGGACTCCCAAAACGTATCGTATACTGAGAATGTCTTCGAAAATATGAAAAAAACACAGACTCAATCTCGCGGTACTATTCACTTTATTGATGACAGAATGTTAGCAAGCATGGGCAAATGCAAGCTTTCTACAAAACATGCCATGCATATTGTTACTTCAACTGCTGCTGCCATTCTAAATAAATTGAAAGACGCTTCCACTGCTTCTACAGCAATAAATTTAGAAGATTTGGTATTAAATCGAACCACAATCCATTCTATGCGAAGAGAATACCGTAGAAGACAAGCTAAGCGGATTATCGATGAATTCAATGTAGGTAGTTGATTTAATATTAAATTTTAGAATTATAGTAATGCATTTTATTTATTACAATACAGATTCTCAAGTATTTGTTATGCAATGGGACGGCAAACTCCTTTCAGACATAAAGGGAATAGAAAAACAAGATCGACTTTCTCTCGTTGTGACCAGTGAAAACATGGAAAAATTGCTAGTATACCAAAAATAGAAAATTCTACCGGGGAAAATATAGCTGACGCCACCTTAAATTTTTTGCGACACTGGGCACTTGATGGATTGGTAGAAATTGTATCTTTTGACACCACAGCCACTAATACTGGGATTAATAACGGCGCTGCATATTTACTTGAAAAAAGTTGGAACGCAAACTACTTTTTCTTCCATGTCGCCACCATATTAGCGAATTATTAGTAAGGTCAGTGTTTGAACTGAATTTTGGAAAAACATCCGGACCAAAAATTCTTCTCTTCAACCGATTTGCAAAGTATTGGAAAAACATTGCAGCTAGCAACTTCACAAAAGGGACTTTGGTCGAAGAAGTTCTGCGGAATTTAACAGCATCGCAGATGGAATACGTAAAGAATTTTTGCCTGAATGCATTATAATGTCATTACGTGCGTGCGGACTACAAAGAGTTGCTTCAGTTAACACTTCACTTTATTGGAGAGCATGTACCAGATTTTAATCAATTTCGTTTACCTGGTGCAACATCCCATGCACGATTTATGTCAAAGTGTATTTATTGCTTGAAAATTTTTTTGTTTCGCAAGCAATTCAAAATGACAGCAGCGGAATTGAAAAGTCTTCGCAGTATTTGTTTATTCCTAGTAATTATTTATGTTCCTTACTGGTTCCGATGTGTGAATACTATTGAAGCGCCGAAACAAGACCTTGATTTTATACAAAACGTAGTTACTTATTTCGACAAAGAAGTTTCCACTACATTGTTGCAAAAACTAAGGAAACATTTGTGGTATTTAGCAGAAGAAGCAGTTGGCCTTTCGTTTTTTGATGAAAGTGTCCCGTTGGTGGTAAAAAAGAAAATGGTCCAAAAACTTTATATCAATAATGAAGACGAAGACGAAAATGATGCAGAAGTCTCGAAAAGAAATGTGGTAACAATGGAAGAAATTTTGTCTTACAGTGCAAAAGATATATCGCATTTCGTAACTTCACGGACAAAGAGATTTTTTACTCGACTGTCTATAGATGTATCATTTTTACAATTAGATCCCTCTGAATGGCAGCAAAGAGACGATTACTGTGCTGGCAAACGAGTCTGTCACCATTTGCACGTCGTGAGCGATGCAGCAGAGAGAGCAATTAAACTTATAACGGACTTCAATCGATCTTTGACCTACGATAAGGAAGATAAGCAGTTCCTACTTCAAGTTGTGGAGCAGTATCGCCAATGATATCCATCTCACAACAAATTCGCTCTCATGAATTAATACAAAAAATACCACTGGAAATTAATAATCTAGTTCTTACCTTTAAATTGAATAAAAATATGTAGTTTTTTATCCAACGAATTATATTTTTCTTTCGAATAGTTATAAAAACCAATAAAAATAGGACTAAATGTGTGTTTTTCATAATATCGGATACTTTGGGGCCCACTAGGCACCAGAAGGCACCATCGAATCGAGCTAAAAAATTAAGTTCGCATTTGCGACGGCAAACCTCATATTTTAGACAGTGCATATATATCAATTAAAGAAAAAAAAAATTTGCGACCAGTCTAGTATACATATTTGATTTTTCTCTCTTTACTTAACGAACATGTGGCGACCTTTTGCTGAAAGTGGTAGTGATTATGATGTGGATAGTGATAATACTGTTGGAGCACGACAGAGATGCAGAAGATGCAAAACAGATAATTTTCAATGTCGATCATACCCTGATGGAAGAAAATAACGAACTACAAACCCAGAACATTCAACGAATGTCGCAATTAACCAAGGTGCCTTTTGGAACAATATATAAAATAATTAAGAATAACGCAGGGCCTCGAAAGCAAAGAAGTGACAAAGGAGCACCGTGAAAAATTGAAGAGTATGAAATTGATACTATTAGGAAGCCGGTATACTCCTTCTACAGAGGAAATATTGTATCTACACTTGACTGCTTACATAAAAGAATCAGTGATGAGCCTATAAATATTCAGTGTTCTAAAGCAACCTTGTGGCGGACGCTAAAGAAAGCTGGTTTTAGGTTTGGTACTATAGACAAACGTCGCACAATTATGGAAAGCCCGAGGTTACAGAAACTTCGATATGAATACTTAACGGCAATTAGAAGGTATAGACAGGAAGGACGATTCATATGTTATTTAGACGAGACGTGGTATGACACCCATGACACAATTTGCGAAGGTTGGATGGACAAGTATGTGTCAGTTGGACGCGCCGGTTTCGAGAGGGAAGAGAATAATCATTCTTCATGCTGGGTCAGAAAAAGGATGGATCGGACAGCCGCTATTATCTGCTAAAAATGTTAAATCCTCAAATTTACATTACCATGAAGATATGACCTCATCTTTATTTGAAGAATGGTTTTGTGACACTTTGCTGCAAAATTTACCAAAAGATAGTGTGATAGTGACGGACAACGCTCCGTATCAATCTCGACAGCAAACTAAAGTTCCTACAAAATGTAATAATAAGAAAGATATTAAAACATTTTTTGAAGCAAATGATTTATATTTTGAGGATCATTAATAGAGGTGATGAAGACAAAAGAATATTTAAAGGATTATTATGTGGATAACAGAGCCAAGGAAGCAGGACATACAATTTTGCGTTTACACCATACATTGCATTTTCAATCCCATTGAATTGATATGGTTCCAACTGAAAAATACCATAAGACGAACAAATCAAACACCGAAATTTAGTGAAAGCAGTGTAACACACATAACAAATGCTATGGAACATATACCTGCCGTAAATTGTAAAAATGCTGTTAAACACGCAATAGCAAAAGAGGACGAATATATGCGCAGGTACAAAATAGTAGCACCTTTGATTATAAATTTGCAATACGATTCAGACACAGACACCGATTTGCAAGACGACTCAATCGCAGATGATTTATGAAATGCGGTGACACATAAAAATTTTATTGTGTATTACAAATAAATTAGCTGTATATATCTATATGTATCCACTACACATGTTGCCACACGATTTGTAATTTTTTCTTTGTATATAAACCCAATGGACAGATATTTTTTATTATATACTTGAAATTAACAGCGTTTTATTATTATATTATAGGGCCCTAATTTATAGTCAATACGGCCCCTAGATTCATACGTTGCAAATAGGTAAACCGTACCCGTTCAATAAGGAGACCCGGTATAATAATTATCATCACAGAAGGTGGTGCAATAAAAGCATTAGAGCCGTTCAAAGCTATATTCTTATAATTTGAATTAAACTTATAAATATATATCGAAATGTCTGGTGTTCACATATAAATGGGATTTTATTATTAAAATATTGAAATATGTCAATGCGCCTGGTCCGAATTTAATAATCACAAATATAGAATTCACTTCTTATCCAATACATTCATATTTTAAACACACATATCCATTATAAATTTATAACGCATTAAAAGTTATATGCGTTCGAAACGACCAGAACTCCAATTAATTCTGATTTCGTAAATTATCACATGTGAGAACATACATTGACCAGACGACCAGAAATAGGTACATATATCTTTGTTGGTCGCGTTAACAAATGAAAGGGAACGGAGCCTTTGGGGCTCTCCGAAGAGTTATATACGGGTTGAATGGCTTATTTACTTTGGTCCATTTAGTAAAATGTTAATTAAAATATTACGGGGGGTCATTTTATTATGAATTTATTAGGATCGTCGGGAATTTTCTGGTTTAATAGACTGGGTCCGTAATACGCACTCATAACACAGGGTAATTATGTTTTACATTTGCAAATGTTTGAAAAATTAAAGTATATCTACGCTCTCTCCCTCGAAATTGTGAAAAGTTCGTGCTGCTAGTCAGCTCATGGCCGAATGTAAAAACATTTTGAAAGTAAATGTTGTTACAGTGTTTAAATGGGTCTACTACTGTAAATTTTGCTAATTGCCCAACAAAATATACTTATGATAGTAAATTCTTTAAAGCATTAACGTGAAAATTTTAATTTAGAATATTACAATAAATTAAAATACCGTGCGTTCAAAAAAAAGAAAAAACAATTCTAGTTAGGTTTGATTTAGCTGTGAGATCAAACTATATATCTGAATTTAGTTCAACAAATGGGTTACTTGTCATATCATAGCTTTTAGCTTTTATTTGAATATTTGCCCTTGGTTTTTTCATTCAGTTTTACCTCGTTTAATAACATGGGCACCACGATTTTTGCTGATTTCTAAGCGAGAATTGTTTTCTACTAATTCGGGTGTGCTGAATCCCAAAATAATGTGAGTTTTAGCGTGTCACGTCAAAATTAAACTGTATACTGTACTATGCTTTTTAAAGGTTCAGTAATGCGGCTAAATTACTTCATTTATTTATTTCAATACAATACACAGGTCTACAGTGATTTTGATGTTTGAAAGCTGTTTGCTAATTTGTATATGTTTGGGGGCCCTTATTCCAAAAAAAACGCCATATTTTTGCTCTATCACGTAAATTTTTTTTATAGCGCTCTATATCTTAAAAATGTTAATTTATTAATATACATACCTATGACAAGAATATGTTTGTTCCATGTTAGGCATGATTTTTAAATGAATTGATTTTTATGAAATTAAATGTGATTTGGAAACACTGGTTAATATTAGATTTCTCAGCAAAGGAACAGAGTCGGCGCAGAAGCGTCAATACAACGTTGAAACCTACTTATGTGCAGTTTGGTTGTGTTAGTCGTCGTGCTACTGTGTCCGCGCGCTTGTTATCTTCGTTGTTGCGTATTTTAAGTGTTCTAGAACGTATAAATATGGAAAGAAGACATTGTGTGAACAATCCGAATAACTTTTGTTATATCTGTGGTAGTTATGTCGTAGTAAAGCAGAGGCAAACTATAACTTCGTTTGTGAAAAATGTATACCACGCTTATTTTGGTGTAAAAATTGGCGACCAAGACAAGTCCTGAGCTCCTCATACTGTTTGTTCCGTTTGCGTTGAAGCATTAAGAAACTGGCAAAAAGGTAGGAAGAAATGTTTAAGCTTTGGTGTTCCTATGGTATGGCGAGAGCCTAGAAATCACAGTGATGATTGTTATTTTTATTCGTGTAATGTTCAAGGATTCAACAGAAAAAATAAGAAACAAATTGTGTATCCCAATCTTGACTCTGTTATTCGACCAGTTCCTCATGGACCAGATGTACCAATACCTACCGCCCCAAAAACACTAGAAAACGTCATTTCGTCAGAATCAGAGGAATCTAATTGCGACCCAGATGACTCAGATTTCACACCAGATTTCAGAGAGCCAGAAGTGTTTAACCAGAGCGAACTAAATGATTTAATTAGAGATTTGCACCTTCCAAAGGATGCATCCGAATTGTTAGCCTCCCGACTTCGTGAGAAACATTTGCTGGCACCTGGCGTCACATCGAGCTTTTACCGGGATCGCGAAAAAGAGTTATGTCAATATTTTACTCAAGACGGACCGCTAGTGTACTGCAACAATATTCCTGACTTAATTTCCAAATTAGTAAATGTGCCGTATGTAAAAGAAGAATGGCGCCTGTTTATTGACTCAAGTAAGCGTAGTTTAAAAGGCGTTTTACTGCACAATGGTAACGAGCTGGCCTCGATTCAATTCGGTACATTTAATGGAAACGTATGAAAATTTTGAACTTCTTTTAAAGAAAATAAACTACAAAGAACATTAGTGGATGCTTTGTGGCGACCTTAAAGTGCTGTGCATGCTACTAGGACAACAAGGAGGCTATACAAAATTTCCATGCTTTATTTGTGAGTGGGATAGTCGAGCAAGGGATAGACATTGGACTCAAATAGAATGGCCCTCTAGAACAAGCCTTACACCTGGTAGCAAAAATGTATTAAGAGATAGATGGGTTGACCCCAAAAAAGTTTTACTGCCTCCTCTCCATATCAAACTCGGCTTGATGAAGCGGTTTGTTAAGCCCTAGACAAAAATGGACAGTGTTTTAAATATTTGTGCGAGACATTTCCAGCCTTATCCGATGCCAAGTTAAAAGAAGGTATTTTTGTTGGGCCGCAGATAAGAACATTATGCAAAGACAAGGATTTTCAAAACACAATGACCAATGTCGAGAAAAACGCCTGGGTTTCATTCAAACAAGTAATTGATAAGTTTCTTGGAAGCTCTAAGGACGAAAACTACGAAAATATTGTTCAAAATATGTTACAACACTTTCATCGTCTAGGTTGTAATATGAGTTTGAAAGTGCCTGAAAGTTTCCTGTTTTCACACTTGAACTATTTTCCTGAAAATCTTGGAGCAGTTAGCGAAGAACAGGGAGAGAGGTTTCACCAAGACATTAAGGAAATGGAACGGCGATACCAAGGCAGATGGAGCATAACGATGATGGCGGACTACTGCTGGATGTTAAAACGGGATATGCCCTTAAAAACATACAACCGAATGTCCGGACAACGCAGCTTTCTGGCAAAAAGACAAAGATTTCACTTAAAAAAGACTGAGTAAAGTATTTTTTTCCACTTTTTTAACTTGTATTCCGCCTTTTTACTCAATAAACAAATAATTTTTTTTTAGAAATATCGTTTTTTTTTTCATTTAATATTTGCAAAAAAACGTTACAAATAAATTCATAGAGTTTTTGAAATCAGCCTACCAAAATTATATAAAATCAGTTTTCAAAATAAAAACATCTGTCAAAAAGTTTAATTTTGTAGACCTGTGTTATTAATTATATTTATAATAACACCTCTTTGGCCTATCCGGCAAAGCTGTACGCTACTGCAGATCCAATGCTTTGTCTTGCTTTGGTAATGAGTTGGCATTATTGATACAATAATCGGAAAATAATAATTATATTTTAGAAAGCAATTAATCTAATTTACTATATTGCGCAAAAAAAACTTTCTAGTTCCATCTTTCAGAAAAGCGTATTTATCATATTGTCGCAGACTTTGTAATTTCAAAAACGCGATAGCATCATAAAGAAAAATATCAGCAGAAAAGTGATGGAATTGAAAATTTTAAAAAAAGAACAGGATTTTAGAGTCGTTGAGTGAACCAGTCCATAATAAAAGTTTTTCCCCTTAGCTTGCACTTACCGGGAATGAAATATTAATTCTTTAGAGTTAATCCGTAGAGAAGTGTTCACGCTAATTAGGGCACTCGTTAACTAAGACGCAGGTATAACGAGCGCAATGGTAATTAAGGTAAGAAGAAGAAGAACAAGACGACGATGAAGGAAAAGGACCTTACGTGATGAAAACGGGTTACCTCAAAATAGCGCTCCTATCTCACTTTTAGGCCATGAGTTAAGTTCAGCGGATAAAAATGTTTAAATTGTAATTTCTTACGAGTGTTTTTTAACGAACATAAGGCATTTGCTTTTGTTCTTTTATGCCAAAAGTATTTAAAAAAAGGATAATTAAGGATAAGTGCCCCATGAAATAAAACATTACGTATACACTTTCTTTTGTATTTCAGTCCAATAACTGCTAACGCAGGTTACTTATTCAAATACCGGGTGTCCCATGATATGACTGCCACTGCTTAAGGTTGAGTTACTGAAGCAATTTCAAGTTAAAAACGTCTAATATACATATCCCCAAAACTCTGTCCTAACTGAACTACAAGCATTTGTTTTAGATAACCCTACTAATGCTGGTATGTTGTACAGTTGCAAAAAAAAAATCTCAGTGAAAATCATTTAAAAGGAAGTCGTTTTATTGAATTAATCGTTCAAAATCTTCACCCAATTGCTGTATATAGCTCGGTTAATATCTGAAGGCACCTAGGATGCGCGAGGACTGGCTAAAATATGTTTATCTCTCTCGTTTCAAGCTGGCTTCTCTTTTTTGTCTTAAAATTGTTATCCACGCAAGTGCCTTCAGATGTTAACCCAGCTATTCATAGTCTAGCTCCTCTCAGAATTTAAAAGGTAACTCTGCTAAGAGTTTCATGATCAGAGCGAATAGTTTCTGCGACATCCATAAACCTAGCAATATTTAGTTTATAACCCATAAAGCGTGTTTCAGAGGAAGCGGTGTAAATAATTTACATAATGAACGCGTTCAAACAGTTGAAAATCCACAAGATGCAATCAAGGTTAAATATATTCAACGTAAATTTAAAATTAATAATGTAAATACGTCTTTCAACAACTAAGTTGTCATCATCAGTAGGTAAAACCACTAATCAAAGTATCGAATGGGGCACAGTATAACTAACACATAGAATCACGCACAGCTTTACACGGCGCCCACGTATACACTGAATTTAAAACAAATACACAAACTAAAATTACGACAACATACCCTTCTTATGAAAACGGTAATTCTCACACCTTCAACCATTTAAACCTCTTTTCTAAGAAGGAGACAAGACAGCTATTTAGGATAGGACCGCTGTCCGAGTTAAACGTGTTAAATTAAATGTTTTTAAGGATATTAATGCTTTCGTATGCGTCGAGATCTCTGGGGTTGTTGATGTTTTTGTTCTACCCAGACGCTTTGGCCCTTGTCCAATGCATGGTTTGCCACACTCAATTTTTCTGCTCTATTAAATTTAATATGTGATATGTGTTCTATAAAACGGGTTATTATTGAAGGTTTCGTTTGACCTATATATTTCAAATTACAATCGTCGCAATTAATTTCCTATATACTTGATTTTAAATCCCAATTAACTTTATCTTAGGTATTACCTAGGAGGCTTTTGATAGTATTTTCGGACCCAAAAGCAACTTGGAAACCTCGTTCTTTAACATCTCTATTAATGCTTTTCGTGATTGGGTGGTTTGGTAAACACATGTACTTTTTCTCCTGGTTACGTTGGGATATCAAATGTGTAAATTCACGGATTGTCTTTCGTAAACTCGTTATTATTATATTAAATTAAATTATTGATTATTTCTATGTCAAAGTCATTATATCTCGCGATGTTTCTAATGAAATCTAGTCCTATTTCATATCTCTCTTTTGTTAATGGAAAATTTAGTAACCGATTGACTAAGAAATTAAAAGAAGCTGTCTTATGTTGAAAACTATTATTTGAATCCGCGGTGATGAATCTATTGACATCGGTTTATTTCTGGAAAATATCGATTTCTATTTTATGTTCATTTCTCATTACTAATGTATCTAAAAATGGTATCCTATCATAGTCGGAAATTTCAAATTTAACTGTTTAACGAATATGGCCAATTTACATTCACTTACGGACACTCGACCCCTATTTTCAATTTATTAACTTTTCTACAAACTCGAAATTAATTACTGATATCTGGTTTGCCACGCTAAATTTATCGGCAATAGTTTTTGTCGTATTTTGCGACTCTTCTTAAGAAAAGGACCTTGCGTTTTGTGCATCTTTACATCCCTCTCGCCAATAGGAACTATGTCATTCATATTTCAAAGATTACATAAATTTGAAAAAGGAGGCTTGGAATATTTCGATTGCGTGGTTCTAAATCTAACCAAATTTTGAATGAAATTAAAATAAAAGAGAAACAAGATGATCGAAAATAAATCTCTTGATAAAACGAAAATTAAGTATGGACTTTCTAAATAGATTTACGTTTTACTACATCTAAATACAAGCGCATTGAATGAACCAACCTACATTTATTTCCTTAATAGGATACCTAGCACGAAGTATAATTTTCTCCAAAATTTCTCTTAATCTATAACTCAATAATTTAAATTAGAACGACTTCGTCTTAACTACTTTAGCTGCTGGTTGACCTACAGACACGGAAAAATGGCAGAAGACTGTTACCACATTGTGTTCCCCTCTAAGCAGATGTCGGAAAATCCGTCGCAAGCATCCTCGAAGACTATATCAAGTGAAAAATTATATATATAGTGTCGGATTAATAAAATATTGTAACAAGTCGTTTTATATTTATAATAAAAAACGATTATAACTGGACTCGGCAAGTAGGGGCAATTTCCAGTGCAGTGTCGAGAGCAATGTAGACGGGAGAAACGCGCGGCACGGAAACTCAACCGTCCGTATCAAAGCACACTGGTTCAGTATTATTCCACTGGTTATTGTGAGTGCATCTCAATACACACATAGTTAGAAAATGTGGCATTTAGGTACGTTTCGGAAACGTAATAGCGAGTATGCCGAATTTAGAATACGAACGCGATAGAATTAAAATGTGTAAGGTGCGACGACTATTTGATGTGTACCACCAGGTGGAAGTGTGAACGCCACCTAAAAAGTATAAAAAACTGTTCTGCAATCCATGGCAAACGATACAGCGAACAATTAACATTTGATATAGGTGTTTGTTTTATTATATTTAATCTACCGTTCACTTTGCTAGACCAAAAAGCATTTGTCTCCTTCTGGAGCAAGTATTCGGATTATACATTACCAAGTCGGACATCGATAAGAAACGATATACCATCCGCTCGTGACTATGTTGAAAGAAGAATTAAAACAGATTTGAAAGATAAAAAATTGTGCTTATGTGTGGACGAAACAACCGATCGGCAAAAAAATTCTGTGGTGAATGTGTAGAATGTGTGAATGTGTAGAATTTCTGCATTGAAGATAAAGGCATACAGAATAAGGGAAATTACCGCAGTACGTGCCCCCTTACAGTAGTCAAGAATTGCTTTGCAGAACGTGACATATACGAAATATGTGTTGTCCAGGATAATCCACGAATCAGTGATTTCCTAAAATAATTTTGCCATAGAGCAAAAGAAAGAGAGAGAGTTGAATTATTTTAAAATAAATATGATTAAAGGGGAGCGCAAAAAAAAAATTGAAGGCAAACAGTCAAGCAACAAACATTAAGAATCAAAGACAAGAATCGAATGCGAAAAATTAAGGTAAGACAAGAATTGCAAACTACGAAGTAAGTAAACTATTCCAACTTACTACTACATGTTATGGAGATAAAATTTAAGCAAACAAACTTGAGACGGTGTACAATGGCCCTTTTACGATCTACTACTTAGCTTTTACTATTTAGCATTTAAAATTTACTATTTACATTTATCATGTACCATTTGTAATAATTTTAAGTTACAATTATAATGAATTTTGAAGAACACTTCAATTTAACTCTTACAAAAACTCTTGTATAAAACAATGAATAATTTCAGAAAGATGTCAATAATTAGATAATAAGTAGATATATCTCACTAATGTACACTATATTTGCACTTAGTATATAAGGAAATATAATTAGATATATATATATATATATTTAACAAAAGAAAACCAAACGGGTTACAACCCCTTTTCTTTTCTTTCTCGCCGGGTGGAAGATGTGGTAACCAAATCGAGTCATGTATTGAACTACTTATCTTATTCAAGGTGCGACCCCGGTCTTGTTTCTATTGTATACAAAACATGACCTCGGTACGTCCAAACAGCCTCGATATGTGTAACACTCTTTCACCACGTTGTTGATCTTATACTGAGGCCACTAGTCTGAATGAGGACACACTGGAGTATATAACGAGGTCCATCAGATCTCAAGGGACAGTAACGCACAGTAAGACACAGAGTCCTAGAGAGTGTATAGAAACCTCCTTAAGACTAGTGTCTATTTGTCACTATGTATATCGTTATTGTTGACTCTTTATAATGTGTTAATAATTATATGTTGTTAACCAAACGCTGCCCGTCTATTATTTAATATATCGGCGAATCTGCGTACAAACGCAGCGATGTGCCCCTTCAGGTCCGGGTCACAACACAATGTTACAATGAAAGAATTTTAACCGGCATCCTCTACCTTACTTGCTTCCAAAAGAGTTGCAAAATGTACTAGTGATGAAATTTTAAAAGTGGGGTTGAGCGCATTGAACAAATTTCAAGTTTCAACAAACCAACTTTTAATATTTGTGAGCGACGGTACCGCACATGCTTTCCTTAGGCGATTTCTTAAAGAATAGAGTGGTAATCCGTTACATGTAACATGTAAAACCCATGCTTTAAACCTTGTGGCGCATTTGATACCTAAATGTTATCCACGAGTAAATGTTTTAATATCTCATACGAAGGCAGTGTTTCTAAAGTCCCCAAAACGTACAAAAAAATTTCACGAACTGTGCGCCAAAGTGCCTGAACCACCACAGCCGATTACTACGCGTTGGGAACATGGTTAGAGCCTGCGTTTTACTACTGCGAACATTATGATGATGTAAAGAAGGTAGTTTTACAATTCGATCCGAGACACGCCGAAGCTATCAAGAAAAGCTAGAAAATGTTTCAAGATAGTCAGGTAAAAAGTGATTTATAAACTATTCGCAAGAACTACTATGGATTAGCGGAGGAAATTGAAAGATTACAAAATGATTCGATATCGTTTGTGGATTCTATTCAAATTATGGATGATGTTCACTCACACTTATGTGCGGCGGAAGGTGAAAAAAATGAGTTTGTAATACGAAAATTTGAAAGTTTTGTTGACAAGGATTCAGAAGATAAATTTGTGAAAGTGCGTCGAAATATCCATTAAGTTGTCACAAGGATTACTATAAATTTTCAAATATAACATTGACAAATATTTATTCCGAAAGCCGTACTCATTTGACTGAAACAAGTGTGGAAACATTTAATGATTCAAATATTTAATAGTGTAGTAACCAAATTGAGTAATGTATTGTACTACTTATCTTAGTCAAGGTGCGACCCCGGTCTTGTTCATATTGTATATAAAAACATGACCTCGGTCCATCCGATTTACATACACAAGCATCCTCAATATACGTTACACGCTTTCACCACTTGTTGATATTAAACTAAGGACACTAGTCAAAAGAAGCACACTCTGATGTATATAAGACGATCCATAAGATCTTAAGGGACAGTCAGACACAGTCAGACACAGTCAGACATAGTTAGATATACAGTATGACATAGCGAGTGTAAGATAGAAACCTCCTTTAGACTACTGTCTATTTTGTTATTATGTATATGGTTATCGTTGTATCGTTATAAGTGTTAACTAATTATATGTTGTTATCCCAACGTTACCTGTCTATTATTTAATGCATCGACGCATCTGCGTACAGACGCAGCGATGTGCCCCTTCAGGACCGGGTCACATCACATGGCGATCCTGCACACGTTAGACATCACTTCTGACATCACAATAGAAGCTACCCAGTTTGGTTTCATGAAAGCTTTTTAGAACATTAAGTATTTCAGCACGTTATATATTTTATCATTATTTTATGTGTAAACATTCATGCGTCCGCATCGCCTATGCTCACTCATGAAAGTCGCGAACATAAATGATGCGAGTACGTAAACGTTACTGAACGCTCGCCTTGGTACGGCTGCTAGCCCCCTCCACGTTATTCTCCGCACTACACTGAAACTTGCCCCTCTTTGTCGACTCTAATTATAACTTTAGCGCCGTATAGCGCTCAAACTAAGCAAAATTGTACTAAGGTGGAGTTTTCTTAAATCGGCTTATTTTTAAGTAAGAAATATGTAGTTGGTTTTTGTAAAGGCCTTTTACAGACACTTTATATTAGGGATTACAGTGTTTGCTAGAATTAATTTTACGTATAGTTCACATAGACTTCTTCTAGTGTAATTTCTCATCGAATACTATGAATGTGTATTAGTTTCAATTAGTCAATGAAGTATGTTATTTACAAATCGAAAATACTTTTTGATATCCTAAAAAATAAACAAAGCGAACACACGCGCGAAAAATGCAAATTCAGGAAATAAATTTACAATGAAAATACGTCCGCAGAAGTTCGTACTTACATTTAACATAGAAAAGGGTTTTCGGGTTGAAAACCGCAAAAATAAAATCCCGTTCTCTCGCAAAACAACCCTTCGTATTGCCGAATAAAATCGCTCAGGTGAAACTGTAGATTGCAAATGCAATTTCCTTAACATTTTACCGTTGTTACGAAATGTTTTTTTTTTTTTTGACTAACCGATGCGAAAGGGTAAAGAAGCAGAATCTGGCGTATATAGCATGTACCTGTTGTGAAATATCCAAGTACCACCACCGCAGGAACTTCGTCCTCTTTAAAGTTTTTATTTTGAATCGACGCTAGCATTTGTATGATACGATTTGTTATAGTTTTAAGGAGAAATGTAAATATGGATGGCTGCCCTGTTAAGCTACAGAAATCCTTTGTTCAACAAGATGGGAGACAATCTTTAAAAATAACATATCATTGTAAGAGAAAAAATAATAGAATACAACAGGAATGGTAAACAATAAAGGATGGATAAATAATGAAACTTTGTCCTTTTGTGTTAGGTGGTCACGAAAAATTAGCAAGAAATTCTAAAAACATAAAAAGTTATAAACTCCTTACCACAATTAATAACGTATTTGGAATGGTAAACAATAAAGGATGGATAAATAATGAAACTTTGTCCTTTTGCGTTAGGTGGTCACGAAAAATTAGCAAGAAATTCTAAAAACATAAAAAGTTATAAACTCCTTACCACAATTAATAACGTATCTGGAATGGTATATAATAAAGGATGGATAAATAATGAAACTTTGTCCTTTTACGTTAGGTGGTCACGAAAAATTAGCACGAAATTCCAAAAACTTAAAAAGTTATAAACTCCTTACCACAATTAATAACGTATCCTAGATACGTATCTCGACAACCAAGTTGTCATCCTCAGTAGGTAAAATTAACCACCCGCAGAACGGCTGTTGCACAACAGAAAGCGTTTTTCCTGTAACGTGGAAAAACTCACTTGTAATCCCTATACCTAAAAATGTGAACGCTGATAACATCGGTGACCTTCGACGTATTAGTTTATTGCCTGTTCTAAGCAAAGTTTTGGAAAAAATACTAAATACTCAAATTCATGAACATTTGCAAGCTTTTTATTTGCTCCCTCACTGTCAATCCGGTTTCCGAAGTAATCACAGTTGTACTACTGCACTTTTGAAGGTCACAGATGATATTCACAGCTCTAGATATGATAACTCTATGTCTCTATTGGTTATGCTAGATTATAGTAAGGCTTTCGATACTGTTAACCATGACATTTTACTGGCTATTCTATATCAGCTCGGGTTCCGTAGTGATGCTTTGAGTCTGGTTCATTCGTATCTCTCCGAAAGATATCAGTATCATCACAATTGCCTGTGACGAGTGGTGTTCCACAGGGATCAATCCTTGGTGCTTTATAGTATCTTCATTTATACCAGTCACTTACACAAATGTGTCAAACACTGCCACGTGCAAATGTATGCTGATGATAAGCAGCTCTGCGTTGGTTTCACAAAAAATGACGTTGCTATTGATAAGATTAATCAGGACTTAGAGGGTATACAATCATTTTCGCAGAATCATGCACTAAAGATCAATCCGGAAAAGACCACTGCCGTCTTGTTTGGTAACCCTGCATTAATTCAGAGCATTAAAGAACAAATCATGATCAAAATTAATAATGCAGAAAGTCGTTTGTTGATTCTGCAAAAATCTGTGTTTAATCATTGATAACCCCTTCAGATATAAGGAACTTCTTTCAAAAATTATTAAGACAGCCTATGCCAATCTTATAACATTGTATCCTTATCGATCGATTTTTGACATCCGAACTAAAACCATGTTATGAGAAAGTCTTGTCTTGTCGCAATTTAATTTTGCGTCCACAATTTACGGCCCTTGCTTGGATAGTGCTGATCGAGTTCGCGTACAGAAGGTTGAGAATGTGTGTATGCATTATATTTTTGGTATATGTAAATTTGAACATATTACGTATAAACTTCTTGAGTTGCAGTGGTTAAATATGGCTAACAGGCGAAAACTTCAAGCCTTATGTGTATACCATAAAATTATAACTTTAAAAGCTCCATCGTACTTAACTGAAAAGATACGTTTCCGGTCTGATGTGCATAATATAAATCATCGCAACACCAACTTGATTAGATCCCCTAAACACAGATTTACGCTTTTTGAAAGATCCTTTACGCATAACATTTATCAGTTGTACAATTTTGTCTTCTTCCGAGATGTTACAAATCCTTGGAGACCAAGATATTCAGGAAATAAATTATGTACTTTCTTTTTAAGCGTTAATAATGATTTCGGTTAGTTTACATATATATATATATGTAAACAAAGAAGACAAAATAAAAGGTCGAAACGTTAAAATGAACATTTTGATTTAATGAATTGTTATCAAGCCGAATTCCAAGAAAAATTAACTATTTCTATATATATATATATATATATATATATATATATATATATATATAGAAATAGTTAATTTTTCTTGGAATTCGGCTTGATAACAATTCATTAAATCAAAATGTTCATTTTAACGTTTCGACCTTCTATTTTATCTTCTTCAGAAATAAATTTAATTACATACTAGGGATTTTCCTACAAAGCTAAATTTAACTAATACTAATATAATACCTATTGGTTTTTCTAACATGTAAACTTATATTTTTCTTGGTACTTACAATTTTTTATTCTTCTTTTTTATTTTTTTGCAGCTTGAACTATTTTACTCAGAATATAAAGTTGTCACATTGTATATTCAACGTATGGAATATATATATATACATATATAGTAGATTCAATTAGTTGGCGATTTAAGGTCTGGTTTTACTTCAAAAAAACAATCTTACATGTTTCGGCATATGATGTATTTTTCAAAGAATTTAAAATATAAATGAGAGTATATTAATGTCATATTTATACATTTGTATATTAGTTGTCATGGATAAAATTATTCAAAGATACATTCCAATTTAATAATAATAAATCATGCCTTAGTATTCAAAAAATAGTTAGACAACAAGAACGGGAAATGGCAAGGCATGAGTTATTATTATGGATGCGCCCGTGGAGCGGCTTAAGATGTTAAGCTGTCGGCATTCTCCTTAAACGAGAAGGAAAACCTACTCGGACAGCCGGTAAGGGATCGAAACACGGAACTGTCAGCATAATAAGCAAATATACAGATATTTAAATAACATTTGATATATAATTATATAACAGCAACATATATTATGATGGTAAATTAGACAATAATACAGCATATAGAATTAACAATAATTTATCAAAATTTATGAAAATCAACAAGGATCTAACAAATAACAATAAAAAGTAAGCAGTCTATGAGTTAACTTGCGGTAATTGCCCCATGACGTATATCGGACAGAGAGATAGATCGTTTGAAATACTCATCAAAGAACATTTTTCTTCCTTTATAAATAATAAAACTGACTCTTCATACGTGTCCCATATTAATTTAACAAACCACAACTTTAACAAAGAATTTAAAATACTGGACAGAAAGTAAGGGCAAAAAGTTACTTGAAATTAATAAATTAAAAAAACTGTTAAGATCCTCATTAGTAATTCCCCGTTAATTAATTTATTTATTTAATATTCAGACTGTCATATATTTTATTTTTCCATAGCGCTACTTTACCTCACCTTAACATAATGTTTTACCTTAGTTTTATCAGTTTACGAACAGTATTGTATAAACCGCGGTTCAATATTTTCGTGAAAGTTTTTGTTCATAGACATTTAAGTAATAAAAACTACCCATTCTTTCAACTATTCAAAACATGTGTTTGCTACGGTACATTTATGTAAAGATATTTCCATAAGTTAGTCATATGTCTGATGAAGCTTCTGTAGGGCGAAACGATCGTTACTGTGTAAATAAAAAGTAGTAAAATTCATTAAAATTTGTTTTACTTTATCCCGATAATAATTACGTGCCACACTTATTTCTTCCAAAATGAAAAAAAAATACTTTTAAGTAAATTTGTAATATTATCCTACTTTTTGATATTATAAATCAAAATTTTGAAATGTTGGAATGTTAGAAAATTATACGGTCATTATTCGGAGATAAATACTTCTGAGCTCTTTTCGTATATGATATTCATCGTTTCGTGTAATACATTTACTTTACGGTCCCAGATACATTAGATTCACTAAAGACTTATATTGGGATCTAGTAATGTATTCCAGCAAAAAATACGTATAGCATTAGAAAAGAATTGATTAATGTAGCTTCCATATATAAATAAAAGATTAAATACAATCTGCGATAAAAAATGTTGACAAAAAATACTCGAGAATTAAGCGAGTCTTTTCTCTAACGCTCATATTGTATGTATATTCCAAAACATATCAGTGAGTCGCACAAAATCACCTGCCAAGCAAAAAGCTCCAAGCGATCAAGTTACCAATACAACGACGGACCAAACTTGCCCGCTCGATATTGCTGGCGATTCATTTTCCAATAATGATATTAAATTCGTTCAGGATATTGGGTCGGTGTCGTCCGGAAGACTTTCAAACCATTACTGATAAAAAATTAACGAAGCGAAAGAGCAAAGAGAATGACGTTATTAAAGTTTGTTATTATATAAATATTATTGGAGAGAGTTAAACGTTTTCAAGAATACAGGGCTAATAAATATTTTTAATAGGTTCGAAGAGAATGCCGTTTGTTATTCTGAAATCAAACCTTAATAATATTTCCGTAGCTTTAAATTATAGTACGCGGATGGGTTGATTAATTCGCGCCATCGTACAGAAACAAAGTGTTACAATTCGTGTATATATAAGAATGTTTTAATTTATTTTAAATTATATTTCTTCAACTATTTCGAATTTAAAATATTAACCCTTAACCACCGTAGTACAATTGTTGTCGCATACTAGCCGTAGTGCGGTCATAGTGACCCGCGAATTTTTCCATTCCGAGAAATTTCCTAATATAATTTTTTTTATTTTTTTAAATTTTCAATTGATTAAATAGGACGCCAACAATAAGGAAAACATATAAATGCACTGTTAAAAGATATCCTAATTTTATTATTCATCAAAATATGAATCCTTATACTTAGTATTGGAGTATTTGTACTAATACGAGGGACACCTTTTATATTTTTACAATTGACCACTAGATGGTGCTTTTGACATATGTAATCACTATATTCTTAAAGTTTGATATTCATCAATGAGAAATCCGTGATAGCGATAGAAATTGAGTCAGTGGTTTGTTAACAGTGACAGTTTTAAAACAGTGAGTTTGTAAAATAATGGAGATTACTCGTAAAGGTTTTTGTTGGATGATTTCTTACGATTACAAAAAAGGCCTAACCCCACAGGAATGCATTATACCGCTTCGACCAACTTTTGGTAATGAAGCACCATCAGAGAGGACAGTTTGTAATTGGTTTACAGAATTTCATAATGATCGTGCCTCAGTGAGTGATGAATAGAGTGGACCAATACGGAGCCATATTGGTAAATATTTCATATAAAAGCCGAAAAACTCCAATAATTTATCAATTAATATATATATATATATATATATATATATATATATATATATATATATATATATATATATATATAAGTGTTTAGATAATTTCTTAGCCGTTTATTAAATTATAACAATTGATAAATTATTGGAGTTTTTCGGCTTCTATATGAAATATTTACAAATAACAAATTAAAATGTATGTAATTGCAGAGTAAGTGGGGATGTAAACATTGCTGTCTACAAATTACAAAGCAAATCATACGAAATTTTTTATTTGAAAAAAAGGGCCAACGTTGGGTCTCGAACCCAAGTCTACAGCTATCCGGGCTGTCGCTTTTATATATATATATATATATATATATATATATAAGTGTTTAGATAATTTCTTAGCCGTTTATTAAATATAACAATTGATAAATTATTGGAGTTTTTCAGCTTCTATATGAAATATTTACAAATAACAAATTAGAATGTATGTAATTGCAGAGTAAGTGGGGATGTAAACATTGCTGTCTACAAATTACAAAGCAAATCATACGAAATTTTTTATTTGAAAAAAAGGGCCAACGTTGGGACTCGAACCCAAGTCTACAGCTATCCGGGCTGTCGCTTTTACCACTAAGCCACAATAGACCCAGGTTCAAGCTATTTAGAAATGCATTATAAAGTAACAGTGTTAATGAATCAGATGTCAGTTATTGAATGTAGATGTCAAGTTGAAAGCAGAAGTCAGTTTTGAAAGCTCATGTCAGTTTTTGATAACAGATGTCAATTAGTGAAAGCAAATGTCAGTTAATGAAAGCAGATGTCTGATTTGAAAGCAGGTGTCAGTTATGAAAGCAAACGTCAGATTAGAAAGCAGATGCCTATTTTGAAAGTAGATGTGAGTTATTGAAAGCAGATGATATTGATATTGATATTGATATATATATATATATATATCTATATATATATATATATATATATAAAAGGTAAACCTAATCAGTAGGCGATTAAAGGTCTGTATATTACTTCAAAATATATGTATTTAAAAAACTCTACATGTTTCGGCTGTGTACGCCTTTATCAAGAGATAAAAGCGTACACAGCCGAAACATGTAGGGTTTTTTAAATACATATATTTTGAAGTAATATACAGACCTTTAATCGCCTACTGATTAGGTTTACCTTATCATACCAAGGTCACGAAGTTATTATATATATATATATATATAGCAATTTATATATATATATATACCATTCTAAGCTATTTTAATTTAATGTTATTTAATTTTCAACGTAAAACACTAACCTAATTCGTAATTCATTTCTTAATATAATGTTAAATTTAAAATTGTTAATTCAATTGTTATATCACACAAAACAAACACAGTTCTCATGTTCATTGTAATGATTCTTGTTTCCAGATGCTTGAAAAAGACTGAATTGAAAAAAGTCGAAACGTCGCAAACAAACATCTAAATTCAATAAAAGGTCGCAAAAACCAATAAAAATCTATTATTTTTAATATTAAAACACGGCCAATAAAATAAAAAAGAAAAACAAAATTCTTTAAACACTAAATATATATATATATATATATATTGATAACGAGCAGCCTCTCGTTGTACTGAAAATTGATAACGAGCAAGATGCGTAATAAAATAATGTAAACGTTTATGAATATAAAAATGCTCAGCTGTGAATAAATGGCTTGTTAGTTTTTATATTTATTCGGTGAATTTTACATATACGAACTAATTACATTGCTCTAAGTAACATATAGATGGGGTTGTTCGAGTTTAATCTATATGCGCAAGATGCAAAGTTGCCTACTTGCGAATTATTCCATAAATGTAACCTAAAACAGCTGTTCGGATATAAACTTATTAATAAGTATTAATTAATGTGCGTTTATTATCTTCAGGGTCCGGCTAAACTCGAGAACAAAATAGACTCTAGTGTTAGGGCATTGTGATATGTCCAAATTTAAAGTGCGAGTTCGGTGACTTCAATCAAACACTACTGATATTTTTAGATTCCTAAATGATAGGTTAATTGTTGTTAAAGCTATACTACAAAATAAAATGTCGAGATCAGATTCACGAATAATAACTTTAATGTTCTTAAGATCTCTATTAACAGGTAAGTTATAAGCATTAATTGTTAAGTATAATTTGTATATAAATTTTGTAACGTGATAAATTTAATATGTTATTTAACTATGATAAATTACGATAAATATTACATGAAATAAATGAAATAGATAAATATAGAAATAGTGAAGATAATCTTTAATTAATTAGGAGAATTAAGTCAATAACTTTAATATAACTAGAATGTATGACGTAAAACAAAGAAAAATTAAATTAAAACGTAACTGTATTCTTCCTCTTTAAAAGTAATAAATAACCTAAATCTTATATATCGTATTTAATAATGTATATCTTAACTAATATAAATAATATACTATATTCTTTTTTAATATGATTGTTTAAATTGTCTTTTCAATATAGATGTGAGATTTTAAAGAATACTTAAGTAATTGGTGCAGGATTCTGGATAAAAACGGGATCTCAAACGGTTTAGGAAAGGCAGGTTTTTCGTCGGCGTTCGAACGGCGTCACCCCGGTCAAAAACACTTTCTAACGAACTGCTTCTCGGCAAATTGCTCTTGGCAATATTTTTGTCACTGGTACACGTACGAACTTGAAATATGTGTCCAACAGGAGCTGGGAATATTGGTAAGATGTTTAACTAATTGGACGTATGAATTTACTTGTATTTATTGTAATTTTCTTCTTGTTTTTAGTGATACACTCAAAAATACGTCTGGATGCTTTAATGGCGATTTTTCCAGTTACGCTAACCTTCTTTTATTTTTGTTACTTGATTTTGATTCGTTCATCGGTATGTATTCATTTAATCTCGACAATTACTACTAATGAAAATGACAATTCAATAATTTTAAATACATTTACATGTTGTAATAAATATTTACTTAATTTTAAAACTAATATGCATATAATGTGTATGTCAAAAATAATACATTATGCTGTTTTTATTATGGGATATTTTCCCGCGATTGACAATTCAAATTATGTACAGTTATACCTAAATAAATGGCGTCATTAATGATTTATCAATTAAGTTGATTTTTTTTTGTAAATACAAATTATCGAACTGAAAATACTATTACAAATGAAATGTTAGATTATAAATGTGTGAATGTCTTAAAAAAAAAATAATTAAACTTGCGTATTCAACTTTATTGATTTGACGTGGGAAGAATTCAGTTTTGACATATAATTAACTATTCAATAACTTATTTATATACATTAAGAGATTGTCCTTTTGCTTATTGGGCATACTTGAGTGTGGGCTTGACCTACCTCAATTCCCCAGTAATTTGGTATGCCGTTATTGACTTGGCAAAGAGGCTTATCCAAATTATTCTCTTTGAACTATTAAGTTGTTTGCTTTATCATATGAGTTTTTGTGCATATAAGCTGTTTTTAATATACATTTATAGTTAATGCTTGTCCCTTTAAGTGTTGATTTGTTAATATTATTTTTGAACTGTTAACTTTTTGAAGTCTGTTTTTTTTTTTTTAATTTAAAAGAAAATTATTATCTCTTCTTGATATATTGTAACGATGTTTTAATAGTTAAAATGATTTGTTTTGGGGGTTTACTCTATTTATTTTACTTGTTGATGGTCCATGCTTAAAGTTTTCTATTTTTTTTAAACTTGATATATTAATATAGGTTTTAGTTTTCACAATAAATAATTCTTTCATGTTAAATACATGTTCTGACTAGCGAATCCTACTCTTTTCTTATTATAATACCATTCCTTATTATATAATTAAATTCCCCATTATTAGACATTCTCATCTATATTTCTATATATTCATATTTATAATACTAATTCATATCTTATTCATACTTTATATCCCCATATTATATATTTATTCCTACTCTCTCTATTAATCTAGACTTTTTCCATTCCTTTAACATTACATCAAACCTTCTATTTATTCTTAGCATACTATTACTTATATATATATTACATTTTAGGAATTCATTTTATTTAATTTTAAGCATGTTAATATTCGTTTTGTTTCCCCATTACATATTTAACTGTTTATCATATTATATCATGTAGATACTTGTTCTTTCTATATTTGTTTGTATATCATATTATTTGTGTTGTGTTGTTTCAGTTTTTCGAACTGTTAACTACCCCTTTATGTCTTTCAAGTGTAACTGTATATTATATTTTAATTATAGATATTGATTTGTTGATATTAAATTTATATGTGTTTAGTTCTTATTCAAATTTGTTTTTTTTTTTTTTTATGCTGTATAATCTTGTAACATTGATATATGATACCTCCCCTTTATATAATCGGTATTAGGCTCGATTAATTCATATGTATTATAGCCTAATTTCTGATTTATTATAAATGGTCCTTGATAGGCCTTCAGTAGCTTACCCATGATTTTCTGTTTTGCATTAGATACTCTTAAGCTTTTGACTATAACTCGGTCACCTAATTCATATGTTTTGTATTTCTTGCTATAGTCATTCTGTTTCTTTTCCCATTTATTCTTATGTTTTATTAATTTTAGTCTGACCTCATCTGTACGTTCCGATAAATTTACTAACTCTGGCTCTACCCATGGTCTTTGTGGTGCTTCTCCTGTAAAAATCTTTATTGGACAGTGATTGTGGACTGTGCTGGGTGTGTTATTTAATATAAATTCAATTTGTGGTAGATGTCTAGCCCAACGATTATGTTTTTCATCTAACAAAATTCTGAGATACTTTAATATTTCTCGTATGTATCTTTCGGTAGGATTACCTTGTGGATATCGTATCGAGGTGTAGTAGGTTTTAATATTCCTTGTATGTAAAAATTGTTTATATCTATCATTTGTAAAATAGGTCGCATGATCTGAGAGTATAGCTTGTGGAGTACCATATTGGATAAAATAGTCTGTAAGTGCTTGTAGTACTGTATCTGTATTGCATTTTTGCGTTGGGATTAACTTTATATATTTTGAGAAAATGTCACATATTACTAGGATGTTCTTGTATCCTTTTGTGCTTGAGATGAGATTTGACAAGAAATCTATTGATATTAATTCTAATTTATCGTATGCTATTATGTTACTACTCCAATTTGAGTTTGTTCGATTTTTGTCCTTAGCGAATAAGCATGTTTGACATTGTTTTGTCACGCTTTTGATGATTCTCTCATCGTTTGTGCAAAAATACGCTTCTCTAAACACGAGCCAACATTTTCTCGCTCCGATATGTGTGTAATTATAATGTAGATAATTTGCTATCTCTCTGGTGTGTTCCTCATTTATAACATACAATTCATTATCACCTATGTTCTTAATTATGATACCATTTCTAATAAACATACCTTTAAATTGTCTTCCCTCACTGATAATCTTTCGTAAAGGGTCAAATTCTTGTGTTAATTGTGTTTGTTTTACCCTATCCAATGAAAATAAACCTTCCTTTTGTAACATTACCAGATTTATGCATATACTTTGCTTCTTCATTTCCCCATCTTTTCTTGTTAAAACATCTGCTGTTACCATTTCTTTCCCTGGCTTGTACTTAATTACGAAATCAAATTGTTGTATTAATAAAGTCCAACGATAGATACGACTATTGTTTAATTTGGAATTCATGATGTTTATAAGCGCTTTATGATCAGTTTCTAGTATGAATGATTTTCCAATTAAATAATATCTGAGCTTTGTTATCGCATATACTATTGCTAACATTTCTTTTTCGGATATTGTATATCGTATTTCGCAAGCATTCAAAGTACGGGATATAAAATGTATAGGGATTTCTGTATCTCCTCTGAGTTGAACTAATTCAGCAGCAATGGTCTGGTGCGAAGCATCTGTTCTTACAATAAAAGGCAAAGAGAAATCTGGATGGTGCAATTTCAAGTTCTCCACAAAGTTCTCCTTAAGTTCTATGAAACATTTTTCACACTTTGCAGTCCAATTCCATTTCGTATTTTTCTTCAATAATTGAAGTAATGGTAGTGTTTTCTCGCTATAATTAGTAATAAATTTTCTATAATAATTCAAAACTCCCAAGAATCCTCGTAAGGTCCTTAAATTTTTCGGCCGAGTGAAGTTTTTGATTTCATCCAGTCGAGTAGGATCTAGGTAGATATTATCTTTATTGATGATATATCCTAAATAATCTATTTCTGTTTTGAAAAATTGACATTTGCTTAAATTTAATTTTAAACCTTCATTACATAAAGTGGTTAATATTATTTTTAAATGTTCTAAATGTTGGTCTAAAGTTTCGGAAAAGATTATGATATCATCTAAATAATGAAGTGCGAAATTATCATATTTATCTAAAATGCGGTGTAAAAATCTTATCAAAGCTGCAGGTGAAGTTTTTAATCCAAACGGGCAGACTCTAAATTGGTAAACTACTCCATTTATTAAAAATCCACAGTATTTCCTGGAATTAGGTTCTAAATTTATCAGCCAAAATGCGTTTTTTAAATCTAATTTGCTGTAATAGTTTTTGTTACCACATTTCGTTATTAGTATATCTATGTTTTGAGGCATTTCGTATTCAGGTTTGATACGTTTGTTTAGTGATCTTGCATCTAAACATATCCTTAACGATAAATCTTTTTTCTGAACAATAACTATGGGATTGATGAAATATGTATTAGATTTTTCAATAATACCAGATTCTTCTAATCTGTTAAGCTCCATATTAACTTTTTCCTGATAATGGTATGGTATTGGGTAGTTTCTGCTCGATAATGGGTTGTCATTGTCTATTCTTATTGTATGTTGATAGTTACGTGCGAATACTACTACATCATTGATTAATGTTAGGTTGTCAGATAAAATTTTTACTAATTTTGATGGGATCATATGATATGGTATATTTTGTAGTTTAATTATTTCTTCTATATCTTCTAAATTATTTACTGTTCTGAGGGTATTTAATTCTTTTCTTACTACCACTTCTTCTACATTCTGCATTCCTATTCCATCTTCCTTTTCTTCCAATCCATATATATAATCATCATTATTCATTTTAATATTTATTCCTTCTTCCTTATTACTACATTCATTATCATAACTATCTGTATTCAATCTTTCTTGTAATATATTATTAATCTCCTTCTGTAAATGTTTATCTTTAAAATAATTATATTCATATTCTTCTTCCTCAGATAACTGTTTCTCCATCCTTATCTCTATTTCATCGATCATTATTATTTTTCTTTTGAAATCCAATATCATTTTTAAATTCTTAATGTTATCTATCCCAATTATGCAATCGTATTGCAGTTTACCTATAATGTAGCATTGTATGACATATTCCTTATCTTTCACCATTATTTCCGTACATATTCTTTTTTGAATTTTCCCCATTCTTTTACCATTAGCGGCTATCAAATCTGTTCCCTTAGTCCTTATAATTTTCTTTTCATAATTATCGATTAAGATTGCCTTTTTCTCTTCTAATAACGTTATTTCGGCTCCAGTATCTATTAAACAGCTTAGTTCTATGTTTGTAAATTTAATCTTAATAATTGGTAGAGAGTGCGTATCTATATTATGGGTTCCAGTTTCTTCTACGTGTATGAACTCTTCAAAGGGTTGATAAAAAGTTATATTGTTTAATTTTGAGGGGTAGTTACAGTCGATTTTATTTAAAGATTTTGGGTTGAGGTGCTTGGTGTCGGGTTGGTGTACATATCGATTTCCGAAATCGGCATTTTTTTTTTTACATCCTCCGATTCTTGTCTAGAGGGCAGTGGTGACAATGGTCTCCGGCAGTAGTTATTAACACGTCCTCTATTACGGTATCTATAATTATTCATACCTCTTCTTCCCGGCGGGTTGTTGTACTGATTGTTATTATTCTGACGATTAGCATCATACGTTCGTGTATTATTATTATAATTATTATTATTAGGGGGTGGATAATTCGAAAGATTGGGTCTATTGTTATAATTATGAAAAGGATTTGTAGAATGGTTACGATAATTTTGATGAGTGTTATAATTTGGTGCAGGACTTGCGTGATTATTATTATAATTAGTGTTACTATTATTAGTTGTTAGATTCGCCTGAGTATAATTGTTGTTAGTTCTGTTATTATTATATGAGGTTGTTTCTTGTACATGATTCGGTCGATTATTTTGTGAGTAATTTTGTCTAAAAGATGGATTATGTATGGTGTTATAATTTGTATTGCTCGGTCGATTATTAGAGGAATTATATAGACTGTTATTCGTATTACGTTGTACTGTTGGAAAAGAACTACGATTACCTTCGGCAAAGTCATCTAATCTTCGGAGAATTTCTATTAAGGAATCCATGTCATTGACTCGTTGACAAATAATTGCTTGTGTGTCCGAATAAATGAAATGGTTCAGTAACTGTCGTGCTATGGTTGATTCCTCCATATCAGCTATGTGTTTACACAGGTTGTACATTCTTGAAGCATATATCTCCCTAGTTGTTGAGCCCATTCTATATTTACCGGTTAGAAGTCTGATTTTGGCACGATTTTGTTGTGCTTCATCCCAGTAATTCCTCTTAAATAATGACACGAATTGCTCTACGTCCTCGCAATGGTCTTCAATGCGCAAGAACCACTCCTGAGCACTATCTTTAAGTGTAACTCTTATTATGTCCATCTTTTGTTTATTGTCCGGAACATCAATTAAATAACGCAGGAGTCCATTTAAATAGAGCATGGGGTGTACGTGCGTTATATCCCCATCGAAATGAGTTAAATTTTCTATTTTTATGGTGAGACCTCCTGTGTTTATGCAATTATCAGCCGCAGTATATCTTTTGATCTTCGTTTCAATTATCCTCAGTTCGGATTCATAATACCTTTTATTATTATCCTGGTTCGTTCGGAAGGTGTCAAGATTATCTTTAACTTGATTGATCTCTTGTTCGTAGAATGTCCTATGTTCCCCCATCTGAGTGTTGAGACTATCGGTAAAATGTTGTTTTAGATTTAACGATGTTATTTCGTTACTTAGGTTAAAATCTGTTAATTTGTTATTTAATTTTGTATGAGCTTCGTTACAGGACTTTGTTATTTCGGTTTTTGTTTCCGTATTTGCGGTTATTATTTTATTGTTGGTAATTACGTAAATTTCCTGTGAAGTATTCTCTAATTGTTTGGCCCAATGTTGGTTATGGACATTTAGAGTTTCGTCCATTTTCAGCAAGCATTTTAACTCGCTTTCTTCTAGTGTTTGATGTATTATCTTCTCGATCTTTGTTTGACTATCTTTCAAACCCTTTATATCCATCTTTATTTCTTCCTTGTCCTGTTTGAGTTGTTCTAATTTGCTGTTGAGATTGGTTTCTATGAGACTGATATTAGTCTCTAATCTATTATTATTTTCTGTGATTAGTTGTTTGAAATTTTCATTATTAATTTCTAATTTTCGTGCTAAATTCATTTCTATCTGGCTGATATTTGTTTCTAATTTTCGCGTTAAATTAGTTTCTAATTGACTTATATTTTTATTGTTAGCATCTAGTTTTTCATTATTTTCCGCTACAAATTGTTTAAAATTAGCTTCTTGTTTTTGTTGCATATTCATTATCAAAGCGGTTAACGAATTAAAGTTCATCGTCGCCTCTTCCTTTGAAGCTTCTGCTTGTGCTGTGGCTGTAACAGAATCACCCTGATCAGCCTGGTCCTCTCTATCTGCTAGGTTTTCCCTTGACTTACTCCTTGTACGCTTGTCCATATTATTATTATTATTGAAAAAATATATATGATAGTGTTATGATTATAGGTTCTATTAGTTTATGTATATTGATTATTCCTATTCTGATGTTTTAGTATTAGTGTTATATTTGCTAATAAATTGTATAAATAAATTCTTATCTCTTCAAATAATTATTATTTTAATCTTTTTGACCTATTCGTTTAGTGTTTATTATACAAACAATAACCCCTTTTTAAAAAAACAAACTTACAAATCCTGTTCCTGGGTACCAGTCAGCATCCTATCACACAAAAATGACCACAAGAAGCAAAATACAACTTACAATTATAAAAAATTTTGTATCTTAAATAAATCTAGAAAGAATACAGTTTTTTAAATTTATTCTCTCTCGTTTTATTTTGTATTACGTGTTTGATTGAGCACGTTTTCTAAGCGACACGTTGCGGCGACAATTGATAACGAGCAGCCTCTCGTTGTACTGAAAATTGATAACGAGCAAGATGCGTAATAAAATAATGTAAACGTTTATGAATATAAAAATGCTCAGCTGTGAATAAATGGCTTGTTAGTTTTTATATTTATTCGGTGAATTTTACATATACGAACTAATTACATTGCTCTAAGTAACATATAGATGGGGTTGTTCGAGTTTAATCTATATGCGCAAGATGCAAAGTTGCCTACTTGCGAATTATTCCATAAATGTAACCTAAAACAGCTGTTCGGATATAAACTTATTAATAAGTATTAATTAATGTGCGTTTATTATCTTCAGGGTCCGGCTAAACTCGAGAACAAAATAGACTCTAGTGTTAGGGCATTGTGATATGTCCAAATTTAAAGTGCGAGTTCGGTGACTTCAATCAAACACTGCTGATATTTTTAGATTCCTAAATGATAGGTTAATTGTTGTTAAAGCTATACTACAAAATAAAATGTCGAGATCAGATTCACGAATAATAACTTTAATGTTCTTAAGATCTCTATTAACAGGTAAGTTATAAGCATTAATTGTTAAGTATAATTTGTATATAAATTTTGTAACGTGATAAATTTAATATGTTATTTAACTATGATAAATTACGATAAATATTACATGAAATAAATGAAATAGATAAATATAGAAATAGTGAAGATAATCTTTAATTAATTAGGAGAATTAAGTCAATAACTTTAATATAACTAGAATGTATGACGTAAAACAAAGAAAAATTAAATTAAAACGTAACTGTATTCTTCCTCTTTAAAAGTAATAAATAACCTAAATCTTATATATCGTATTTAATAATGTATATCTTAACTAATATAAATAATATACTATATTCTTTTTTAATATGATTGTTTAAATTGTCTTTTCAATATAGATGTGAGATTTTAAAGAATACTTAAGTAATTGGTGCAGGATTCTGGATAAAAACGGGATCTCAAACGGTTTAGGAAAGGCAGGTTTTTCGTCGGCGTTCGAACGGCGTCACCCCGGTCAAAAACACTTTCTAACGAACTGCTTCTCGGCAAATTGCTCTTGGCAATATTTTTGTCACTGGTACACGTACGAACTTGAAATATGTGTCCAACAGGAGCTGGGAATATTGGTAAGATGTTTAACTAATTGGACGTATGAATTTACTTGTATTTATTGTAATTTTCTTCTTGTTTTTAGTGATACACTCAAAAATACGTCTGGATGCTTTAATGGCGATTTTTCCAGTTACGCTAACCTTCTTTTATTTTTGTTACTTGATTTTGATTCGTTCATCGGTATGTATTCATTTAATCTCGACAATTACTACTAATGAAAATGACAATTCAATAATTTTAAATACATTTACATGTTGTAATAAATATTTACTTAATTTTAAAACTAATATGCATATAATGTGTATGTCAAAAATAATACATTATGCTGTTTTTATTATGGGATATTTTCCCGCGATTGACAATTCAAATTATGTACAGTTATACCTAAATAAATGGCGTCATTAATGATTTATCAATTAAGTTGATTTTTTTTTGTAAATACAAATTATCGAACTGAAAATACTATTACAAATGAAATGTTAGATTATAAATGTGTGAATGTCTTAAAAAAAAAATAATTAAACTTGCGTATTCAACTTTATTGATTTGACGTGGGAAGAATTCAGTTTTGACATATAATTAACTATTCAATAACTTATTTATATACATTAAGAGATTGTCCTTTTGCTTATTGGGCATACTTGAGTGTGGGCTTGACCTACCTCAATATATATATATATATATATATATATATATATATATGAAAAATTTTGTGAAAAACTTATCTGCGCGGAATGTGCATATATCGATATTTCACTGTTTTTTACAGATCATCAGTGCACCTTACCGAAGACAGACATGATATTCACTTCTATACTACGTGTATATATACGAACTGTAATGAACTTCATGTGTATGAGAATTAATAATTATTAAATCTCATTTTACATGCGATTGTCGCTACAAAATTTTTCATTTGTACTGACAACTTGTACAGTTGATGTCGCGGCTTGTTGCGTCTACAATCTAGGGCAAAAGTGATTTGCCGAATTGTAGAATTAAATGCAACAAATTATAGCGACAATCGCATGTAAAATGAGATTTAATAATTATTAATTCTCATACACATGAAGTTCATATATATATATATATATATATATATATATATATATATATATATATATATAAATTGATAAATTATTGGAGTTTTTCGGCTTTTATATGAAATATTTACCAATATCGCTCCGGATTGGTCCACTCTAGCGATGAATTACGTAAAGGTCCACCAAAAACTGTTGTGATTCCAAAACACGATCGACACGTGACTTACAGTGAGGTAGAGGCATCTCTTGGCATATCGCAGGCTGCAATTCATTCGATTTTACATGAACATTTATTTAAAAAAAAATATGTTCCAGATGGATTACACATAACTTGACCGAAGCACAGAAAGCAGTTCGTGTCAATTGGTGTAAAGATATGCGCAAAAAGTTCAACGTAGGAACCGCAAAATCCGTATACAACATCGTCACAGGTGACGAAACATGGATATATGCGTAAGAACCAGAAACCAAGCTACAATCTACTGTAGGGTGTTCCAAGATGAATCGAACCCCCACAAATGTTGTTCCTGCAAGTAGTACTTCCAAGAAAATGATCGCTTGTTTTTTCGGCTGTACAGGCCACATCGCAACAATTCCTTTAGAGGATCGAAAAACTGTTAACGCTGAATGGTATACAGTAATTTTTTAACCAAAAGTTATAGACGAAATCAGGAAGAACAACCAAAAACGTCACATTATTCTTCATGACGACAATGCGAGTTCCCATACAGCACCTCTAGCAGTTGACTATTTAAAGGAGAAAAGTGTTGAAATAATGCCTCATTGGCCATATTCACCTGACTTGTCGCTGAGTGATTTATTTTTGTTCCCAACTGTGAAACAAAAAATGCGTGGACAGCGATTTTCAACACCTCAAGAAGCAGTCGAAGACTTTGAAAACCATGTTTCTGAGATACAACCCTCAGAGTGGAAAAAATGTTTTGAGAACTAGTTCGGACGCATGCAAAAGTGTATAGACCATAAAGGCGAATAAATAACAATAAAATAGTTTGTTCCCAAAAATTTTGTTTTCTTCCCAGATTTTGTAAAAATATGAAAAGGGATCCTCGTATAACGAAAATGCGTATCTCATGAAGCAAATGACTTTAGCAAAAAATCTTATTTAAATTCTTAAAGAAGAATAATATGCTTATTTAAATAAAAAACAAACCGGCAAGAAAAGTTTGGCGTTGTAAGAATTGCGGGAGTTATATATTTCACAAATGATGTTTACAATTTTTGCACAGTTTAGGCAAGTCAGTTTATGGCATAATATACACAAGTAAAAAGTCTTTTAATCTTCGACGGACAGGTATAGCATGTCTTACGTTTTTCTAATTTTTCTTCCCCTGAACGTTTCTCGATCTTCCTTCAAGGTGAGGGCGTACTAAACCATCTGCAAGCTGTTTTAAGAAATCTCTCTTAGAACAATCCTTAAATGACTGATGCAGAGCATGAGCATTTACACCCCTTATATCAAGCAGACGAAAAAAAGATCGATCGGCAATCTTTGTGTGCGGCGACTTGTCGGTAGTCAGGGGTACATTCCAGGGCCAATGTTATCTTATAAACACTTTCTCATTATAAATATTTTTGAACGTTAATTTGTCTCAGAATAAGTTTATTTTAGTATGTTTTTCTTTAGTATAATGACACGTAGTCTTATAATTATTTAATATTTGTATGATTAAGTAAACTAATATCAATATGTTATTGTTGTTTTAGAAACATTTACTTGTTTATAGGAAGATTAATTCAACGATACATAAAAACTCTTTCTTTCTAGACTGTGGTTTAGTAAAAACTCAAAAAAGGTATAAAATCCAGTACCACAATTAATAATCGTATCCTAAATACGTATTTCCACAACTAAGTTGTCATCATCCGTAAGCAAAACCACTAATCAAAGTGTCGCACACAGGGTACAGTAAAGTTAACACATATAAACGCGCAACAACTTTACACGACGGCCACGGACACACTAACTTTGAAATAAAATTCACAGACAAAAAATTACGACAAAATTACGAAAACGACATCACATGTGTTTACTATTCTCCGTCCTCCACCTTTTCTGCCTCTTTTCTAAGAATGAAAAAAGACAACTATGCGGAATATTACCGTTGTCCAAGTTCAACGTATTACTTTTATTTTTAACGATGTGAATGCTTTCATATACATCGAGATCTCTGGTGTTATTCATGACTTTGACAAGTCTTAACCTTTAATAACCGACACGTTGTGATCTGTGTGTGGGGCATGATAAGCTACCCTAGATTTTTCGAGTCTATTAAATCTCATATGTGGATATGTGTTCTTTATAACGGATAATTGCTGAGCGTTTCGTTTGAGCTGTATATTTTAAATTACAATCGTCCCAATTAATTTCGTATATACCTGATTTCAAATCCAAGTTACCAACCTTATCTTTGGTATTACCTAGGAGGCTTTTGATGGTGTTTTTGGATCGAAAAGTTTAGTAACTGATTGACTAAGAAATTAAAAGAAGCTCTCTTATGTTGAAAACTATGATTCGAATCCGCGGTGATGAATCTATTGACATTGGTTTCTTTCCAGCAAATATCGATTTCTATTCTACGCTTATTTCTAATTACTAATGCATCTACAAATTGTATTCTATCTTTGTTTTCCTTTTCGACCGTGAATTTAATAATCGGAAATTTCAAATTTAACTGTTTAACGAACATGTCCAATTCACATTTCCGTGTGTCAAAAATCACGAAAATGTCATGTACGTACCTGATCCAGATTCTTGGAAAGTATTTAGCGTTATATTTAAATTCTACTTGAAATTGACTCATGAATAAATTAGCTATATATATAAAACCATAAAAACACCTATATACGTATTTTTTCCATTCTGTAGCAGCACGAGAGAAAATTGCTATTTTCGGCATGGTCTCTTTTGTCCGTTAAATGTCACCAGAATATCTGATGCCACCTGAACAAAATTTGCTATACTTATGAGAGATTCCATCAAACTTTACTTCATTAACCAAACTGACGAAGTCTATTGTGTGACAGAAACACTTTTCTTTGGCAGAAGTATGTAAGTACAGATACAGATGTGTGTAATGCACATCTGTTTCATTTGTAACAAACGCGTAATGCTTAACGTATTGATGTATTCAAATTTCTTTGGTATATATACAAAAGGTTGTGTCACACACACAGCATACTATATATCATCCGACGTGTCGGTTTGACTTGGACAAAAAAAAATTATTACCGAAATTATGGTATAGTCAGTTATAATATCCCAAGAGCATAGAAAATAATCGATTATATTTCCGAGTCACGAGACGTATTCTGCGAAACAATGTTTTAAGGATATACGTCGAGTGAAGAGGTTATGTAATGGATTATTTTTGTTTGCTCGAGTGGTATTCGTTGCGATTATATAAAGAATTAACTAACGAAATTTTTTTATTGGTTGAAATTAAAAGTACAATTATTATAATAAATATTTGTTGTATTATCTTTAGAAGTTGAATTTGAGGTGCTGGTGATGGTAGAGTTGGCAGAATCTTGTTTATTTATCATTTTTTCAAGTATCTTGCTATGGTGTTCATTAGTAAGCTTTAGATACGGCTTCAGAGATTCAGATGATGAGTGGCCTGTTATCTTAATAATTTCTTGTAAGTTTGCTCCAGATTGTGTCAAGATGTTAACAGCGGAAGAGCGATTGGAATGATTAGATATTTTTGGTTTTTTTGTATCAAGTCCTATACTTTCTGCCGCTGAACGTGTCCATTTACTTAATTGATTAAGGCCTACAGGGCAGTTTTTATACCATATTTTAGTTTTCTGCCAATCAGGATTAGGTGTTAAAAATAGACGATTGGTTTTAATGTTTGGTGTTCTTTTGCTTAACATTTTCTTCAACAGACGTACTGGACACTGATCTTCACAAATTTTATTCGGTGTCAACCATTTAGATTTAGCTGTATGTTTTTCGCCACCTTGTGCTCTCTTTGAAAATATGGTATTGTACTCAATACGTCCTGTGGGTTGACCATAATTGTCGCATTCTGCTTTGAAATAGTCAATTAAGCAAAAGACTGCTTCATTTCCACGCCACGCCAGTTCCACAGAACAAATTTGATAGAATCTTTTTTGTAAACCGTCTGGCGTATTTTCGTCAAAAAATGACACAATTTTGCTAATTTCTTCCGCTTTTTTCAGGAATTGCTTGTAACTTCTTCCTTTTAGCTGCCCGTGCCTTTCTTGCATCTTCAAAAATTACGCCTCTGAATGGATTTGTGTCTCGATTAAACTCTTCATAAAACTTTATCTGGACAAGTTTAGCGGAAATATTCCAAATTGTTTTCACGGTACCTTCTTTGTATTCGGTGCCGTCTGCACGTTTCATGTTGAATGCCCAATCTTTCAAAATACTTGCTAATTGTTCGTCAGAAGTTTGAGCACAAGTTTATAATTTCGCTGTTCACAAAATTCGGTGAATTGTTTCCAAACATATTTATGTGTTTTAACGGTATTTTGCGGTGTCAAATCTTCAATTTCTTTATCTATTTCGGTCTCCGAGTTTATACCAAAGCGTTCCATGTCGAAAAAATTAAAAAAACCTTATGCAAATTGCTGAATATATTTTTGACGTTTATCAACAAACTTTAAAACACTTGTTACCATGACAAAATTCATATCGTTGGAGGAATCGAAACACCAAAACGGTTGTATGACGTCGTCAAGAGTATATTCACTTATCAATACATGGTAACTATGTAAAATTTGTAATTGCTATTGGCTAAATTTCAAATGAGTTATATAATCGTCATAATACAATTTTCGAAATCAGGTGATGTAAAGAAAGCATCATATTTTAGAAAATATAATAGAATGTAAAGAATTAAAATACTGAAAAATGTTGCTATCGGTATGTACAGATAATTTTAAAGTTTACCTTATATAAAGCTTGTTAATCCAATTAATTTTTAATTCAAGATGTAGGCTAATACACGGCAGTTGATAAGGTATTCAATTTTATAAATTTGATGAAGCAGAATAATTCAAAACTTTACCGAAATGGTAATGCATTTCCAATGATAAAGTAAACGTTATCCTTTCATGATTGACTGACTTTCTACACTAAACTTTGGAATTATCGAATCCATACCAAAATGCAAATAATTGTTGTTCTTCTATAGTCGTTTTCAGAATGTAGAATTTCGAAATATCAGTTAATTAAAATGAAGATATAGCATATACACTATGACCGTAAATATATAGTACTGAAGTTATAACTCTGTTCACAGTTGTTATGAAAATGACACTGCTGTAAAATTTATTTTATATAAACAATAACTTAATTTAAAAAGTATATAACCCCTTACCACAATTATTAGTCGTATCCTAAATACGTATTTCGACAACTAAGTTGTCATCATCAGTAGGTAAAAACTACTAATTAAAAGTCACACATGGGGCACAGTAAAGTAAAATAAACGTTTCCGCACAACTACTATACACTGCAACCCTGTAAAGACTGTCTTAGAGTCTTTACAGGTGCTAATGGAAACTTTTTCATTTCGTGCGTAATGGGTTACTTACAACTCTTGTTACGTAATATACTATTAAACTGGATATAAAAAGAGAATCTGTGCGTTTAATGGTTAAGGATATTGGTGGTTTCTCTTACAAAATTCAAAAGTGCCCTAAACTGAATCAAAATGATAAAACACAACGTTTAGTTTACTAGCTTACATTTATAAAAATGATGAGTTCTTGACTAATGTCTGGTTTTCAGATGAGTCCTATGTTTCTTGATTTTGACCATATTAACAGGCAGAGTTTTAGAAGAATTGAGTTTAGTCCTCCTGAGGAATTTATTGCAACACCACTTCATGAACATATGGTGTGCAGTTTATGGAAATGGAATTATCGGCCCTTATTTCATAACTGATCATGAAGGGCCAACTACCACAGTCAACTGTCAAAGATATCAGCTGTAAGTTCTGATATCTTTTATAAGGACCTCAGACGATTCTGCAGATCAAGAAATCTGTTGTTGCATCGACAGTGGTTTCAGCAAGACGGTGCGACGAGTCACACTGCTGATCAATCGTTGAGAATGATTACGGATCATTTTAGTGACAGAGTCATTTCCAAAAAAAACAGACTTTAATTGTCCTTCACATAGCCCGGACCTTACACATCCTGATGCATACATCTGGGGCATGATGAAAACAGTATTTTTTCAAAACGATCCACCCACTACAATTCTGGAATTAAGATTGACAATTATTCGTTTCTTCCGAACTTTGCAACAACCTATATTCGAAAATATGTTACGAAATCTCTAGGATCGCCTTGAGTTGTGCATCCAACAGAATCGTGGGCATATACAGCTTATCATTCGCCATTATAATAGATATTAACTTCGTCAATTCTGTTGAATTAAGTGAGCAATAAATATTTTTTATATTTTTTTTTCTAAACTAACCATTAAAATTGTTTATTGATTAAACTATTGTCAATAATAATATACTCTTATATACTACGAAAATACTTTAAGTGAAAACAAGAAGTTTTCGACCATGACACATATTTTTTTATGTTTCTTGACAAATAAAGCCTTTAAAGTAATAAGAAAATAAATTGAAAATTTATCCATTTTAATTTTTTTTGCAAGTAGCCATTATAGTCACTGTAACGAAATATTAGATATACGGCATTCACCTGCAACTAAACTGCTGACGAGTTGAAGTGGTCCACTTTAATTTTTCCATATTACTATACAGTAAACGACAGGAAAATTAATAAATAAAAATATATTTTGTATTTTATAGATCACCATTCGTTTGTTTTCCAATTATATTAATAAAATTAATAAGGACATATTTAAAAATTTTCAATAGTACGCCTGTGGGCGACGTGTCATGAGCCTCTCGTGCCAGTTCCCTACTCATCATAGATATTCACCCGTCCGTCCTTTAACATGGGTGGGTGAGCACCCACTTTCGAACTTTGTTGTCACTGATGGTATTATCACAGTAACATTCACAAATCTGACGGTGAATTCTCCTTGCTGTCAAATTTCTTGCGCTCAAGAATCGAATTACGGATTGTATGGCATAGTCGGTGGGTGACTTAATTCTCATAATAATAATAATAATAGATATATTTGCCCAACAGATATACATCTAATTACAGGACAATATAAGAATTTGATAATACAGTTCGTGTGTTACATATACTTAAAGAAGTCAGAAGTAAATAACAAGTGGTGTGAGGTGGTTGATACAATGCTATACGATAAAGCTATTGGGAGTGTGTATATTAGTTAATAGGATGGGTAGGGGGGTGGAAAATAGATCAATACTTTTGTTGGCTGTGAGAATTTCATTGCAAATGGTACACATTGAATAGATTGGGGATTTCCGCAAAGTATTAGTTTTAGGAGTTTGGCTGTATAATGCGGTGTACGTACGCGCGGAGCGCTGTGGTGTCGCGAAAGGCAGCTTACTTAGTAGTTTGGGGGTATCAATGTTATTGTGTAGTAAGTTGCAGAAGAATGTAATGCTGGTTAATTTGCGACGATGCTCCAGTGAATCGAAATGAAGTAATTGTAGTAAAGTAGTATGATCGTATCCCTGCCGTGGGTATTCGCCATATTCTTTAAAATGTAGATATTTTAAAAATCTACGTTGCACTTTTTCAAGTGACTCAATATGAGTTGTATATATAGGTGACCATACCAGTGAGGCGTATTCTAATTTAGATCTCACGTAACAGTTGTATAACTGAATAATGGTATCAGTAGACGTGAAGCTTTTCGAGTTGCGTATAACAAACCCCAAGGTTTTGAGAGATGTAGACGTCACGTAGATATGTGTTCCGAGAAGGATAATTTGGAATCGAATACAACTCCCAGATCTTTCACAGTCGAACCCCGATTCATACATGTACCGCCCCACTGGTAGTCATACACTATTGGTTGAGACTTACGAGTATAGGTAAGTATATTACATTTTGGCACATTCATCGCCAGCTTATTGTCATGACACCAGGCAAGCAGTTGGTCAATATCACCTTGCAACTCAATGCAATCCTCTATTGAGTTAATTTCCTTGTATAGTTTCAGATCGTCTGCAAATAGCAGCTTTTCGCAGGCAATCGCGCCAAATTATTAATAATTAATAATGATTATCAACTTCTACAGCTCAGCACATTGACAGACGATACCGCTGCAAAAAGTGTCTAAACACGCGCAAAGCATGTTGGGAGTAGACGCGCATGCGCACTACCGCCTTCGCGCGTCTGTCTTACTCTCATTCACAAATTGACTTTATTTAAAAAATGTCCCTCGTATAAACATTCTATTTTTAGTTATTTACCAGAGCTGCTTTATTATCTCAAGTAATTTAAGGAACAAAACCGGAAGTACGCTACTGCAATTATACACAAAAATTATCCTAATAAATTCTAATAATAAAGCACAATTGTCAAGACAATAACTAGCGACGGAGCATTTTCCTCTTAATGCCATCAACTTAATGAATTATCGCCAAGATTTATGATTGTGCTGCACCCGGTATACTCATAGCAGAATATGTATTATAGTAACATACACATACTTCAGGCAAAATGGTAACAAGTATGCCAAAGTAATATCGGGCATCATAGCCGCTCGCCTGCCAAGACAATGGTTTTGTTAAGACCGGGAACTTGGAAACTTCCATTAAATATTAAAGGGAATCGGCCGGCGAGCTCGAGAAAGCTTTATAGAATGCGATTTTCTCTCAGCAACAACATCCGTTTCGCTAACTGCTGTTACTTGTAAACATGCACGTGCGGTAATTAGGAGCTTCAGACGTATCTACAAAGTCGTTCTCGTGTTAATTTTAAAGCTTTTCGACTAAATAACCGTTGATGAATATTTTATTTGTTAATTGTCTTGATTCTGGCTTTACATTTACGAAAGAGCTCGCATTCATCGAAGATATACAAAAAGACGAAGTCGATAATTGAAAGGAATATAAAAATGCCTTTAGTAACTGCAGTTACTAGTTTTTCGGCATTTCATCAAGGGGAAAACGTTGAGAATCAGGATCAGCACGTTAGTGCGTAACCTAATATATTCTAATTGCAATTCCAGGTATAATTTTAGGAAAGAAAATTTTTTTAAACTTTGTTTGAAATTTTATTTGTGGATTGGTGTTTTCTAAATGATTGTGTCAATGTTGCCTCAGCTGTTGGAGAAATGTTACACTGTTATCGGTTTAACTATTCGTAAGATTTAATACGAGAAATCGGCCACGTTTCCACCATAGTTTTCCAAAGCCATCAAGAACAAAATGAAAATTAAGCTCTACTTTCATCAGAGATGGCGATCCACGGTCAGTCAATACTTCAAAGAAAATTTTTATAGTGTCAGGAGATAACTTTGAAATATCTATGGCGTATAAGAATTACCTTCAGAATGTGTGAGATGCCATATGTTTTGATCCTGTGTATTGTTAAAATATACTTTACCAGGAATTCTGGAAAGGAGGTACCTCCAGAATTCCTGGTAAAATATATTTTAACAATACACATTATGATAAACCACAGAACATAGTGAACGCATTTTCTGCTGCTTTCTGATCAGTATTTGTGACATCATTGCCTGACATGCTCTCTAACCTTCTTCCATCTGCCATCGTTGATGTAGACATTGATGACATCGTTGTATGCGCTGGAATGTTGAAGAATTCGACAATTGCCGGTCACGACAATATACCAAGCTTCCTGGTCAGGGATTGTACTCGCATCTTTTGTGCATCTTTATCGAAAATTATTAACCTGGCTTTGCGTACTTGTAAGTTTCCAAGTGTATGGAAGATTGCTAGAATTTCCTACTTCATGAAGAAGGGTTCGTTACGGTGATCCAGCCTTTGAAAATACTTTGCTAAATTGATTTAATGAAGCAGATGTCGAAAATAGTGATGACAAAAGAGTCGATGAAGATTATTACGAAGAAAGTGATCATGACTCAGCTTCGGAAGCAGAGGCAGATAGTGAAGATGAGGCTGAACGTATCGAGGAGATGCAGAGTGAAAGTGAAGAAAGTAGCACAGCATCAGCTAACAACTCAACAAGTTTCTACGGCAAAAATCGCTACAAATGGTCACCAGAAAGTTTGATATCTGGAACCAGTACAAAAAAAAAAAAATATTGTATTGCAACTTCCTGATATACTTTCATAAGCAAATTTGGGTAACAAAGCTGATCCAGTTACTTTTTGGAACATGTTATTTTCGGAAGATATACTGCAAGTTGTGCTGCGATAGACCAATATAAAGTTACAGTATATGAGAGTCAAGTACAAAGAATTTTTTTTAGACCGGCTTTTGTTTAGGAAATAATGGAGAAAATGTAAAATTAGTTACGAAAATAAATATATATTTATTGTTTGACAGCTTGTCATCAATTAAGTATTTTTATTTGACTTAAAAACTCAACACGTAGTTAGAAATAGAAGTTTTCGACAAAGATTTACAATTAACACTGTGGTGTGGTATATTTAATGGACAACTTCTTCCTATTTAAATTTTGTCTAATCGTTTAAATGCTGCAGCTTCCCTAAAAATTTTTAGAAATGACTTTGTGCATGACTGGCACCATCACATGGTGAAAGAAATATTGTAAAGTGCCCATTCTTCAGCGTGAACGTGAAACGCTCTATAGTTCGTTTTACATTTTCGACAGTTACACATAAGAAAAATGTTTAGGTCTATTTATTTAATCCTTAAATTTAATTTTTATCATTCTCTGTAAATTCTGGCATCTCAAGGAATGAAATTAAATAAATGAAATAAAATGGTACTTTACTTTTGTTAGATGCCTGTCATGCTGTTATGATTTATGACATGTAGTCACGCCCACTGTCCAATAAGACCTCAAGTATTTATTTTATCTCTCAACTTTTAAGTGGCTACCTCTGGCGGTTGGCCCAATTTCTTCACTCTATTTACTATAATTTGAACTATGATATAATATGTAATTACAATATTATAGATATAATGTACAGCTTGTTAGGTATTACTGTATTTTGGAATTACTATGGCCACTCCTGGAATGTGTCACTGACTGCCGATCCCTACCAATCATCGTATAACTGCTAGAACGTTTTATTGGACAGTGGGCGTGGTACATGCCCTTAATTGCATTAACAGCCAACCAGACATAAAGTCAAGAAATGTACCACGCCTTCTGTCTAATAAGAGGTAAATATTTATTTCCTACGTGAATATTTAAACATCCACCTCTAACGGTTTACCCAATTTCTCTGAGCTATTTACTATTATTTGAACTCTCCTATAATGTGTATATCACAACATTAAATATATAATGTACAGCAATTAATGTATACCTGTTATTACTGTATCCAATTTCCTATTACTATGGCCACGCCTGGAATGTACTATCGATGCCTACCTATAATCATCGTATATATTGCTGTCACGTCTCATTGGACAGTGGGCGTGGTACATACCGTTAATGCATTAACAACCAACCAGACATAAAGTCAAGAAAGGATGAATTAGAAACATTACCATAGATGTCATTGACGTCGGCTATTGTCTGATTGTGAACGGTGCTCAATTCCAACATTTAATTCTGATGATTTATGTTTTCATTTTTAATGTTTACGATAATATTACTTCAAAATTTCCTTATGTAAACATAATCTAAAATTACCTTATCGTGTGTAAAAAAGTTCCCTTCTAATTCTGTAATAAAAAAATGGGTATTAACATTTAAAAACAAATGACGTCATATCGGTTTTTGGAGATACCCTGTATATTTCAGTTTCGCATAATGAAACTCTAAACTAAAAATAAAAATCGACTGGTCCGAGGGTTTTTCTGAAAAACTTCCCCTTTAATTTTTATTGAATTTATTCGCTACTTTATGAATGTACTGTATGTAAAACTTTATACCACCTAATTCTGAGTAAACGCAACGATCCGAATGTATAAATATTTCTCCCGCTTCGAATACAATTCCCCTGAATGCTGTAGGCGCGTCAACATCGATGTCATACATATAGCAAGCGCCAATTAAATTGGCGCGAGGAGGGGGTTTAGCAACAGACTGTTTTGTGATTGGCTTAACATCGATGTCATACATATAGCAAGCGCCAATTAAGTTGGCGCGAGGAGGAGGTTTAGCAACAGACTGTTTTGTGATTGGCTTAACGCGTTCAGGGGATTTTTATTCGGAGCGGGAGAAATATTCGTACATTCAGGCCGTTGCGTTTGCTCAGAATCAGGCGGTATATAAATCTGGTACTGTATGTAAAACTTTATAAATAAATCTGGTTGTGGTGTTTATTTATCAAATGGTACCGTTTCAAAAAATTGATAAGCAGTTTACCTCGTAGACCTTTAACAAAAAAAATTTGTGGATGTATGTTCAAAGGTGAAGAATTAGGAAATATCTTTCTGAACTTCAGGATTTAGACATGACCGAGCTACGCGCTTTTTTGGGCTTATTATTTTATACTGCCACTTTTATTTCGAATCATGGAAAAATTTAACGGATCTTAGCTACCTACCGATGAAGCTGGGCGCGAAATATTTCCTTGCGTAATAAGCAAAAATAGATTTTCGACCCGGCTTATTGCTTTGCGTTTTGATAATCCTGAGGATAGAGCCGTGGGATATCAGAGAGACGCATTGGCACCGACTTCAGAAATTTTTAACAAATTTATCACAAACCCTAGCATTTTTAAAAAATGACTCTGAGGATCTTATTAAATGACGTTTCTATTGCCAAGCGAAATATAATGTTGTATCGGCATGACTGTGCACCATAACATGCTGAAGGAAATATTATAAGGTGGCTCCACACTAATTTTAATGGAAGATTGATTGAAAGCCGGGGTCCCGTTCACTGGCCTGCAAGATTGCCGGACCTTAATCCCCTAAGCTTTTATTTATGGGGTCACTTAAAACAATTAGTTTATTTTAAGCTAATTAATACTATTCAACAATTTAGATAGAGTTTTTAATGCAGTACCAAATATTCAAAACATTGTGAATTTTGCAGAAGTTTACAATTCACTTGTTTTGCGGTAATCTGCCATAATCTGTCTAACGACAAAAGTTTTCGAAGGCAGGTTATATTTAATTGGAAAACTATAATTCAATATGAACAAGATTTTTCTTAATTATAATTACGTGTTTAATTTATGTAGGTTATATGCTATGACAAAACCGTCAATAGAGGTTGTTTTAAAATCAAACAAAAATTATCAGTCGACAGATTGTTTTGAACAATTTGACAACTATGTAAGCTTTGTTCATAAATCCCATTCTGCAGCGTGAACGTGAAACGCTCTATAGTTCGTTTTACATTTTCGACCGTTACACATAAGAAAAATGTTTTGGGTCTATTTATTTAATCCTTAAATTTATTTATCATTTATTTATTTATCATTTATTAATCATTCTCTGTAAATTCTGGCATTTCAAGGAATGAAATTAAAATGCTACTTTACTTTTGTTAGATACCTGTCAATCATGCTTTCTTAACATTATGTCTGGTTGGCTGATAATGGATTTATGACATGTAGCCACGCCCACTGTCCAATAAGACCTGAAGTATTTATTTTATGTGTGAACTTTTAAGCGGCTACCTCTGACGGTTGGCCCAATCTATTTACTATGATTCGAACTCCGATATAATATATATATTCCCACATTATAGATATAATGTACAGCTTGTTTGGTATTAATGTATTACTGTGTTTAATTTGGAATTACTATGGCCACTCCTGCAACGTATGCCTGACTGCCGATGCCTACCAATCATCGTATATACTGCTAGCGTCTTATTGGAGAGTGGGCGTGGTACATGCCGATAATTGCATTAATAGCCAACCAGACATAAAGTCAAGAAATGTACCTTGCCCACTGTCCAATAAGAGGTGAAGTATTTATTTGATGTGTGAACTTTTAAGCATCCACCTCTAGCGGTTGACTCAATTTCTCTGCCCTATTAATAATATTTGAACTCTTCTATAATATATATGTACATTACAACATTAAATATATAATGTACAGCTTGCTAGGTATTAATGTATTTCTGTTATTACTGTATCCAATTTCCAATTACTACGGCCACTAAGAAACGCTCTTCCTCGCACGTTAATACCGTTGGAGGTCCATGCTCTGTTTTCGTAAAATTTTGCGATAATCTAAATTGCAATGTAGCTCGAGGTACCTTATATACTTTGGAGGCATGTTTTATTTATTTTTATTCTATCAGAAATAATTAAATATGCATTTGGTTTTCTGCTATTAAAGTAATATGCATAAACACATGAAAAATAAGAATAGTACATATTATAGCAGCGTTGTATGTACCTATAAATAAAATGGAAAATGTATGAAATCAGTGATTGTGTGCACGACAGAGGATTTAAATAAACACTTGGCGTTTTAAGCGTCTTCCAAGGATTGACAAACTGGAGAAACTCGATTGTATATTTTCAACATCAGGTCCGTTTATAAGGTTATTTCTGAAAAACATATCCGCCGTGAGGAAAAAATATGTTTATATTCGGAAAACCAGTGTTCTACATCTAGTGAAGGTATATTCGCATAATCAATATACTTTTTTAAGCAACTTAACTCATCTGTAGACGTGCCCTCACAAATACGTGTTAAGGTGTCAAAATCTGCATTTCTGTCTAAAACACTTTCAAATTTAATTAGAACACTTTCACTTTTTGCGTCTTCTACAGCACACAGTTGTGCATGAACATACTTAACGATTTGCAGTGATTACTCTAACGACAGCGACGAATTTTCTAATTTTGTTATTGCTTCTTCTAGTCCCAAGTAATTCTCACGAATACTTTGTAAATCCATTTTAATCTGGGCATCTTGAATTTTTTTCTGGCTTGTATTGATAACTACACTTTCTTTCGGATCGAATGATAAAACCACGTCCTTAATTTTTTCAATATGTTCATGAAAGTAAAACCCCGCCTGTAACCATGTACCCCAATGTGTCAGAATCGGCTGTGGCAGCTCACGGGTATGGGGACACAATTAGTGAAATTTCGGCATACGTCTTGGAGATTTCAGGAATACTGCCTTTGTACTCGATATTAAAGCATCTACCTCTGGATAACATCTACGAACCTGTTCTGCCACAAGGTGTAGAGTATGGAGTTTACAAGTAATATGTAACAAGTTAGGACAATATTTTCTAAGAGACCGGCCTACAGAACACATGGTTGCGACACCATCGGTCATAAACATTAATACTTGGTCTTTCGAAAGTTTAAATTTTTCCAAAGTATCTAATAGCACCTCTAAAATTTTTTCGGCATTACATTGTTCTAGTCGTCTGGATGCCAATAAAATTGAAGACGTTGGTTAATGTGGTTCCATATTACGCGCCATCACATTAACTACAGATTTCTTTTTGCTGTCAGTTGTTTCGTACACAGATAACCACAGTTTTTTATTTTTCAGTTCGGCTTTGGTTTTATTTTCAACCTGTTTACGCACCGATGGTAAATTCCTTCGTAACGTTGTCGTGCTCGGTAATGTTTGATTCGCGTATTTATTCCACAATGAAATAAATGAATCATTACTTAACAAGGTAAACGGCAGTGTACACACAATCATAGTTACACATAGTTTATGTATAAAGTGTATAAACTGTTGTCGATTAATTTTGTTATTATTGTGCTTCGAACTGCTTACGTGTTTTTTACAATGTGTTTTTGACCAACACATTAGATATGTATTGCACACTAAACATTTAATTTTTGAGCCATCGTATATTAAATCCAGGAAATCCATAATAAACTTATTCACTTCGTCTGACATAGGTCGTTTTCTCGATTTATGTGTCGACGACATTTTATTACATATGCTTACACTTACATGCAGTCTAAGCAAGTACCAAACACATACTGAATGTTTTTATTAGTTCTGACGCAATACAACCATCCTCACATCGGCGCACATGGCGCGCACGGAAATTGGTCTGCTCTACTAATTATGGCGCGATATATATAAAATGCTACCAACTTGAAAACAAGTATTGTAAGTCTCTAATAAATGCTGCCACAATAAGGAAACCTTAGTTATTTTTATTAGAAATACGTATGCCAATAACTATAAAGGTGCCAACAATTGTACCGTTTATCCTAATTAATTAAGAAAATTCATTAGATCATCTATTGTTTTTCAAGTAATAGCACTCTATTTCACAGGGTCGGAAAGAGAGCAAAAATAACATTGGGTACGTTTTGATTTCTTTTAAATATGATACTCTCAATTAAAATATTGAGTGTACAACGATTAATTAACCATCCTGTATAATAATGTGTCGAGCAGGAAATAAAAAGATACATTTTGACTCACAGCTAGACCAAAATAAAACAAAATAGATTTTACCAATTTTAGACTCAAACTCTAATTCTGTCAAAAACGGTAAAAACAGGTTAATATATTTTTCATGTGAAAAATGGCAAACGTGTAATAATACCTTTCATTAAGTTTTCAAATTAATGCTTGCGTATTTTTATATTATCACAAAACAGTTTATTATTGACATGTCCGATAAAACGCCTTTAAATTGGAAGCATTCGGAATAAAAGAGCTACGAATATTACATGGAATTTGTCATGCCAGTAAACGACCCCGTTGATTCGCGTCAAACAAAGCGCTAACCCAATCCACAACCGTTCAGTCACAACAACGCTCTCGAAAACAACTCGGTTTGTTGAATGGTCGCGCGCACTAGCTGTAATCTCGTGTATCGGATTAGTTTTCGTTGCGCTCTAGCCGTGATTATTTCGAGCGGAAGGATGTTTTGCGTGAGGCAAAACGTCTCTTCTAGTTTGCATACAAATTCTATTCAATCAGTCAATTGACGCGAGGGCTACCATAACGAACTATTGGGGAATTATTGTCAATGTTGGCTCTGTGCGGCGTTACAAATTGAAAGAAGAAGAGATATGAATGCAGGAATGGAAATGCAAATATTGATTGGGTTTCACAGAAACTAGTGTCAAGCTATTAAAATGCCATGTACATACATGTTTTGTCTAGTTATCGTTCTGAAAAAATGCAAATTAAAAAAAGCAACGATTTGTTTTTTAGAACAAAACTGGTTCGTTTTAAGCGCAAATGTCATTCATGTGTAAAATCCTCATATTAGAATACTACAATACAGGGTTCTCCACAACATAAAACCAGGTTTAATGAAAAACGTAACAAATTGAAGACTATAAGTTACAAAAGGTCTAAGAGCCAAAAAGCAAGTTCCAAGAAAATTGGAAAAAACTGCTTTTTATGAAACAATAATGGTTTATTCTACCCAACATTTTTTAACAGTAATTCTAATCTAAGACAATTATTACTGAAAAAAGATTAACGTGCAACTAAGTAAAATAACAGAGAAAAATTCAATCAATATTTATAAAAGGTGGTTAAGGCCAATACCCATGACAATAAAAAAAAGGTTTACGTGGAAAAGTCACTGGAGCTTAAAAAAAGGATTCATGCGCAAAATTATATTCCAGCCAACTCTGCTCTCGTTGGCGTTATTAAATTTTCATAAAAAAACTAAATGTTAAATCTAACATGTCTTTCAAATTTTGTAATTTTTCTGCGAAAATCTTGTCTTTGCGCTGAAGTTGGGGAATTTGAAAGTTTTTAATGTCATTTAAGCTTTTTTACATTTGTCAACACATTACAAATGTTCCATGCTTCCATATAATTAAAACTTTTCTTCGTTCTCACCTTTGTAGGATATTCCCTTGAAATCTGGATTTTCTAGTATCCAAGATCGAATCGCATGATTTCTGAAAACCTTTAAAATCTGGCCGTTCCATTGGATAAACGACAAAAGAATTATTATGGCTTGCCTCTATTATAATTTTTTCTATATCTTTGGGGATATAAGTCTTCGTAACACGCTTATGTTTTTCGGTTTTGGCAAAATTACGGTCGCACGTTTGATATGAATGACCGCTCATCAAAAACTTTTGTCGAATGCTGCCAAATATCCCGGTAGCTACAAAATACATCACCAAAAATAGTCCTAGGTTGTCAAACACGTGTTGTTAACCTAGTTCTTTTCAAGTTAGTAATTGTAAGATTACTTATCTTGAGTATAGATGTAATTATTTCATATTCTTTTTTGGTATGTAATTTAGAAGCATTACCGTTGTGGTTATAATAGTCAGAATTCCATACATTTAATTTTCGATGTGCTTGGTCCATTTTCTTAGTGAAAAGCATGTAACTAGAGAATACAATCCCGGCATCCCGAATCCAGAGATCACGGGATACCGGCCAGGTTTTAATCCCGTAAATCCCGGGAGTGTACTTGGCTAATCTCGGGATTTTCGGGATTGCCAGTTTGCATTCCGTAATCCGTTGCGCCTTGACAATGACCTTACCTAGATTATATTAAGGGCACTTATTACATAAAGACAAAAAATCAACCTTAGGTACGCCGTACAGCCCAAATAATATGTAACTTAGAAGGGATTTCCCCGCCCGGCATACTTTAATACAATACTGTTAAAGTAATTCCCCAACAGGCCAATAGGGAGGGGAATCACCCGATCACCTCAAATGATATATCATCATTTTGTTGCGAGGGATTCCCAATCGGGGATTCCCTGTACGGAAGTATAAATACGCTTATTAGGATTTACTTTTTTCATTTATTATTCTACCAGCGACAAGGTTACGCAGGTTACGTCATTTAAATTTAAAAGTCAATTATCTGAAAAAGTTATTTTAAATGGCCGGAGACTTTGTTCAACATAAAAAAAAACAGTGATACGTCGTCAGGGTGCAGTTATTTTTTAGTTACGAAAGACGAGAAAAGCGCTAAATTTAAGCGATGTCCTGCCATTCTCAAGACTTTGGGTGAATCGACTAAGGGATTACATACACATTTGTCATCAAAACATAACATTAAGATTTTAGCTGACGTTAATCGTTTAACAACTTCCACAAGTCAGGATTCTGAAAATCTGAACACAGCACCGCCGTCAGCATAACGAAAGTTAGAAGATTATTTTATTAAAAGTGCCAACGATAGCCTGGATGATGTTTTGGCAAGAATGATTGCATTAGATAGATTTCCATTCAGTGTATTCATAACTTCAGACAATTTGAGAAAATTACTCTTAGCGAAATACGCGGATTTACCAAAATCAGCCGTCACAATTCGAAAGCGTGTTATTAATTAGAGTGAAAACATCAGAAAGCAAGTAACTGCAGTATTAAAACATTTGAAAAGTGCAGGTGAAAGATTCAGTCTATCTTTCGACGTGTGGACATCAACGTCCAATAAGCGATACATGGCTGTCAAAGTTCATTCCTATAAAAAAATTTGTTGGTTAGGACTCCTTCCGTTTCATGGAAGTATGACGGCTGAAAATTGTCTTCGCATATTGAAAGAGCGTCTAAGTAAATTTGATATTTCCCTGGAAACTGATATCGTGGCTACTGTAATCGATAGACCGAAGGTTATGATAAAGATGGCACAGCATGTTTGCACTGAACAACAACTGTGTCTCGCACATGGTATCAATTTGGCTGCCTGTGATGTGCTTTATAAAATAAAGAATTATATTCAAGACAGGCAAAACAGTCCTCCCTCAGACTCAGATGATACTATAAATGGACCAGCTATGACTGCTGATTATATGAACGATAGCGATGATTATGACAATTTAGAAGACCTAGACTGTCGAGAATCAGGTTTAATCTTAATGTCACAAAATAAACTTGTGCGAGAACACATACCGGAGTTAACGAAAGATGAAAACATTAATGAGCTGATAAGGAAAATCCGCAAAGTTGTAGTGTATTTCATAAGATTACCATTGAAAAATAAAACGGTACTTCAAAAATATGTGAAGATTGAACATGAAAAAGAGCTGTCACTTCTTTCGGACGGTAAAACCAGGTGGAATAGTCTTTTAACCATGCTGACATTATTTTCTCTTTTAAAAACCTGCATTCAAAAAGCTCTTATAGATCTCAATCATCTAATCCGTTTAGAAGATGCTGATTTTGACTTGGTAAATAAAATTGTTGATATGCCGACACCAATTAAATTAACAGTAGAAGCAATCTGTCGACGAGATGCTAATTTGTGCACAGCTGATGCCGCTTTGAAGTTTCTTATAAAACAATTGTCTAGCAAAAACTCAGCACCCGCCAAATAAAATGAAAACATCCTTAGTGCAACGTATAAAGCAACGACGAAATGATAACATAACAGGTGTGTTGAATTATTTACAAAATCCACGAAAAGATGATTAAAATCAGTTATTATCGGATTTAGAATGGCTTGACTTATTTCCAGTTCCCGCACAGGCTTTAGTGAGGGCGCGAATGAAGAGTATTGTTAAAGGACTAAATGGTTGAGATGACAGGGAAGAGGAAGAAAGGTCAAGATCACAAACAGATGATGACCCAAGGCAACAAACCTGCCAACTCCAATTGACACTAAAGTAAATGTTACAGCTGGAAATTAATAAGAGCATGGAATCCCCAGATCCTGAAGTACAAAATGAATCGGTGTTGGTAAATAGTATTAGACGCGAAATGAGCCTGTTCGAAAATGGAGGGGTTCGTGGATATCACTTAGAATTAGCATATAAATACCTTTTGTCTATTCCTAAAGCCAGTGTAGAATCTGAGCGAGCGTTTTTAGCTGCTGCTTATGTTGGCAATAAACTACGAAGCAGGCTTGGAAGTCAAATTGGATGCTTTGATATTTCTGCGATTGTATTTTCGAAATTCTAAATAGTTTTTTGTATTGTCTTTCTTGTCCCTTATTTTATTATATTGTGTATTGTGTTGTGCAACAATATTAATAAATAATTTTTAAGAAATTACTTAAGTTTTTTTAAAATTTGAGCCCAATTAGAAACCATATAGTCCAATCGATTCGTTCTTGTTTCGTCAATTCGTGATTCGTCACCTGACCCAAAATTTCTTGTTTCGTCACCTGTACCTTTTTGACCTTTTCGCAGGTAATGATTTATTCCGCATTCGTCAACTGGGACTACTAATTTTTGTTCGAAAAAGTGTCATTATGGTCAAGGTATTTTTTTTAAGAAATCGTTTGCCACCTCCCTTCACACTTTATCCAGGCTTAGGACTGGCAAAGCAAAAAGTTAAAAATTTTAATATATTAAAAAATAAAAACTTTTTACTTTGGCGTGTTTCAAGTTAATATCTCCCTTATGGATCGTCATTTATATACAGGTAATTATTTACAGAGTTTAATTTGCCGTTCTGGCTTCGTCAAATATATTATTTTCCTATTATTCGTATTTAACGACGTATGTTAGTTTTGTCAAAGCATCCTCCAAACTTACACGATTTTCAAGAAATGATTTAACAATATTCTTAATTCTCGCATCCAAATCACAATATTTCTTTGCCCTTTTAGGAGTTGACATGAGTATATCTTCTTTTTCCACTAAAATCCTATAATGATTTGAGTCATCTTCAAGAATTTTTATTAATTCATATATATTAGGATATCTTTTGCCGACGGTTCTGTTTAATTACTTTAGTTACTTAAAAACATATTAGTACGGACATCTAAAATTTCGAATCCTGTATCAGGTAAACAGGATTAATGCAAATGACGAAACAAGAACACTTTAAGCAGGTATATCTTGCAGTTGACGAAACAAGAATAAAATTGGTCATAACAGGTCAAATTTCCCTAGGTGACGAAACACGAATAGACGAAACAAGAAAACACCGTCCAATCCCGGGATCTCGGGATTACTCTTCAAAAATCCCGTAATCCCGGAATTGAAAAATTTCTTTAGCTTAAGATCTCCGGGGCAATCATGTTATTGGTGTAGGTTGATAGATCTGAAGTTAGGTATCAAGATAAGTGAGAAGGTGCAAGACTATTTCTTGTAGGAGTATATAGCAATGTGTTAAGTGCTATGAAAAATGCTTTGCTTCTGGTGTTACTTTGGTGTTCTCTGGTGTTCTTTTATACCAGTCTTTTTGTAATAAATAAAATGCATTAGAAAAACTTTTTTTTGCCCTAATTCTCGTGAACAGACACCTCCCTTGAATGGACAAAAATTTGGTCACCGTCGCTGTTCACCCAAGGGAGATTTCACTGTACGAGGAAAAGTCATTTTAAAGAATATTCACTACGACACTTATTTCAAAACAATTTCTATTTTTCTATATAATCTCCTCCAACATTTACACACTTATTCTATCGCTTGATCAGACCCTAATAATTGTTACTTCATTTACCAGGAAGCTTTTTGCTCACAAGAAATACGCTGTTTAAACACAATCGTCGTTTTACTTATATTACACTTTTTTTCCATAAAGAATATTTTCTATAAGTTTTCTACAAGAAACATGTCTGGCTTACGAACGACTGACTCACTTTAAAAATTGCCAAAATAAAATCCGATGTCCCTAAAATATTCCCTTCAATTTCATTGATTTATCATTGTTTGCAATTAAAATAACCTCAAATAATAACTATAATAACACCAAATTATAATTGTATTATACGTTCGTAGGACTTGTAATTTCTTATAGAAGTTCCCGTCACGAAAACTACCCCCTTCGTTTCACTCATGACGTCCGCAATAAATCACAATTATGAACCCTCTTGTAGTCGTAAAACTATATATACAGTCGCAAAATGAACGATTCTGCTACTGTTATTAACCACAATATTAGATACGCTACAAACAAATTAAAACCTAATAACTGACAGTGTTCGCACCCTTGCCAAGCGCGTTCCGTCACCCCTCGGGCCATCTCAGGATCCCTTTGTACGAATGAATCGGGCAACCCTTAGCGTCACCACATACACAAGACCTGTAACATGTAGGCAGACGTATAGTCTGGCGAATATTAATTATATATGCCTTCGATCTTATTTCATGATACCAAAATTAAGCTTAAATGATTTTATATTATCTACGACATGATTTATGATCATTTCTTTTTAATTAGAGATTGTAGGTTAATTAATTTTAAATTCTCTGTTTTACTCTATACCTGTTGCAATTTCAATTTTTAGATATATGTCGTTATAAAAAGTAGTTGGTTTAATCCTTTCGAGACTGCGGGTACACATATTGCTATGAACTTTTCCCCACGAATATTTTGAAAAGTTATTTAATTATAATTATTTATGAGTGAATTATTATTTTGAATATTTATATTTGACTAGCGCAGTTGGTGCAAGCCGTTTGCATTGCTGTGTACGATTTTTATAACTGTATTTTTTTATGAGAAGCCTTCGTGTTTCATGTGGACTAACCAGACACAAATGTGCTGTGTAGTAAGAAAGCTGTGCTTATATAGAGATAAATCTTTATCTTTGTTTTAGTAATTTCGGTTTTTGTTGTTTGATTTAATTGTGGTTTGTGCTTGAGTATATCATTACCGTTTTATTTACGAGTTTGTGAATATCGTAATTTGATTTTAACACTTTCTTGCTCACCGTGTCTCGAGTTTATGAATATATTTTTTTACGTAAGTAATATATTCTTTAAAAGATATCTTATTTTTATATTGAACGAATTGAATATTGTATTTTCTAATTTTATGATTATTATTGTTTTGAAATTTAATCTTAGTTATTTGATATAAATGACAAAGAAGGTTTTTTAAAATTTCTAATATAAAAAACTTTTCTGTAACTGTAAAATTTTAGTACGCTTGGGATATCAAGGGCATATTTTTTTTCATGTGATTGCACATGCGTTAGAGTTTGTTTCGGTCTGTTAAATAGTTTATTTTTGATTTTGTTTTTTGTGGGAGAAATTAAAAAGCATCTTTGTAATTTATTAGCTTTAATTTTGTTCGGCTGTCATAAAGGAAGTTTTTTATAGTATGCTGTGGTCACTTCCATGCGATATTTTTACCTTAATAATATTGTTAAATGAGGCAATATTAATCTTTATACTTTATAAAGATCTTTTTTTTATTTTTGTATTAAAGATTCATTTAAAGTTTATTGTGTGTATTTATGAAATTTGACCTTTTTTCTTTTGTGCTTATACGTAACTCAAAGGACATTATTACTATTTTTCTCAAATAAATTTTGAGTGGCGCCTAAATATAATATTAATTCAATTGTGTTTTCCACTTTTCCGATTGGAACCCTGAGAGAAAAGCAGCCCCATTTTGAAAATAAACCGACAGGTATCCAAGCTGGACAGGTTGGTTGTGAATTGTGAATAAGCAAAGTTCAAAATCACAATTCATAGCAATATGTACCACCAATTAGTGACACAGGACTAAAATTAGTTTTCGCTATTTAAAACGGTGAATATTTGTACCGCTCAGTTCCCATAAGTATCCTCTTGTCAGAACACGCACGGGTGACATAGCATAACCACATTTTTCGATCATTTGCCGTAGATAGTTGCTCGACGCACGTGTTTCTGCTGACGTTTTGCAAGTATTTCTGCAAAAAATTAGTGTTTTGTATTAAAAACTGTAAATAAGCGACATTTGTATCCACTTTATGTTTCGTAAGTGTGTTTTTGTTTATTATGTAGTGCTTAAAAATAATGGAATGGGTGGATACCCTGGTACATATATGTACCATCCGTCTTATGTAGTGGTTCGTTTGTGTACCGGTAGTTCAGTATGTAAAGGGATATTTTGTTTGCAGGTATGGATTGGAAAAAGCCCCTAACGTATTCTGAGTTGGAAGAGATAGCCAACATTTTGTGTGATTTTCCATCGGGATCGGATGATAGTGATGACCTCTGCGAGCCTTCTGAAGAGGAATCTGATTCAAATGCTACTGACTCAGCGGAAGAATCTGAAGAGACCTATTAATAAGAGTGAAACCCAACATAAACAGGACCATGGATTTTTCAACAAGACCAAGCTGCGATTCACCTCGCACGAATTATTAGTACCTGGTTCGAAGACCAAAACATAGAAGTCCTAGAGTGGCCTAGTGCATAACCCGATTTAAATATTATTGAAAATGTCTGGAGAAGGCTTACGAGACGATTATATGATGATGGTCAACAGTGTCATAAAACTGTACAACTAAGCAACGCAATAGAGGTTGCTTGACACGTCATACCTCAAGAATATTTAAACACTTCAATTCGTTACCAAATCCAATATTTGAGGTTATTCGCAAGAGGGAAGTCACACTCATTATTAGTATTGTTACGTTAATTCGTTAGTTCTATACCTTTCAATTTTGTAGTACTATTTCCATATACACAACTATAGTTGTCTTTTTTTTCATATGAGGCTATTAAGATGTCGCGGCAGCTACGCCAACTTTTTTAGTTGAAGTGCGATTAATGTTAAAAATTGTATTTCATACTTTAATTTAATTATAGTTTTGAGCAATATAATGAGAAAAATACTATATATAATTGTGTTAATGGTATCTTTTTGTGAGGCTAATTAGTTTACACGGAGTGTACCTAAGGCATATATGCAGGTTTTCGAATGAAATTGCATTCTCTGTATATCCTTTCGATTGTCCAGGTCTATATACAAGTGTCCCGTACTGTTATGTTCAAATTTTAGCAGTGTAAAGTAGACTTTATTTCCAGTAACAAAAACGCAAAACTGGTATATCCATTTTTATTTGTTTCAAAGTTACAGATCTATGAATGTGATTGTCAGATCATGAAAAAAATATAATCCCAAAGTCAATAAAAACTGATTTTATTTAAAAAAGTTCAATTAATTTCGAAATGTCCACACCCTTGTTGAATGCAGGCTTGTGCCCGTAAGCCACAGAAGAAGTACTTACCAGAATTTCATACTTGTTTTGTCGGATTTGCTCGGCAGCCAGGTGAATACGATCCAACAACTCTAATCTTGTGTTCGAAACTTACGCGTAGACTAAATTTTTCATGTACCCCCATAAATAAAAGTCAAGGGGATTAAGATCGGGTGATCTGGGTGCCCATGCAACAGTACCACCTCGACCAATCCATCTTGGATAATTGACGTTAACCCAATTTCGGACAGCAATTCCGAAATGTGGTGGTGCCCCATCCATGTGAAACCACATGTCTCGTTGAACATTCAGTGGGACATCCTCTAAAAGACTTGGCAGTTCGTCAATAAGAAATTAGAGGTAATTGTCCGCATGTAGCCTCCCAGAAAGAACGACAGGACCAATTAACAAGTCATCGATTAGGGCCGCCCACACGTTAATAGAAAATTCACGTTGAAATTTAGATGGGCGTGTAGCTTTGGGATTTTCTGAAGACCACTTGTGCAGGTTTCTCAGATTTGTAATACCACTTCTCGTGAACATAGATTCATCTGTCCAGAGGACTGTTCTGCAGAAATTAAAATGAAGCGGTGACTGTCTTAATATCCAGGTAGAATAAACTAGACCAGCATAGTGGTCTGCCTCAAGCAAACCGTGTCCCCTGCGATAGTGATATGGATATAAGCCCTCAAGTTTTGAAATTCACTAAACTGTCGTTCGTGGCACTCCTAGTTGTCTAGCTAGTCGACGTACACTGAGAGTTGGATCCCTTGTAACAATAGCTACTGCTTCTTCCTCTAAGCCTGCTGCCAAATTTACTCCTCGGTCGAAAAGATAATCACGCAGTCCGCATTCCCGCAATTGTCTGTGTACTTCTAGAAACCTTCTGTAATGAGGAATGCGCCTATCAGGAAACCGATGTCGGTATTCAATAACTGCTTGACGTGCACTGCCGTTACAGTAGCCATACACAAAATGCATGTCCGCTTACTCTTGAGAAGAAAATCGGTAAGGCATTTTGAATAAAGAAAACGTGTCCGCTCACTAATAAGCTGTTCTATGAACTGAAACGTAATGTAATCCTTTATTAAAAAATGCAACGTTAACAGTCATCTGAATATTTGTTTATTGTATGATATTCATGGTTCGGCACTTACGAAATAAGTAAGAATATTCTTTATCATAAATCAATTTCCAGTACTCTTTTTTGTAGATCTCCAAGAAATTACTATATGCACTACGACACGTGTTTATTTATTTTTGGATAACATTTTATTATGCGATGTTGACAATCACAGGCCCGTTATTGAATCGTATAACTTTTATTAATTAAAATCAGTTTGTATTGACTTTAGGATTACATTTTTTTCATGATCTGACAATCACATTCATCACAGATCTGTAACTTTGAAACAAATAAAAATGGATATACAAGTTTTGCGTTTTTGTTACTTGAAATGAAGTATGAAGTCTACTTTACACTCCTAAAATTTGAACATAACGATACGGGACACTTGTATAAATAATACACGGGAATAAATAAACAAACATGTAATAATTACGAATGTTTAAACATAGACAGCAAAATAATTACAAATCTCATTAAAAGTCGTTAAATATAACAGAGTTAAGCAAGACGCATTGCACTTTACAGGATCACACACACATTTTCCTAAAAAAAACAGCGCGGCTGTTTAAAATATATAATAATAAATATTTGTTGAAACTTTATCAAAGTCTTTTGATTAATTAACTACTTCTTATAGATTTTAACTAAATATGTCCTCAATTTTAATTGTAAACCTCGACCGTTCCCATTATTATTTGATATTCAAAGGTAAATTTCGTAGTAATGGTAAATAACCTTTAACTACAGAAATAACCATCGAATTTAATGTCCTCCAATGCTCACGCTGTTTGCTTTGTGAAACTGTTTCCATTTCACCAGTTATTCACTTCGAATACAATACACAAACCGGAAGAGTCTCTATCGTAAACGTCTGCGATGTTTATTTTGAGGTCATACGTCTAAGATAGAGCTTTTATGTCAGATGCAGTAAACGTTATTCCTATTGAGTACACACGTATATAAATATATGTCTAGGTATGTACTAATAGATATGTATCTTCGTATATAAAAGCAATACAGCTTGTAAAATCATATGCATAGATAGCGATGTACTCTGTGAATAGCATTTGATATTAGTATTGATATTATGTGTTTAAATTTATATATTTTTAATAGTTACATAAATAGTGATGTCTCATACATTTTATTTTTATATATGTAGCAAATACTGGGTTATTAATTTAGAAGCACTTTCTTCAAAAATAAAAAAAAATTTAAAAAATCAATTTTATCGAGTAATATTTATTATCATACAAAGTAGCCATTCGAATTGTGGTGTACTAATTTCTTTTTGATAATTTTTCCTGGCGGGACATTCTTGAGTAATTGTACTGGATCATTTTGCTTTATTAGAAATTCTTTATGCAATGTAGTTAATTAAAATTTCTTGTCAGATGGGCTATGCATTTTGTTGTCTTAATTTTGATGTAGCGAAATAATTTTCTAAATATATAAAGGGTCTACCAATAAGGGCTTGAGAAATTTATTTTTTAATAAAAAACTTAATGCGTAAGTTAAAATGCTAATTTTTATATATATTAATAAGACATCGTGTAAATGTCCACCTCTTCCTCGTGTGCAGGCACGCAATCGCTCTATCCAATTTTCAATTACTTTTCCCAGTAAATCCGACTGAATTTGATGAATTTCCCGTTCAACATTTGTTTTCAAGTCGCCAATCGTTTGAGGTATGTTGGAGTAAACCAATGATTTTACATAACGCTATAGGAAAAAATCCATAGAGTTAAATCACGCGTTCTTCAGCAGGTAATGCCTACAGAGTATCATTAGCTGCACCCCTCAACGCTATGATTATAGCAGTAACCTTCTCGAAAGATGACCATGCGTTTGCTTCTGCGGCTGCTTCGAATTGCGTCAGCTCAAGTCGCCCATGACGCTTTCTCATCAAAGGTTGATGGTGAGCTTCTGGCCTTGGAAATAGCCAAAGCTTCTTCTTGTATTTCGATGGGTCGGGGCATAGCTGCTTCATTGACCTGTTGAGATCAGATTGACTCATGATCACAGTAAATTCATCTGAACCATTAGTTCCTCCAAAAGTCTAGAATCTTCTTCTAAAAGTTTAGACTTTTTTTTTAAGTTTAGAATATTCTCCAATTTTCTCCTCCAGAGCAATTAAAATTCTTCTTTATTGCTTCCGCCTTGTTCCTTCCAGAATTTTCCAGTAGTTGTTTTTCCAAATTTTTCTCCATTTCTTTCGATTGAGTTTGCGGGTTCTCTATTAGTCGCTGCACAAAAGATTTTACACAGTCCAGATTCTTCTGCTCCATTTGTTCTTGTGAATCTATTAGACGTTGTCCCAAAGTTTGCGAATTGTCTATTAGTCATTGTTCCAAAGTTCTCTCACTATTCAGATTCTTCTGTTCAATTTGAATTTGTTAATCTATTAGTCGCTGTTCTATATCTGTTAACAGCGAATTTACGTCAGGATCTCCACCTGGAGCTCGGAAGAAATAATTCCCTGAATTTTCGCCATCTTTAGTCAGCACATCTCGAAATCGCTGCTGGGGCATTGCCTTTTTAGAAATTGTATCCCAAGTTGTATCCCAATTCTCGTTTCGGGTCAGTCATTTTTAAATCAGAGAATTTTACTTTATTGGCGATTGCGATATTCGTCTTTCCGCACCGTATATTTATTTAAATAAAGCACTCAATTGTCCACTTAGTCCATTATTTATAAAACCCGACATCTGAACACCACTGTGACGAACTTGTCCTTCGGGTTGTTTTAAATAAAACTAGGGGTAATTAAAAACACTATATTAACTTAATAATTAATGACAACAATTACAGTATTTATTTCATATATATTTATATATATATATATATATATATATGTATATATATATATATATATCTATATATATCTATAATATTTATTCTAACACCACGGTCGTTGCTTGAATGAATCTAATCCCTCTTAAGTGCTATTTATATCCAAGGAAAAACTCTCCAACTCTCTTTTCTTGATCATTTGGTAACGGCGTTTGTCTAGAAGGCTCTAGGTCGTGTTGACTTCGCACGGCTGGAAACGTCATTGAATTACTCACATCTCAATATCATTTAACCACAGCTGTATGAAAATAACTGTAATGATGATATACTGCTTTCATTATTGGATTTTTTTGTCCTTTAGCTGAGTGTCTTCAGTAACCATAATTGAATAAATACCACCCAAAAATTTTTACGACGGATTTTATATCATAAATTCTATTTTTTAAGCTACAACGCTTAGAAACAAACACCAAATAATTCCGATAGACGCATCATTAACATGTACACAATCAACATTAACAACTAAATTTTGTTAACGTGGCTGTGAAGTCGTGACTGTACAGACTAAACATGTTTCCTCTATATAATTATAATGCTTACCTTTTACTAAATAAGGTTCATTTGAGTAACATTCCACAGGCGGCTATATTTTTTCAGTCGCCCCCGAACACCGTTCAGTGGAGATCCTGGTTTACCGTGAGAAATAATAATTTTACATGTTACAAATAGCAAGCAAGAGACCGTTTTACTATGTAGCTCATAAATTGATAAAGGAATTTCCGGATTTAATGTCCAATGGCAGTATAATAAAGTGTAAAATGATATACCGCTAATGTGTTTAAGGAAATTCCACTGCGACAGTGCAATACATTATCCCTAAAATGGAGCGACATTTTTGTTTCATTTATGTGTTACTTATATATTGTGTAATATACCGTTTAAGTTAGTAGACAACGAATCATTTCGTTTATTTTGGAGGCACTAAGGTAAAGGAACGTTACCTAGTCGGAAAAGATTTGTGTTTTCAGATTGGCTATTGAAGCAGCTGAAAAATTATGCTGATTTCGGGAAGAAAGTCATGTTTAGTGACGAGGCTTATTTTTGGATGTATGGGATGAATATTCTTGAGGTATGGCGTTCCAAGCAGCCTCTATTGCGTTGCTTAGTTGTACAGTATTATGAAACTGTCAACCAGCATCATATAATCGTCTCGTAAGCCATCCCCAGACATTTTCAATAATATTTAAATCAGGTAATGCACTAGGCCACTCTAGGACTTCTATATTTTGGTCTTCAAACCAGGTTTAAGTTAGTAGACAACGAATCATTTCATTCATTTTAGAAGCACTAAGGTAAAGGAATGTTACTTAGTCGGAAAAGATTTGTGTTTTCAGATTGGGTATTTGAGCATCTGGAAGATGATGCTGATTTCAGGAAGAAAGTCATGTTTAGTGACGAGGCTTATTTTTGGATGAATGGGTTCGTTAATAAGCAAAATATGCGCTATTGGTTAGCCGAAAACCCACAAGTGATTAAAGATAAATGTTTTCATCCACAGAAAGTGAATGGAAAGAGATATCGAAAAAGTTTCTTATCATAAACTTTTTGTGGCCGGAATTGGAACAACTGGATGTAGAGAAGTTGTGGTTTCAACAGATTGGCGCCACATCCCACACGGCAAATGAAAAAAAATCGCTTTATTGGAAGAAAAGTTCGGTGGTTCAATCATCTCACGAAATGGACCTTTCAATTGGCCAGCTCGTTCGCACAAATTATTCCCAACTCATTAAACGGGTGGAGATAAGATATGGCCATGGGCATCTGAAGCAGGTATACCTTACCCAACTGAAGAATCGGTCTCAGAAGAAAGGCGAGGATCTTCAGGAATTTGAGGCAGATACTGTCCGTCTGGTTCGAGTCGCATATACAATGGCACAAGATAATTTAATGGAACACCTGGTTGTTCAGATATTTATAGATGGTCTCCGGGATAGTGACACGCAGCAGGCATTAAGGCAAGCATGACCAAGGAACTTGATCGATGGCTTGGCGCACGCACTTGAATTTGAAACTGCAAAACATGCCTCTCGGAAATCATGCTTCAGTCTATACTGTCGACAACCAGGGAAACGAGGAATTCCTGGAGCTAGTTTTCAGTCGGCTCGTAAATTAGATCAAACCAAATAAATGAGCACTGCGATGCTGGAATCGCAGTGCTCGATGTGTAGAAATCGGTCATATTCGAAGCAAATGTGCAAGGTAAGTTGAATAGGATGAAATGAAGATGTCATAATTGAAAATTGTATTATATGCTGCAACAAACTGCGTTCTAGAACTTAATTGCATCTGTATTATGCACGAATAGTATGAACGATTTCTCTACATTGGTGTATCACCATCGCCATCCATACTGGATCCGGAGAACTCATCACGATTTGCTTAGAAATTACTGACCTTTATGTCATCATTTTCTACTTCTGAAACATCATTTTCTCCAGAAGGTAAGTTATCGCACTCACTTGCACATTGCAATGTTTCCTCGAACTTTGAATGACCAAACTTTACACTTTGTACACTGTTTTGATGCCTTTATTGCTTTCGTTCTACTACTTTACTTAATGCAATTTGCGATTCAACTGAATGACAAAATATGCTGCACGGTTATTTGCAAATCCTGTAGATTCCAACTTGTACAAACATCCAGATGTTTGCTACAAATTGTCTGACAACACGCCACAGCAATAACAAGCTAAGACGTACTAATGCAAAAAAATGCCCTTGTGGGCCTCGCATACCCAGTTTATGTAAATTGCAGGATGGTGATGATAAAAAAGTATTTTCTGATAAAAAAGAAAAAAATAATAATACTTGACCTAAGAAACAGTTGAATGAATACCTGTTTAGACCATACCAGAACGCTGGATTAATTTAAGAATAAACACGGTGGCGCCTATATTATAAAAAATAACCGCCCCTCGCTCGCGTCTTAACTGAGCTGGTCTCTCAGCCGAATATCTTCAGGGCAATCGTGTTATTGGGATAAGTTATCAAATCATGTAGATTTTACGTGTGTAAGTAGGCGCGTATAACTATTAGAGTTAGATCTTATTATTCCTAAATAATAATTTCCGACGTTTGTGGTAGTCTGGTGTAAATGAGCACCAAAAAATAAGGGTTTAATATCGATTCATGTATGATGTGGGTTTGTAAAAGAAAAGGCAAAAGAAATTGCAGAAAAGTTTGGCGAGAAAAATTTTAGTGCATCCGATGGATGGCTTCAAAAGTGGCGTAAAAAAACAACGTTTTAAATGCATTCTCAGTGTAGCAGCTGATGTAAATCAAGAGCCAGTTGATGCATTCATGAAGAAACTTCCTTCTTTGTTGCTCGGATGCCAATGCCGATGAAAACGACATTTTTTTTTCCGTGTGCTTCCCGATAAGATGTTGAGCTTAAAACCTGAGAAGTGTTCAAGGAAAAATTGACGAAAGAGAGACTAACTGCGTTGTTTTGTGCAAGTATGACTGTATGACTCTCCCTAGGGGATTGAAAAACAATAACATTAAATATGTACCTGTGCCGTGGAAATCAAATAAAAAAGGATCACTGGAAAATAATGAGTGAATGGTTGATCGAGCTGGATCAAAAATGGGCATTGAAAATAGGAAAATTCTGTTGTTTTTAGACAACGCCGCGTCACATCCTCGAGAATTATACATAAAAAATATAAAAATTATTTTCTTACCATTTACAAATTCTGTAGATTCCAAATTGTACAAACATGCAGATTTGTTTGCTACAAATTGTCTGACAACACGCGCCAGCAATAACAAGCTAAGACGTAATAATGCAAAAAAAAATGCGCTTGTGGACCTTGCAGGCCCAGTTTATGTAAATTGCAGGATGGCAATAAAAAAGTATTTTCTGATAAAAAAATAAATAAAAATTAATACTTTACCTAAGAAACAGTTGAATGAATACCTGTTTAGACCATACCAGAACGCTGGATTAATTTAAAAATATTTAATACAAATTATAAACAATAAAATCTTACTCAGGGCCTTTACGTATCTTAGGGTTAAAGTCGTAGTTTGAGCATTGTCAGTCCTCCTTTCTAAGAAAATGTGAAAAATAATTCTCCTACTTAACTGCATCTAACAAAATTCCTTGATATATGTATGCATGTAAGTACATCATACATATACAGAATAGCCTTTCCGTATATTCCCGTTACGATGACGTCACGTACAGCGGGTGGTTCACGATTTGAAGGTACGCTAGACCCGATACGAGACATGCAAAGCATTCAGAAACAGCGGGCGGTCCGTGAATTACCTACCCTGGCTCCTTATCGCCCCGCTAGCCTGACAGTTTATGCATTTCGTACAATGGGCCCGTTATAATAAACATTTAACTCCTCCCTGTAAGACACGATTCCCTTTTGTTATGGATTTTTTCCACTACGTCAGTGTCGAGGGAAATTTACATGAAACATATTATTTATGACGTGCTGTTAGATGTAATTATAGAGTAGCTTAAATGAAACTGTTTATCGATAGTGTTATGTTGACCAGAAGTTATTTAAGGTTTACGAGGGAAAGAAAATATATTATTTATTTTATTATATGGAGTGATAGGATTTCTTTTCTTGGCAAAAGTACATTATTAAGTACATGGTCGATTATTTTTTCAAGAATTTATTTAACAATTTATGAACGGAAAATTATGTTTCCATAATTGGAGAGACCAAGTATTTCTCCAGATTGGGATTTTAGTATATTAAAAAAGTCCTAAAATATTACTTCTAGCCACTGAGTGTGAGTCTCATGAACAGAACAGGAGTAGTACTTGACCTTTGTCTAATGTTTTGACGAAGTTTTTGAGTCCAAATTTGAAGCGGTCGCCTATTTGAAAACCATTCTTAAAGATCTTTCTACTACGAAAATCAAGAAAGGAATTTTTGATGGTCCACAAATAAAGAAACTGCACAAAGATGAAAAAAATTAAATAGACAATAGATATTTATATGCTAATTCTAAGTGATATTCACGATCTCCTTCATTATCGAATAGGCTCATTTCGCGTCTAATACTATCTAGCAACTCCGATTCATTTTATACTTCAGGATCTGGGGATTCCATGCTCTTATTAATTTCCAGCTGTAACATTTACTTTAGTGTCAATTGGAGTTGGGAGGTTTGTTGCCTTGGGTCATCATCTGTTTGTGATCTTGACCTTTCTTCCTCTTCCCTGTCCTCTCAACCATTTAGTCCTTTAACAATACTCTTTATTCGCGCCCTCACTAAAGCCTGTGCGGGAACTGGAAATAAGTCAAGCCATTCTAAATCCGATAATAACTGATTTTAATCATCTTTTCGTGGATTTTGTAAATAATTCAACACACCAGTTAAATCATCATTTCGTCGTTGCTTTATACGTTCCACTAAGGATGTTTTCATTTTATTGGCGAGTGCTGAGTTTTTGCTAGATAATTGTTTTATAAGAAATTTTAAAGCGGCATCAGCTGTGCATAAATTAGCATCTCATCGACAGATTTCTTCTACTGTTAATTTAATTGGGGTCAGCACATCAACAATTTTATTTATCAAGTCTAAATCAGCATCTTCTAAACGGATTGGATAATTGAGATCTATAGGAGCTTTTTGAATGCAGGTTCTTAAAAGAGAAAAAATCATCCCAGCATGGTTAAAAGACTATTCCACCTGGTTTTACAGTTCAAAAGAAGTGACAGCTCTTTTCATGCTCAATCTTCATATATTTTTAGTACTTTTTCATTTTTCAATGGTGATCTTTTGAAATTTACTACAACTTTGCGGATTTTCTTTATCAGCTCATTAATATTTTCATCTTTCATTAACTCTGGTATGTGTTTAAGATTAAACCTGATTCTGGACAGTCAAGTCTTCTAAATTGTCATCATCATCGCTATCGTTCATATGATCAGCAGTCGCAGCTGGTTCATTTATAGTATCATCTGAGTCTGAGGTAGGGCTGTCTTGTCTGTCTTGAAAATAGTTCTTTATTTTATAAAGCTCATCAGAGACGATTAAATTGATACCATCTGCGAGACACAGTTGTTGCTCAGTGCAAACAAGCTGTCCCACCTTTATCATAACGTTCGGTCCATCGGTTACAGTAGCGACGACATCAGTTTTCAGGGAAATATCAAATTTACTTAGACACTCTTTCAATATACGAAGACAATTTTCAGCCGTCATACTTCCATGAATAGGAACGAGTCCTAAACTCCAAATTTTTTTATATGAATGAACGTTGATTAGTCATGTATCGTTTATTGGACGTTGATGTCCACTCGTCGAAAGATAGACTGAATCTTTCGCCTGCACTTTTCAAATGTTTTAATTCTGCAGTTACTTGCTTTCTGATTTTTTCACTCAAATTAATAACACGCTTTCGAATTGTGACGGCTGATTTTGATAAATCCGCGTATTTCGCTAAGAGCAATTTTCTCAAATCGTCTGAAGTTATGAATACACTGAATGGAAATCTATCTAATGCAATCATTCTTGCCAAAACATCATCCAGGTTATCGTCGGGACTTTTAGTAAAATAATCTTCTAACTTTCGTTTAGCTGGCGGCGGTGCTGAGTTCAGATCTTCAGAATCTTGACTTGTTGAAGCTGTTAATGTTATGTTTTGATGACAAATGTGTACGTAATCACTTAGTCGAGCCACCCAAATTCTTGAGAATGGCAGCGCATCCCTTACATTTAGCACTATTCCCGTCTTTCGCAACTAAAAAATAACTCCACGCTGACGACGTATCACTGTTTTTTATGTTGAACAAACTCTCGCCATTTAAAATAACTTTTTCAGATAATTGACTTTTAAATTTAAATGACGTAACCTGCGTAACCTTATCGCTGGTAGAATAATAAATGAAAAAAGTAAATCCTAAAAGCGTATTTATACTTTCGTACAGGGAACCCTCGACGGGGAATCCCTCGCCACAATATTATGATATATCATATGAGGTGATCGGGTGATTCCCCTCCCCTGTTGGCCCGTTGGGGAATTACTTTAACAGTATTGTATTGAAGTATGCCGAGCGGGGAAGTCCCTTCTAAGTTACATATTATTTGGGCTGTACCTGTGTAGTTCTTTTATCGTACGGCGTACCTAAGTTTGATTTTTTGTCTTTATGTAATAAGTGCCCTTAATATAATCTAGGTAAGGTCATTGTTAAGGCGCAACGGATTACGGAATGCAAACTGGCAATCCCGAAAATCCCGAGATTAGCCAAGTACAGTCCCGGGATTTACGTGATCAAACCCGACCGGGATCCCGAGATCCCGGGATTGTATTCTCTAATTACAATGCACCAAATATAATCTATTCAGTAATGTTTCGTTATGTACATTAAGGTAGAGAGTTTTAGCAATGCTTCAATAAATAAAGAACAAATAAAACGAATGTTTCATATAATAAATCTTACAGGGCAATTTACATTTTGTTATTACATTTGAGTCAATATAAACAAATTAATTTCCACCGAAAATACAAAATTTGTTTCCGGCCAAAGCTAAACGACATTTCATTTTCCGTCCTGCCCCTAATAAAACACCTCTTTGTTATCTTCAATTCCTTAAAGATCCCCTAACTTCCTTCGACCGAGATTATTTGAATTTTAAACTAACACCGTTTCGGAAGAGGACTTCATCGTTTCCCGTCTTCTACTGATCGCGAAATATCGACTTCGCTGTCGTATAAAATGAATAGGGAACGATATAGAAGACGAAGACGAAAAAAAAATTGGCACCCGGAATCCTCAAAAGTTTTTATTGCGGCGCTGTCTGCCTGCCTAGCAAGTACGAACTTGCGTACACTCCTCTTCGGGCTTCGTAATCTGCGATACAATAAATTGCGGGGAACTATGAAAAGGAGGCGAACGGCAGTTACGTCTATTATGAAATATACTCGTTAAGTTTAAGATGTTTTTATGCGCCCTTCGTTCAGTTCTAAGAGTTGGCGGCTAAGTTTAGATTGAATATGGGAAACTGCTTATGACATTTTTTCATATATTTTTATTAGCTTGATATACGAATGAACATATGAAATATCGAAGTTAGAAAAGCCCTAATTAAAGGCTGCCGGATAGACGCTATTTATAAGAAGATACACTAACATAACTTGCAAAATTTCACATTAATTACACAGGCCTGCATAAAATTTGTGATGACGTGATTTTTGTTTGTTAAGCTCAGTTTTTATATAGCAATAACTAATTAAAATACAGTTGGTCTCTACCACCCACACATTTTTTTTTGCACAAAAGAAAAAGAAAAAAATATAAAAAAAATCTTATAATAGGCGTTTTAATACATTTTAAAATGAATGTACTACTTCAACTTCTAGGTATTAACCCAAAAATAATTTTCTGTTGTGGTTTTAAAGAAATTTGTTAAACAGGCTCTCATTACCTGATGTAAATCTTTTATTACATGTATTAATTTTGGACAAGATTTCCGGGAATTTTTACCTGCTAAATCCTATTTATTATGCTTTCACTTTATTAGTACTGCGAAGAAGGATTTCAAGTTTATCACTCCAAACAAAATGTATATTTTAATGTCATTTACTTCATTATAGCTCTGAGTGTCGATCAGTAAACAAGTAAAATTAATTTGTCTTTAGTGTTGTGCGTGGTATTTGATAAATAAATATTGCTTAAAAATATGTCTAGCCGGTGTTGCAAAAACAAACCAGATGATTTCTGTTATATTTGTGGATATTTCGTCTTGAAAAAGTTTAAGAGACCAATTGGTGAATTTGTGAAAAATGCATATTATGCTTATTTCAAAATCAAATTAGGAGATCAAGATAAAGATTGAGCACCGCACGTTGTTTGTAAGGTATGTGAAGAAGGTTTAAGATATTGGACCAAAGGGAATAGAAAAAGCCTTCCTTTTGGAATACCGATGGTTTGAAGAGAACCGCAAAATAATCATGAAGATTGCTACTTTTGTCATTGTGATATTAAGGGGCATAATAGAAAAACTTTGAAACATATTTTGTACCCAAACAATATTAAATCAGCTATCAGACCAGTTCCTCGCAGTGATCATGTACCTATACCTATACCCCTCAAAGTACTACAAGAAGATATTGAAACCTCTTCAACTTCCGGCTCCGTACAGTGGATAGTGATTTTGAACCATCAACCTCAGGTCAAACCCAACCTCAGCTATTTTCACAAGCCGAACTGAATGATTTAGTAAGAGATTTGGGACTTTCAAAAGATCTTTCTGAAGTACTGGGGTCTAGGTTGAAACAAAAAAATTTGCTTGCCCTAGAAACTACCTTTTCTTGGTATAGAAATCGTGAGGCTGGATTTGTAAAATATTTTGCACAAAACGGACCACTCGTGTACTGCCAAGCAATTGCTGATCTACTTACTTTCCTCGGAGCTCCTGAGTACACACCTTCTGACTGGAGACTTTTCATCGACTCTTCAAAAAGGAGCCTTAAAGCTGTTCTTCTACACAATGGCAATGTTTTTGCTTCTGTTCCGGTCGGCCATTCTGTTCATTTAAAGGAAAACTATAAACATTTACAGGAATTACTTTTAAGAATACAATATGAAAATCACATCTGGGAAGTGTGTGGAGATTTAAAAATTTTAGGTCTTCTCATGGGTCAGCAGTCTGGATATACTAAATTTCCATGTTTCCTGTGCGAGTGGGATAGCAGAAATCGAGAACAGCATTGGATAAAAAGAGACTGGCCACAAAGGGTAACTTTAACACCTGGAACCAAAAATGTAATTCGTGAAAGTCTTATTGACCCTCAAAAAGTGTTACTTCCACCGCTTCACATAAAACTTGGACTTATGAAACAATTTGTTAAGGCATTAAACAAAGAAGGAAATTGTTTTAAATATTTGTGTAAAACATTTCCGACTCTGTCAGAGGCAAAATTAAAGGAGGGAATCTTTGTAGGCCCGCAGATTAGGAGCTTGGTGAAAGATCAAGAATTTGAAAATGGGATGGAAGATAAGGAAAAACATGCATGGCATGCTTTTAACGAAGTTGTACATAAATTTCTAGGGAATTATAAAGACACAAACTATGTTAAGATCGTTGAAAATATGCTGGAAAAATTCAGGATTCTTGGTTGCAATATGAGCATAAAAATTCAGTTTTTACATTCCCATTTGGACTATTTCCCAGAAAACCTTGGGGACGTGAGTGAAGAGCAAGGAGAAAGATTTCACCAGGATATTAAAGAGATGGGAAAAAGATATCAAGGGCGCTGGGACACAAAAATGATGGCCGATTACTGTTGGACATTGAGAAGAGATCTTCCTTTAGCTGAATATGACAGAAAAACAACCAAACGAAGCTTTTCTGAAAAACGAAAACGTTTTTTTAAGAAGCATAAAGAATAAATAACTATTTCTAATAGTTTCTATGTGTATATTTTTGTTTATAAATGAAATAAATCGTGTTTTTTCTATATTTTTTGATTTTACTGGTTTGAAAAATAACCTTACGCGATACAAAAAAAATAAAAGCAGATTTGAAATCAGCGCTACCCAATTACTAGAAAACAGTTAAAAAATTTAAATCAACTTTCAATGTGTTGAAAAATGTAGGCCTGTGTTATTCTTTCTGCATGTTATTCTCTAGATAGAGATTATATTTATAAACTCCACAAATACCGTATAGTGTTTTAATTGAGTTATGTCGAAGATCTTAGAAACCATAATTAAAAACAGATTCATCACCTTTTTGGAACATAAATTACTCCATACAACCAAGCGTGGATATAAAAAAACACCAGCAAAGCTATATAGCAACAGCTTTAGGTAACAATGAGGACGTTACTTCGACGAGTTGTGATTTGAGTAAAGCTTTTGATGGCGTGCAACATACTACATTAATTAACAAACTCGGCCTATATGGAATCGGAAGCAAGGCGAATAAATGATTTCGTCTATATCTTTAAAATATATTTCAAGTTGCACAATGGAAAAATTATGGTTCAAAGCCATGGCCGTTAAAATTTGGTGTTCGTCAAGGATCGATTCTTGATTTCGTTCTTTTGTTTGCTTGTGTAAATGGCACCTATTCTGAAACATATCTGCATGAAAAGTATGTAGTTGAATGAGTTGAGGAAATGATAGTACACATATATTGAAAGACAGCAAGCAATGATTTAACAGCAATTTCTTGAAATTAGATGAAACTGAAGCCCAACCGATTTTAGTAACCACATAAAAAGTAAGAAGTGACCCAAAGCTTATATTTAAACTTCTAAGCATACATATTAACAGCGATCAGTTGAAATTGCCATATCGACCAGCTGCAGAAACCTGCTCAAGTACCACAATATACTTACTGTATCATCTCATAGGTGTGTGAAACCTACAAATGTGTTAACGTGTAATACATACTCGCAATCTTTTTGATTATTATCTGGTTATTTTTTACAATTTTAATATTGTAATTTATATCGCTAAGTGCTAATAAGTTACGCTATCTAGCAGTGTTGATGTTATTGTTAAAATATATTTAGTTTTGTTGCAAATTGTGATTATTCATACGAGTTCCGTTTGCCGACGATAACGAGGATATATTTTTTTGTGAGTTCTTTTTTTTTCGATATAGTTTTTCCCTTTTTTTCTTTTTTGAATATTCTTTTCCTTTATTTTGAATTTCAACTTTAAAATATTTAAGCTTGTTTAATTATACAGGTTGATAACATATAAATATTCTTTGTAATCTCTTTTGTTCTTCTAATCGCGACATTCTTTTCTGTATTGTTAGTCAATGCGACAGGCCTCGCTAGTGTGAAGAGTTTGCTTCCTTTCCATCCTTATAGACTTGTATTATCGTATTAACTTGTAACATGAATACTTGCACTTGCTGTGGTAAATCAGCTGATACCTTTAATTTGGTTAGTTGTATTGTTAGTAATAATACGTATAAGATTGATTGTGTCGGGCTCTCTAATGCGGAGGCACGGAAGATTAGTCTAAGGTCCGAACTCACTTGGACTTGTCGGTCTTGTGCCAAAATTGGCAATGATCTTAACAGACTGAGAGCGGCAATTGTCTCACTACAGAAAGAGATAGAGTCACTTAAAAAGACTGCCAGTAAATCCACTCCAACTTATGAGGATTCACTTATTATTGCAGAAAAGGTGATATATGAAATTAACGAGCGGGAAAACGCAAATGCAACGTTATTATTTACGGTAGTGAGGAGATGAATGACAAGACTAGGAATGAGCAGCGGGAGCTTGACAAGATCCTTGTTACAAAATTATTATCTACTCTCAAAATTGAAGCCCAAGATCTTGAGCGGGTTAGGTTGGGCAGATTTGATGCAACAAATGTTAAACGCAAGCGTCCAATTCGAATTCGTTTCTCATCTCAGGAAACTGTGTTAAAAATTGTTCGGGATTTTAGTAACTTCATGTCTGATGATAAATGGTCTGGTATATCTGTTTCTACGGATCGTATCCAGGCCCAAAGAGATCTTTATCGCAGGACTAAGACTGACTTAGATAACCGACTGGTGAATGGTGAACAGAATCTGAAGATTAAATATCGTGATGGTATTCCGATCATTGTTTCTGCGGTATCGTCAAACTAATATTGCCCAACAGCCACTTTCTAAATGTTTCTTACCAAAATACCAGAGGTTTACGGTCTAAAACACATTTATTCTATAGTAGATTCAGAACTCGTTCCAAATAATTATAGTGTTATTCGTAGTGATCGGCTGTTTGATGTTGTTGGTAGATCTACGGGGGGGGGGGGGGGGGGGGGTGTTCTAATGCCTCTGTCAGGCAGAATTGTTTATAATGTTATTGACAGCATTTGTATTACTGATAGCATACCACTAATAGATCTAATTGCTTGTAGATGTTCTTTTCTTGGCTACCAATTTAATTTAGTATTATATATACCACCTGATATTTCCTGTACTGATTTTGAGCTATTCTTCGATGGGTTGAGTCCGTTGCTATTCGGAATTCCTACTTTACTTGTCGGTAATTTTAACGTACCCGATTTTAATAACAACCTCGCACATCAAATCAATACAAAGGTTGATATTCTTAGTAAATTTTACAATTTTCATGATTTAAAGCTGGTAAATAACAATGTGAACACTAATGGTAGGCTTCTTGACTTGGTGTTTAGCAATCTTTAAAGTGAAATTCTGATTTATCAGGAAGATTCATCTGCGGTTACCGAGGATTCACACCACCCTGCCTTGTCTATTTCTTGTCAACTAAGGGTTACTCATTTTCCGCAATCCTGTACCTTTCGTTATGACTTCCGCAAAGCTAATTATCCACAAATTATCAATGATATTAACAATTTCGATTGGTCTATTCTGAATTCATATTCATATTGCAGTGGAATTTGCTTTTAAATTGCTTATTAATTTTTTTATTCACACTACAACTTATGTTGCCGGCTGTTCAGTCTAGTAGAATCCACGAACACCCATCTCACGGATCGTTCCTTGCAGGATTGGTCCAGGTTAATATTGGAAGTAAAACAATAAATGTCAGTAAAAGATCACAATTAGTTAATTTACAAATTTTTATTAAAAAAAAATAAAAAAAAAATCCCTTTACCGAGTGTATAGGGTGCTAAAGCATCATTAACAGTAGCAATGGGAGGAAACACTCTTTGTGAATAAAGACTCGCACAAAGAGAAAAACCTCCTATGACTCTCGAACAAATATAAAACTAATAAATACTGGTGAAATTTGTCAAGTTTGACCTCTACTTTAACCCCTACAATATCAAATGTCAAAAACAACAAAGTTTTCAAAACCCGCGAAAATTGAATTTTTAGTCGTGCGCAAAAATAACACGACAAAGTCAACCCACAATAAAAAAAAATCCAACCTTGAATTCAAAACGTTCTAGAATATTATTTTTAAGAAAAAACTCCACTTACAAAAAACATGACAATTTTCTCTAATACCCATATACTAACTTCAAATATCAAAATTATTACAAAGAATACATACAATATAATAATAGAAATAAACGTGGTATCAATTATATAAATTAAATATTTTTATCAACTTACATAGATCTATGCACAGATAACAAAAACTACGTGAGAGATATCTTACTTATAAGATCAAATTATAATCACAAAACTGTCGCAAAAGTCGAATTAACATTTACATGCACCAGAATAAAATGCATACACAAAATACAACCCGATTTTATAAAACAGAGTCTAAAATTGAATATCTTATTCATTAACAACCCGGTCACTGTCGAAGTCTAGATATCTCTAACCAAAAATGAAGTTCCAATATCCGCTTGGACATCCCCACCAACTATAAAATCAAAATATACAGAAAATTCATATTTTAATAATAATACGATATCCGGGATAGCGGCAACTTTAATCATCAGATCAACCTAAATATACAAGGATGGATCAAAATTTTAAACATAATAAAATTCATCAACTTATAATTAAATATATTTATAACGATCCCCGTCTGAAATAAATAAACATAAAAATTGAAATAGATAATTTTAATAAATGTACTACATAAAAATTTTAATATCGTTCAATCATTTTCCTTTCTTGTCCAAGGAAAAATCCATTGCAATATGTTAATTTAGCTCTTGGTAAGTTTTATGATTGTCTGTATGATATACTTGATAAATCAGTCCCTAAGTATATTCCTACTAACTTTAATTTTCCTCTTTGGTTTATACCTGAAATAAAGAAAAACCTAAAAGTGAAATTTTCTATCAGGAGTTTAAAAGAATGAGGTCTTTGGTTAAGGAACGGATCTAGTCTTCATATGCTGAATATCTGGCTAATATGGAGGATTCCATTTGGGCAAATTCCGCGGAATTCTGGAAGTATATTAATCGCTGAAACGGAAGAACTAGAATCCTCGGGAGACTTTATTATCATAAACGTGAATTTAGTGCTCCTAATTTAGTGATCCTCAGGGGATAGTTAATGGTTTTGTTGACGTTTTTTCTGGCGTTTTTCTTCCTGAATCCATAGCAAGTGTTCCAGATACTGCCACGAATATATCGTCCTTAGGATTTCTCCCTGTATCCCTAATTGAAATTGAAAAAATTATGTCTGCTTTTCCAGATAAGACAACAATGGGTGATGATTTGATACCCAGTTGCTTTATTCGTAATACCAGTAAAGTGTTAGCAAGGCCGTTACAGACTGTTATTAATTTGGCTCTGAAAACGTGTGCTTTTTCTGATAAATGGAAGAAAGCTAGAATTACACCATTTCACAAGAAGGGTGATGTATAGTGCTTGGAAAATTATAGACCCATAGCAATTTTGCCAAATTTCGGTAAAATTTTTGAACAGATTTTATACAACACTATTCTTTATAACACTCGTCCATACATATCCAGCAACCCACATGGATTTTTACCAATGGGGTCTACCGTTACTAATCTAACGATAGTGACTCAAAATATTTGTGAAGTATTGACCATCAGGTGCTTTCGGCTTTAGTCCATCTGCGTTAGAACTTATTGCCTCGTACGTTGTGAATAGAGTTAATTATGTATTTTATAACGGCTTTTACTCTTACCAATTCATTTCAACATCTGGTGTGCCTCAGAGTTATAATCTTGAAAGTCTTCTTTTTCTGCTTTTCATTGATAATCTCCTCACATCTTTCAATTGTACTGTACTGACCTACGCTGATGACACTAAATTATACTTATCCGTCGAATCACAGAATGATGTTGATTTTTGCAAGATAATATTAATGTGTTTGCGGATTGGTGTAGTAAAAACAGGATAAAGATTAATGTAAATTTATGAAAGTCTGTGCTTGATTTCTCTATGCAAATATTTGATAAAAATGTTGGCCAGCTTATTATTTCAAACTCCATAAAATATGCGAGAGATAATAACCGTACTTAATTCGCCTTAGATTAAAATGAGAAATTTATTTGGGAATATTGATTTTGAGTGGGTATCACACTCTTCCACAGGTAAAACTTTACTGGTCATCTGATGAGATAAAGGTGTTCAATTTGTGAAAAATTCGATGTCTCTAACAGATTTCTCGACATAAAGCTGAACATTCATCTTGCAGATAACAATCAATTAGACAAGGCAGACAAATTTGCGAAAGCAAGACCGCTGGTTGATCTCTTGAACAGCAATTTCTTGAAGTGTAGTGTTTTTAGACATCATTTATCAATTGATGAGCAAATGGTACTCTACTTCGGCCGCCATTCAGCGAAAATGTATTTGAAAGGGTAGCCGGTACGTTCCGGTACGGGTTCAAAATGTGGTGTCTGGCATATAGCGATGGGTATTTATATCAATTTATACCTTATGCTGGACAAACTGGTGAAAATGCCAAAAGAGAATTTGGTTTAGGTGAAATAGTGGTCATCAATCATTTGAACTAGAGATGATATAACCTACTCCTTGAGCGGAGTAGGTGCACCTACCCGGATCCCAGTTCCGAACTAGGTGCGGCAAACTAGGTGCACAAATCAGTTCCGACACCGACCGATGAGTCATATTTTGCGTCCGATCAGTCAGGGTAATCTTTATGTTTACTTAGGCACACAGCTTGGATATACAAATAGCAGTTAACTTATTACATTTTAAATGAGGTGTCAGATTGCAATTTATAATTTTTTTTTTAAATTAAAGTGCATACGATATACACAAAAAAATAATACCATAAATATAGTATTATCGCCTATTTCTTATACAAAAAATATAATGTCTAGTCGAGAGACATAATGTTACTGTTAAAAAAAGTGAAGACTATAAATGTATGATGTATTAAAATAAACACATGACATCACTTGGTTTATTTGTATTTTTGTGTGTAGCTAAAAATTTAGTTTTTCTTATGACTAGAAATCATACTAATTATTAAAAAATAAATATATTTGGTTGCACAATTGCTATATATAATTATTCGGAATCGCAGCAACTACAATTGCCAGTTGTATTTATTTATACATATAGTAGTTGCGTCGTTTATTTCTCATATTTCGCTTCGCTTAGTCGGACTCGTTCCAGGCGGACCTATCTTTTACATAATACGATGCGAATATGTAGGTCCAACTGCGAGATCAAATCTCGGACGCTCCGACTTGAACGATCGGAATCAGAATTGTACGACTCGGAATCTTTCAATCGGATCTACTCTTTTGGAAAATGCGAACTAGGTGCACCTGCTCCGGCACGCGAACTAGGTTCAAAAGAACAGGTTCGGTTCAGAGCAACCATCTCTAATTTGAACGTATTAGAAAATAAGTCGACTCATAAGGTATACTTTGATAACTTTTTTACGAGCTACAAGCTATTAGTTCATCTGAAACGTCAAGGATACTTTGCTACTGGAACTGTACATGAGAACAGAATGCTGAAATGCTCTTTAGAGACTTGTAAGTCTATATGGATTCTCGTTACGATCACGTAAATGAAATAAGCGTGGTCCGTTGGAATGACAATTCTGTGGTTACAGTAGCAACCAATTGTACGTCTGCACTCCCTAATGTGTTTGTGAAGCGGTACAATCGTAGAGAAAAAAAAGACATCTCTATACCACAACCAAATATGATTGCCAAATATAACAAATACATGGGAGGCGTTGATCTAACGATAACGCAGTTGCAAATTACCGAATAAATATTCGTGGAAAAAAATGGTGGTGGCCGTTATTTATAAATATGTTAGATTCTACTTTGTAAATGCACAGACTTGTATACACCTAATTGAAAGAAATCGTGAAAATTGGAGGAGACGTTGTAGAGTATGCAAAAGTACAACCGTATTTATGTGTAATAATTGTGGAGTTCCATTACATTCACACGCTTCAAAAACTACCATAATTAATAATTGTAATGTTTTTTTGTGCATATAGTCCTATTGTTACGTTAACGTAACGCAAAAAAATATAAGAATCAATGGTTTGTCTTTTTCTTTTACTTTAAAGGATGTTTATAAATACCTAAATAAAAGTTTATTCCTTAAAGAATTTGCGTTTTCCTTGATTTGTCTAATAGTGGTTCTAAATGGGTTAAGGCAAGATTGACAATAACAAACCTATTATTACTATTTCTAATAGAAGATTTGAATGTTGTGACCTGTATCTCACTCAACAACCGCCTTAGGAGAAAAATATTATAAACAAACCTATATTAATTAATGTATCCTTAGAAGAATTGTCCTGCATAAATGGAACATCCTGAATATTAATGCAGCCGTTGTCTAATGCCACCAAATTCATTTCTGATAAAACAACTAAATATACATTTTCCTTTAGGTTCGCATAATTCGGATGAATAAATATATAACAATTAACAATCCAACTTGTCTCACAATTTACGGCATAGTTTTCTATTCCGCAACTATTTAACTTACGACCTTTGTACGCGACGACACTGGGTCGCAATAAAATCTACCGTAAAATATAAATAAGAACCCAGGCAATATCCGGGCTAAATGCAGCACGCCTCAACCGTACATTAGTTTCATTTTACTGCACTTAATTACTACACATAAATTAACTCGAAGGCACGTTGCAGCAGGGCGCCCCCTGCGAGGCATTTACAGAATTAAACTCTCGACTATCATAATTTACCTTTAGCCATTCGAAAATTATGGGCAGAATTTCATTATATTTAGTTGGTATCTTTAAAGGTGTTAATGCCGGTTTTGGAGAGGTACTTAGACATTATTTATTGTAATCTGAGAAAATATTTATGAATGAGATAAAGTTTACTATATTTTCCTGTTGCAGATATTAATGCATATATAAGTTAGTAATTCCTTTTATTTATGACTATTAACGATAATGAGCCTTATTTCCTTGCATATGTTAAAAGTGGTTAATTTCTCAACAGTCATGCATAATTAATAATTTTTTTTTTATTTAACACATCTTCAAATTAAATAAAGATTAAGATATTAATTGTACGCTATTTATGTTGGCAGGATGTAAATTGGGCACTAACCCACCTGAAATTTTAATCTCGTTGGTAATTCGCGCACTAGCTAAAAATGTACTCGCAGAGGGTCTATGTAAACTGGGCACCGTATAAAGCAAACAAAAACAATAATATAGAAATATTGTATCTCAGGTTGAAGTACAGCAAAAAGATAGAAAATGAAAAATATGTACTCATATGAAAACAATAATAAAAGCAAATACTTAATTATATAAAAACTATAATAAAAAAATAGTGTATTTGAAGTCATACTGATGAATAAAATAATATACACTTCACAAAGTGTAATCGTGATATTGTTCCATTATTTAGTTGTTCACACAGTTCATTTAGAGTTCTTAATTTTTGTTTTGCGCGTGTGTCTTTAACTCTTGCTGGTGTGTGTACACTTTGAATTTTAACATAAGCGTCTATTTGAAATTCCTTAAGCTTTTCGATAAAAATATAAATAGATGGATGTGTTGAATAAAATGACTCATTTAGTTTGGAATGAAACGCTTCGCATGAGTTTGTGGTGTTAGTGATCGATGGAGTTGCAGTAGCTCACATATGTGGAGGAAAAGGAACATCGTCTTCTATGTATGTCTCCAATAAATAATCGGCGTATTCGTCAGCCTGTGCATGAGCAGGTTTTTCGGCAAACAAATCTAAGGCGAAACAATCGCCTACTTCGTCAGGATTCAAATACGTTAATCCAAATGTATATCGCAGCCATTTTCCTACTTCGGAATCTGTGTTCCTAAATTCTGCTGTTAAACCCAAACTTTGGATTTTCCTGAACCACGATTGGTGCAAATGGATACCACAACCATAGATTTGTGCTGATGGCCATATAGCGCGAACCGCTGTGTGAATGCTTTTCTCAAAATCTACAAAAACTTCAGTTGGTCGTAATATTGTAGAGTGACGTCGAAAGATTTCTTATGTTAGCATTTCAAATAATGTTGCATACGTTTCACTGCGTTTATCAGGCAACAAACAAAACATCAATGGAATATAATGTCCATTATTAAGTCCGTGGATTGTAAATAATTGTAAAAAATATTTTGTACAATACGAAAATGTACCGTCCATGTACACTTTACGCATTCCACATAAACTTCTAACATTCGTTTCACAAGAAAACACTGTGATATTGCTCACTAGACAGTTTATAAAAACGAAACTATCATCCTTGCTTGTTTTAACATTAGCAGCTTCGACTATATCATGGACTTCTGTCTTATTTTGTGCTAACGGCCCCAGAAAAAATTTTCTCCTTGCATTGTACAAATTTCTTCGGATATAAGTGAAATCTGTTATCGTAATTGTTTCCAGCAGTTCCTTAGCTAGTTCACAACGAATAATTTTCGCTGGTTTTTCGGAAATATCAACGGCTTTACGTTTACACGCATTTGAAATCACTTTTCGGTTTAATTTACCCTGATTCTGTTCATGATTATGTTCTAGCTGGCTTCTGCTCACTAAATTTTCTGCACCAAGCCTAAACACTTTTGCGGGACAATTTAAGGATTTTTTTGTACAACGCCAAAACACTTCGCCACTCTTCAACACTTTCTGTTTTGAAAAGGTGTACTTGTTAACCACTAGCAAACATTTTCCGTTGTTACTGTCCACGAAAGAGACCTCCATAATTCTTAACAGTGTGCAACAAAACTCGACATTGAGAAGCGGATCTAATTTCTTACTTTAAGCAAACGCCGCAAACAAGATAGAAATAAGTAAATACATAAACTAAATGTTTCCTTATATATAGAATATATTATAGCATAATACAATAGAGGCCGGCCCACAATAGATGTACAAATAAAAATACATTTGAAATAATCTATTTGGTCATTAGGAAATTCCTTAATTTATTAACGTCTAATTTCTTACTTTAAGCTTTAAAGCGATCATTACCCGAACGGTACTGGTGCCTAGATTACCTGTAGGATTAAGCAATCCTTTTTGCAGGGCAGGTAAATCCATATACTTGGTGCCCAGTTTACATCCGCCCTTTATGTTCTGTGAAGCAGAGGGCGCTAATATTTAGGATTTGTTATCTACAAATCGTAAGTACGTCAACGAGGTGCGTTTAGCAGTTGAACAATGAAAAATACTTTGTGTACAACTGTTTTATGATAATGGACGATCATTTACGATTGCATTTAGGAAAATTCTGGAAAATCTGGAAAGTATCACAGATAGTCATTATCCTGAAACCAGGTAAAAAACTAGAAGCAGCTTCATCTTGCAAATTAATAAGTCTTCTACCAATGTTTTCGAAAGTATTTGAGAAAATCTAAGTTAAAAGATTATTTGAAATTTTACAGGAAGGAAACATTGTATAGAACTTCACTCTAGATTCACAAATAATCATAGAACTCCAGAACAGATCCATAGACTGGTAAATAAAATAAACAGAGTTTTAAAAGCAAAAAAATCTGCTCTGCGACTTTCGTAGACATGTCCCAAGCCTTCGATAAGGTATAGTGTAACAGACTACGCCACAAACTGAAAATATACTTGTATCAACTTTTGAGATCCTATCTAACTGATAGACACTTCATTGTGAAAAAGCATCGATCTATATCCTATCTTATATGGTATCCCACAAGGAAGCGTATTAGCCCCAATCTTGTTTTTATTATATATGGACCACATACCGACTACTAAGCTGACAACCCGTAGCAACATATGCTGACGATACAGGAATTCTTGCACCTTATGTTGACACTGCTTTGGCTACAAAAATCTTCAGGATAACTTAGATAAAATCCAACACTGGGCTTAAGCTGACACCACAAAATACCTATATATGTGAGACGTATATCGAGGTGCACACCTCGATATGAAAACTCTTTCCATCATAAATTAGGTTTGCTATTTCAATGTTTTCTGCTTTTATGTCTCGTGGAATTTCAAAATAAATAATAACAATAATATCCCTTATTTCAACACAAAAATTCTTTCTCATTACATACATGTGTTCAATAAAATAGGGAGCGAAAAATAGTGCTGAAATCGTAAGGCGTGGTTTAAATGAAAGGAAAATAATTATTAATGACTCTAACTTAACATTAATATTCTGCTGAAATTTATAAAAATTACAATAATAATCATTAAAGAAAAAATAAACAATATGCAAATAATGTAATATGCAATAGAGCCTGTACATCCAGCCATGACTCAAAAAGACAGAACAGGCGAAATTAAAAAAATTACACTTACCAAATTAATATATAGCTCCAACTTTTACGATGGCCCTACTGAGGACGTTCCTGCGGAGTGTGAGATTTACAAGAAAATTCCATATATTTGGTGGTCTTATGCATTCAATTATATCACACTTTTAACAATTTAGTAACATTAAAATAGCCAAATACAACACATATACTTTGAAAAAATTGTATCGTGAGAGCAAGGATGTAACACCTTTTAAATAGTCATGTTGTCTACAGGATGCCCTGTTCGGATTGTCGTGGCGCGTACATAGGGCAAACAATACAATGGTTGAAAGAGCGTATCACACGACACAAAAATGATTTTCGTATTAGTAAGCGATCTTGTGCACTGGTAGATCATGTACTTTCTCTGGAAAATACATTCAATTTTGGCGATGTCAGAATTGTGGACGCTGAAAACAACCACAAAAAAGATTTACATCAACGGAGACACAGATAATGTAAATTATAAATCGGATGCGAATGGACTAAGTATAATATATTGTAATATACTCGGTGTTGGCAGTTAGTTGACCTGCCTAGTTTTGTTAACTAGTCCTCGTATTGCTTAATGTATAGTTTATATTTTTGGTTTCGATATTCTTATAATAGTTTTTTGCTATGTGTTATATATTTTTATTTTTATATATTTTTATCGCATATGTATATAACAAGTGTTCATTTGAAAAGTCAATCTAGTAGCATGTGATTTACTGAGAACATTTTCAAGTATGACGTAAATTAAAATTTACTACTTAACCTAGATGTCGTATATTTTGACAGTTTAATACATACAAATAAATAACAAATAATAGATATTTATTGAAAACTATAGCAAATGTTGAAAATGTTGTTCTTCAAGATCAATGCACTTTAAAATCCTCCGTTCAAAATTTCTGATGATATTCTGCACCATTACTGGATTGGTATTAATTTCCATGTATTTCTGTTCGATTCTCTGTAGCATATCATTCAAATTCAATATAGGTGTTCGAAATATGTTATTTTTTAGATAAATCCACAAAAAGAAGTCGCAAGGTGTTAAATCGCATGAACGTGCAGGCCAGGCAATTTCAGTATTTCGACTAATTATACGCTCATCAAAAAATTCTCTTAAATAATCCAAAGATTCTGCAGTACAGTGACAAGGTGCTCCGTCTTGTTGGAAATATGCATTTTGAAGTTCATCATCATGCAACTGATTGACAAATGGTTGTAAAATTTCCGTACGGTACCTTTGAGCAGTTAACGTTCCCTGAAAAAATATTGGTCCAATGATTCGCCTTTGGCTTATCACTGCCCAAACACCAATTTTCTCTGGATGTAGCGATTCTTCATTAATTACATGTGGATTTTCACTACTCCAAATTCTTGTATTTTGTGAATTTAGGTATCCCGTTTTATAAAACTATGCTTCATCAGTAAAGATGACTCTTTGCGAAAGTTCTCCATTATTGTTCATATTTACAAACCAATTACAAAACTGTACTCTACGTGGGTAATCAATTCCTAACAATTCTTGTATATTTGAAAGAAAGGTATATTTGTTGACTCAAATGTCGAACAGATGTTTGTGGTCCATTTTCCGTTATTTCTTCAACACGATCGACAACTTGAGGTGTACCTTTCTTAACTGCTCCGCTGCCTGATTTTCTTAAGAGACTACCAGTTTCAGAAAAAAGTTTTAAAGTTCTATCCAAAGTATTCTTAAATTGTATATAATCTATTACAAAATGTGGAAACTCAACTTGAAATTCTACCATGCAATCTTGAACTGAATAAATCCATAAACCATCAATTTTATTACCACTTCGGAAATAAACCTGGACTAAAAAAATTTTATGTTCTAAAGTGAAAGCCATTTTAAAACTGAGAAGCAATTTATTTAAATCAGAATCGACGCACGATTATTTTATGCATTAACTGATATTTGTGATTGACATTATCAAATGTCATTTGGATTTATGTTTACGGAACAACAAACACATACTAATATATTTGCGGCTTATTCTATCAAAATTTCAAAGTTACCTAGATTGAATTTTCAAATGAACACACGTTATGTTATTAAAAAGTTGACGTGAAACCAAGAACTAGTCAATTTAATGTAAAATATTCGATTTTAACATATTTAGTTACATTCACTGCTAATTTGTAACTATGTTTTGGTAAGTATTTTAGTACTAGCGTATTCATTAATATATTGTGGTTCTTGTTAATCTTATAGCTTCTCCTGAAGAAGTAACCAATGGTTACTAAATATAAAGGTTCAAATAAATGAGTTTTTAATTCACAGACCGCTTACCCTATTTAATTAATTATTCACTATACCGGGTGTTTCAAATTCGACTCTCACCATTGGGATCTCGGTAACGGTAAGAGATACAGGGTGGCTTAAATTAGGGCAAAGTTGCGTATCGGCGAGTCCAATAATTTTACGTTTTAAAATTAAAGTTATCTTGGCTACTTCCGGAAATTTGGCGGAAAAACTGAATATTCCGGTTTTTGTTTTTATTTTTGTACGACTTTATTTCAAAAGTTAGCCAAAATCTATAAATAGATCCTCATTGGAACTTTTTGGGCTTCATCTTTTGGCCAGGTCAAAAATCCCTTACGACGTTTCGTTTTTCTCAAACCGTCATCAACTTTATTTTTTCTTATAGGCGCCATATTGGGTTTTTGCAGTTATGAATAGCCCGTTTTATTACTTTTTTAATGATGTATCACAAGATACGCTTCTATTTCCCCAAATCCAAAATATTGAAGAAAAACTTTTATACCAAAGTAAGCTTTGTTTTTTTTTCGATCTGTCACATGTAAATGACATTTTGATACATTGTGAATCTCTGTAGCTCAAAATGGAGTTTACCAATGAAGAAAAACGAGATATGGTGAAAATTTATTACAAAAACGATAGAAACGGTGTCAAGACATCGGCAATGTATTTGAACATGTATCCCGAAAGACGACAACCTCATCGAACTTTGTTTAAATTATTGGATAGAAATCTCGCTGAGTTTGGTTCGTTTGAAAAACCAAGACAAAAATATGGAGACAGAATGGATGAGGAAACTAAGGACAATTTAGTCAATGAGGTAAAATTGACGTTAAATTATCGTATACTTTTCAATAAAAGTAGATATTTTGCAGATAAATAAGAACCCGGGCAAATCCACACGCCAAGTTTCCTCCGATGTACATGCTTCTTCTCATACGAGTGCTTGGAGACACCTAAAAAAAAGTGGTTCCAAATGCTACAAAATTCACATATCACAAAAATTACATCCAGGTGATTCCGAAAGGCGATTACAATTTTGTGGTTGGGTACAAAGGAGACCCGATTTTCCAGCTTTCCTAGAAAATGTGGTTTGGACAGATGAAAGCACTTTTACGCATTGTGGAATATTCAGTCGGAACAATGAACACATCTGGAGCGTAAACAACCCTAGGCAATTTCGAGAAATTCGGCCGCAAGTTCGATTCAGTCTTAACGTGTGGGCAGGTACTTATAAAGACAAAATTTTGGGTCCTCATTTCTTTAACGGCACTCTGAATGGAGAAACTTATCATCAGTTTTTGGCGACAACTCTCGAAGACTATTTAGATAACTTACCTTTGATCCACTACAACAGCATCTGGTTTCAACACGATGGTGCTCCACCTCACAACTCAAGACTGGTATCTGATTATCTTACCGAAAGGTTTGGTGACAGATGGATCGGGAATAATGGACCAGTAAGATGGCCAACCAGGTCTCCAGATCTTAGTGTCCTCGACACATTTTTATGAGGTACACTTAAAAATAGAATTTACGGGCGGGTGAGTACCAAAATATCGAGGAGCTCCGAATCAACATCATTAGGGAGTTTGGTAGATTACGGAGACGGGAAATACATCGCGCAGTGCACAACATAGAGAGAAGAGTAGAGTTCTGCTTGGAGAATCACGGAGGACATTTTGAGCATCTGTTGTAATTATTATTTTTATTTAGTTATTATTATTATGGTTAGTTTTTTCAATGTATTTTGAGGTCTCTCCTCTCATCTATCTACTTTTATTGAAAATTATACGATAATTTCACGTTAATTTTACCTCATTGACTAAATTGTCCTTAGTTTCCTCATCCATTCTGTCTCCATATTTTTACATGTTCAAATACATTGCCGATGTCTCCATTTTTAACGACACAGAGATTCACAATGTATCAAAATGTCATTTACATGTGACAAATTGAAAAAAATCGAAGCTTACTTTGGTATAAAAGTTTTTCTTCAATATTTTGGATTTGGGGAAATACAAGCGTAACTTGTGATACATCATTAAAAAAGTAATAAAACGGGCTATTAATAACTGCAAAAACCCAATATGGCGCCTATAAGAAAAAATAAAGTTGATGATGGTTTGAGAAAAACGAAACGTCGTAAGGGATTTTTGACCTGGCCAAAAGATGAAGCCTAAAAAGTTCCAATGAGGATCTATTTATAGATTTTGGCTAACTTTTGAAATAAAGTCGTACAAAAATAAAAACGAAAACCGGAATATTCAGTTTTTCCGCCAAATTTCCGGAAGTAGCCAAGGTAACTTTAATTTTAAAACGTAAAATTATTGGACTCGCCGATACGCAACTTTGCCCTAATTTAAGCCACCCTGTATCTCTTACCGTTAGCGAGATCCCAATGGTGAGAGTCGAATTTGAAAGACCCGGTATATATATATATATATATATATATATATATATATGGTAACCTTAATAAGTCGGCGATTAAAGGTCTGGTTTATTACTCTAAAGTATATATATTTAAAACAACCCTACATGTTTCGGCAATGATGCCTTTGTCTAGAATATAAAAAATATATATATTTTTTTTATCCTTGACAAAGGCATCATTGCCGAAACATGTAGGGTTGTTTTGGAGTAATAAACCAGACCTTTAATCGCCGACTTATTAAGTTTACTATATCATACCAAGGTCACGAAAATATTATATATATACTTGCACTCATACACATACACATAAATTTAAAAAAAAATACTAGCCGAATTGATTGATATTTAAACAGAAAGTAGGTATATGATTTGTTTCCTGAATGTCTTTGGCTCCAAGGATTTGTAATAAGCCGGAATAGAATTGCACAGCTGATAGATGCGGATCTTGTAAGAAGCGCGAATCTATGTTTAGGGGGTCTAATCAAATTGGTGTAGCGAAGATTTATATTATATACATCAGACCGCAAACCTATCTTTTCCGTTAAGTACGATGGAGTTTTTAATGTTATAATTTTATGGTACAAACATAAGACTTGAGGCTTTATCCTGTTAGACATATTTAACCACTGCAACTCGAGGAGGATAATTTTGCTTTCACTACGGATAAAGTTATACTGCCTTCTATCGCCAGCTTTGACTACCGTTATTCCCACGAGAGAAGAACCAACTGAAATAGGTAGAGTATTTGAACCTCCCACACCGTTCAATTAGCTCGCTTCCAGGATATAAAAGAATGGAATATTATGATTAATAATTCCAATCAATGTTACATTAATTCCCTTATTCTCCAATACAAATTCATACAAATCTTCATTAAAATGTAAACCATTGCCGATAAACACTCGAATTCATTGAAGGTATGATATTGAAACAACAACAGTTAAGACTAATTTCCCCAATAGGTGCATAATAAGAAGTAATGGATTAACTGTATCCATTTTAAAGCGATCGCTGATTCTCGAGCCACAATAGCTACGTCGAACCCACATCAATGGAAGCGTTAATAATCTGATTTCTATTACTGTTCGTATGCAGTATTAAATTCGTACCGAACTATACTACCCTATGGCAATCTACCGGGTATCGTGTAACTATTTGTATACGTTGCGGTCCTGTCCATTGTTAATCTCTGATCCATTGTCTAGTTCTGCCCTAACCTTCTGAATACGAAACATTGATACTAGGGGATTTATTATTGTCGGAACTTTGTCGTTAGTCGGTGCTCGTGTTTGTCGCGTCCATATCGAAAGCACTTGGGCGCACGAATTTGTCGTGCGTGCGTTTGTCGGATGAACAGTGGAAGCTGTCCCATTTCGGAAAATAATTACATGCTTAATGTAATTTGCTACTTACTCAGAGGGAGAATTAAGATGCCTACTGTATGACCATGCTTATTTATTGATTTGTTTCCATATACTACTTAAGAATGTATATCTACTTCGTGCGAAATTTTGTTTTTGTTTTATTATTAACTAGCTGAACCCAATCACGCTTTGCTGTGGTTTAGTCTGATATAAAATGAATGGGAATGTAAAAAAGATTATTGAAGCGACATAAATTAATCAAGAAAACACATCATCAATTCAATACCCTCCCTTGCGTTACTGTGGCTATGTGGAATAAAACGAAAGGAACAAAAAAGATATTTTGCACAAAAAATTATTTTACCATTGCTATAACCATCAAACGTCTGCATGTCGACGATTTTGACATAACCTCTAGTACCCATTTTATAACATGACTTATTTGTACTTATGTTAATGGATTTACCACGATAAATCCCTAAAATAATATTGTATAATATTTCTTCACATTTGAAGGTAATCATTTACGTAATACTTGTGAATAGATTTTATTTTATTTCTGTTTGTTTACTTTTCATATGTGCGTGCATTTAGTTGTTTGTTGTTGATACTGGCAGTTACTTTTATTAAAGCTTAATTTAATGTTTACTAGCGTTTGTTTGATTTCTACCTGAACAACATTCTGTTTGACACCAACTAAGCAAAATAAATACATTGTTAAGTACACCTGAGACGACATTAAAAAAATCTGGTAAGTACAAAGTAAGATTAATACTGTATTTGACATACGACAGTAAAACCACCCTGTAGAAGATAGAGCACACTCATGTTAGTCCGGAGCACTAAAATAAATTAATAGTTTAGACAAACCCCGCTTTAAATTTATTTAAAGAACCCTAGAACGTTTAATTATCAACTAATTATATTGTTGGCGCTGTTGCATAGAATTTAACCCTAACCGTACTGACACGGGTACCCCGGTACCCGAACGAACTTTGAAGTCAAATATCTCGTAAACAATAAAATATACAAAGTTGAGATTCCGCAAGTTCCTTCAGCTAATAATTTTCCAAAGATTTTTATAATTTTAAGCTTTCTTAATTTATTTGGGTTGGCTGTGGAGCCACCGAAAGCCAAATAGTCCTTATCCTCCTGATAAGGGTACCTGGGTACCCGTATACAAATTTAAGCATTTTGCAAAGAAAAACTAAAGATAAGAGTAGTTTTTGTATTTTATTTTATTTCAAATTAATAAATTTTTATATCTAACTTTCTACTGGTATCATTGCATAAAATAAAATTTAGGAAATTAACATTTTATGCAGCGTGGAGCAATTATTTTGCTATGTGTGTTGCACATTGGTCGTTTACAGCCATCACATATTTTGCGTGTTTTGCGATCCGATTTCAAGTCAATAGCCACACAAAGGTAGCACCGACCTTTAATTGGTATCCGACCAGTTTTATCCCGCTTTGATGTTTCCGATGGACCTGCAGCATCCTGAGAAACTTCCTTAGGGATGGTTTCATTTAACATTAGTTCGAGAGCTGCTCGGACGTTAGCGTAACGTATTATACGATTGTCATTGGCTGTCTTTTTCATGTTTTCAGTTGCCAATTCCAGGCCAAGTGATGTCAAAAAACTACGAAGGGGGCTTCGAGCTTTTTTGGCACTTGGGTTGAGGCTGGAAAATATACAAAATGCACCCAAAGCAGCCACGTCAACCATATTTAAAAAAAGGGCCAAGGGCCACCTATTTGTTTTGCGTTTAGTGCTATATTTCGATACCATTTGGTCCATAACATTTACTCCGCCTTTCGTTTTATTGTAAAAATCATTTATTTCTTTCTTTCCGTTAAAAGCTGGCTCCTCTCGAGTATAATGCATTGTCGACAAAAAATAAACACTTTTCTTCTTCTTCGTTACCACAGACAAAAGAGTCCCGCTCTTATTGAAACCATATCGTGACATTCTCACTTCATCCGTTGGGTTTGGCCGTAGCTCTATATATAACGCTAATATACGCTTTGTTTTGACGAAGAGTACCGACAAGACTTATTCCTCTCATTTGAAGGCGATTTGCCAAAGGGAGTGACGTAAAAAAATTATCAGTAGTTATATTAATTCCGGATTCTTTGTAGAAATCTACCAGAGCTAAAACAACATTTTCTCCCACATTCGCTTGCCACTGACCACCAGGTGGTTTACCAGTATAAATAATTCCATTCAAAGGATAGCTATTGGCTGTGCTACACAACCAAAATATTTTAATTTCGTACTTAGCCGGCTTTGAAGGAATATATTGCGTAAAGCTGGTACGGCCACGAAATGGAAATAATTGTTCGTCAATAGTCGTCACATTTTCATCTGGATAATAGTTTTCTTGAAGGTTTCTAGTAAGCGTATTCCAAACATCAAAAATAGGAGTGGCTTTATCAGTTTGCTTGCGAGCTGATCGTGTGAATGCATTGTCAAAATGTATTACACGTATTATTTGTTGAAGTCTGTCACGACTTAATGATGCTTTATATAGTGGATGAGCGTAATTTCCCCAAAGAGCTGAAGGGGGATCATCGCTGGCACCACTTAATCCCATGACCAATAAAATTCCTATAAATGCATCCAATTCCTCCATTGAAATCAAACGAAACTTTCGAGGTTTCACTCTTAACCCTGCAGAACTCGCGCCTATAAGCATTTCGCTCACGCTTAAGCCAGAATTGCTGTATTTTTAAAGAGGGTTGAGATATAGGAACGAGTCGCCCTCTAGCTGAGTTTACGTATTACTTCTGTTTATAAATGCAACCTAAACACCAATTAGTCGTCTGTAGCAATTTCTAGGAAGAACTTGTCAATCACTTGCAGACTGCGTGAGCATTTCGCTCACGGCGCTAGTTCCGGCATTGGTGTCTTGTTTTGCCTATTGACGTTTCTCTCACTGCGCGGGTTATAGCATTGACGTGTTTTTCTAACCTTATTTATGTAAGTATTGCATTTATTGGTATTTAGTCGTGTACTAAATGTTTTATATTAGTGAAAATGACATATTTATATGACGATGTTATTTTTTTTAGTATAATGGCAATGAGTAGAACTCAGAAAATTGTCGAATTAGCAAGACAACAATATGCAGAATTAAATCCACAACCAACATGAATGGCTACTCAACCAGCCCTTGACCAGCAATCAGAAAATTTATTTGATGATGGAGATCATTATGAAGTGGAGAGTGACAATGTCAGTGAACACAGTGACCATAATACAGACACAGAAGAATCAGATCGTGATAACGAAAATGATGATATGATAGTTGACACAGAGCCTCAATTTGATGGAGAACATCATTATATTGGTAAAGATGGCACAACTCGCTGGTAGGCCCACTCGCCTTATCCTAACACTCGCACTCCGAGACATAATATTGTTAGTCATTTACTCGGTGTGACCTCCATTGCTAAAAATGCAAAATCTGTAAGAGAATGCTGGGAGTTATTTTTTCCGCCTGATATGATTCGACATATTGTGAACTGTACAAATATTTTTCTAGACAAGTTACGCCCAAATTATACGCGAGATAGGGATTGTCGTGCAACAAATGAGACAGAAATATATGCTCTCATTGGACTATTATATATGGCTGGGATAAAAAAGGCTCAATATTTGAACACTCGGAAACTCTTGTCGGACGATGGCACGGCTCCAGAATGCTTCCAGAAAGCTTACAATGTCTAGAGAGAGATTTCACCTTTTATTACGCTCTCTTAGATTTGATAACGTAACTGACAGAGTGGAAAGAAAGAAATATTACAATTTAGCTCCAATTCGGCAAGTATTCGAGCAATTTGTAGAGAAATGCCTAAACAACTATCAAGTTGGTGAATACTGCACAGTCGATGAAATGCTGGAAAATTTTCGTGGCCGGTGCAAATTTAGGCAGTACATCGCGAATAAACCAGCAAAATATGGTTTGAAGATATGGGCCTTAGTAGATTCTAGAATGTTTTATACATGCAACTTAGAAGTTTATGCAGGTAAACAGCCTGAAGACCCATTTAAATTGGATAACTCGGCAAGCTCTGTAGTAAAACGAATAACGCAACCAATTTTGAACACAGGCCGAAACGTTACGATGGATAACTATTTCACATCTATACCACTAGCCAAAGACATGATTCAAATGAAAGCAACTATTGTCGGAACGTTAAGAAAAAAGAAAAGAAAGAGATACCGCCTTTGATGTTGAATACAAAAATTAGACCACTAAATAGCAGCATATTTGCATTTTGCAAACCTATGGTTTTAGTTTCATACAAACCGAAACCAAACAAAATTATTTCTATGTTATCTACATTTCATAGTGATGATAAAATCGATGAAGAATCTGGAGATGCATCAAAACCCGAGATAATCACGTTTTATAAGGAGTCGATGTTGTAGATGAGCTGAAGTCAACTTACTCTGTCTCTAGGTTCTGTTGTAGATGGCCTCTAAGATTATTTTTCTCAATTTTGGATATAGGCGGTATCAACTCTCAAATAATATATAAAAATAATACCGAAATTATTCAAGACCGCAGATTATATTTGAAGGAGTTGGCTCAAGAATTGATCAAACCACATTTGATAAATCCATCTTCAAAACAGAATTTGCCGGTGAGTTTACGTACCCGAATTCGAAAAATTTGTAACATGAAGGAATCAACAGTTGTGCGAGAGGTTGCCTCAGGTTTTTGTGAGTTTTGTCCTAGGCGAAAAAATCGAAAAAGCAAGAAACATAGCGAGAGGTGCAGTAAAGTGATTTGTACAGAAGATGCTAAATATGTCTGTCCCTCATGTTCCAACGTCAGTAGTTCCTCAGATCAGAGTGATTAGCATTTTAGAGAATACAGGATTTTTTGCAATTTATTTTCGATTACAATATTATTATTTTTATTTTATTAGCAAATGTTAGAGATTTTAAACTTTTACAAGCAAATAACATGTTTAAAAAAAACAATAAATATTGATTTTGACTTAAGAAATACTAGTTTTATTTGCATCCTGACGTTATATAAAAAAAAATATGAAGCGTGAGAAAAATGCTCACGCGTGAGGGCTCACGTTCCACAGAATGGCGCGAGTTCGGCAGGGTTAAAGCTGTTATATCTGCTGCATTTTTCTGGTTGAAATTTAATGCTGGTTCATTTACTTTTTTTGTTACTGTGTCTGAGGATTTCACTTTTTATATTTTCTGTAAAAAACTCGTCAAATATTTCCTTAGTTGTCATCACTTTATTGAATTTGCGATGTGGTTCACCTACATAAGTAATAAAATTACTGCTCATAAAATACGTATGTACGTACATATTGCAATGGATTTTTCCCCGAAGAAAATTTTTAAAGAAGCTACAAAAGACAGTATATTTATGTGTATTTTATTCCAGAAAAATATTGAAGATTATTTAAATATTTATTTGAAAATTTAATTTAATATATCTTTATGTCCACGACTGTAGATTGTTCGACCAGGGTATTGAGGTATGCAGTCCGAGGTTGAGTGGAAATATTTTTATACTGTAGATATTTTGACTTATATTAGGTAGGGCTATGATGCTGTTTCCGGGGAGTGGGAGATTTAGAGATTTAATAGTTCTTGAGCAGATAGGTCGAGTTCTTGTTGCTACTGAATACAACTTAATTTTATTCAGATTAAACTTTGGATAAATTCGGTTTGTGATTTGGGTGATGATTATGATGTGTTTAAATTCATTCTCGAGTGATTACGAGTTTTTAAACTTGTAATTTTTAATTTATAAGACCTATCTGAAAAAAATCTCTCATTTTAGTGAAGTGATAACTACATTAATTAATGTATGTATATTTCTGTCAATATATTTATGTCTTTAGAAATAAACTCTGAAGATTGAAGAGCTCCAGGAAGGCGTATCCGACTAGAACATAGCAGGGCAAGCTACTGTGTATTGTGATCTAAAGTTAAATAAGCAATCAACATCACACTTCACTGCAGTATGTTTGAATATGATGCAACCCACCTTTTTTGCGCAAAATATTTTGGGATTGAGTTTTGGCACTTGGTATCTCTTGGGCATACCATTCAGTTTAGTCATTTGCTATATATTTTGAAGCAATTGTTGAAACTTCGTCACGCAATTCCAAATCATCATTTTCTTCTTCCTCGTCAGGCTCAGCTACGCCTTCCATTTCTATATCTGAGGCTTCATCTGCATCAGGAATCCATTCCTCATTACTTAAACACTCATGTTCAATGGGATTTGATATGTCATCATCCTCTTCTTCGTTTTCAAATAATTTATCAATATCTTCTGCAGTTAATCTAAACAAATTTCGCGAAATAAACTATTAAAACGAACAAAAAATAATATGTTCAACAAAGTTTACGCAGAGATGTTAAGATAACCTTTACGCCTTGGTAAATGATCTAAAGTCTTCGATGGTGGTATGTCTGCTTTTCTTTTAGTAGCTTGCGTAGGGCTCAATCCTGCATTACTTGTTGCAGCTCCAGATGATAATCCCACACCATTAGATTCTGCTTCGGAATCGTTCAATTCCATAACAAGTGCATTACGTTTGCGCGACATTATAAAAATTATAAAAGCAAACGGAAGCTATGAAACTCAACCGTACGCATCAACAGCAAACAAGAACTGAGAATGCAAAAACGACGTACACAAACAAAAAACTTGTATTTTACATTAAAATAACAATATTGGGATCCCCCGAATTACAATGCAAAGCATTGTATTGACGTTTAAACAGTAACGGAAAAATAAACGAACGCGGGTACCCGGGTACCCTTATCAGGAGTCTACGTATAAAAATGTTGTCAGTACGGTTAGGGTTAAGCAACAATATATCACGTCTCGTAAATTTTTCATTTTTATTTTATTATATAATTATTTTTATAATCCTATACATTCGGGGGTTGTGGTTTATAATAACATATATACCGTGCGTTCAAAAAAAAAAGCAGCCTCAAAGTTGGCCATTAATTTATTAGATTTGTCGTAAGTTAACAGCACCGTTCTGAATTGTCAAATGTTAATGTCGTTTGTTTAATTAATAAAAATGATAACTCGGAATTTTATTTATTCAAGAAAGTAAGATTATAACCTAGCAATTAACCCTGCAATTTTCTAACCTTGCAAATTTCTAAAGCGGTCTGTCGTTTAGATGTAACTGTCATTTAAGAAATTCATATTAGTAAAGTTACGATATGCTTTTTGATGTCACTTAGAAATCATGGATCACTAAAGGCAGGTTTTCTTTTTCGCACCATAGAGATAATTATAGCGATGGGGTCAGATATATCATAGTATTAAATAAATAGCGATATATAAAAAGTAGCAAATTCCCAAAGAATGGAAGATGGTGCAAATAGCAGCTATACGAGGTGTTTCCGGAAAGTATCTAACCTTGTGGCGTAAGCGTGCTATTGCAAAAACCGGTATTTGCCATGTAAAAGGACTTTTACGAGTATTTCCATCAGATAGCATGGTCGTGTCGGTATTCAGTCGATAAGAATTGATGTAAAACATTGTACGCCTCGTATTCACGATAGCTGAACGCAACGAAGAAAAAGTTTACATTAAATTTTGCCAAAAATTTGGTCATTCGTGTGCTAGGATCACTATTCGTAGTTGCTGCGATCACTAAGTGTCGAGCTCAAGAAAAGAATATATAAAAAAAAAACAAAGAAAACGCTCCCCGGAGCAGACCCAGTCTCGGTCGACTAAAACTGCCCCTGCCCGTTCTTGCCAACGTCCAACGGCCCACCCGGCTTCTGAGGCTGCCTCAGCTCAGGAGGTGGGGAGACCCAGAGGTAAGTAGAAAAACTAAGAGAGGTGGAAAAGGGCGCCACCGAATTTCTGCCGCTGGACATCGCAAATTTGGAAACTTGATGAATATCGATTTTGAAATAAAAAAAAGGCAGGTCGCGTGAGGCAGAAGGCCGGCTCTGTGACCGAGACTCGTTCCACTCTCGAGGATCGAGAGACGAGGGAAATAAAAAGGAAATACGTTATTTCAACCAAACAATAATTATTTATTCACTCCCCGTATATGTATTAGGAAAAAAAAAACTGTTACAGAAATATGCGGCTGAAGGCCGGTCAAAAGTAAAGAAACAGATGAATCAAGAACAAAGGAATGTAATTTAAATAAATCGACTAATTAAAGTTTTACAATGCGGCTGATGGCCTAGTACGCCAAAAAAAAAATACGTATTCTTTCTTTCACGTAGGTTCACAATAAATTACAAGGTTCAACAATTTGTTGAAATGAAACGATCTTTAGCTAGAACGTTTGTTAAAGTTCAAATGAGATTCCGCAAAATATGTAATTTGCGTATAAAAAAACTATTCTAATTGATTAGCAAAAATGTGAAAATACAAGCAATTGACGTGTTAAAAAAAAGTATTCTAATTGATTGGCAAAAAAAAATTGAGATACAAACAATTAAAGGGTTGATGAACGTATTCCAATTGATTAACAAAAACATGAAATCCAAACAATTAAAGTGTTAAAATAAATTTACGTTTAAATGTAAGGTTAAATTGAAACGACAAAAAAAAATTCGTAAAACGAACGCAAAAGTTTAAGAAAATTATTTACAAAAAAAAGGTCAAGCAGGTTTTTCGTTGAGAAAACACCTGGTATTATTAAATGGCGATCTATTAAATTAATAATAATAACGAGATATATGAAAAGAAACGGGAAATTTTACGAATAATAATTTGAAAATAAAAATTAATGTAACGAGAGCTTATCTGACGATCCGACTGCGATCCTTTTCCCTTCCGGAAAGAAAATCGTCACTGGCAGGAACAATCAGGCGATGTTTCGAGATTTTTTTGTTGTTTTATTTTCTCTGCCCGTCAGCCACACCATCAAATATTGCGTGTGATGGCTATGAAAATTGAAACGAAGATTGTTAGCGTGTTACCAGGTTTTTTCCTCTTTTCCAACACTCTAAATCCTCCCAGGGAGATAACGCATTTAGCGAATAAACTGGATAACTCGATCGATTTAAAAACCCCACGGGGCGTAAATAAAATGATACAATACGGCTTACAATGATCGGTATCTGTGTTGGGTAGAAGAACGCAACTTCGTTCAAAGATCGAAAGCTAACAAACAAGTGTCAAGAGCGACTTCGAGATTCGGAAACTGTCAGCAAGATTCATCAAGCATATGGCAATGAATCTATCGTTATATTGACACTGCAGAGTAGGGCCAACATCAATGTAAAGCTCACGGTTTTCATCGACCGCGAAGGTGTTGTCCATCATAAATACGCTCCAAAATATCAAATGGTGAACCCAGCGTGTTACCAAGAAGACTGATAACTATTTGCGAATTCCGGCTACTTCCCAAATTGAAATATTCTATTAGGACAAGAGTCGAGGACATGGAGAAGATAAAATGATCGAGAAGACAAGAAGCTATTTTTCAGTACGATAGTGCTCCCTATCATACTGCTAACATTACAAAAGTGGCTATTTAGCAACTCATTTGGGAATTTTGCAACATCCCCCTATTCTCCTGATTTAGCTCATCAGATTTCCATCTCTTTAGCTCTCCATCAAATTACTTTCGAGGAATTTCATTTAATAAAGACGCCCCACTGCAAAATGGGCTTGAATAAGACATCTTCGCTTCCAAACCACCAGACTTCTTCAGTCGTGGAATCGAAAAATTTTGGTAGAAATCATGTTAATTGATTTCAGGATGACTGGCCAAATTAATGTTATGTTCAATGCTACATTCTGAATACCACACAATTTGGTGGAAGTTCTGTAATGGTTTGATGAGGCATTTCTTTGCAGCTCGTACTAACTTAGTAGTGTTAAACAATGGAAGTATTAATGCTGATCGGTACATAACTAACATCCTTCATAGCCATGTTATGCAATTTGCGCCTTATATCGGACAGAATTTTTTATTATAGCAAGATAATGCACGACCTCAAAGTGCTCGCATAGTTCAAAATTATCTTTAGGAGATTGGAATCGACAACATGGGTTGGCCAGTAAGAAATCCAGACCTCAATCCAATAGAGTATATCTGGGACATGCTTGGCAAACGCCTACAAGATTATCCGAACCCAGTCAACAAACTGGAAGAGGTAGGACGCCATCTTGTGGAAATATGGAATGCATTTGAGTAGAATGGCATTAGCTTGCTTATTTCGAATATGAGTCGTCGATGTCGAGCCATCATTAGAATCAGAAGTGAAAATATTCAATATTTTTTCGAAATTTTCCCTTTTTCATTGCTTTTCACGGTGTATGAATTTGTAAAGGCTAATTTATTAAAATATTTAACAAAGTTCATTTATTAAAGGTTGCTAATTATCAAAGAATCGAATATACTTGTCTATCTAATCATATACTAATCCTTTTATAAAGGATTCCCTAGTGGTGCGTTAATTTCTTGGGTCAGTGTACATTCAATCAAAAAGCAGTTTGTAAAAATTGTAAATATTTTAGGTTTAATTAAAAGAAACGTGTAGGCGCGGTTTTTTGATGACCTATTACTTTACGATAGAAAAAAGAACACCTGCAGAAGAAACAGAAATGGAAGAACGCCAATTAGGACCTTTCATATAAAAGATAGATTAACTCGGTCAAAACTACCACCTGGCCTAGACTTATAGATGTAGAAATGAATCCTTGTACACTTGCAAGAAATTAATTAAAACATTAATTAAATTTCTTCACGGGTGTGGAAATATTTAACCATTATTAGATAGGAGAGAAAGTTAAATTCAAATATAAGCAAAAATCTCCCTATTATCTACACCACTTATATCCCATATATTCTACGCTTCAGCCGAAAGTGAAGACGCAACAGGTACTAATTGCCTTACTCAATTAAAGACAACAAGAGGATTCAATATTTAAGGGTTGCGACACGGAGAGAAAGATATCTTGCTTTGTTATCAATCTGTTTATCATTGGGTTAGATCATTTCATTATTATTGTCCGGATTAAAGAGTGAGTTAAATGGTGTTAAAGTTGGGTCAACAATAAATATTTCGCAGCACCGAAAGCACTTTAGTACTACTATTACAATATTTAATTAATTTTGGCATCGCTATATCGTTTACTGAGGATGACAATTTAGTTGTCGAAATTATGTACATACAATATATAATATAATATAACCACAATATAGTAATGTATTGTGATAACTAAATTCTAATTTATACGATTTCTGTTTTTTTATTTTCCATCAATTAGCAAAATTAAAAACAATAAGAAACCGTTCTTAATCTCCCCTAAACTATGAATTCGCGTCTAATAATTACGTGATAGTGTCTTACAACATATTATTCTGCGCTGTCAAGTATATAACAGACCATTTAGAATATAGAAAGGTGTTCATATAATCCCGACTGGCGTTCGTTGATAAATTGGAAAAAAAAATCCAAGAAAATAAAGCTTTTATCATAATTGCTATTCAATGTTAATTACATATCTTTATAATCCATGCGAAAGTCGAAATTTCCAAATTAAGCACTTAAAATTACCTAATTGATTTAATATAATAGATGTAATTCTGTGGCCTATCAAGTGCCTGTTATTTCTGTTAAATATGCAAACACGTAATTGAATGTAAAGGTCTATTATGGGTTTTACGTTTACAGTTTATAGCCTTCTTTTTTTTATTCATTGAGGGTTTCTCCGTATGTCTGTTGATTAATATTTCAGATTTCTTAAAATAAGTTTTAATGTATTCTTATTACCTTGTCGAAATAATTGTGGATATCCCACTTTTACCTGTCACAAAAGACCATCCAACGCCAGTATCTTCGAAAAACTCAACGAGAAAACATCTAGCAAGATCTCGCAAAGCATCGAGCTAGACAGAAAACTTGGCATTATTTTCGTTCAGATATTCAAATAAGTGGCAAGTATCGTTCATCAAATAATTAATAGTTGTGTACATAGTAAAATAAAATATTTTAATTCACAAACGAGAGTTTCATTCGAAAATCTGTGCATAGCGAAAAGCTTGTCAATCCAGGGAGGCTTTAACAGAGCCAGAAAATAAGCTCCAATGTTTGGGCGCTCCAAGATGAAGAAAAGCCGGCAAAAGTAATCTGTTCTCAAAGTTTTTCCAAAAAGATGATCGCAACATTTGTCTCGAAAGCAGGTAATGTAGCAACGATTTCTCTACAAGATCAAGGAACTGTTACTGCTGATTGCTATACAACCATTTGCCGCAAGTCATCACTGAGTTCCGAAAAACCAACCCACAACGGGGAATCATCCTTAACCAAGACAATGCAAGTTTGGACACAGGTCGCAAGACAATTGAATTTTTAACGCAATAAAACGTCAAATTGTTAGACCATCCCCTGTAACAGTCCCGACCTAAATCTCAACAATTTCTTTACGCTTCCGAAAATCAAGGATAGACTGCATGGTCAAAGGTTCCAGTCGTCTGAAAGAGCAGTCGATTACTTTACAAACGCAATTTTGACTGTACCAGCAAACGAGTGGAATAATTGTTTCTAGAGTTGATTCGAGCGCGTGCAGAAGTGCATGCACCCATTCGTGGACAATACTTCGAAAAAGTATAAAGTCCTTGAAAGCTATTTACTGTTTCAATCCAGCTCTATATGCAAACTATGAAAGACTACCCTCGTATATATATATATATATATATATATATGGTAAATTCAATCAGTTGGCGATTTAAGGTCTGGCTTTACTTTAAAGTATATATATTTAAAACAACCCGACATGTTTCTGCAAATGATGCCGACAAAGGTCACGAAATAATTATCAATATATATATATATATAATTATTTCGTGACCTTGGTATGATATGGTAAATTCAATTTGTTGGCGATTTAAGGTCTGGTTTTACTTCAAAATGTATATATTTAAAACAATCCTACATGTTTCGGCAAATGATGCCTTTTTCAAGGAATATAAAAGATAAATGACAGTATATTAATATACTGTCATTCCTTGAAAAAGGCATCATTTGCCGAAACTTGTAGGATTGTTTTAAATATATACATTTTGAAGTAAAACCAGACCTTAAATCACCAACAAATTGAATTTACTATATATATATATATATATATATATATATATATATATATATATATATATATACATATATATATATATATATATATATATATATATATATTGTTATATATTCGACCTTGTTGTAATGTAATAAGCTCTTTTAATGGTTTAATAGTAATGATGATGTAATGATATTTTAAGTTTAAGAACAATTTTTAACCCAAGCGACGCTCTCTTTCTATTGTCTTTTTCCCTTGGACTTCATATGATTTATTTTTGCTTAACACAAGTATTTAATTTCGTATTTGTTCTTTTGACTTATTTTATATTTCAAATTAATTGATATTGCCGTTATAATAAATAATAATTATTATAAAATATAAATTATGTCCTTTTAAATGTCTATTCATTTCATATGTGTGCAAGTTAAAATTAATGATTCCCGCAGTAAGTTAATTCAAACCACAGATATTACGCTCGATAAAATAGATTATTTTCGGATTTACAAATAAATTAATAAATTTTGATAATGAAAAATGCTCCACATAAATAATAAAAAATATTCCAAATAAATTTTATAATTAAATATGCGGTATTAACTTATTTAATATCTTGCACCGTAAGTGTATGGTCTTCATTCCTAATTCTTAATCTAACGCTTATTGCTAACATTTATGTTCTTTTTCTTCCAGTTTCGGGTAACAAGACGATATATATATATATATATATATATATATATATATATATATATATATACATATATACATACAATACATATATATACAAATTTACAAATAAAATAATAAATTTTGATAATGATAAATTAACTCCTATATAAAAATGTCCATATGCGGGTGACATTTTTGTCACTTTGACAGCGATAAAAACCTACATAGCTTTTTATCACCGATAAAAATGCTTCTTCCTCCGATAAAAATGCTTCTTCCTGTTACATATCTAGTAGCCCTGCATCACTTAATTTATTTTGGCAGCTGACAGGTAATAACTATTAAGTATCGTTGAACGTAAAATACGAGTCGGTTTGGGGAAATTTCAACAAATATCAAAAGATCAATACCGCAATACACAAGAAATACAAAATCGACAATATGGAGACAATTTAAATAGTTTTATTCATGTCGTTAATTTATCTTGCCAAAAAACACTCGAGCTTCTCTTTCAATCGGATAAATTTCTTTTTAACTCAATATTTTTCCAATCAGTAATTTCGCTCGAAAAACTTACATTAGAAAAAATCGCTCGACCTTTCGGTCTCGCGATTTTTTCATGTAAGTTTTTCTCGCCAAATTACTGATTGGCAAAATAATTTCGTTACAAAGAGAAATTTATCCGATAAAAAAAAAGCTCTTGTGTTTTTACTTATGAAAAATGCTCCACATAAATAATAAAAAATATTCCAAATAAATTTTATAATTAAATACGCCGTATTAACTTATTTAATATCTTGCACCGTAAGTGTATGGTCTTCATTCCTAATTCTTAATCTAACGCTTATTACTAACATTTATGTTCTTTTTCTTCCAGTTTCGGGTAACAAGACGATATATATATATATATATATATATATATATATATATATATATATATATATATATATATATATATATATATATATATATAGTAAATTCAATCAGTCGGCGATTAAAGGTCTGGTTTACTTCAAAGTACATATATTTAAAACAACCCTACATGTTTCGGCAATGATGCCTTTATCAAGGATATAAAATATAAATGACAGAATACAAATGTCAAATAATTGAGTTGCTATGGTTTAAATTATTCAAAGATACATTCCAATTGATAATAATAAATTATGCCTTAGTATTCCAAAAACAGATAGCAAGGTGTGAACATATGTGTTGTTCGCTGCTAGCAGCTTGTGTCTCTTTCTGGGTATGAACTTGAGTGTTGGTTGCTGCTGGCAGCTTGCTTCTCTCTTTGGGTGTGTGGTTTTGTGTTTCCGCTCTCACACAAACCAGAAAATCATGTCCTTTGGAATCTTCTTCTGACGATAGCTCAGATGAATGTAACATTCAACAACATACAAACAATAAGAATAAAAAAACTTAAAAAAACGTCGGAACACCTAAGTACGATTGGGCCAAGACTACCAAGATACCGGACAAATTTAGTCAGGCCGTTTTCAGCGAGAAAGTAGGTCCAACAGTAAAAGTAAATTCAGATAGTCCCCTATCTGTTTTACAGCTTTTTTTGCCTGATACGTTTCTACAACATCTAGTGGATCAAAGTAATTTATACGCTTGGCAACTGAAAAATGATGCAGAACGCGAACTAGGACTCACATTGGAAGAACCCAAAGCTTTCTTTGGAATAATTTTGTTCGTGGGGTTTCATGAGCTTCCTACAATGAAACTTTATTGGTCCGATGATGAGAACTTCCACACAGAACGAGTTGCCAGAATAATGCCATTGAAAAGATTCTTGAAATTACTAAGACATCTACATATCAATGACAACACCAAGATGCCGAAATTGGGATCAGATAACTTTGATAAATTATATAAGTTACGTTTTATGATAGATCATTTGAAAAAGACATTTCCTGAATTGTATTCTCCATCAAGAAATATGTCAATAGACGAATCAATGATAGGATACAAAGGTCGGTCCACAATGAAGCAATATTTACCGATGAAGCCCATAAAACGAGGTTTCAAAGTTTGGGCATGTTGTTGTGCAGAAAATGGGTATTTACTAAATTTTAATATTTACACTGGCAAAAGTGAAGACAATGAATCAATGGGTCTAGGTGAAAAAGTAGTTACAACATTGGCACAACCATATTCGGGAAAGAACTACTGTTTCTATTTCGATAATTTTTTTAGCAGTGTACGTCTCATCGATCACTTGTTGAAAGAAAATATATTTGCCTGCGGCACAATAAGGCAAACACGAAAATACTATCCCACGCATGTCATCAAAAAGGACAGCGAAATTAGGAAAAGAGAATACGATTTTGCACAAGCAGGTGAGATATCAGTGGCAAAATGGAAAGATCGAGGAGCAAAGTCTGTATCTGTTGTGTCTTCAATGCACGATGCATCAGCAGTGACAACTGTGCTCCGCAGAAATAACGAAGGTGTTCGTGAAACTACCAACTGTCCTGAAATGATCAGCACATATAATAAATACATGGGTGGGGTGGACGCCTTTGACCAACACATGTCTTTCTATTGTGTGAATCAGAAATCACGTAGGTGGTGGATGAAAATATTTTATTACATGTTTGAAACGTGTGTTGTAAACAGTTACATTTTATATAAATTGAATATGCGCGAAAAAAAACAGAAACCAATAAGCCACTTGAAATTTAGACCTACATTGGTCAATGAACTTGTGGGTAACTTTTCTAGTAGAAAACGTTCTGGATATGCCCCTGGCAGAGGAGTATCTAGGAAAAGAAACTGCCCTAATGGAGTTAAAACTATTGAAAATTCCGTACGGCTAGTAAACGTAGGATGTCATATCCCAGACAAGATTAAAACCTACAGAAGATGTGCTCACTGCAGTACAAAGAAAAAGGAAAAACGCAGCAACATGATATGTGTCAAATGTAATGTTGCGTTGTGCGAAGAATGTTTTCTTCCTTTTCACAAATCTGCGTAAAACATTTTAATTATTATTATAAAATTTAATTTGTTTTGTTTAGAATAATTTTCATTTTATGTAATTTACAGTAATTTTTGAGAATTAAAGTTTGTAAATATATTTTTTTATTATTGTGTTTGAAAGTGAGAAATTATCTTCCCAGTGAATCCTACTATTCATCACTGCACTTACGTTTCTCTGGGATATATATTTTCCACCTCATAAAATTTTTCTAACATGAAATAATAACTTTTTTGCTAATTATTTTACATACTTACGAGTATATGCCTATGACTCTATATACAAAATATCTTAGAAAAATTTTAACCCCTAGTATTTTGCCACTTAAAGGTTTAAATAACGAAGGTCATTTGTCACAGGTCTATTTTCTTTACGGATTTATAACAAACACAAAATTTTACAACTTTGTCAAATTTAAACCTATACTCTATCTCCAATAATAAGCGAGATCCCCATGGTGAGGGCCGAAAATGAATCAACCTGTATATGTACATAGAAAATGTTATGATACCTTTTTATAAAAGTAAACCATCTGGCTAGGAACATCCTGTTCTTATTTAAATTTTTGATAGCATTTTTCAGTTTCCAACCTTCGAATAAGGAAGATTCTTTTACACGACTTTGCTGAGATCGTATCATAACAAGTTCTTTAATGTAATGTATTTAAATTACAACTGCAAGACACTTTCCCGCTAGAATCAACTAGAAAGCCACTCATCACGATCCACCAAACAATTTGTTAATAAACAAATGTGACAGCAAAATCGTGTAATTTTAGTGACTGAAATTTTTTTTCGATTTCACCTTACAGAGATTAGTATGCAGAAAAAACTACGTTGTGACGATCCATTTCTTTCGCCCAATTGCTTGTTTAACAAGGCCCCTGTTAATTAAACTACGAATTCTTTTATAGTCTCCAATTGAAAACTAGAGATGTAGATCTATCTACTAAAGAATTAAAAGTTGTCATTAAATGTAAGTTCAACAAAATAAGGTCCAATAAAATTAACTCTTCAGAGCACAGAATGAGAATTGAAACAGACGGAGTGTTTGCAGTGTGTGCGATTGTTCATGTGCTTACTGCATCTCAAGTTTTCTTCGTCTTTCGTCCAACATGTACGGCTTTATTTAATTTCTAAACGAGAAGAAGAAGCCGCAACATTAGTTTCTGTCTCGCTTAATTGAAACTTTCTAAATACTGCAGACGACAAATTAATTAAATCAATAGAAAAACGAACTCTATTGAAAAATGTCCTAACTAATGAGAGGATACTTGTTATTTGCCAGGATATTGATGGGAAAATTCTCAAGAAAACAGCATCGTTCACAGCCGAGAACAAATCGCTTTAATATTCGACCATAATTGCACTCGAGACGTACTATCCAGTTCAAATATTTCACGAGGCGAATCTCAGATATCGATTCCCGTTCCGATGAAATCTGAAATTTTAAACCTCATTTCGCCCGAATAGCAATGCCGATTTGTCCTATTTTCCCGTCGGCGAACGAGAAATATCGAAAATGGTCTGTTAGTATGCATGCGTATTCGTCTGTGCCTAACTTCAATGTAGGCGAACGCATTATGAACAATTGTAAGGGGCGAAATGTTATATACATTTGCGCATTACATATGTAGTGGACATGTAATTAAACTGTCCATTTTCGGGTGAAATAGTATGTAGTATAACCAACAACAGTATCTGTCTCACTCTGTTTATTATCCTGCCACCAAATCAAACAATAAATTTAAGCTATAAAACAACATTTAAACGGACACACAGCGTTCTCCGCGCTGTATATCAGACAGCACATTACATGTGTATGTACGTACGGTGTTGGCGAATAGGCTAAAAATGTTGGTCTCGTGCCTAACCCATTTGATTTATTAATTTGGAAACTACAGTAGAATTAAATATGTTTCTCATATTTATACTCATAAATTACAGAAACAGTAACTTCAAAGTATATTTTATCCCTATGGTTGATATCTTGAATTTTTTGAAAGATACAAATGTCCAATTAAGAGACTGCTCTAACTATTATTTTAAAACAATTAAAAACATGAAAACTAAACTTCAACTATTCATTAAAAGGCTGTTCTTTTGAAAAGTACGTGGTGTGTTCAATAAAAGATTTAGTTTTTTTTAAAAGAGCGTTAAACATTACCTACGAGGGCTGTTTGACGGACCGGTGACTATTCAAAGGTTGGCAACAATTTCGTTACAGCAATTATGTTGCTAACTTCCGCCATGTTTCTGATGTCTACTGTCACAATTTCAAATAAATCTGACAGATAGGTTGTGTTTTATACTCATTTATAGAAAGCGTTGGTCACATTTTTTTCGTATTGAAACGGCTGTGATGTGACCTGGTCCCGGAGGGCACATCGCTGTGTTCGTACGCAGATTCACCAATATAATAAATAATAGACGGTCAGCGTTTGGATAACGATAGATAATTAAATAACACCACAACAAAGGTTCAACAATAACAATATAACATAGTAATGAATAGACACTAGTCTTAAGGAGGGTTTCTATGATACACTCTCTCGGACTAGTCTCCCTCAGACTCTGTGTGTGTCTCTCTCGAGATCTAGTAGGATCTGATTATATACCCGAGCATATCCTCCTTTAGCCTAGTGGCCTAGTTACAAGATCAACAAAGTGGTGAAAGATTGTAACATACCGAGGTCGTGTTTGGACGCACCGAGGTCGTGTTTGTATTCAATCGAAACAAGACCGGGGTCGTACCTTGAAGGAGATGTGTTTTCAATACATGACCCGGTTTGGTTACCGCACGGCATTAATGTCAAGACTGATAGTGACAATCTACACAAAACTATCCTACTATAGAGAAGGAACTGTTAACTATAGTATGGTCCGAAAAACATTTCCGACTCTTCCCTTACGGACGTAAATTTCAAGTTTTGACAGATCATAGACCACTTTTATATTTATTTTGTCACTAAATATCTAGTACATTCTGATAAATATCCTAAATGATTTTCGTCTCTAACAAATTTAGAAAAGGCAAGGACAATAATAACAAGGTTAAGAGTTAAGATTATATGTTAAGCAATCTATCGACAAGGACTATAAAAAGTATGCTTTCTTCTCCCAGCAATCCACTTCTTAAGATGTTCGCGCTTTCTGGAATTCTGTTTATTCGCGAAGGAAAAAATGAAGTTTATCCCAACTACAAAATTATAGTGGGATTTGAATATGACAAACTTGACGAAGTGTCTGCTATGTTTGTAGCTTTTTTGGAACTGTATATGTTAGCCATAATGATACCACCACTAATTTTTCTAAACTTGATCTGTCTCATTTCACAAATCCATTTGTGACGTATACTTACGTATATTTTTCCAATCGACAACTAGATGGTGCTTTTGACATATGTGCTATGAAAAGTGAGTTCGAAGTGAGATGTACCACTTTTCACACCAACTCTGTCCAGCTTAAATACTCAGTCGGTTACTTGCTTTATATGGGACTGCTTTCCTCTCCGGGTTTCCAATGGAAAACGTGGAAAACACAATAATGTTAGTTAACTATACTTATATTGAGCGCCACACAAAACTTGTTTGAGAAAATATTTAATAAAGTCTTTGAGTTATTTAAATGCACAAAATAAAAAAGGTAGAATTCTAATACACAATGAAATTAAATGGAATTTTATTACAACATTAAAAAAAAGAAAAAAAAATGTCTTTATAAAATATAAAGACCAATATTGCATGAAGTAAACAATATTGTTAAGGCAAAAATATTAAATGAAGATAAAAGCTGTTCCCTAGTGTTTGTCCAATGAACAAGTTTATCAATCAATGCAATATCAAATATCAGAAAAAATATTTGAAGAGGTGATGCATTTTTAGGTATATCTACTTTCATACCTTCTTGTTTATTGAAATCGAATATTTCTGGATCTCGCTCTATACCAGTCCATTCACCTCCATCATTGATATTGTTTTCTTCATCTTGGTCCACATTATCATCACTATTTTCGTCATCGGTATTATTTTCACTGTCATTAGCCACTGAATCTAAATTTTCGGGAGACGACAATTGCCAGTCACTTCCAGAATCTTGATATGGTTCTTCAAAAGAATCGTCATCTTCATCAGAGTTAAAAACATTATCATCACATTCAAAAACTTTTCTTGCTTCTTCTTGTAGCTCAGCCTCAGTCAAACGTGTTTTTTTTTACGAATACATATCAGAATAATATTTATTTGCACATTTATATAAAGATTCATTAGAGAAGAAATGATACTAGTTGAATGTACGAAAACAGCATAACCTCAAAGATATCCAGAGACTATTTGATCATATATGTACCATACATTCGTATAGACCTCTACGGTGCTTAAAACTTGTATCAATAAACCATACAAAATAAAATCATTTTAAGTAAAGCCACATCTTGGGCTCATATATGAGCCGGTGGTCTATAAGATAAAGCCAGCCGACTCATATATGAGCCAAGCGGTAGCAAACGTGTTAAAGGCAAAATATTTAAGAATCCTGTTACCTGGGGTAGGTAAGTAAGCCCCTTCCTTGTAGAATACTTCAAACTGCTTCCACACACAAGTATTCGCTTCTATTATATTTACAGACGTTAATGCATGAATTTCTTCATCTATTTAAATCGAGTTTAATTAACCAAACCGAATATAACACATTGTCAAAATTAAAATGTTTCCACAATTGACATTAGCGTGTCTTGTCAATTTCTTTTTTAAAAGTCTTTCTTTGGAGACTCTGGTTAAGTAAAAACTTAAAAAAAGGTATAAATAAGGTATAAGGTTATATACCTTTTTTTAAGTGTTTACTTAACCACAGTCTCCAAACAAAGACTTTTCACAATGACTTCCCGGTCAAAGGAGTTTAATAGATTTCATGAGTTATATATTAAAGCTAAACTCATAAGTACAGATATTAATTTCCTGAAACGGTGTAAAAGTAACAATGTTTTTCCTAAATTCATGAACGTAAATGTAACGACAAATTGTAGGAATAACGATAAGGTCATTTCATATACAAAAATGAAATGGTTGAACCTAGAAGTGAAATATCTGTACAGTAAACGTAGTAAATTAGAATTAGAATTATATAATTTGCATTTAAAATAAAGCATGAACAATAAGGAATTTGAAAAGTGGTGTAACTTCTATAGGAAAATAACGGAAATTAAAGACCATAAATTAAAAAGAAATGTTTAATACTTAATAAGAAATTCAGAAATTTATGTCCACCAAAAAAGTATATTAATAGAATTCCTATAAAAAAACACTAGTGATATATCAATCATCCGAGAATTTTAGTGATGTAGAAATAGATTTGTTAAACAAAGGTTTAAAATACTGTTTGCCAAGCCGTCAGATTCCTATAGAACAGGTGATTGCAAGTATCGAAACTTAAGTAAGATTAAGTATTTTGAACAAGGGCCAAAAAACTTTATTCGAGAAGCTTGTAAAACCCAAATCGATAAGAATTTGCAGCAGCACAAACAGAAGTCGGTCAATAAAGAATGGAATATCATTAAAACTCTTAGATCGAAGGACTGTTTTTACCTAAAAGCAGATAAAGGGAACAAGTTAGTAATTATGGACAAAATCGACTATTTTCAAAGAGTCAAAAATTTAATTGAGAAATATTGAGAAATTAAGAGAAACCCGTTGCCTAAAATGATTAGTGACACAAAAGACGCGTTAAAGAAATGTCCAATTTTAATAACTTCTACCCAAAAGTATAAATTGAATGTTAGTAATCCTTTAGTACCAAGAATGTATTGTTTGCCGAAGATACATAAACCAGGTAACTCGATGAGACCTATCGTTTCAGGTATCAACTCACCGACTTACTTGATTTCCAAATGGTTAGCGAATGAATTTAAAAATTTACCCGTAAAACCAGAAAATTTGTCAGTTAGTAATTCCTTAGAATTTGTTAAATTAATTAAAGATTGTGAACTGGAAACCGGGGAAATTTTAGTTTCATTCGATGTAACGTCATTATTCCCCTCGGTACCTATTCCAGAGACTATGAAATATTTAGAAGGCTTGCTCCACAAGAATAACATTGAACCTTCAAAAATAAAAGAATACATGAGATTGACAACTCTGTGCATGACGCAAAATTGTTTCCATGTAGGAGAAAAATTTTATGAACAGAAACAAGGCACAACAATGGGTAACTGCCTATCTCCTTTCATAGCCAATTTATTCATGAGTCAATTTGAAGTAGAATTTAAAAATAACACTATATATTTCCCGAAAGTCTGGATTAGGTACGTAGATGACATTCTCGCGATTTTTGATACACGGAAATGCGAATTAGACATGTTCGTTAATCAATTAAATTGGAAATATCCGACGATTAAATTTACCGTGGAAAAGGAACACAATGGCAGGATACCATTTTTGGATACTTTACTGATTAGGAATAAACATAAAATAGAAATCAACATTTTCCGGAAAGAAACCTATGTTAATAGATTCATCATCGCGGATTCAAATCATAGTTATCAACATAAGACAGCTTCCTTTAATTTCTTAGTCAATCGGTTACTAAATTTTCCGTTAACAAAGGAGAGATACGAAATAGAACTTGATTTCATTAAAAATATCGCGACATATAATGGCTTTGACATAGAAATAATCAATAAATTAATTAGAAAAACAAAAATAAAAAATACAATCCGCGAATCCACAAGTTTGATATCTCAAAGTAACCAGGAGAAAAAGTACATGTGTTTACCATACCACTCCATCACGAAAAACATTAATAAAGTTGTGAAAGAAAGAGGTCTCCAAGTTGCCTTTCTGTCCGAAAATACTATCAAAAGTCTTCTAGGGAATACTAAAGATAGAGTTAATTTTAATTCGAAATCAGGTATATACAAAATTAGTTGCGATGATTGTAATTTGAAATATATAGGCCAAACAAAACGACCAATAATAACCCGGTTTAAGAACACATATCACATATTAAATACAATAGACCGGATAAATCTATAGTTGCCAACCATGCTTTAAGTACACTACACAATGTGTCGATTAAAGGGTTAAAGCATGTAAAGGGCATTAATAACCCGCGCGATCTTGACGCCTACGAAAGCATTCATATCGCTAAAAACAAACAACACTCCATGAACGGTGATATATCACCGATCCCCTTCACTTGTCTCTTTTCATTCTTAGAACCATAAAAGGGTCGTCGACGTTTTAAATTGAAGTATTAACACATGTTGAGTGCCGTTTCCTTAAGAGAGGTAATTTTTGTCGATCAATCGTTCGATATATTTCAAATTGGAGTATAAACATATGTGAATGCCGTTTCCCTAAGATAGGTAAGTTTGTCGATCTTTTCGTCAAATATATTTGCATGTTTAAATTAGTCTATACGTGGACGCCGTGTAAAGTAGTTGTTGCGTAAGCGGTGTTCTAGCTTTGCTGTGCGCCATGTGCGACACCTTAATTAGTGACTTATGATTAGTGATTTATGACAACTTAGTTGTCGAAATACGTATTTAGGATACGATTAATAATTGTGGTAAGGGGTTATATACCTTTTTTAAAATTTATTTTTTGTTTACGTTTAAGATGTCATATTTACGATAGTTTTAAAATCTGTTTTTTTTTATTGTAATACATCCAGACGTATTTTTGTGCTATTTTTATTGTGAAATTCCTATTATCAAAATTTCCTGAGATTTTCTTCGAGAAATAGTCTTCGATATATCCCTCTTACATGCTATCCCCGTGTTTGTCATGCACTCGAGATATAACTACTGAATATTATTAAAAGTTACTAATACTAAATACTAACCACTTTAATTAATTGAATTTAATTATATCACATGATATGTTTAGGATGACAAAATTCAAAATAATATTATGGTAAAATTTAATCCTCTTTTAGCAGAAGAGATCATAAAAAGTGTCACACATCTGCAAGCTTAATAGCAAAAGGTTAATCTGTTTGCGTAAAAGTTATACACACAGTTTCATCAAGGGTATAAGGTTCATAGAATATACGCATTCAGAATTTGAAATAAATCGCTCCCTCAAGCTATTTCTCTCTGTATTCGTGTATTGTAAAATTGTGGTCTCAAATACTTTCCGCAAATAAAATGTAAATATTAATCTTTACGTCAATACAGATGCTACGTTTCAACAACTTTACGAATCTATTATTTTTTCAACACAAAAGTTATTATCAGTCTGCGTGCTTTTATATAAAAGGAATACAGCTGTGATAAAATAGAATTACTAACAACTTTTACAGTAATTTTTCATCAGACTCTTTTAGCGCCACCTCATAAATCTAAGTTAATTCAAAAAGTTTACACGAGTTGCATGCTATTTAATAAGACGTCAGAGACATGTAAATACATTAGTGACATTATCAGGTCTAACAACATGATAAAAATGGTTCTCTAAGAAGAATTGCATTGTCCTTGAAAAGATATTTGTATTTGATTTTCTAGTTACGTGGACGAGCCGATTAATTTTCGCGATTGTACAGAAATAAAGGAATAATTTAAATAAAAAACAAACTTTATTTTTCTACATAATCTTCTATTAATTGGATACTTTTGGTTCATTTGTGTTCAAGCTTCTTTATTCCGTCTTGAAAGTGATTTTCTTCTAATTCTGCAAAATAATAATCATCCACTGTTGATGTTAGCTTTTCGTTTGTACAGAATTATTTGCCTCTGAGAAAATCTTATAATTTAGGGAATAAATGAAAGTCAAATGGTGCTAGGCCTAGAGAATATGAGGGTGCGGTACTTATTCCACCTTAATTCTTTTATTATTTTGGCAGCAACTGGACTGGAATGCGCATGGAAGATGCATTATCATGGTGAAAGAACACTCTCTCCTCAGTCATTCTTGGAGGTTTTTCAGCGATAGCAGTTCTCAAACGGTCTAGAAGATTTCCATAACATTCGCGTAACATCCTCTTTCAATTGACCCCAAACTAACTCGATAGGAATAAATATACAGTAGTAATATAGTGGCAAACGTAAAACAATGTGTCTTGCGGCCGTGGCCTTATTGTCTCTAACGTAGTTCATTTTGAAAGTCTTTGCTTTGCTACCTACTAGGCACAGGCGCAGTTCTGGTGTAATGAAGATGCTCAGTAAGTTGTCGAAATCGGTAGTCGTAACGCACAATTTAAGAGAGCCTCTATTTATCGTGTATGCTCTTAGTCAGTGGGGACGGGTGTGAGTTGACTTAAAACAGATGATAGGTAGCGCTACCTAGTTTTACATACTGAGGCTTGAGACTGAAACCTAAGAAAAAGGTTTGCACGTTCGTAGGCGCATGCGCTTACAGACTACTATAAAGGAGGGGCCTCTAAATACATCAAAAATAATCGGAAATAGTTAATTCGTATATTGTAATAAAATTGTAATTAACAAGTGGTTAACTGGTGATCAACAAATGGTTCACATGCCGCACTTAGTAAAATTAAATTTAAGTTATGAAAAATTGACACTGGGATATAAACACCCGATATATCAGGTTATTAACTTATTGAACATATTACAAAAATTTACAGGAGTTTATACTGAAGCAACTTAAAATAACAAAATAAGATAAATTAAATTAATCTGCAAAAGGTAAAATTATGACAATTAGTTATTTAACCAAGTTCAATTTGCCTTAACCTAGGACCAAATGTGGTAGTTCGACCGCAGATCTGTTATTGGACCTTACATTTGGTATTACACAGACAGTATTTCACAAGTATAGTAATAAAATTCAATAGAAATTGTAATTTAGCAAGATCTGATCGCACGCCTATGATAACGTAATGACAGAAAAAAAAACATTTTAATATATATAATTCTAGTATCGCTTACATGCATGCGCTTACAGACTACTATAAAGGAGGGGCCTCTAAATACATCAAAAATAATCGGAAATAGTTAATTCGTATATTGTAATAAAATTGTAATTAACAAGTGGTTAACTGGTGATCAACAAATGGTTCACATGCCGCACTTAGTAAAATTAAATTTAAGTTATGAAAAATTGACACTGGGATATAAACACCCGATATATCAGGTTATTAACTTATTGAACATATTACAAAAATTTACAGGAGTTTATACTGAAGCAACTTAAAATAACAAAATAAGATAAATTAAATTAATCTGCAAAAGGTAAAATTATGACAATTAGTTATTTAACCAAGTTCAATTTGCCTTAACCTAGGACCAAATGTGGTAGTTCGACCGCAGATCTGTTATTGGACCTTACATTTGGTATTACACAGACAGTATTTTACAAGTATAGTAATAAAATTCAATAGAAATTGTAATTTAGCAAGATCTGATCGCACGCCTATGATAACGTAATGACAGAAAAAAAAACATTTTAATATATATAATTCTAGTATCGCACAAAGTTGTTGCCATATAAAAAAAAATTGTGTAAAATCAACTAAATGTTATCATTGAATTAATACAAAATTATTTTAGGATTAGAATTTCTATAACGAAAGTTATGAACATGAATTAATTTTATAAATGTTTAAATATCAAATATGTGACTGTTAATTATTTTGATAAATGTACAATAATTAAATAAATTCTTTTACACCTTGCGTAAATCGCGTAAGAAGCAATTTAACGGAGTTCTCAAATACATGTACGAATTAAACTAAGATTAAATGCCGTTTCGATTAGCATTAAAATTCGGAATCGTAATTATAGCAAATAAAATATCGGCGAGAATTTTAAAGTTCACTGCATTAAAAAAGAGGTCTTGTACGATATACTTCAACGGCTGTAAAACGACACAAATGAATGCGAAACATTATAAATTCCCAGCGAATGAACAGACAAAAGAAAATCTCGAAGCCTCCTACATACGTCTATTTAACTCAAAAGAAAAGACGTCCAATTACTCGATACGGTAATGAACTTTCTTTCTAAATTCTCTCACTGCGCCCTAGTCGAATCCGCAAACTGCGTTAATTTCCAAAATACTTAGTGCAGGCGTGAATCATATTTCATTTATTGGAGTACACCAATTGATCAACCTTACTCACTGATCGTACAAATAAAAGTGTCCGTAAGACACCCGCGCGAAGAGCGGCCTTGGCGAAAGTCGACACAAACCATATAAAAGGCGCAGCCGATATCAAAGAATATAGCGTACTAAATCTTAAATGTAAAACTTAAATACACGCCGGTATAACTTTATCCACGCTAAACCTTTAAAAACAAAGGAAAATAAACTGTGAGACTGTCTTGACATTGATTTTCTTCTAACCCTGCAAAATAGTCGTCCATTCTTGATGTTAGCTCTTCGTTTGTATAGAATTTTCAAAAAAAAATCTTTTAATTTAGGAAATAGATGAAAGCCAGATGATTAGGTCTGACCAATATACGGAGTGCGGTCGTAATTCGAACCTCAATTCTTTAATTTTTTTGTGGCAACCGTACTGGAATGCATAGGTGTATTGTCATGGCGATAGAACACTTTCTTCTTAGTCATTACTAGACGTCCTTCAGCGACTACTGTCTTCAAACGATCTAGAAGATTTTCATAATATTCACGTAACATATTCTTTCAATTGACTCTAAATTAACTCGATCGGAATAAATATACAGTAATATAGTGGCAAACGTTAAACAGTGCGTTTAGCAGTCATGCCCATGCTATCTCTAACGTAGTCCTTTTCGAAAGTCCTTGCTTTAAAGACATTTAATAACTGACTTTTTCTCTAGGTACCTATCTATCTTCATAATGGATACCAGTTTCTTGTAAAAACTCTGATATTTCAGGTTCGTACTATTCGAATTTGGTAACCTATTCACCTGTCGTTAATGATATGAAGCATTGTCTGTGAAAATGACACTTTTTAGGGTAATACTGGTAAAAGATTTTTCGGAACCACTCTTCCAATAATGGTGCTATCATACCTTCGTGATAGCCGAGACTACAATTTTTTATGATTTATGCCGAAAGTAACTTTTCACTGATCCAACCACATTTTTTTTATATCTGTAGTGAGTCAGTCTTTTATTTTTTACTACGGTTATTTACATAATTATCAATTTTTTCGTGCGCCGTCGGTAAATAGCTATGTAGCGTTCTCAGACTTGGTAGTTTCCACGGAGGGTTGTACTTGTTCCAAAATTAACAAAACATTCTTTGTCCGATTTTTTCAATCTGTATATTATATGCACTTAACATCATACTTAAATCACAAAGAATTTCATTATACGATCTCTCTCCGTTTTTTTTAGATTTGTGTATTACACTATTCACATGCTTTCAACACAAGCGTGGATTCCAACATAATAAGCTTTTCTCACAAGCTAAGCGCTCATTACTATACCATTATATTTTAAATCTGGGAATATAAAAATCTGCTTACTCTGTTAGCAAACGTCAGTGCTTTGCGTTCGAATTACAAATACGCGTATTCGGAAATACATCTACGCATTATGATAGCTGTTCACGTACTAAAGTGGGAAACGCGAAACGCACAACTTGAGCCGACATCGGCTCTAAATCACTCAAACTCTTCCGTTCTCCTAAGCCAGAGTAAACCGACTAAGAATGCTTGTCTTACTCATCAATACAACCTTTTCTTATGGTATCGTGAGTGTCATACCCCGTTTCGTCTACGTAGCAAATAAACCGCCCTTCATCTCGAAATTTTTTCGTGTCAATTAAATATGTCTGGCTTAATTTTTGTATCCTCAATGACTCCATTACAACACGTCGTTTGTCGATTGCTAGCGGAAACAATTTTGCTTTAAATTTCGCCATACTGTTTTTCTAGAGGCTTCTATCTCGGTATTTTCATTAATTTTTTTTTGTAAGCGATTTAATGTGGAAATTTCGTGTGGCAATATTGTAAACTGTGCTGTAGCAGATACCAGTTAACTTCGGCGTTCTTTCTATAATGGCATTTTCTGTCACTTGTGCATCTTATTCTTGTAAGTTAGTAAGATAAATATTTAACAGTATTTACTTATTTTGAATAGATGAATCTCTTTAACGCCACTATTTATATTGTTCATCACCGCGTCACAATTATCGTTGTTTATTTCAAATTTCTCACCTTCCCTGTCTTCATCAACGTCTCTACATTTTCTTATAATAAAATAAGTGCTTTCTCACTTTAGATAATATATTTTGCTACTAACGAAAATTTATATGGACTGTGTTACTTAACTGTAAGAAACAGTAAGCTGTAATTCCGTATTAATTGTACCATGTTAAGTAATGACTATTAAATTTAATTCCTAGAATTAATATAAATAAGCAAATAAATTCTCTTACTTAGGCACAATTTATTTAATACTACTCTAGCTATTAAAGTAAAGAATTGGTTGTGTGTATCTTTCATAAAGTCCTTGCCGCAGAGGGTGCTATAAAAGTACTAATCTGCTACTTAGTTAAATTAAAATAAATTGAAGGGAACTATAGCTGGCAATAATTTCCATCTAAAGGATTATTTTGGGTTGTTTTCAAGTAAAGCCACTAAAATATATTTTTCAACTATCTGGCAAATAAATGAAAATTGCAGTAATATAAATAATGCTGTGTCAGTACAATACAAATTGCAAAGAGTATCTCAACGTTACAATAACATGGAGAAAAACCTGAATTAAGGATTAAATTTAATGAGCTGGCTAGTAAATATCAATACAGTAAAATTTATAGAATTTCTACAATTCAAATGAACATAAACTTAAAACCATAAACTGTAAACCTATATGCTATATACGAGGTGCAAACATAAATTTCTTTAATAAATTTACAAATACCGTCTCAATGTTATATGAAGTTCTTGGTCATTGTTTTATTGCATTTATGTTGGTATGTTTTTAACGTGTGGTTAAAAAATTTGATGAACGTTTGATACCCTTCTAACAGCTCCTCTCATTTATTCATTCAACAACTTCAACAATCTAATCCAATTCGTTTTTCACATGAAGCATAAATTTGGCTTAATATAATCTAATAAAATTTGCATGCGCACTAAGTCGCACGTTTACATAATTACAAATAAAAGTTCCTTTCAATGGCAAAGGCATAATTAAACACCAAATTATACTGTAAATCAGTCTTATTAAGCAGAAACCTCTCCATATTTCACTGTAAGGATCACCACTCCACTTCGTTATATTTTTATTTTTTTAAATCTTCGGAATTTTTCGAATAATCTCCACGACTCTAACATGCCATTACCCCAACGTATATATGAACATAAAAGTATCCTTAACGACAGTGGTATCCGTTGCAATTTACGGAATTACCATCGCACATGTTCAACTGAAATTTCGTAACTAATTCCACACACTCTACGTACAGCAGGGCAGTAACAATCTAACCTAAAGATCTCGTTGTAGAGCCAACTTGCCGACTTTCATGGTTTTCATGTCTGCTGAGAGCAGTTGTCGGTGTCGTTTCTACGTACAGACCGGCTAAAATGTAAATCGGGATCTTGCGGGTTTAGTGAATTTATATTATTATAAATTTGACGGTGCTAGTGGTAATTTCGACCTCTTCGAATTTTACGTGACCTATTTATGGTTTTTACTCTGAAAATAGTATTTCGATGTGTAGTAGAAACGAGGTATTAAATCCGACAAACATGTTGTATATAGATTGTATGTATCTATATAATATGTATCAAGAAAAAAATACACTTCTAATATTTTAAGTAAATTCATTAGGCTCCAATATATCTATATATATATATATATATATATATATATATATATGATAATTTTGATGTTCTCGCGGTTGTATGATGAAATGATGGTTTCTCGGGTTCTTGGCCGCGTGTGAGATGTGTCCTGAGAAGAGACAACAATCCTTCTCAGGACACATCTCACACGCGGCCAAGAACCCGAGAAACCATCATTTCATATATATATATATGTATATATAATAACTTCGTGACCTTGGTATGATATGGTAAACCTAATCAGTAGACGATTCATATTTTGTATTCTCTTGATAAAGGCGTACACAGCCGAAACATGTAGAGTTTTTTAAATACATATATTTTGAAGTAATATACAGACCTTTAATCGCCTACTGATTAGGTTTACTATATATATATATATATAACTAACATGCCAATAATATAATATAATATCTTCTTGACCTTGGTATGATAAGGTAAACTAAATAAGTCGGCGATTAAAGGTCTGGTTCATTACTTCAAAGTATATATATTTAAAATAACTCTACATGTTTCGGCAATGATGCCTTTGTCAAGAGAATACAAAATATATTTTGTATTCTCTTGACAAAGGCATCATTGCCGAAACATGTAGAGTTATTTTAAATATATATACTTTGAAGTAATGAACCAGACCTTTAATCGCCGACTTATTTAGTTTACCTTATATATATATATATATATATATATATATATATATATATATATATATATATATATACAGGGTTATGATAAAGTAACGCACAAAATTCATAAACCATACAATGTTCATTTTTGAAAAAAATGCAAAAACACGTCAAACAGTTTATTTTATTCCTCGTCTTTTAACATAAGTCAAAAAAATAAAACGTCAAATTTGTCAAAGTTATGACGTCATCAATATTTTTTTAAATATGAAGCTTGTTTTTTTTTTACTTTATTTGATAAAGCTTGTTTTTCTGCATTATAAAGAAATAATTGAAGTAGGGGTCACATAAGAAAAAACTGAGAGAATTAATAAAAAACAAAATAAACTAGTTTTTGAATTTATGAAAAGAAACTAAATATTAAAAGAATTAAAACTTAAAGTTACCTAGTAATAAAACAACTGTTTGTCAGTGTCAGTCTTACAATTAGTGTCATACCAATTTTATTATGATGGCTCCTTTAAGGGAAAGATATTTGGAACATCTTCGTATGGCAGTGCTTCCGGATCTAATTGCTGCATTTCCGAATCCAAATAATAGGGAAAACTTGGATCCCAGTATTTGGTTCCAACAAGATGGTGCACCACCACATTATGGTCTTAATGTTCGAAGGTTTCTGGATAACCAGTTTGAAGGAAGGTGGATTGGAAGACGTGGACCAATGGAGTGGCCACCTAGGTCACCTGATCTCACCCCCCTTGATTTCTTTCTGTGGTTACATTTAAAAAGTCGGGTCTACGTTAACCGACCAGACAATTTAGAAGACTTAATGGAACGAATTAGACATGAAATGACTCGTATAACTCCGCAGATGATCGAAGACCCTGTAAATCAGGTCTACCATCGTCCTGGCCTATGTCAGATAGTGAACGGAACACAGTTTGAACAATTCCTGTAAGAAATCGTTTTGGTTTAATGGACTGTTTAGTTAATTTAAATGTTATTATTATAATAAAGTTTATTTTGTTTTTTATTAATTCTATCAGTTTTTTCTTATGTGACCCCTACTTCAATTATTTCTTTATAATGCAGAAAAACAAGCTTTATCAAATAAAGTAAAAAAAAACAAGGTTCATATTTAAAAAAAATATTGATGACGTCATAACTTTGACAAATTTGACGTTTTATTTTTTTGACTTATGTTAAAAGACGCGGAATAAAATAAACTGTTTGACGTGTTTTTGCATTTTTTTGAAAAATGGACATTGTACGTTTTATGACTTTTGTGCGTTACTTTATCATAACCCTGTATATATATATATATATATATATATATATATATATATATATATATATATATATGTAGTAATCTTTCTTAGCCATACAATTAATATATATAATTTGAAATCTTGAAAATTTGGCTGTATTCAATATTTTAAATTAGATGTTATTTTGCGAAGTAATGTGAAATGTAAATATTGCTATCTACAATTACAACGCTAATTATACGAAATTTTTATTTAAAAATTTCGTTTTTAGGTGGGAACCCACGACCTTTAGTTCTCTAGACTAATGCTCTATCCTCTGCGCTACGAAGGACTTGGATTCAAGTTGGTAGAAATGCCTTAAGTTAGTTATTAAAGAGCACATAATCATATTCTGTCGTTGATAGAATTTTGCTAATTTTTTTCATCCATTAGCTATTTAATAAGTGACTTAAGGCATTTCTAGCAATTCGAATCCAAGTCCTTCGTAGTGCAGAGGATGGAGCGTTAGTCTAGAGAACTAAAGGTCGTGAGTTCGAGTCCCACCTAAGGACGAAATTTGTAAATAAAAGTGTCGTATAATTAGCCTTGTAATTGTAGATAGCAATATTTACATTTCACATTACTTCGCGAAATAACATCTAATTTAAAATATTGAATACAGCCGAATTTCCAAGGTTTCAAATAGTATATGTATAAATAGGTACATCAATAATTGATAAATTCTTGGAGTTTTTCGGCTTTTATATGAAATATTTACAAATACTATCAAATTAGTATGTAATTGCGAAGTAACTGTGAATGTAAACATAGCTGTCTACAAATTACAAAGCAAATCACACGAAATTTGTAATTGACAAATTTTTGCCTATGTTGAGACTTGAACCCAAGTCTACGGTTTGCAGGATCGTTCCTTTACCAATTAAGCCACGATAGACCTTGGTTCAAGCTATTTAAAAATGCATTATAAAGTAACAGTGTTATTGATTCAGATGTCAGTTATTGAAAGTAGAAGTCAGGTTTGAAAGCAGAAGTCAGTTGCAGATGAAATTTATTGAAAGCAAAAGTCAGTTTTGAAAGCAGATGTCAGTTTTGAAAGCAGATGTCAGTTATTGAAAGCAGATATCAATATTTCAAAGCAGATATCAGTTTTGAAAGCAAATGTCAGTTTTGAAGGTTTGAAATTGCTAATTATTACTCGCAAGCTATATGTGTGTTTAGATAATTTCTTAGCCGTTCATTAAATAAATCAATTGATAAATTTTTGGAGTTTTTCGGCTTTTATATGAAATATATACAAATATTATCAAATTAGTATGTAGTGTGAATGTAAACATTGCTGTCTGATAATAACGGAGTAAGTGTTATTTATTTCAATATACTCGGTTTGGCGGTTAGTTGATCATCTAAAAATGTTTTGATAATTGGCCGTTGTATTGCTAAATTTATAGTGCATTGTTTCTGTTATTTGATATTCTTATGACTTTAGTTTTTTGCTATGTTTCGTTTTATATTTTTCATTTTTTATATTTTAACATTTACATATACAAGTTTTTTAAAGGTTGATATGACACCTTATATCTATAGTTACATTAATGTTTTAAATTGAATCAATTTTAATATGTGCGTGTACGTCACTTTCATTTTTAACTCTACATTTTGTGAGTATTTTAAAATTACTTTATACAATAATTTATTTGATGTCTTGTTCATTAATCTTGTAGTATCTCCTGAAGTAGCAACAAACTCGTTGTGAAATATAGAGATAAAGAAAATAAATGAATATTAATTGACAGACCGCTTATAATTATATAATAATTAGTTGTTGAACTTCGTATAATATAGCTGATTTAGATATTTCGCGATGTAAGATCTGTGTTACATTAACATGCATATATTTAAAATAAGCTCTTACATGTTTCGGTAAATATTATCTTTATCAAAGAATTATAAGTGACAGATATTAATGTCAAAGTTATATAAGTGATGTAGTTATGGTGAGAGATAAAAATTAATAATACATTCAATTCAATTTGTAATAATTCATGACATAACAAAACTTTTTCCAGACTGTAATCCTTTAGATTATTCAATGTGGAACGCATTGCAAGAGAAAGCGTATTCGCAAAGACGGGAACCATGTACACTAGAAGATCTGCGCCGACAGTTCGAAGAGGTGTGACCAGAAGTGTCTTTAAATTTGATCAGGCGAGCTATTTTACGGTTCAAACCAGTGGCGGCTCGGGGTGGTTCACATAGGGAGTGCATAATTTCAAAATTAAAAAGTGTAATACAAAAACGCTTAGCCAATCCTTATAAATTTCACCGACGTACTGTTCCAGACAGGTACTGTTCATTGTAGAGTTTGTTTTGAGGGAATAGTAAATATTACACTACACAGTTTAATTATATCTGACGATAAACGAAGTCCATTTTACGTGTCTTTGACTTGCAGAACAGTTCTATCACTTTTTCATTAAAGTTTGGGAAATCATTTATACATTCTTTTTCACAAGATAACATAGTAAGGGCACTTAATCTCTCTTCTTTCATTGTATTTCTCAGGAAAGTTTTTATTCTCTTCAGCCGTAAAAACTGGCGTTCCGCTTCGGACGTTGTCATTGCGATTGTAATGACAATTCTTGAAAGCTTAACAACTTCATTAAAAGTGTCGCTTAATCCATCCAACAGAAGACCTAGCAGACCTACAGCACCGACTTCTATATTTTGCCTAAATTCTTCTCTAGAATATAGAACGCTTAATTCAGTTCGTAGTCTGCTTTCATTAAGGCATGGATTAAATTTTACTGCTTCTTTAAGGCAATCTTCCGGAAATTTTTTTTTTAAAGAGGAGAACTGTTTAAAAGAAATTAAGTTTGCTAATATTAAGTGCCCTGTACACCGAAATCTAGTTTTTATTTCTAGCAAAATAATATCGCACACTTCAATAGTTTCCCTCCTTCTTTGGCTACCATCAGTTACTCTTCGCCGCTTTGATGGTCGAGGAATCAGTTCTGGGTCATTTTGTTTAACCAACTGATTATCTGTGTCAGCGATTTCGGTTCGAATTTTTCCAGTAGCACGTTCAAAATTATCTAAATTATTCTTGATTTTTAATGCATCTGTATTGACATTTTGTAATTGATTAAACAATATGTCCACATGTGGCATAATTTTATGAAAGAAAGTTAACCAATAGATAAAATTTTCCTCCTCTAAAATTCGCAAATTGGCACCAGCTTGATTAATGGTAGTTTGTAAACTAGCTTCTCTCTCGATTTGTTCTAGAGCTTCAATTATTTCTTCTCGGTGCTCATATATTGTATTCACTGTCCTAGAATTGAAGTTCCATCTTATTTTTGAAGAACGAGGTAAGCTTTTTCTCTGAAGAAATTCTTCCAAACTTGCAGCTCGTTGTGATGAAGTGGATAAAAATGTACATAATCCCGTCAGATTGGCAAAAAAAAATCTGCAATTACTACTGCTCGATGTAGCATGTGACATAATTAGATTTGTCTGATGTGCATAACAATGTACAAAATTAGCCCTTGGATACTGGTCTTGGACATGTCTTTGCACGCCGTTAATAACACCACTCATGACTGCTGCCCCATCATAGCTCTGTGCAATCAGTTTTTCTGGGTCATCAACAAGCAAACTAATTTCGTTAAGGATGGAGGCAGATAAAGAATTACTAGGCAGAAGAAATTTCCAAAATCTTTCGACCGGTCTCGCGTTCACAATATATCTTAAAACAACCACTAACTGAAACTGATTGGACACATCTGTGGTTTCATCAGCTATCACAGATATGAAGTCGGTTGCTTTAATTTCACTGGCAACTTGTTCATGATACACGTTCAACATTGCATCAAGCAGCTCATTCTGTATCGTGTTTGATAATCCCTTAAAAACCGGTGCTGCTTCGATGTGATCTCTGAGTGATTTATCCAATTCTGCCGTAAAATTTATCAATTCCCGAAAAATTCCCTTGTTATTCGACGTTTGCTGTTCATCATGACCCCGAAGTGCCAGTTCAAACGCGCCACAAAATCTAATGCAATTTATTATTAAATTTAACACATGCCTATTTTTTGTTACCTTTTCATTGTGTTGTTGAATTGATTCATCATATAGAAATAAATCTAAAACATTCTGAATGTTATTTTTTCCTAACATTCTTAGACTAAATATATTTTTCAAATGCCATTCGGAATTTTCATGTTTAATAATTTTAGCACTAAGATGAATTAAGTCTCTTATTCCGTTCGTTGACCAAGACGGTTCACCATCAAACAAAAGGCACGGAAAACAAAACAAAGTATTTTTAATTTCATTTCATTTTTCTGATAAATATCCATTTTGAATTTCCTTATTACGGCTTTACCTTTAACAGATTGTTTATTTTCTAAACATAATTGAGGCATCGGCCGTTTAAGATTTTTTACTGCGATTTTTTTATTATACGTTAACCGCGAAAATGCGTTGTTCTCTAAAGCAGAGACGGAATTCATTTTACAACGGCCGTGAGCAGACTGGACCACTTGCTCAGACGCTATGTATTATACGACATTAAAGTAGGGCAAAATACAGTTCTCCCCACCTTCAATGTAATCTTAATGGCTTAACGGAGCAGCAGTTGGGCTTTGCTCATTATATCTGTGACGACGATCGGTGCATGTACGTTGTTAGCGTGCTACGTTCCTCGTCAATAACTATGAATACATAATATACATAATAAATAAATACTTTCACAGTTAGTCGCCGCTTGGTTTGTTTTGTTTCATAATTCCAGGGGGTGCAATTGCTCACTTGCTCTCATTAAAGAGCCGCCACTGGTTCAAACATAGATTAAGAACTGTGAATTTACAAAATGGAGGTCCCATACAACATGTCTATAAGTAGAGTTCAACTTAAAAAATGTTGGTGGAATATAGTCTATTTAAGAATATCCTTAACGTGTAATTGATTTTCTGTAGTTGATATTAAAGAATTCTGCATTCCTTTGTTTTTTTTTTAATTCGCTTGTAATTTAGCAGGAACAATTTTCAGTGTATTGTCTCTTATAAAATAAAAACCGAAATCGCTAACTCATAACCCTTCCGAAGATGTAAGGACTTAAACAGGATTCGTTTTTTTCTAGCCACCCGGTATATTGTTGCCATGAGATATGTAATTCAGATTTCGTTTTAAAAAAATAACTCCTAAAGGATATTCATCACGCCCTACTGGAATCTGGATTACCCTGCAAGACTTAACGCTATAATTGCAAACTTTAAAATGTTGTTTTGACGTTTATAATTTGCATGTACACACCACTACCCCACAACATCTCTAACCATTACCGCTATAGTTTAAAGGGAAATTCAGCAGCATTAAATTTTATGTATACATTTCGTCTTAACCCGTTAAGAACCAGCGCTGACGTAAAGGGTAGAACATAAATGCTGAGCGCAGCCCGAAACACTAGGTCATGACCCAGATTAAAGTTTAAATTCGTTTGTCAGCTATGTACGTGATTGTTGTTACTCGTATTTGTGCCTGTATACATGGAATGTTTGTCTATATTTGTTTTACTGGTGGGTAAATTATCATTGGCTTTCCATAAAATATGTATATATTGTACTTTGTATATGTTCGTGTTATTCGATTTAAACAGTATTTGATGTATTATTTAGCTGGGGTCACGTATAAATTTTCATTTATAAATTTGAATACCACGAAAACACTTTAATTATTAAATGGATCATTAACTATTTAAATTGAAATTTGCTATTTCATGTTTATGTTGTCGAATAAAATAAACTACATTTAACGTTTGCATTTTATTTGAAATTTAGAAAAAAAAATAATCAGTCTTGTCGAATTTGATCGACATATACAATATTAATTGTTTGTTTTTATCCAAAAAGTTTATCTTTTTGCATGTTGTTTCAAAACATTTTATTAATTAATTACACGGGCCTACAACAATTTTGGTGCTGGAGATTTTAGTCCCGATTTTAAGTATGTCTTACATGGCGATATCAAAAATGTTACCCGTTTTCTTCTGTGAGCTCTAGTTCGCGAGAAAAAAAAACACAATTCACGAAAAAATATATATTTTATTGACATTAAACATCAAGAAATTGTCTTTTGAGCGATTTTCTAGAATGAAACTGACTCGGGCAATCTCGCATGATTCCCCAGCAATAGTCAGCCATCATATGACTGTCCCACCTTCCTCGGTATCTATTCTACATTGTTTTTAGGTCTTGGTGGAAACGTTCCCCTTGTTCTTCGCTTAGATCTCCTAAATTGTGTTGGAAATGATGTAGATGACTATTGAGATAGTGTAATTTTATACTCATATTACAGCCTAAATCTTTGAATCGCACCAGCATTTCCTCTACTAGTTCTACATAGTTGTCAGCCTTATGATTTCCGAGGAAATTTTGTGCAACTGCTACAAAAGATTGCCAGGCAAGCCTCTCCACATCATTCATACAAGTCTCAAAATTAGTTGTGTCTTTCATCAATTTACGTATTTGAGGTCCATCAAAGATACCTGCTTTTAGTTTTTCAGTACTTAAACCAGGAAATTTGTGAGAAATAAACTGGAAACATTGACCATTTCTATCGAGAGCCTTAACAAATTGCTTCATTAGCCCTAATTTTATACGCAACGGTGGAAGAATGATTTTTTCTCTTGAAACTAAGGGTTCATTTATAACATTTCTTTCCCAAACAACAAGAGCATCTCTCACAGGCCAATTTTTTGCAGACCAATGACATGATTTAGCTCGACTGTCCCAGAGACAAATAAAACATGAGTATTTAGTATAACCACTCTGTTGACGCAATAAAAAATTAACCATCTTCAAGTCGACGCAGATCACCCAGTTATGTTCAATATATTTTATTTTTTGTAAAAGATTTGAAATTACCTCATATTCTACTTTTACACATGTTGAGTGAGCAATTGGAACGGGAGCATATTTATTTCCATTATGTATAAAACTGCTTTTAGACTTTGTTTACTACTGTCAATAAAGAGACGCCATTCATTGGGCTGATAGATCGTTAAACCCATGAAAGCCAGCAAACCACTCACATTACAGCAATACACAAAATTTTCATCAGATGAAAAAACTTCAATAACTTTCCCTCTCTCATGCGATATGTAGACACTCGAACATCTGAGGAAAGACAATTTTTTTCTTTTAATCTTGACGTAAGTAACTCAGCACGTTCCTTCGAAAGATCTAAGTCTCTGATGAGGTCACTAAGCTCATTCTGCGAAAATGGCTTAGGATCTGATGTTATTCCGCAGTATTGAAAGTCATCATCTACTTGGGAAGAAATAGGTATTTCAGCTTCATCCTCCTGAGATTGCTGCACTACCTGGTGAAAAGTTGGTATTGGAACATTTCCTGAATGAGGAACAGGTCTTTGTACTGAAGAAATATTGGGGTATTTCCATTTATGGCGATTGTTTTTGTTGATGCCCACTATATTAATCATACAAAAGTAACAGTCGTCATAATGATTTTTTTGTTCTCGCCATATCATAAGCACTCCAAACTTCAAAGACTTACGTTTCCCTCTCTGCCATTGTCGCAAATGTTCAACGCATATTTTACAAACACTATGGGGCACCCACACTTTATCTTGGTGTAGAATTTCAATACCGAAGTAAGCAAAATACAAACGACGCACTGTGTTTGTAATCGATTTACACTGATTTTTCAGTATGTATTCACCACAAATATAACAAAATATATCAGGATGGTTAACACAAGTCTGGACGTACTAGCCATAATGAAATAGTAACACAAACTTTATCGATGATATTGTAATAATGACTAGTTACGAACAAGACTATAACAAGACCGACAACAATTCACAATGAGGGTAGTAGGTAAACTAGAGCTGATGAGTTAAAATGACGTATGTCAATATACTGTACATTACCTACTTTATCGACTATTCAAACAAACAGAGATGCACCAAAAAAAAAATTTTTCTTTGTAGGCCTGTGTTATTAATAACCTCATATTTGTTTACACGAAAGCTTCTGGGAATATTTCTAGAAACGTTTTTAACAACATATAAAATTTATTAAACAAATTTATTGTTTCTTGCCTTCGATATCAATACAACTTCTTCAACATTGGAACTAATTTGAACTAATTTTCATTCTGAAGCCGATAACATCTGAAAACACTCAACGCCTTCTAGTTTTGGTGAAATTAAATATGTGGCGACAGAATATTATAACTAGGGACCGGACATGAGAGGTCGATGACTCATCGCTCACGGGCGTACTATTCAAAATTTGTATTTTTAAGGAGTTTTTAATTTTCTATATATCGTATAATTTGAAAGCAAATGGTAGTGATCTATAAAATGCGATATACATTCTTATTTGTTAATTTTGTAGTTCAGGTTCATTAAAGGAGTATTAATATTAACTAGTTATACTTCCTCAAGGTTCGCTTCTGCCAAATTTGTTTTCTTTGAATTAAATACATCCTTGTAGATAGAAAACGTCCTTTCTACACCGCAACTGGTTACATGTGCATACTAGAAATATTCTTTCATTTCAGCGTATTTAGCAGTTAGATTTTGAGGCATTGTCCCCATACACAATTGCCGCAATGTTATTAAATCAGCATTTCTAGTAAAAACTACGTCCAACTCTTGCCGAAGGCCACATCCGAAGTCACATGGACTATTTTTCAGATTATTAATAGCCACATAACAAGTGTTCATTTGAAAAGTCAATCTAGTAGCATGTGATTTACTGAGAACATTTTTGAAGTATGTCGTAAATTCAAATTTACTACTTAACCTACGAAGTCGTATATTTTGACGTTTTATACATACAAATAAATAACAAATAATAGGTATTTATTGAATACAATAACAAATGTTGAAAATGTTATCCTTCAAGATGAATGCACTTTAAAATCCTCCGTTCAAAATTTCTGATGATATTCTGCAACATTACTGGATTGTTATTAATTTCCATGCATTTCTGTTCGATTCTCTGTAGCATATCATTCAAATTCAATATAGGTGTTCGAAATATGTTATTTTTTAGACAAAGCCACAAAAAGAAGTCGTAAGGTGTTAAATCGCATAAACGTGCAGGCCAGGCAATTTCAGTATTTCGACTAATTATACGCTCATCAAAAAATTCTCTTAAATAATCCAAAGATTCTGCAGTACAGTGACAAGGTGCTCCGTCTTGTTGGAAACATGCATTTTGAAGTTCATCATCATGTAACTGTTTGACAAATGGTTGTAAAATTTCCGTACGGTACCTTTGAGAATTTAACGTTCGCTGAAAAAATATTGGTCCAATAATTCGCCTTTGACTTATCACTGCCCAAACACCAATTTTCTCTGGATGTAGCGATTCCTCATTAATTACATATGGATTTTCACTACTCCAAATTCTTGTATTTTGTGAATTTAGGTATCCCGTTTTATAAAACCATGCTTTAATAGTAAAGATGACTCTTTGCGAAAGTTCTCCATTATTGTTCATATTTACAAACCAATTATAAAACTGTAGACTACGTGGGTAATCAATTTCTTACAATTCTTGTACTGCTGTGACACGGTATGGATAAAGTAGCATATCTTATTTTAATAACTTGTGAGTTGTACCAACAGAAAGGTTTATTTGTTGACTCAAATGTCGAACAGATGTTTGTTGTTCATTTTCCATTATTTCTTCAACACGATTGACAACTTGAGGTGTACGTTTCTTAACTGCTCCGCTGCCTGATTTTCTTAAGAGACTACCAGTTTCAGAAAAGAGTTTTAAAGTTCTATCCAAAGTATTCTTAAATTGTATATAATCTATTACAAAATGTGGAAACTCAACTTGAAATTCTACCATGCAATCTTGAACTGAATAAACCCATAAACCATCAATTTTATTACCACTTCGAAAATAAGCCCGGACTAAAAAAAATTTATGTTTTAAAGTGAAAGCCATTTTAAAACTGAGAAGCAATTTATTTAAACCAGAATCGACGCACGATTATTTTATGCACTAACTGATATTTGTGATTGACATTATCAAATGTCATTTGGATTTACGTTTACGGAACAACAAACACATACTAATATATATGCGTCTTATTCTATTAAAATTTCAAAGTAACCTAGATTGACTTTTCAAATGAACACACGTTATAATGTGGTTAATCGATCATTTAATTTGAGATTTTGATTTTCAAAATAAGTGATTAGTGTTTCTGAAGAGAGTACAACTGATTTTTTAAATTAGAAATTTGTATTAGCTACTTGCACTCAGAAATACTTCGAGCATCGTCATATAAACATGTAACGAAATTTTGTAAACTATCGAAATTCTCTGCATAAAAACTAGTAGCTTCCAACCATGTTTCCCATCTAGTTATTACTGGACAGAGAGTTGGTGGCAAAGATGGAAGTTTGATGCTTTTCCGAAAACTTTTTTAAAAGTGGATACAAGTCTATCAACTTTCGGAAAGGTGTCTCTGATATATTCAGATTCTATGGAGAGCATGTGCTATACAACTAATATGCAGCGTATTAGGATATGTTTCCTTTAATAGTCTGCCTGTTTTTAACATATATGCAAGATTGTCACTGACAAATAAAAGTATTTTATCTTTGTACCTGTCGTCCGAATGAAGCATTTGGTGCATATTCTCGTTAGTGGTATTAGCTACTGTTTCCGCATTAAGTGTATTTAGAACTTTTGTTGCTATTACATATGCGTTATATAGAATAGTTGGATGTAGTACACCAGCTACAATATTTACCTCACAGCGTCGTAATATATCGACAGTTTCGTCGGCACTTATCCACAAGTACTGATTTAAAAGATGGCTTCTAATTCACTTAGAAACATAATATCTGCGTAAGGAGGAACATTTCGACCAGTATATTTCTGGAGAAATGTTTTGAAGGTGAGATTGCTAAGTATATTTAATGGAATATTTGCCCCCATTAAAGCTTCACAAAGTTTTTTGTTAAAATTGTCAGATTTCAACGGGTCTAATTTCTGTGTATGTGTTTGTGATGCTAAAGGACGTTTTACGTGCGATTTATTGGAAGTTTTTAAAGATATTTTACAGACTTTGCAATAAATTTCGGAATCACAGAAATGTCACGGAAATGTGATTTCGTAATGCCATCTGGCCTTACGAAAAGCAAGAAGTAACTACATTGCAAAACACTGGAAGGCAGTGACAGTGAACGAGATCTGATGGAGCTTATGCGTATATGTTTGATGCGACCCGATAAGGAAGACTTAAATCATGTCCAGAGTTCACCAATAATTCTCTAGGCTTCTAATTTGCAAAGCTACAAGTCACGGCCAACTCGATCAAAGGCTTTAGCTAAGCTAAGTTCCACTAAACTGAGTGAATTTGAAGACCATTCTTAATCAATTCACAAATAAAATGTTGATGAACAAGTAAATTAGTTTCGGTATTTTTGTCTTGAACAAATCCATACTGTATGTTAATAAAAAAAAACAAATGAAAATCGTATCAAAGTTAGACCTCTTCGGGAATATAAAAGTAAAGTACTTCTATTATAAAATCTAATTTATAACAAGAATACTGTTCAAACAAACACAAATTCATATAATTACTCTGACCTCTTGTTGCCAATGCTCCTACTGGTAAAAATCCAGGTCAACTGTAGAATATTCATTATTTCTAGGAAGACGATTTACGTCATATTCAAGTATCGAATACATATACATAATAAATAATATCTTCAGAAAAAAAAAAAATAAAAAATAGAACATTAACGAGTCCTCGATCAGGGAATACTAGTGGGTTCGTATGTAGAAATTTTTAATGCAAAAATATATTTAATATAAGCAATTATTTTTAATATCAACTTTCCGGGTCAAGCTTCTACATTTTCTAAAATAATTTATTTATTTAGTCAATATTATTATTAGATATTATAACCCACGCCATTGATTTAAATTCTCAATTGTTTTTTTTCCTGCATTGATTGTCCCAAGTATCTCTATCGATAGATTTCTTATGTTTATTATGAGTATCATGAATTTGATAAATATTACAGTATTAATAGATCCTACTACACAAACAATAATATTGAAAATTAAATTATTGCAATTTATTGACAACTAAAAACGCAGCTTTCAAGTTATTAATGATGATGATTGTCTATTATAATATATATATATATATATATATATATATATATATATATATATATGAAAAACAATTGTTGTTGGGGAGTCCGGAAAGGAAAGAATTAGTTAATGTTCTTTATTTTTTTACCCTATATTTCGCTCTGAGGTTTAGAGCTTCTTCGGGGGTCACTTTAATAAGAAAAAAATGTACATAACTTAGATATTTAGTCAAACAATCATAAGAAAAATTCTACTTACAAATGTCAACACTTATTATGCGAAAATTATTTGTAAGTAGAATTTTTCTTATGATCGTTTGACTAAATATCTAAGTTATGTACATTTTTTCTTATTAAAGTGACCCCCGCAGAAGCTCTAAACCTCAGAGCGAAATATAGGGTAAAAAAATAAAGAACATTAACTAATTAATGGTTTTTTGATTGCCGGATTCCCCAACAACAATTGTTTTTCATACTTGTTTTAACGGCAAACACTCCTTGTCTACATATATATATATATATATATATATATATATATATATATATATATACATATATATATATATATATATATATATATTGATAAGATGCTAGCTGTGGTGTGATTGTGTTTTAATAGTTAACTTATATTGAGCGCCAGTGATTAAATTAATCACAATTATTAAACTGCGTCCTCTGTACACAAAAAAAGGCACTAACTGCAGTCGAAGAGCAAGATAATTAAGTAAATAAAATAATTACTCCTTTCAGGGTTCTAAGTCGGTCTTGAACTATCTCCTTTTTGGTAATTTGATATAAATAAAATGCTAAACTCATCAATTAAACGTTAACAAATAATACGACAGTATGAAATGATTTAAAAAAAAAATATATTGAGCTAAAAATAGAAATATGAAACAAACATATGATATGAACTAGTGTTTATAGTAAAAATAATGAACTTAACCTACGTGAATCTAATATGTTGTATTGAATAATATATTTGTGGACAAAACTACGTTACCTAACAAATAAATGTATTGCTTATATGAATCTGGTGAGTACCACTGACTTATTTTACATGGTAAACTATACTTATAGCAATAAATCTTAGTAAAAACGATGTTTAAATATTAAAAATCGAAGTTAAAGCTGGTTAGATTCTCTTATTCTGAATTGGCCTATTATAATGTGATTTTAATACGTATTGATAGAATAAGTTGGACGTCAAGAACCTGTGTTTCACTGGATATACGGCGTAGGATCCGGCTGGGCTCGTAGCTATGTATTTCCAAGTCCGGTGTACTAAAACTTGGTCTCGGGTTGCCTCTGATAGTTCTCCCAATTGACCCACGCTTCACCGCTGGAACACTGGTGATGATGCTATGGACGATTGTCGGTGTATCTTCGATGATAGCAGACTCGCTTATACGTCAGCAGGTTGGCCGTTTAATTATGCTTCTATTTTGTGCACTTTGGATGTTGTATTTAAAGATTTGTTAAAATAATTGAAATTAAAACTTGGACATTACGTAAAAAAAATACCGCCATCGGTTGTAAAATTTAATATCTCTCTGCGTCCCTCGTTATTCTTTTTTTCTCACTGCCTATTTTAATGTATACAAATAGCCTCGAAATTTAATTATCCCAACATCGCTTTGTGTTTATATTTTAATTGATATTACATTCTTAACTTAATCATAACATTTTATTAATAATTTTCAAATACGGTTTGTCTTCGGGTGAATGCAGGTTATGTTGTTGTTTTGTGTTCAATCTAAATTTTAAAAGAGGGCGTGTCTAATCGGTATCAATACAATACTTCAATGTAGATAAATTAGATACCGTTATTTTCGCGCGAATAATTTGAATTATGAAATTTTAATTAGAAATATAAAAATAAGTTATAAAAGTAAAAATAAATTGATTTGTATTACTGTTTTCGTTGTATTAATTTATTTACATGTTGATACTAATTTTACAAACAAAATTCGTCAATTTCACCCTTTTTGTAATTAGTTATAAGTATTGTTCTATCTGTTCCTCTAATTCAGAAGCTGATTTATGGGTGCTACATGAACCATAACATTAATCCCCGTAAAAAGAATATCTGTAATGTAATGAAGATACTTCTTTTTCCCGTATAAGATGAATGAAATAAGAATGTCAACCAGTAGTACTTCCTAAAATATGTGTCTAATAACATTAAAAAATAAATGTAGTAAAGTTATACGAACATTAAATTACTGATCTGTGTTTTTTTTTTTTTTTAATTAGAAACGTTTATATCTCGTTTGGGTTTGCAAAATAGTATTAAATCTGTGTTTATTTGCTTAAGTAAATATTCTTTCTTTTTATAATTATCAATAAGGTTTTTTTTTTTTTTAAAAAATTGTGTTATATTCATAAGTAGTTATTTATTTCTTATTTTATTTATATCATGGGTTATCTCTTTATATAGTGGATTATTAGATAGTAAATATTAGTTAAGTATTCTAAATTTTTAATTTATTCGTAAAGTTATTAGTTAATTTGATCTATAACATACCCTCATAGACATTTATTTATAATAGATGCACATGTATACATTTATGTGTTATCTTTAATTATCATAGGTAATCTTGTAACATGGATGTATGGTATCTTCCTTTTGTATAGCCAGTTTCTTCTTCTCCTAATTCATAGGTGTTATTTCCAATTATTTGTTTTATTATAAAAGGACCTTGATAAGGCTTTAACAGTTTGCCCATAATTTTATTCTTGATATTCGTTACCCTCAGGTTTTTATTATTACTTTGTCATTTACATTATACGTTTTATATTTCTTGTTGATAGTGTTTTTCTTGTTTTCCCATTTAGTTTTCTTAGCAATAAGTCTATCCCTTACTTCTAATATACGTTCTCTCATGTTTATTGACTCTGGATCTGTCCAAGGACGTTGTGGTGGTTGTCCCGTGAAAATTGTAATCGGACATTGATTATGTACAGTGCTCGGCGTGTTGTTAATCGTAAATTCGATCTGATGTAAGTGTTTTGCCCATTTATTGTGGTTCTCATTTAATAATATGCGTAAATATTTCAATGTTTCCCTAATGTAGCGTTCAGTTGGATTGCCTTGTGGATGTCTTATCGAAGTATAGTACGTTTTAACGTTATCAGAATGTAAAAAGTCCTTGTATCGGTCACTCGTAAAATATGTTGCATGGTCAGATAGTATAGCCAAGGGTTTGCCATATTGTGTAAAGTATTCTACTAGAGCTTGCAAGACAGTTTCAGTATTGCATTTTTGTGTCGGTATGAGTTTTACAAATTTTGAAAAGATATCGCAGATTACTAATATGTTTTTGTATCCCCGTGTACTCGGTATTAAATTAGATAGAAAATCAATAGATATGAGTTCTAGTTTGTCATATGTTATTATATTGTAACTTATGTTCGTATTGGTGACATTTTTGTCTTTTGAAATTTCACATATTCTACACTGTTTAATAACACTCTTGACTATCCTCTCGTCGTTTACACAGTAAAAAGCTTCTCTAAATAAGAGCCAACATTTTCTTGCTCCAATATGTGTATAGGTTAAATGTAAATAGTTAATTATTTCTCTGGTGTGTGTTTCGTTTGTGACATACACTTTATTCTTACCAATTTGCTTTATTATGAGATTATTTTCTATCGACATGCCTTTGTATGATACTTCGTTCTTTAAATAATTTTGTATTTCCTTAAATTCCGGACCTGATTGTATATGTAATAATTTTGATTTGGAGAAAATTCCCTGTCTTTGTAATAGTATAGGATTTATAGAAATGCTTTGTCTTTTTGCATCCCCGTCCTGTCTTGTTAGAGCGTCAGCTGTTATCATATCCTTTCCTGGTTTATATTTAATAGTAAAATCATACTGCTGTATCAATAATGTCCATCTATATATTCTGCTGTTGTTTAACTTGCAGCTCATAATGTTAATCAAGGCTTTATGATCGGTTTCTAAAGTGAAAGTTTTTCCAATGAGATAGTATTTTAGTTTCGTTAAAGCGAACACTATGGCTAACATTTCTTTTTCTGATATGGTGTATCTGGTCTCGCAAGTTTTTAATGTTCTCGAAATGAAGTATATAGGAATTTCTGTATCGTCTTTCAGTTGAATTAGCTCTGCTGCAATAGTTTTATGAGAAGCGTCCGTTCTAACAATAAAGGGTAGGGTAAAATCTGGATGGTGAAGTTTAAGATTTACTATAAAATTATCTTTCAATTGAATAAAACATGTCTCATGTTCTGGTGTCCAATTCCATTTCTTCCCTTTCTTTAGTAGGTCGAGTAGGGGTAAAGTCTTCTCGCTGTAGTTAGACACAAATTTACGGTAGTAATTTAAAATACCTAGGAAACCTCTCAAAGTTTTCAAGTTTCTAGGTCTGGTATAATTTTTTATTTCATCTAATCTCGTTGGATCTAATAGAATGTTTTCTTGGTTTATGATGTATCCAAGGTAGTTTATTTCGTTTCTAAAAAACTGACATTTCGATAGGTTCAATTTCATTCCGTTGGTAGATAAAGCATTCAGTATAATTTTAAGATGATGTAAATGTTGTTCCTTGTCCTCAGAGAAAATAATGATGTCGTCTAGATAGTGTACGGCAAAATCGTCATATCTGTCTAGTATGTTATGCAAAAAACGTATTAGGGCGGCAGGTGAAGTTTTTAAGCCGAATGGGCACACACGAAACTGGTAAACTATACCATTAACTAAAAATCCGCAGTATTTTCTCGATTCCGGTTCTAGGTTAATGAGCCAGAACGCATTTTTAAGATCTAATTTGCTAAAGATTTTCTTATTTCCACATTTTGTCAATAAAACGTCAATGTTTTGGGGCATTTCAAATTCGGGCTTTATCCTTTTATTTAGAGCTCTTGCATCTAAGCATATACGCAAAGTTAAGTCCTTCTTTTGTACTATTACGATAGGGTTAATAAAATAAGTATTTGATTTCTCAATTATCCCTGATTGTTCTAGTCGTTCTAATTCTAGTCCTACTCTATGCTGGTAATGGTACGGTATTGGGTAATTCTTGTTAAATAAAGGTTCGTCATTCTCGATTTTAATAGGATGTTGGTATCCTCTAGCAAATACTATATTGTTATTTATTAAGTCAATATTATCATTTAAAATAGTAATAAAGGCTGGTATGATTTCTGTATAAGGTATATTTAATTTGTATATCAATTCTTTAATATCTTCAATATTTCTTATAGTATTGAGTGTCTGGTTATCTACTTCAATCTTCTCATCATCTCCACCATCGTATCTAACTATCGTGCCTTGCCTAACATCCATTCTATCCATTCCAATATTATTAATTAATTCATATATATTTCCGTCTTTCCTATTATACCACTCCTTTTCTCCACTATAGTACGGTACTTCTTCTAATAGTATGTTGTTGATTTCTTTCAACAACACCTCTTCTTTGTATACATTATATTTTTTTGTTTCCTCCTCAGACAACTGTTGCTCTATTAATATATGATTATCTTCAATATTTATTGTACCTTTCTCGAAGTCTAATATCATCTTAAGCCTTTTAATATTGTCTATACCTATAATACAATCGTATTGTAATTTCTCTATCAAATAACAATGTAATATAAATTTGAATTCATTTATGTATATTTCAGCGCATATTTGTTTGGTTATTGGTCCCATTTTCCTACCATTTGCTGCCATTATATCTGTACCTTTTATTTTTATTATGTTTTGTTCGTAACCCTTCATTAGCTTAGCTTTATCTGCTCTTATCAGTGTGATTTCAGCCCCTGTATCAATTAAGCAATTCAATATGATGTTCTCAAATCTTATTTTCACTATGGGTAAAGTATATGTTTTTATTAACTGGTCTTCTGCATCTTCAATCTCTATGAATTCCTCTGGCGATTGGTAAAAAGAAATGTGTTGCATCTTATAAGGTATGTTATAGTCAATATTGTTTGTACTTAGTTCTGTTGAGTTGATGGACCCGGCGTTGGGTTGGTATATAGATCTACCTGTTCCATCGAAGCTTTTTTTGTACCTCCTCCACGTTTGTACGAGTTGGAGAAGCTGAACGGTATCGTCGATAACTGTGATTGACACGACCTTGACTTCTGCTACGTATATGATTAATACCACGTCTTGATTGTTGATTAGATTGCGAATATGTATTAAAGTTGTGCCGATTATTATCATTATTGCGATAATTATTATTGCCATTATAATTATTAGGATTTTGATTATTGTTGTAATTACCATTTGTATTTCTGGACGATTGATAATTAAAGTTTGGCCTGTGTTGAGTGTTATTTAAGTTGTTGTAATTATTATTGGGATTTGTATGTTGATTATTGTTGTTATTATTATATGGTCGTGAAATATTTGGGTACCTATTATTATTAAAATTGTTATATCGGGTTGGTGGTAAATTTGTCAGTCCGTTATTAGTAGGGTCAACGTTTTGAGCGGGATGAATACGGTTATTAGGATTTCGGTAGTTGGGCTGATGTTGTTGTGAATTGTTCTCAGAAAAGTCGTCTAGTCGTCGTAAAATGTCAATAAGAGAGTCCATGTCCGATACTTTTTGACAAATGATAGCCTGCGTGTCAGTATAAATAAAGTGATTAAGAAGTTGTCTAGCAATCATGGATTCCTCCATATCCTTGATGTGTTTGCATTGATTGTACATACGTGAAGCGTATGTTTCTCGTGTAACCTGTCCAATCCTATATTTACCTGTAAGCAAACGAATTTTCGCTCTATTTTGTTGTGTCTCGTCCCAGTAGTTGTGTGTGAATAACATAATAAATTGATCCAGTGTGAGGCAATGATCCTCTATTCGTTGGAACCACTCCTGTGCACTGTTGCGAAGTGTTGCCCGGATTACTTCTATCTTTTGTTTCTCTTCGGAAACATCTTCTAAATACCTTCGTATGCAATTTAAGTATGTCATTGGGTGTACTCGTGTCATGTCACCGTCAAAGTGTTGTAAATTGTCTATTTTAATAGCTGGATTAGTATTATTCAAGTAATTTATTGGTATAGCATAATTTTTAATTTTATTTTCCATTTGTTGTAAATTTGTTTGTGTCTTAATAAAATTGTCATTTTGAGTTGTTTTAATTATGTCTATTTCGTGATTATATATTTCATGGCACTCATTTATTCGAGTATTGATCTTTTGATTTAATGTTAGCTTAATAAGTTCTGTGTTATCTTCGTTAGTCTTATGATAACTGGTTAATTTCGTATCAATTATATCATTATTATCTTGTATTAACTTGTTAACATTTTGTTGAATTTCTTTGGTTGATGTGTTAATTTTCTTTTACGTTATATTATATATTTCATTTGAAGTCGTTTCTAATTGTTTTTCCCACCGCAAATTTTGAAGATTTAGGGCTTCGTCCATTTTTAACAAGCACTTAATTTCGCTTTCTTCTAAAGTTTGTTGTATTCTCTCTTCCATCTTCGTGTGGCTATCTTTCAAACCTCTAATGTCTTCTTTAATTTCTTCTTTGTCCTGTCTCAGCTGATCTAATTTTTGGTTTAATTTATCGTTGTTCTCTGTCATTGTTTGTTTAAGGTTTTCATTATTTGCGTCTAATTTTGCGTTGTTCTCTATCATGGTTTGTTTAAGGTTTTCATTATTTGTTTCTATTGAGTCTAATTCTTTGTTAAATTTGTCAAAATGGCTGTTAAAGTGTTTAAATTCATACTTGTCTCTTCTTTCGGTACTTCAGGTTGGGTAGTAACTGTGACAGAATCTCCCTGGGCTGTTTCTCCTTCTTTTTCTGCAAGGTTTTCCCTGGACTTACTTCTTGTACGTTTGTCCATGATGTTATAGAGTCTATTATATTATTTTAATATGTGTTTTTGTGTTCAAATATTGATAATAAATAATATTGTTTTATTAATGTATGCAATTGTAGATTTTTATGACAAATATAGTTAAGAACAATGATTCGACACACATAAACAATGTAAATAAGAAGGAAAATAATAGCAATATGTACGAACAGGTTGATTTTCTCATTCACTAACCTTATTTCCTCGTGTCCGTCCCCGTAAAGTTGACGTTCTCTGGTGCAATGTAAAATATTCAGCTCCCCACAAGAAAATCAGATACACACAATACCATACAACAACACACATATATTCAACATATACAAATACGCGCTACAGCTTCCCTATTCTCTAATTAACATTATTTGTTAACACTTTAGTTGCTTTTGAGTTTCTTCTCATTAATTTAAAATTTGAAAGGGGATAGTTCTGGCCTCCACGTTGCTGCGTCAAAATGATAAGATTCTAGCTGTGGTGTGATTGTGTTTTAATAGTTAACTTATATTGAGCGCCAGTGATTAAATTAATCACAATTATTAAACTGCGTCCTCTGTACACAAAAAAAAAGGCACTAACTGCAGTCGAAGAGCAAGATAATTAAGTAAATAAAATAATTACTCCTTTCAGGGTTCTAAGTCGGTCTTGAACTATCTCCTTTTTGGTAATTTGATATAAATAAAATGCTAAACTCATCAATTAAACGTTAACAAATAATACGACAGTATGAAATGATTTAAAAAAAAATATATTGAGCTAAAAATAGAAATATGTAACAAACATATGATATGAACTAGTGTTTATAGTAAAAATAATGAACTTAACCTACGTGAATCTAATATGTTGTATTGAATAATATATTTGTGGACAAAACTACGTTACCTAACAAATAAATGTATTGCTTATATGAATCTGGTGAGTACCACTGACTTATTTTACATGGTAAACTATACTTATAGCAATAAATCTTAGTAAAAACGATGTTTAAATATTAAAAATCGAAGTTAAAGCTGGTTAGATTCTCTTATTCTGAATTGGCCTATTATAATGTGATTTTAATACGTATTGATAGAATAAGTTGGACGTCAAGAACCTGTGTTTCACTGGATATACGGCGTAGGATCCGGCTGGGCTCGTAGCTATGTATTTCCAAGTCCGGTGTACTAAAACTTGGCCTCGGGTTGCCTCTGATAGTTCTCCCAATTGACCCACGCTTCACCGCTGGAACACTGGTGATGATGCTATGGACGATTGTCGGTGTATCTTCGATGATAGCAGACTCGCTTATACGTCAGCAGGTTGGCCGTTTAATTATGCTTCTATTTTGTGCACTTTGGATGTTGTATTTAAAGATTTGTTAAAATAATTGAAATTAAAACTTGGACATTACGTAAAAAAAATACCGCCATCGGTTGTAAAATTTAATATCTCTCTGCGTCCCTCGTTATTCTTTTTTTCTCACCGCCTATTTTAATGTATACAAATAGCCTCGAAATTTAATTATCCCAACATCGCTTTGTGTTTATATTTTAATTGATATTACATTCTTAACTTAATCATAACATTTTATTAATAATTTTCAAATACGGTTTGTCTTCGGGTGAATGCAGGTTATGTTGTTGTTATGAATTTCTAGATGTATTCATTTGTGTTCAATCTAAATTTTAAAAGAGGGCGTGTCTAATCGGTATCAATACAATACTTCAATGTAGATAAATTAGATACCGTTATTTTCGCGCGAATAATTTGAATTATGAAATTTTAATTAGAAATATAAAAATAAGTTATAAAAGTAAAAATAAATTGATTTGTATTACTATTTTCGTTGTATTAATTTATTTACATGTTGATACTAATTTTACAAACAAAATTCGTCAATTTCACCCTTTTTGTAATTAGTTATAAGTATTGTTCTATCTGTTCCTCTAATTCAGAAGCTGATTTATGGGTGCTACATGAACCATAACAATATATATATATATATATATATATATATATATATATATATATGTATATACAAGTGTCCCGCATCGTTATGTTCAAATTCTAGGAGGGTAAAGTAGACTTCATTTCAAGTAACAAAAACGCAAAACTTGTATATCCATTTTTATTTGTTTCAAAGTTACAGATCTATGAATGTGATTGTCAGATCATGAAGAAAATGTAATCCTAAAGTCAATAAAAACTGATTTTATTTAAAAAAGTTCAATTAATAATATTTCCGAAATGTCCACCTCCTTGTTGAATGCAGGCTTGTGCCCGTAAGACAACAGAAGAAGTACATATCCGAATTTCATACTTGTTCTGTCGGATTTGCTCGGCAGCCAGGTGAATGCGATCCAACAACTCTTCTCTTGTGTTCGAAACATGCGCGTAGACTAAATTTTTTCATGTAAATAAAAGTCAAGGGGATTAAGATCGGGTGATCTGGGTGGCCATACAACAGGACCACCTCGACCAATCCATCTTGGATAATTGACGTTAACCCAATTTCGGACAGCAATGCCGAAATGTGGTGGTGCGCCATCTATGTGAAACCACATGTCTCGTCGAACATTCAGTGGGACATCCTCTAAAAGACCTGGCAGTTTGTCAATAAGAAATTGAAGGAAATTGTCCGCATTTAACCTCCCAGGAAGAACGACAGGACCAATCACCAAGTCATCAATTAGAGCCGCCCAAACGTTAATAGAAAATTCAAGTTGAAATTTAGATGGGCGTATAGCTTTGGGATTTTCTGATGACTACCTGTGCAGGTTTCTCAGATTTGTAACACCACTTCTCGTGAACGTAGATTCATCTGTCCAGAGGACTGTTCTGCAGAATTTAAAATGGAGCCGTGACTGTCTTAATATCCAGGTAGAATACAATAAACAAGCATAGTGGTCTGCCTCAACCAAACCGTGGACCCTGCGATAGTGATATGGATATAAGCCCTCACGTTTTAAAATTTGCCAAACTGTCGTTCGTGGCACTCCTAGTTGTCTAGCAATTCGACGTACACTAAGTGCTGGATCCCTTGTAATAATGCTTCTTTCTCGAAGTCTTCTGGGAAATTTACTCCTCGGTCGAAAACATAATCACGCAGTCCGCATTCCCGAAATTGTCTGTGTACTTCCAGAAACGTTCTGTAATGAGGAATGCGGCTATCGGTACACCGATGTCGGTATTTAATAACTGCTTGACGTGCACTGCCGTTACAGTAGCCATACACAAAATGCATGTCCGCTTACTCTTGAGAAGAAAATCGGTAAGGCATTTTGAATAAAGAAAACGTGTCCACTCACTAATAAGCTGTTGTATTAACTGAAACGTAATGTGATCCTTTATTAAAAAATGAAACGTTAACAGTCATTTGAACATTTGTTTATTCTATGATATTCATGGTTCAGCACTTACGCAATAAGTAAGAACCTTCTTTATAATAAATCAATTTCCAGTACTCTTCTTTGTAGATTCCCAAGAAATTACTGTTCTACGAACTACGCATTATGCACTACGACACATGTTTATTTATTTTATGATAATATTTTATTATGCGACGTTAACAATCACAGGCCTGTTATTAAATCGTATAACCTTTTTTAAATAAAATCAGTCTTTATTGACTTCAGGATTACATTTTTTTCCATGATCTGACAATCACATTCATAGATCTGTAACTGTGAAACAAAAAAAAATGGATATACGAGTTATGCGTTTTTGTTACTTGAAATGAAGTCTACTTTACATTCCTAAAATTTGAACATAACAATACGGGACATCTTGTCTATATACATCAATTGATAAATTCCTGGAGTTTTTCGGCTATTATATGAAATATTTTCCAATATTATCAAATTAGTATGTAATTGCGAAGTAAATGTGAATGTAAACATTGGTGTCTACAAATTACAATGCAAATCATACGAAATTTTTAATTAAAAAATGTTGTGTACGTTGGGACTTGAACCAACGTCTACGGTTTGCCGGGCTGTTGCTTTACCAATTAAGCCACGATAGACCTTGGTTCAAGCTAATTAGAAATGCATTATAAAGTAATAGTGTTAAAGATTCAGATGTCAGTTATTGAAAGTAGATGTCAGTTTTGAAAGCAGATGTCAGTTTTGAAAGCCGATGTCAGTTATTGGAAGCAAATGTCAGTTATTGAAAGCAGATGTCAGTTTTGAAAGAAGATGTCAGTTATTGTAAGCATACGTCAGTATTTGAAAGCAGATGACAGTTTTGAAAGCAGATGTTAGTTTTGAAGGTGTGGAATTGTTAATTATTACTCCATAGCTATATGTATGTTTAGATAATTTCTTATCCGTTCGTTTAATATATCAATTGATCAATTCTTGGAATTTTTCGGCTATTATATGAAATATTTATAAATATTATCAAATTAGTATGTAATTGCGAAGTAAATGTGATTGTAAACATTGCTGTCTATAAATTACAAAGAAAATCATACGAAATTTTTTTAATTGCAAAATATTGTCTACGTTGGGACTTGAACTCAAGTCTACGGTTTGCCGGGCCGTTGCTTTATCACTTAAGCCACGATAGACCTTGGTTCAAGCTAATTAGAAATACATTATAAAGTAACAGTGTTAATGATTCAGATGTCAGTTATTGAAAGTAGATGTCAGTATTGCAGAATCGTATGTATAGGTCCTCAATGCGAGATATTGAAAAAAAAATCAATTTCATCGATTTATAATACACAGGGAGTCATTCATACTGAATATCTGTCGAAGGAGTCAACGGTTAATTTAATAAGATACTGCCAAATTTTACGATTACTAAAGAAACGTATTCGAAGGGTAAGGCCGGAAAGAACTAATTTTTTCTTACACTACGAAAACACCTAAACCGGCTAAATAATTATGTATATTTGCAGTACAATAAATGTATTTCATTTTTAACTGGCTTCATTATTGTGTCCTTTCTCATTCTTATTTTATAGGGTTGGAGATTTTAAATATCAATCCACCCTCGCAATTACTTGTAATATTGATGCAGTAATATAATGTTACGGAAAGTGATCATTCTAATAAAATCATCGTAATATTAACCTGAAACGAATTGAACTTAATTTACAAAATCGATGCATCTATGCATCTGTATTAATTCCGTACAACTGCTCTCAAATACAAACATGGCGACTCGTAAATACCAATACCTGAGACTTTAACAGTATTGCGTCCAAGGCGAAATTACATAATAATCACCGCCTCGAATGTACTCAAATATTTGATTTTCGTTTGAGCAAAACAAACATCAGCAAGCCTCAGTTCGAACTTGCAAAATGAAACCGTGAACCGACCGGTGAATATTAATGAAATTGTATATAGAAGGGCGTGTACACTACTGCATCCCGAATGCAAATGTGTACACAACATAATGGCGTTAACAATTTACTTAATATCGAAGTTCCTGCCAAGTTTGACGGTAAACGTTCAACACTTGTATGGTAGTAGGAGGAAGTTCGAATTTGTTACGTTATTGCTGTCCCATACGGGGCACTGTACAATTCAGTGGACGCTAGACTTCGAAAATGGAAGTAATATTCTCGTAATTTAACTTGGGCAGCCCGTAACGGTGGTGATCTTTGGCGTTCAGCGAAATCTTTCGAGAAATGCATTTGGAGTTAAATGCGCATGAAGTTCTGCTTTTACAGCAAACGATGTCTTAATGTTCGCAGTATAACTTCAGAGTAGTTTGCAGATTAACATAAGTATTTGGAATTATTAGCTAAATGAACCTACATGTATACAGATTGCTCAAACTCTATTTGTGATTCTGTTATTATATCTTATTTAACTAATTTAATACCTAAATTAGTTAAATTAGCAAAGCAAGACAAGCAACAATTCGTAATTTGAAAATAATAAAATAAAATAAAACAATCACTTTGTTATACCACTTTATTCACATATAATCGTGAACGCGGTTTCGACATACAATGTCATTATCAAACTGCAAAAGTTACAGGCCTACATAGAACTTATAAATACGGCGGGCGTATTTTCCTCACCAAAAACCCTTTCCTAGCTGTAAAAGCAAGGGTGTACGATAATCTCACAGGTAATTTCCTCACCAAACGTTGAAGTGTCGGTGTATTAGAAAAAGTTAGGTATTCCCGAATTTAATATTAATGACTATGGATTCTGGGAATTAAAAGTGGTAGGTAGGTACGTAGTATGTATATATAGTTTCGAAACTGGAATTGAAATGCCATTTTTAATTGTTGCTCGTGTTAGATTGAGTTTATCTATTAATTTAACTGTATTTTGTGAATATTATAACAAAATGACAACTTCTTTAATTAAAAGCAATCGTGGCAAAGATTGATTGGTTTTCGAAAATTTTACGTTTTATAAAACAAAAGTTTTAGAAAGTGAAGAAGTGTTTTGGAGATGTATCCAAACCAAATGTAGTGCTAAGGTGTTTACTATTGGATCTGATCTTACCGTATCCAGAAGTGCTTCGTTTCATAACCATCAACCAAATGAAAAGAAACTGAATAGGAAAATTGTTTCAAACTCTTGTAAGCGGAAAACAGTAGATGATATAAGTGAAAAACCGTCAAAAATTATACGCAGAACACTTGCGAATAATTTGCCAGCCACAATTACGACGACTGATATTAGTTATATCAGAAAAAACATGTACAACTGTCGCCGAAAAGTGATGCCCAGTGGACTTCCTTCCAATATTCAAGAAGTTCAAGAGGTAGTACAGACGTCTGCGCCCCAAACCAGCAAAAACGAATGTTTTCTGTTTATAAATTGTTTAAAAAGCAATATAATTGTATTTAGTTGTGAAACTAATATTCGCGTTTTAACCGAAATGGATATTCTGTACATAGATGGTACATTTTCTTATTGTACCAAATATTTTTTACAGTTCTTTACCATACACAGGTTAACTAATGGACATTATATTCCCTTATTGTATTGTTTACTGCCTAACAAAAACACTAAGACCTACATGAAACTTTTTTCTTTATTAAAATCCAAAATATTTGAAGCATATAACATTGAATTTTATCCAAAAATTATTTATGTAGATTTTGAAAAAGCGATACACAACGGTATTGTGCAAATCTGGCCTAACACTGAAATAAAGGGCTGTAGATTTCACTTACACCAAGTGTGGTTTAGAAAAATTCAGTCACTTGGTTTAACCTCAGAATTTAAAACTGATTCGGAAATAGGCAAGTGGCTGAAACATATATTTGGTCTTACTTATTTAAATCCAAAAGATGTAGAAGATTGATTAGTTTTTGAATTAATGGCATATAAGCCTCAGAATGCAATTTTAGACAAATTCGCCGATTATTTAGTTAAAACATATGTAGATAGTAATGCAATATTTCCCCCTTATTTCTGGGCGGAAGGAAAAGCTTCAATTTCTCATAGCACAAATGCATGCGAGTCTTTCCATTCACATTTCAATTCATCTTTCTACAACACACATCCTTCTATATATATCTTTATTGAAAAAATTAAAGAATTTCAGGTTGACACTGATGTAAAAATTCAAAGTCGGCATATTGTCAAGCGTATTAAAGATAGACAAGTTCAGCTTAAATTGAAAAATCTCCAACAATTGATACTTAAATATGAATTTCATCAAATAAGCAGAATAGATTTTGTAAAATGTGTTTCACATTACAATAAAATTTAAAAATTGTACTTACAAATATGACAACTTACTGTATACGAGTATATTAACTCTGCTTTTACTTACAATAAACAATATTTAAATGTACCCAGCGTTTTATTTTGGTCCAATTTCCTTTTATGTTACTTTTTGGTTATCAGGTTAAAATACAAATTGGCGAGGAAAATACCTGTAAGATTAAGAACGACCCTTAGTTCTGGTGAGGAAAACACCTTACGGATTATCTGACCCGAGCGGTTGGTGAGGAAATTACCTCCGCCCTATAAATGACACAAAAATATATGGGGGTGGTTTATGATGTTATTTAAAACTACTACTATACCGTGTGTCCCTGGATGGAGTTGACAAGAGGAAAAAAAATTTTATTATGGATTTTACAACAAAAAGTCATTCTTTATAAAAAGTTCTGCTTGTTGAGTAGATAAATTAACCATCGGAAAATCTAAGATTAAATGTACAGAATGTCCACAAATTAAGATAACATGAAAATGCTTCAATAGAAAAAGTTCTTTAATTTTGGCGATCAAAGGTTGTTGTAACGTATAACAATATTGTACTGTAAAACGTCATTAATTGTAGATTTGTCAGTTATTATCCGTTGGATTTGCAAAATGTTAACTATCAGAGAACGTATTTATTTGATTAAATGTTATGGAATTGGAAACGTATCTTATCGATACGCTATAGACATGTTTCACGAAAAATTCCCAAACACGGCAGTATCGCGCGAAGCACTGCGCAAACTTGTGCAGAAATTTGATTTAACTGGATCTGTAGTAAATGTTAAGAAACCCAAGAAAAAATACAATGAAGACGATACGGCTACACTTTTGGCAGTAGATTCAGTGATAGAAACACCAACAGTATCCTTAGGGAAACGATCACAAAGACTGAATATTAGTAAATCTCATTTGCAGAGAATTTATAAAGAAAACAAAGTTCGACCGTTTAAACCACAGTTCCGACATACACTTGAAAATGGAGATGAAGAGAAGCGATTGGATTTTTGTTTATGGGTTGGTGAGAAATACCTCGTAGATACACGTTTTCATAGAATTATATTTTTTACTGATGAGGCAACCTTCTGCACCAATGGTCACGTTTCATCACAAAACAGTCGCTATTGGGCTTTTCATAATCCAAACTACGTCATTCAAAAACGAAGTAAACGTTATAAAAAAGTAAGTGTTTGGTGCGGAATTTTTTACGATCGAATCGTTGGACCATATTTTATTGACGAGAACTTGAATCAACACGTTTATATGCGTCTTTTAGAAAATTATCTAGTACCATTTCTACATAATTTACCGCTAGAAATTCGGCGTAACATTTTCTGGCAACAAGACGGATGCCCTGCTCATGCGACGCTTTTGGTACGGCAGTGGTTGACAGATCTGTTCGGAGAAAGGTGGATGGGTAGATCTGGACCAATAAATTTTCCTGCTAGATCACCTGACCTGACACCACTTGATTTTTTTTTTGTGGGGTACATTAAAGCAAAAAGTTTACGGAAATGACCTGCCACATGATCGGGAAATACTAAAAGCACGAATACAGGATGCAGTGAATGAGATAAATGTACCACAAACCATACGCAAAGTCTATGGTGAATTTATTAAAAGGGCGGAGGTATGTGTGGAAGTTGGAGGTGGCCTTGTAGAGTAATTTTTGTTGACTTTAATTAATTGAAATTTTGTACTTAAACTACAAAACATGCAATAAATGATACTTTTCTGTTGAAGCATTTTTATGTTATCTTAATTTTTGGACATTCTGTACATTTAATCTTAGATTTTCCGATGGTTAATTTATCTACTCCTAATATGCTGCATATTACTTGTGTAGCACATGCTCTCCACAGAATCTGTGAATATATCAGAGACACTTTTCCGGAAGTTGATAGACTTTTATCAGCTTTTAAAAAAGTTTTCAGAAAAGCACCATTTAGAGTAGCTCTTTTCAGGGAAAAATTTCCATCTCTGTCACTGCCTCCCACTCCAGTAATAACTAGATGGGGAACATGGCTGGAAGCTACTAGTTATTATGCTGAGAATTTCGATAGTTTAAAACATTTCGTAACACTGCTAAAGGAGGATGCTAGAAGTATTGGTGAGTGCAAGGAGCTCACACAAATCCCAAATTTAAAAAATCAGTTGTACTTTCTTCACGAACACTTTGGAAAATTGCCAAAACTAATCACTTATTTTGAAAGTCGAAATCTCAAATTAATTAAATGACGGATTAACCACATTAGATGTGGCTGTTAATAATTTGAAAAGTATTCCAAGTGACTTCGGATGTGGCTTTCGGCAAAAGTTTGAAGCAATTCTTAATAGAAATCCAGATTTAATTACATTGCAGCAATTATGTATGGAGACAATTCCACAAAATCTAACGGCTAAATATGAAAAAATAAAAGAATATTTCCAGTATGCACCTATAACCAGTTGCGATGTAGAAAGGACGTTTTCTATTTATAAGGATGTACTTAATTCAAAGAGAACAAAATTGACAGAAGAAAATCTTGAGAAACTATTGCTAGTCAATATTAATACTCCTTTACTCAACTTGAACGACAAAATGAACAAATAAAAATGTTCCAATTATAGAAATAAAATTAAAAACTTTAAAAATACAACTTTTCAACAAATAGGTACACATGTATTTCGTAATTTTATAGATCACCACCCGTTTGTTTTCCAATTATAAAAATAAAATTAATTAATAAATATGTATTTCGTAATTTTAGATAGATAGATCACCACCCGTATGTATTCCAATTATATAAATAAAATTAAAAACTTTATAAATACAATTTTTCAACAAATAAATATGTATTTCGTAATTTTATAGATCACCACCCGTTCGTTTTCCAATTATATAAATAAAATTAAATATTTTAGAAATACAGCCTTTCGCCAGTACTGCACTGGGCTTTGCGTCATGTGGTAAGGGTGTCCGTTCTCTAGTAATGACAAAAAAAAACTTGGTATATTATATAGTATATATTTAAAAGGATGTTGTTGAATTTTACATTATGCGTAACAAATATCCGTATTATGACATAATAATTATAACTATTACAAAAAGAAAACAAAATATTCCAATATTGTAAATTATAGATATGGTAGAATCTGTAAATTAATTTTAAATGTCTTAAAACCAATATCAAACAATCGATACCTAGACAACAGGTTATGAATACTGATTCCTATGTATCGAATCAAGGTATCGATTTAAGGTATCGATTTCAAAGTATTGATTCCAAAGCATCGATACCTATCAATGCTTTACCAATTCCAGTACTCAGAATCGATACCGTGCACAGACTCGATACATCGATTGGTATCGATGCCCGATACCGAAGACGTCGGTATCGCCCAGCCCTAGCTATGACGATTGGAGGGACCGTCTCCCGCGTTAGCTTCCCAAGGAAGTTTTTTTGGTATATTGTAATTCAGTTCGAATAAAAAATTGAAAGAAATCAGTCTCAATACTTAAGTTACATACCTCGTATCTCAATAGTAGTAAATATAATACATGTCAAAGCAAATTATTTATAAGGTAGCGGCAAATTAATTTCTGTATTATTAATTCGCCCGCAAATTCCATATATAAATTTGAACATGCATTTTAACGTAGCTCCTTCGAGAGGGTCGCTGCACAATATTGTGCCGTAAGCCAGTGTTATACTCAGTGTGAACATATTGCATTATATAGTTTATTGACCACATCTATATACTTACATGTATAACGCAAGAAACACGTGTTATATAAACATTTTGGATGAATTTCCTGTTGCACTTGTTTCAAATCAATAAATTTATTAAAGCTGTGGCAGATAGAGAGAACCGCAAATGACAAAGATAGAAACACAAGGGAAATTTGGCACACGTTGCTGTCGGTTTGGTCCAACATGCCGCTCTACATCTACTAGTAATAAAGTAGCGTTCATTAGTCGAAAATCGTCACGGCTTTAATAAAGCAGGCGTAATGCTCCCGGTATTAGATGAAATTACAGCATATAAATCAAGTAGGTAATGGCCACAACCGAGCGTGTGAATCTGGCATGGCCTTCTGCGATCCCCGATTCGTCCCACGGGACAGATATGGGACACATCTAACACATTCACCGGAAAATACCCCGCACTGTTGGGGAAATTAGGGAAAGGGGTTAAAAAGAGGATGAAGAAAAACCAGCGACTCTATAACTATAGCCATCGCTGTTTGCGCTACGTTTCCTTTTCCATTTGCCGCCGTCTTATTATCTAATCTCGTATTATATGAAAGAGTAAAATGGAAATCTTTAGTTTAAGAAGTGTTATCTGAAAGTACCTCTGCTTCATAAAGTACGTAATGTGCAGCTTTATACCTACTTTAAAAGACATAAATTTTGCAAATTTAATACAACCCTGGTGGCATAATCGAGGATGAACAGAAAACATATTTACAGTTGTTTTGAAAACAATAATTTTAAATATATTTTAATATATCAAGCGAGACACAAAATTTGTATCCTAGGTAGGCCATAAACGACTGAGATAGCCATGTAAGTCAAGTCTGTGCTTAGAGAATTGACGAAGTGCCATTTGTAAATAATCACAAGTCAAACTGATAAGTTGGAAGATATCTTTGCAATGTATTAGCTATTTAATAATGGCTTTTGTGTTTAATGGGCAACAGAAACGGCACATGGTTGAGATTTATTTTAGAAATGGTAGTAAAATTAATGGTGAACGAGTTTATTCTATCAGTGATGCATATCAGGATTTTTTAGAAGAATTTCCAGATATTGGCATCTAATATGATCAGTTTTCCACATGCATTCGTGGTTTTGTGCAATTATTCAGGGAAACAGGAAACGTGGATCGCAAAAAGGGCAGTTGTAGGCCAACTGTTAGAAATTAGGAAAATGTTAAATAATAATAATAATAATAATAATAATAATAATGTGCATGTACGGTTTTGATATTAAATGATCAAAATATAGACACCGTAGAAATGGAATTCGATAGTAGGAATAAAAGTCCTTGTTGACATGGAGAATAGAAAATCTGAGACGGGAAATTGGAATATTAACTCAAAGCTTAAAGGACAATGCTAGCGCGAGGGTTAAGGGAGATGCAGAGGTTATAGTGAGCTGTTATGTTTCACCTGAAAACTCCAATGTTGTAGAAATTTTAGATTGATTAAAGCAGAAATTAGCGGCATATGCAAAGAGGTTGAAACGATATAAAATCAGTAATACCCGAAGGCAGCAAAATAAACAGTTCGCTAGAAATCAAAAATTATTCTATCGTGGCTTTATTGATACAAATCCTGGACAACAGATTCAGTTACCAACGAAAGACAAAATATCAGATTATTGGTCTGGAATATGGAGCACGCCGGTGAAACATAGAAATGCAAAATGGCTGACGGATGAAAGAAGGAAGGTAAGTAACATTAGGACAATGATAAATTGGCGGATTGATTCAAAAGATGTGAAAAGAGCAATCCAAAAAGCAATGAATTGGAAATCGCCTGGACCAGATAAAATACAAAATTTCTGGTTAAAAAAATTTACATCGACGCACCTGCAACTTGCTAAGTGCTTCCAATTATTGCTAGAACAACCAACCGAACTGCCAGAATTCATGACCGAGGGAAACACCTTCTTAATTCCGAAATCTAATGTATCTGCGGAAGATCCCTCTAAATATAGACCAATTACATGTCTTCCTACGTTATACAAGATGTTCACCTCGATTATATCTGAAAAGATATATGCCCATTTGGAGAATAACAAGCTTTTAGAAGAGGAACAGAAAGGATGTAGAAAAGGATCAAGAGGTTGCAAAGAACAGCTCCTGATTGATTCAGTTGTGATGAAGAATGTGGTGAAAGCAAAAGAAAATCTCTACATGGCATATATAGACTATCAGAAAGCGTTTGATAGTGTACCTCACTCGTGGCTGGTAGAGATTCTTAGGTTATATAGGATTGAGGAGCATGATATTAATTTTCTTAGTTACGCCATGACTAAATGGAAGACAAGTTTGTCAATGAAAACCCCTACAGAAAGTATTGATGCAGGTAAGATCAGTATTAAAAGAGGCATATTTCAGGGAGACGCTTTGAGTCCACTGTGGTTTTGTTTAGCCTTGAGACCGTTAACAACTTTGTTAAATTCCCTAAATAAGGCATGCAATTTACTACAACCTGTCGTACAAATTAGTCACCTTTGGTACATGGATGATCTCAAATTGTATGCTAGGAAAAAGAATCATCTTCGCGATCTCCTAAACTGTGTTGGCCGTTATAGTAGAGATATCCAAATGCAATTTGGATTGGAAAAATGCAAAATAAGTTGCATAGAAAACGGACAATGGGTTGAACATCGTGGGTTCGAAGTGGAAGGCGGACAAGGACTAGTTATTGGAATGGAGAGCAACGACTATTATAGGTATCTTGGATATTTCCAGGCTAGAGGAATAGAACACAATATTGCAAAAGAATCAGCGAAAGATCAGTATTTCTCTAGGCAGCGATGGTTGTTGAAAACCAGATTGCCGGCAAGAAATATGTCCAAGGCAATAAACACCTTTGCAACTTCCGTACTTACTTATGGATTTGGAATAATTAACTGGACTGATACTGAACTTGAAGCAATAGACATCAAGACAAGAGTAGAAGCCAGAAAATTTAGAATTCATAACCCACGTAGTGCGATCGAAAGGTTCCACCTACCAAGAAGAGAAGGAGGTAGAGGAATACCGAGTGCTTATTGCAGGCATTATACACAGGTAAATAATTTACGAGAGTACTTTCTGCAAAAGTCGAAAGAAAGTAGATTGCATAATGCGATTGCTCAAATGGACAATTTTACGCCACTCAAACTGGCTAACGATGAATTCAATCCAACCACTAGAATCTTAAGTATACCCCAACAGAAAGAGAGGTGAAAAAATAAATCTTTGCATGGCAAGTATCCGTTAACAATTGGATCTGAAAATTTTGACACCTCAGCGTCGCAGGCATGGCTGTATACAGGTAACCTGTTTGCAGAAACAGAGGGATTCATAGCCGCCATCCAAGATCAAGTAATTCCAACGCGTTCCTATAGGAAAAAAATTCTTAAGGAGAATTTATCTGACATTAAATGTCGTGTATGCGCAGATAACGAAGAAACAATCGATCATTTGATGGCAGGATGCTCTGTACTTGCCCCCAAACAATATCTCGAGAGGCACAACAGGGTTGCAAAAATATTACACCAGCTGCTCAGACAGAAGCACTTGTCGTATTCTGAAAATGTCCCGTATTATGAATATGAAGCACCTTCAGTTTGCGAGGACGAAAATTCTCGATTATATTGGAATCGCCAAATAATCACAGATAAAACAATTCCCAACAATATTCCAGATATAATACTGACACTGAAGAAGGTCAAGGTAACGTACATCATTGACATTGCTGTTCCGTTGGCAAAAAACACTGCAAGGAACTATAGTGAGAAGGTAAATAAATATTTTCCTAAGAAATAAGTAATTAAACTTCTATTTTCAAAAATTCTTTTATTGTAAATACCACTACAATATTGTTTCGCCATACAATGACTTCATCAGGTGGATGAAATACTGAATATGTACAATACAAGTTTGAATATTTATGTGAAAATTATTTGGGAAATGGTGGTGGAAAAATTTCCCAAATAATTTTCACATAAATATTCAAACTTGTATTATACATATTCAGTATTTCATCCACCTGATGAAGCCATTGTATGGTGAAACAATATTGTAGTGGTATTTACAATAAAAGAATTTTTGAAACTAAAAGTTTAATTACTTATTTCTTACCGTTATAATGAAGGTTCAACAAGTATCTCCTTCGTCAATTAACTATTTAAATATTTACCTCTCAGTGACGAAATCAAGAGTATCTGGAAGATGGACAAGGTCCTAATAGTCCCAATTGTGATTGGCGCAACTGGAGAAATTCAACAGAAATTACACAAGTCCATAAATACTTTGGATCTCTACCAAAAACTTTGTTTAAAAATGCAAAAAAGTGTCTTGTTAGACACGGCTGCAATAATACGTCGCGTGCTAAACTGATGTTGGAGTGCGCGAACGCGGACAACGTGGCCGGGAGGCGAAATGACGGAACGGGTGTGGTGCTGATGTGGTCCTCTACTGGGTTGTAGCCTAGCATATGCGCTACCAAACTCTAGGGGGGTCTGCCCGATGGGCGGACAGGTGCCATTCCGCCTTTCCAGCAGGGGAGAGAGGAACCAAGCTACGCGGCGCAAAACACGGCGCCGCGCAATGCACACACCATTAGGACCGGTCCTGGGCGGCAACCTGGCTAGGCTGCCGTTAACAGCACACACACGTTCGACGTGTGTGCAGTGCCCCCGCAATGGCGGAAAACGTTAAGATGGCACAAAGTGTGACCGTCGTCGACCGAAGTAGCCGCTAAGAGTGTTTCCTCGGTTGGCGATGAGCAACCTCGTGCAGGGTGCGCTTCGCTGGTCTACGCCTTGTCTCGATGGGGCGGGGGTCGGGCCGTCGAAGTACTACACGGAAAAGTAAAGAAGTTGCCGGGAAAGGGTTGGCGGCCCTGCGCAACGGCTGGTTGTCCGATCTCTCAAAATTAACGCACCGGTCACTAAACACACGCACGAGCGCGCCAACATACAACACCCTACACTTGCGCGCTCGCACAAACACAAACCACACACCCAGAGAGAGACGCAAGCTGCCAGCAGCAACCAACACACAAGTTCATACCCATAAAGAGACACAAGCTGCTAGCAGCGGACAACACATATGTTCACACCCTGAAAGTACTGGTAAGTATCTACTATAATCAATATAAATTATAATTCATATAAAATAAATGAATGATAGATAACTATGCCATCCATCTTGTTCGAGTGAACCGATGTGGTAAGATAATGGCAACCAAGAACGAATGGTTCTTATGAGTGGAAGAGATAATAATAATATTTATTTAATTTCACCCAACAGTAAAAACCAAAACGGGTTACAACAACATAACTCTAAATGTGTATAATAAATTTTAAAATGAAAGTTACGTATTGAGTTCATTTCAGTTCAAAACTCAGAAAAAAAAGAGAAAAAATTGACAAAAAAACTCACTAAAGTCACTAACTGTTAGTCCCTATAAAATGTCTTCATAGTAAGTATTGCCAAACTTGCACATTTGAAATATGGGGCTCCTCAGCATAATTCCTGTACGATGACGAACCGTATGAAATGTCACAGAAGCCAATCTTTGACAAATGTTGCATACAGTTTACCTGGTTTTGAAAAAGTTTGCATAAAAATATAGCGAAAGTTGTCTTCCTATGTGTTAGTAGAGAATCTAACTTGTGCTTATGTAGTAGATTTGAATGACTTGTATTCCTCTCTGGATACGAACCGTGTCCTTTGTAGGAGAGGTACTTTTAAAATCGCATCTGAACTCTCTGTAATTGAATATGTTGAGACGTAAGGTGGATGCCATATTATCGAAACGTATTCTAATTTACACACGTAAATACACTTAATAGTTTCGGGATTGGTCAAAAGTTTGGATTTACGCATGACAAATCTAAGAGTTTTCGAAGCCGATTTAAGTATACTAGCAAAGCTAAACGAACTATCGGATAGAACTCCTAGGTTTTTTATTGATTCCTTGCACCCCAATACGTGATCGTTTATGTTGTAATCATAAGATATCACATGCATTCGCCTCGACTACCTAATAAAACAGCACTTTCCTATATTAAGGGATAATTTATTATCCGAGCACCATTCTTTGACAATTTCGAGATTATGCTGTAGGTTCATTGCATCTGCCAAGTTGTTTATAGTTTTGTAAACTTTAAGATCATCTGCATATGTGAGTACATTAATAAAAATAGAATAAAGAGGACCCAAATTGGATCATTGAGGTACTCCTGATGTTGGCATAAATTCGAACGATTGATAGCAATTGTAGCGTACGTCAGTGGCCGCTGGCGCATAAGCGCTGCAGTGCTGCAGAGCTCCCAAAAAATTGGGCGGGCGAACCTGTATTAGTTATAACTAGTTTTCTTTTACATAATTTTTCCGACATTTCTGATGTTTATAAAAGCGTAACATATTGTTGTGAAAATTCTCCCCCTGTATATCAAAAAATTTGCATATTTTACTACATCATCCTGTAGAGGACGTCAAACCCTACAATTTGACACCTCAATCATCAAAATCCGATCAGTAGAAGCCGAGATATTCGCTTCCGAAATTCCAACACTAACGCCGGTTATATATAGTATATTATCAAATAATATACAATAGGCGACCAGTGGAATAACCAACCTAATTCGCGCGATCGCTCGCTTGTTCCTTATCTGGTCCACACGTACGTGCGCTCAGAGCTCTTTCAAACACCCGCGCGCACCCCGCTACCCCCGCGGCTGTCTTAAACCAATGCGTGATTTTACCAGGCATGTTCGCTGCATTTAGACCAGCGCAGAGGGCGATATGATTCGGTATCTAAACTAATATTATAAAGAGGAAACATTTGTGTTTTTGTATGTATGTTTGTAATGCTTTCACACAAAAACTACTGGACCGATTTCAAAAATTCTTTCACCATTAGAAAGCTGCATTTTCACTGAGTGACATAGGCTATATTACATTTTCAAAAAAAAAAGATATTCCCAATAAAAATGCATTAATGTAACCCAAGGTGTGAAAAAATTAGTCACAAAAAATCTGCCATCGCGTACGCTGCGGAAACTATTGTTGATAGAACAAAAAAATGTTCTACAGTATTATAGAACGTATTAATATCTACAAAAAAGTCCGCGAAACCATATGTCCAACTACTGTAGTTATGCCACTATAACTACTTTTTTACATTTTAAAAGTTAATAAAAGTGCCGACAATAATCAAACCATATTATCCATACCTCTGTATTATTTCTTATCCTATTAAATGATATTTTATTAAAGACCATTTCAATACCAGTAAAATACTTTTAAAATTATTAAAATCGGACATTCCATTCAAAAGATATAACGAATTTAAAAATGTCAATTTAAAGAAAATAATGTTATAATATAATGTAGTAGTATAGCGATGGCCATATTCATTTTGTTTGTAATAAATTGACAATCGAAAAATTATAACTGGAATAAGAATAGTATTGGCAGAAGGAATTTAATAACAAGTTCAATGAGAATGAAAAGTAATAGGAAATAGGCACAGAGAAGCTGTTATAGAAAGAAGTTAAACATAAAATGATATAAAATCCAAAAATTAAGGATCACAAGAAAGGAAGATTAAATATTTAAGAGAATACACTCACTATTGTATTTATTCAAGGTAGGATCGAAGAAAAGACAACATATACGATACAAATTTTATTAAAAGAATTTAAATAACAATGAGATATTTGAAAGATGACGTTTTTGAAGTAATTTCGACAATGTGTCAAAAGCCAAGTGACAGGAACATTATTAAAATAGCAGGTTACATTGTTTATAAGTTATGTTAAATTAGTAAATGGACTAAACAGATTTAATAAGCGATGAGCCACCACCAGAAAAACGCAAACGTCCAAATAACAGCAGATTTAATCATCGAATTTCGGCTTTAGAGGTGTGTGATGTTATTCTAAATTGTGCAAAAGATCGATTTCATTTTAAAGAGCATCTAGTAGTGGCATCACTTTTTTTTCGGAATGCTTTGGAGAGTATTGCAGTAAATTTCCTGAGCACAAACTCACTTCCGCATGCTCCTCTTATCCCACCCTTGATAAAGAAAGATTACGAACTGAATTGTCTGTTATTTACTCAAGAACTGATTGTAGATCTTTAAAAGGCGCACTACCTCTTCTAAAATTTTTAATAAAAAACAATCTGGGAGATACGTTGAAGGAGACTAGAAAATTATTAGAAATTGTAATAACAACTCCCATGACAACATCAGAGGCCGAACGATGCTTTTCAACACTAAATCGAATTAAGACGTTTCACAGAAATTCAATGATCGAAGATCGTTTAACATCTCTTTCCATGCTATCTATCGAAAAAAAGTTTATCTCCGAAATAGACAATTTTAATGACAAAGTGATAACAAAATTTGCAAATCGAAAAGAACGTAGAATAGATTTAATTTATAAGAAATAATTTGTTAGTAAAGTAGTGCTTAGTGACTCTTATTTTTTTGTGTGACAATTGACAATCGTTCCAGAAATACATTACTTCAGTGCGGAAGGCGAAGAAAGCACGATAAGATCGATGGGAGACAACCTCTTACTGCCCGTGCAAGGTTAATTTTTTTGTAAAACTTGCAGAACACCTTAAAATTTTTAGCACGAGCCGCCACTGGCGTACGTAACTAACTCGATAAGTATAATGAACGACATGAAGTTGTTACTAAATTTCCATCGAAATATGTTATGGTCTATAGTATCTAAGGTTTTCGATATATCTGTGTAAATGACATCTACTTGTCTTAAATCGTCAATGGCAGTGCATATATCATGAGAGATACATGCTAGATTAGCTACAGTCGATCTTCCTGGGACAAAGTCATGCTGGAGAGGTGACAGTTTCTATTTGTATTTGCTATAAACTACATTTTACAGAATATGCTCTAAAACCTAAGCAAACTTAAAAAATATTGATATTGGCCTATAAATCAGTAATCTGTAATGTCTCCACTCACTCTTAAATACTGGAGTAACTCTAGTTCGCTTCCAATATGATGGGAAGGTATTCTTCAGAATCGATAAATTAAATACAATATGCAATCCCTTATCACAAATGAAGGTACCTGATCATCACCAGCTGTGCATGAGTTGTTTAATTTTACATACTATTGATTACATCAGTCCTAGATATGTATCCTACATCAACAATATTATAAGGGAAAACAGTATTGCAATTCACATCAATAGAGGTATATTTATGTAAGTAAGCAGCGCTGGAGAACATCTTGAAGAGAACATTTTGAAGCGATAACGCAATTGGTAGAAGAACGTCCTTAGGTTTCTGTGCGACATTTACACCAAAAATTAGTTCCTTCTTATAGCACTTGCAGACGTATCCTTGAACATGATCTACATTTACGCCTCTATCGCTTGCAAACGACTCATTAAATACTTCCTGTGGACAGACCGAAATAACAACTTTGTGAAAGATTTATTGACCATTTTGTTATTAACGATGAAGGTATTGAGGTTATGTTTACTGATGAATCCTGTTTCATCTCTGTGGCTACGTAAATTCTCACAACATGAGAATGTGGAGTGCAAATAATACGTACTTTTTTTGTGAAAGCACCACTGCATCCAGAGAAAATTGGAATTTGGACAGCTGTTTGTCAGAGAAGGACTGTTGGACCTATATTTTTTGAAGGTAGGTATGTCAATTAAAAATACAAAATTTTAAACAGTAGCCAAAAAATGCTTACACCATTTAGGAAAACTAAATAGACTGGAAATCCTGATATACCATTTCTAAATATGTTGCACGATGATGAATTACAAGAGGGCTACTTCAAACAAGATGTAGCTCGTGGACATACCACCAATGAAAACATTATTTTCTGAGAGAATTCTTTGGAGATCGAATTATTAGTTTAAATACAAAAACAATTTGGCCACCTCGTTCCTAAGATTTAACACCGTGCGATTTTCGCGAATTTGAAAATTTTTTTTTTCGAATTTCGACTCAAAACCCACTCCGGGATTTTCTAAGGCGCTAAAGAAGACTGTACAAACGTTGGGGCACCGAAATTTGGCGTTTTCGAGGTGCCCACAGTTTTTCGCGTATATCTCAAAAACTGAAAGAAATAGGCGGGCGCGGTTGTATGTATAGGAATCAGCAGCTCAAAATACATAAGATAAAAGTATCGGAACGCCTAAAATCGACACTTTTTGATTTTTTGGAATTTTCAAATTTCTACCGCCTGAGGTTTAAAAAAATTTCGAAATCTTCAAAATGCCATACCTCTCTCATTTATTGTCCGATCGACGTGAACTTTGCGGCGAATTAAAGTATTCGTCGAAACGAGAATTCTTTGGAGATCGAATTATTAGTTTAAATACAAAAACAATTTGGCCACCTCGTTCCTGAGATTTAACACCGTGCGATTTTCGCGAGTTTGAAATTTTTTTTTTTCTAATTTCGACTCAAAACCCACTCCGGGATTTTCTAAGGCGCTATAGAAGACTGTACAAACGTTGGGGCGCCGAAATTTGGCGTTTTCGGGGTGCTCACAGTTTTTTGCGGATATCTCAAAAACTGAAAGAGATAGGCGGGCGCGGTTGTATTTATAGGAATCAGCAGCTCAAAATACGTAAGATAAAAGTATCGGAACGCCTAAAATCGACACCTTTTAATTTTTTGAAATTTTCAAATTTCTACCGCCTGAGGTTTAAAAAAAATGGCGAAATCTTCAAAATGCCATAGCTCTCTCATTTATTATCCGATCGACGTGAACTTTGCGGCGAATTAAAGTATTCGTCGAAATGAGAATTCTTTGGAGATCGAATTATTAGTTTAAATACAAAAACAATTTGGCCACCTCGTTCCTGAGATTTAACACCGTGCGATTTTCGCGAGTTTAAAATTTTTTTTTTTTAATTTCGACTCAAAACCCACTCCGGGATTTTCTAAGGCGCTAAAGAAGACTGTACAAACATTGGGTCGCCGAAATTTGGCGTTTTCGAGGTGTTAAGCGAAGAACTACGCTGTAGAGATGAAGACGGTGGCCATATTATGCACTTTATTTAATAAATATTGTTACGTAATAGATAGTGTTTTGTTCTTCTTTTGATTTAAACAATAATATAAACGAATCTTCAAAACGCCACACGACAAACTCCAATGGATGACTACGCAGATGATGGAGATTAATTTCTCCAATAAAAAAAAGTTTCTTCTAGAACCAACACTTTTGTGCCAAAAAAAAAAAAATAATGATTGCTTCAATGTCATACTTGGTTGTTTTGTATACTGCATTACTAAATTGCTGTCTGTGGTTACATTAATTATCAATTTACCTTTATACTGAATATTGTGAAATTTTACATACATAATATTCAATAATAAAATTAAAAAACCCTTACCACAATAGAATTTAATGATTCTAAATACGTATTTCTACAACCACGTTGTCATCTTCAGTAAACTATGAAATCTATTTAACTCCTTTGGCCGGCTAGCCTTATTAACTAACAAATCGGAGACTGTGGCTTATACCTAAGTGAATAATAAAATTAAAAAACCCTTACCACAATATAATTTAATGATTCTAAATACGTATTTCTACAACCACGTTGTCATCTTCAGTAAACTATGAAATCTATTTAACTCCTTTGGCCGGCTAGCCATATTAACTAACAAATCGGAGACTGTGGCTTATAAGTGAATAATAAAATTAAAAAACCCTTAACACAATAGGGCTACCTGGCCAAAGGAGTTAAATAGATTTCATTGTAAGCAATCCCGGAACGGGATTTTTTTTGAACGAGAGGATATCGTTTCTCACTAACGGGATATAGTTTTGTGTAGTATAAAAAATCATTAGGATTTTTTCTGAAGGTTTTTTAGTATGAGCGAATGAAATCTCACCAATCGTGGAACTATCTACGTTTTCTTTTTTTTCCACAACCGGCCGTAGAAGATTACCATCTTCGTGAACAAAGGGCCATTAGACAACGCAAACCAGACTTCGTATCCACTACGGAGACGAATCATCGAGCTAAGAGTTTGCTTTTTAGAATATCTTTATTATTCTCTTATACAGGATGTCCAGAAACTCTCCTGACAAACGAAGACCGGAGATTCCTCTGATAATTTTAAGACAATTAAACCCAAATTCACCTAGTCCGAAAATGCTTCCTAAGGGAGCTAGAGTTCTTTGAAGATGGCGCCTTGTATTTATTTTTTTAAAAATTCCTCCAGAACGCTTCTATTTAGAAAAACAAAAACTGGTATGCTTATTTATCCTCCAGAGATGAATCGATTCCATCAATTGCAAATTTCTAGTACCGGTCATAGGCGTCCGTTTTGGGTAGGTCAACGGTTATTTTAAGGCATAACTTTTTTGTCTTTAACTTTTAAGCATTTGTGACACTAGATTATTAAATTTTCAGGTATTCCAGTACTAAAATGTACTCTTACTTTAAGTCGGTAGGATACACCGTTTTCTAGAAAAATCGATTTGTAAATTTTTCGTTTTTTCTTCATTAAAATTCAATTTATTATGTACCTACTTATTTTTAGCGACGAAGTTGGCTTGGACTATCAAGGCATGGATGAAAATTAATTTAATAAATTAAAAACAAATTATTTATTACAATGGAACGAAACTAACAAAAATAGAACAAGTATCAAAGGTAGATTGTTACAAAATTGTTAATGATGACCATTAGTCTCTATGCATAAGTTTACCCTTTTGCTTAGAGAACGCCGAATTCTTGCAAAAATTCCAAAGTTATTTCTAAATTCGTTGCAAGCATCTTGTATCCTTAGCCAGAGTGGTGCGCGATTTTGTATCGGAACGGAATAAACAAATGCTTTTATGTATCCCCAAACACAATAATCGCAAGGATTAAAATCCGGCGTCCTTGCTGGCCAAGCAACTGGACCGCCTCTTCCAATCCAATGGTCTTCGTAGTTATTATCTAGAAAGTCTCGTACATTCCTGCTAATCCTCCTGCTAAACGGATCATTTATTCATACATTAATGACTTAATAAAAAAAAAGTTCCTTTAATTTTTCTGTCGCCCAAAAAATTTCTGATTTTCTTACCAGGAAATTTTAACACAAACCGCTTTAATTAAAACAAACCTAGAAATTGCCCACATCTCTAGTGGGCCGGACAGCCGTCCTGTAGAAACCATAAGTTTTGCCGAATATTTAAACGCACCTCATCTAACAAATCAGGTAAAATATTTTGCAGGAAATGTAAGTAATCAGCACCATCTAAACGAGCAGGTAATTCCACAGGTCCAAGTAGATAATCGTCAACTACTCCTATCCAGACGTTTATGCTAAACCTATGCTGATGCTTAAATTCTTGAACAACGTGGGGATTGTCACCAACGTACGAATAATAATGTGCATTATGTACATTAAAAATTCCATTTTTTGAGAATGTAGCTTCGTCACCAAACAAAATGTTCCTGAAGAAATCTTCATCTTAATTTTTCTGATTTTGTAAGCATCTAGCGAATTCTACGCGAGCAGGAAAATCTCCTTCTAGCAGTGCTTGCACCTTTGTAAAATGAAAAGGATATAAATTTTCTTTGTGTAAGATATTTCCTACGGAAGATTTTGAAATTGTGGGGTACATGGCAGATAGTCTTCGAACGCTAATTTCTGGATTTTCCTCAACTTCCATTAAAATAACATCTTCATGTTCTGCTGTTACATCATTATGTCTCCCTGTTTCATTATTTTTTGGGACCACTGAACCTGTTTCTCTTAATCGTTGATGAAGAGCTGTAAATGTTGAGTGAGTGGGATGCTGACGATTGGGAAATTTTTCAGCGTATCTACGTTGCGCCGCTCCAGCGTTACACCTCATTTCGCCATAAACTAAATGCATATCGGCGTATTCCTCATTAGTAAAAACCATTTTTTTTTAAATTGAAATCGTTGTGTTTGAATAACACAAAGTAAAAAATGAAAAGATGAACTTCGCGAACTGACAACAATTTGACAATGAAAAACGTAGGTTTTACTTCTGTTGGCAGTTCAGGGCTAACTATTGCAAAAAATAAAAAATTGAACTTTAATGAAGAAAAAACGAAAAATTTACAAATCGGTTTTTCTAGAAAACGGTGTATCCTACCGACTTAAAGTAAGAGTACCTTTTAGTACTGGAATACCTGAAAATTTAATAATCTAGTGTCACAAATGCTTAAAAGTTAAAGACAAAAAATGTATGCCTTAAAATAACAGTTGACCTACCCAAAGCGGACGCCTATGACCAGTACTAGAAATTCGCAATTGATAGAATCGATTCATCTCTGGAGGATAAATAAGCATACCAGTTTTTGTTTTTCTAAATAGAAGCGTTCTGGAGGAATTTAAAAAAAATAAATACGAGGCGCCATCTTCAAAGAACTCTAGCTCCCTTAGGAAGCATTTTCGGACTAGGTGAATTTGGGTTTAATTGTCTTAAAATTATCTGAGGAAACTCCGGTCTTCGTTTGTCAGGAGAGTTTCTGGACACACTGTATATCTAACTAATCTTAGTTAATTTAAGTTTTTTTTATACTCGCCACATACGAAATTTGCTAATTCAAATTTAAAATTTAGCTAATATCTCTGTTCAATTTAGTTATACGTAATTGAAATATTCAAATTTAATCTTTCTTTATAATATATATAATATTAGTCTTCCTAATATACTTCTTCAAGTAATTATTAACCGTTTGACTCAATTACAACTGAAGTTTTATTTGTCTATTTAACAAGTTAGCAAGTTATGCGCGTTAATAATGACACGTCTTAAGTTTACATTAAAACAATTATTCAATAATTTTGAGCAGAGCTAAGTCTATCCGTTGTAATCCTCTAGCTATGTACCTAAGCATATAAATTAATAAAACAAGTCACGTGTTTGTTTTTATTCCCAGCAAACTTAAGTAATAAAATACTGTACCGAAGTTATAGTAACATCAATTAACAAAATTGATTACGGTAAAGTTACGTGTTTATATCTAACATTAAATTGCATATTATTCATCATAAATTCTAATTTGCCACGTTATGTCGACCGAAAGCGAACATAGGCATGCAGAGAACGAATACACGTGCCTCAACACGTGAGTCATTTCTGGGAGTAAGTCGGCTGGAATCCATGATAATTCTCTAATGAAGAGATTTATTAACGAATTAATGATCTCGTGGAATTAACTACGTCAGATTTATGCACGTAGAGAAAGCAGAATTCTATTTCCATGTGGGAAACATATACGGTAACATCATAGTACTTCCGCAACTAGCTTCCTAACTAATAGTTTCGTTTAAAGTTTGCAAATTAATTAGAAGTGTTTAGGCCGGATAAGGGTAAAGATGCGGCGAAAACTGAGATAACTTTTTCTCTAGTGTATATATTATATAGTGTTTATTTATTTTTAAAATAGATCTGAACTTGTATTTTTGTTTTCTGCTCCTATAATCCCATTTTCGTCGTTTGATGTAGCTCTTTTGCGTATTTCCAAGAAAAATTGTATTTGCATTAAAACTCTGGGGCAATTTTAAAAATCGGAAATACGTAAGACCAATCTATTGCCACTGTTAGAAATATAAAACAAAATGGAAATATTTTAAAGAATAAGCGTTTATTTATATATTCACGAACATCATTTAAGTTCAAAAGAAAGACAAAACATTGATTCTTATATATTCTCTTCATTGCGTTAACGCAACATTGGAATTATACGCACAAGAAAATATGACGATTATAAGGTATGGTAGTCTTTGAAGCAGTGTGAATGTTGAATGAAATTCCACATTTAAAAATGTATGAAAATCCACATCTGTCCCGAAATTTGCAGATACCGGTATTTCACTCTGTTACAAATCTTCAGTACACGATATTCGGATACATATATGACTTTAATTTCTATACTTCGTGTATATACCGTGTGTAAACGAGGCAAGAAAACGACACTGCTTCGCAAGACGCGTCCCCTCCGCTTTATGAATTGAAATTGAAGTTAATTGTCCGCATTTAACCTCCCAGGAATAACGACAGGACCAATCAACAAGTCATCGAGCTTTGGGATTTTCTGATGACCACATGTTCAGGTTTCTCAGATTTGTAACACCATTTCTCGTGAACGTCGATTCATCTGTCCAGTGGACTGTACTGCAGAAATTAAAATGAATAGTTAATTGACGAAGGAGATACTTGTTGAAACTTCATTATAACGCTAAGAAATAAGTAATTAAACTTCTAGTTTCAAAAATTATTTTATTGTAAATACCACTACAATATTGTTTCGCCATACAATGGCTTCATCAGGTGCATGAAATACAGTATTTCATCCACCTGATGAAGCCATTGTATGGCGAAACAATATTGTAGTGGTATTTACAATAAAAGAATTTTTGAAACTAGAAGTTTAATTACTTATTTCTTAGAATTAAAATGAAGCCGTGACTGTCTTAATATCCAGGTATATTAAACTAGACGAGCATAGTGGTCTGCCTCAAGCAAACCGTGTCCCCTGCGATAGTGATATGGATATAAGCCCTCACGTTTTAAAATTCGCCAAACTCTCGTTCGTGGCACTCCTAGTTGTCTAGCGATTCGATGTACATTGAGAGTCGGATCCCTTGTAACAATATCTACTGCTTCTTCCTCTAATTCTGCTGGGAAATTTACCTCTCGGTCGAAAAGATTATCACGCAGAGTATCACGAAATTGTCTGTGTACTTCCAGAAACGTTCTGTAATGAGGAATGCGCCTATCGGAAAACCGATGCCGGTATTTAATAACTGCTTGACGTGCACTGCCGTTACAGTAGCCATACACAAAATGCATGTCCACATACTCTTGAGAAGAAAATCGGTAAGGCATTTTGAATAAAGAAAACGTGTCCGTCCATTCACTAATAAGCTGTTGTAATGAACTGAAACGTAATGTAATCCTTTATTAAAAAATGCAACGTTAACAGTCATTTGAACATTTGTTTATTGTATGATATTCATGGTTCAACACTTACGAAATAAGTAAAAACCTTCTTTATCGCAAATAAATTTCCAGTACTCTTTTTTGTAGATCTTAAAAAAATTACTGTATGCACTACGACACGTGTTTATTTATTTTAGGAAAACATTTTATTATGCGACGTTAACAATCACAGGCCTTTTATTGAATCGAATAATTTTTTTTAAATAAAATCAGTTTGTATTGACTTTAGGATTACTTTTTTTCATGATTTGACAATCACATTCACAGATCTGTAACTTTGAAACAAATAAAAATGGATATACAAGTTTTGCGTTTTTGTTACTTGAAATGAAGTCTACTTTACACTCCTAAAATTTGAACATAACGATACGGGACATCTTGTATATTCAGAAAAAACAAACGCATAATTCGACCAAAACAAAAGAAAAATCTGTGTATTTATAAATAGCACCAACCTGTGATTGCATACATAATTAAATTCCGGTGACGTACAAACGCTACTTCAAGGAAAATATAAACAAATTAAAAAGAATTAAAACTATGCTAACGTAACTAAATAAGATGCTGCATTTGAAAATTAAAAATATTCTGAGAAAACGGACGCGTAATTCTAAGAAATAAGTAATTAAACTTCTAGTTTCAAAAATTATTTTATTGTAAATACCACTACAATATTGTTTCGCCATACAATGGCTTCATCAGGTGCATGAAATACAGTATTTCATCCACCTGATGAAGCCATCGTATGGCGAAACAATATTGTAGTGGTATTTACAATAAAAGAATTTTTGAAACTAGAAGTTTAATTACTTATTTCTTAGAATTAAAATGAAGCCGTGACTGTCTTAATATCCAGGTAGATTAAACTAGACGAGCATAGTGGTCTGCCTCAAGCAAACCGTGTCCCCTGCGATAGTGATATGGATATAAGCCCTCACGTTTTAAAATTCGCCAAACTCTCGTTCGTGGCACTCCTAGTTGTCTAGCGATTCGATGTACATTGAGAGTCGGATCCCTTGTAACAATATCTACTGCTTCTTCCTCTAATTCTGCTGGGAAATTTACCTCTCGGTCGAAAAGATTATCACGCAGTCCCCATTCCCGAAATTGTCTGTGTACTTCCAGAAACGTTCTGTAATGAGGAATGCGCCTATCGGAAAACCGATGCCGGTATTTAATAACTGCTTGACGTGCACTGCCGTTACAGTAGCCATACACAAAATGCATGTCCACATACTCTTGAGAAGAAAATCGGTAAGGCATTTTGAATAAAGAAAACGTGTCCGTCCATTCACTAATAAGCTGTTGTATGAACTGAAACGTAATGTAATCCTTTATTAAAAAATGCAACGTTAACAGTCATTTGAACATTTGTTTATTGTATGATATTCATGGTTCAACACTTACGAAATAAGTAAAAACCTTCTTTATCAGAAATCAATTTCCAGTACTCTTTTTTGTAGATCTTAAAAAAATTACTGTATGCACTACGACACGTGTTTATTTATTTTAGGATAACATTTTATTATGCGATGTTAACAATCACAGGCCTGTTATTGAATCGAATATTTTTTTTTAAATAAAATCAGTTTGTATTGACTTTAGGATTACTTTTTTTCGTGATTTGACAACCACATTCATAGATCTGTAACTTTGAAACAAATAAAAATGGATATACAAGTATTGCGTTTTTGTTACTTGAAATGAAGTCTACTTTACACTCCTAAAATTTGAACATAACGATACGGGACATCTTGTATAATCAGAAAAAACAAACGCATAATTCGACCAAAACAAAAGAAAAATCTGTGTATTTATAAATAGCACCAACCTGTGATTGCATACATAATTAAATTCCGGTGACGTACAAACGCTACATCAAGGAAAATATAAACAAATGAAAAAGAATTAAAACTATGCTAACGTAACTAAATAAGATGCTGCATTTTAAAATTAAAAATATTCTGAGAAAACGGACGCGTAATTCCATCAAAGAAAAGAAAAAATTCTGTGTACCTATTAGTAAATTGCACTAACTTGTAATATGGATTCCAGGTGTACAACCGCTACACCGAAAAAAAAATTTCTAACGTAGCAAAACAAAAATGCAATTCTATGGTATGATAAAGAATAAACATATGAGTTAAATATTTTTTTCTGGTTGTGTATACCTTGCCATTACAATCGATGTTCTACGTATAATTACGTCTATGCACGTCTATCGTCAACATATCTGACCATACTGAGCACATACACGCCTGGCGCCTGGTATTATAACCGTCCCTTCTCTCCCATCTAGTCTACTGGTGGGGTATAGTTTACCTCCCCGCCGTTCCCTCACCCCAGTTCCATACGGTATATAAATCATATTAAGCTTATTGCATGTTAGAATTGAGAATTATTAAAATATCATCTTACAAGCAATTAAGTCGTTTACTTTGTTGCGTTAGTTCTTCAATCATACAAGATTACTTCTACCGAAGGATGTAGAAGCAACACGTTGCAACGTCAACCATCCAGGTTGTGAGGATAACGAATAAGATATGATTAGCCACGACTCTCGCGAAAAGTGCAGATACCGATATTTCACTGTTGTTACAGATATTCAGTACACGATACTCGGAGACAGACATGACCTTCATTTCTATACTTCGGGTAGATATACGAATCATATTGAACTTATTGCAAGTGAGAATTGATAACACAGGTCTACAAAATTAAACTTTTTGACAGATGTTTTTATTTTGAAAACTGATTTTATATAATTTTGGTTGGCTGATTTCAAAAATTCTATGCATTTATTTGTATCACGTAAGGTTTTTTTGCAAATATTAAATGAAAAAAAAAACGATATTTCTAAAAAAAATTATTTGTTTATTGAGTAAAAAGGTGGAATACAAGTTAAAAAAGTGGAAAAAAATACTTTACTCAGTCTTTTTTAAGTGAAATCTTTGTCTTTTTGCCAGAAAGCTGCGTTGTCCGGACATTCGGTTGTATGTTTCTAAGGGCATATCCCGTTTTAACATCCAGCAGTAGTCCGCCATCATCGTTATGCTCCATCTGCACTGGTATCGCCGTTCCATTTCCTTAATGTCTTGGTGAAACCTCTCTCCCTGTTCTTCGCTAACTGCTCCAAGATTTTCAGGAAAATAGTTCAAGTGTGAAAACAGGAAATGCACTTTCAAACTCATATTACAACCTAGACGATGAAAGTGTTGTAACATATTTTGAACAATATTTTCGTAGTTTTCGTCCTTAGAGTTCCAAAGAAACTTATCAATTACTTCTTTAAATGAAACCCAGGCGTTTTTCTCGACATTGGTCATTGTGTTTTGAAAATCCTTGTCTTTGCATAATGTTCTTATCTGCGGACCAACAAAAATACCTTCTTTTAACTTGACATCGGATAAGCTGGAAATGTCTCGCACAAATATTTAAAACACTGTCCATTTTTGTCTAGGGCTTTAACAAACTGCTTCATCAAGCCAAGTTTGATATGGAGAGGAGGCAGTAAAACTTTTTTGAGGTCAACCAAGCTATCTCTTAATACATTTTTGCTACCAGGTGTAAGGCTTGTTCTAAAGGGCCATTCTATTTGAGTCCAATGTCTATCCCTTGCTCGACTATCCCACTCACAAATAAAGCATGGAAATTTTGTATAACCTCCTTGTTGTCCTGGTAGCATGCACAGCACTTTAAGGTCACCACAAAGCATCCACTGATGTTCTTGGTAGTTTATTTCCTTTAAAAGAAGTTCAAAATTTTCATACGTTTCCATTAAATGTACCGAATGAGCAACGGGAACCGAGGCCAGCTCGTTACCATTGTGCAATAAAACGCCTTTTAAACTACACTTACTTGAGTCAATAAACAGGCGCCATTCTTCTTTTACATACGGCACATTTCCTAATTTTTAAATTAAGTCAGAAATATTGTTGCAATACACTAGCTTGAGTAAAATATTGACATAATTCTTTTTCGCGATCCCGGTAAAAGCTTGATGAGACGCCAGGTGCCAGTAAATGTTTCTCACGAAGTCGGGAGGCTAACAATTCGGATGCATCCTTTGGAAGGTGCAAATCTCTAATTAAATCATTTAGTTCGCTCTGGTTAAACACTTCGGGCTCTCTGAAATCTGGTGTGAAATCTGAGTCATCTGGGTCGCAATTAGATTCCTCTGATTCTGACGATATGACGTTTTCTAGTGCTTTTGGGGCGGTAGGTATCGGTACATCTGGTCCATGAGGAACTGGTCGAATAGCAGAGTCAAGATTGGGATACACAATTTGTTTCTTATTTTTTCTGTTGAATCCTTGAACATTACACGAACATAAATAACAATTATCACTGTGATTTCTAGGCTCTCGCCATACCATAGGAACACTACAACTTAAACATTTCTTCCTACCTTTTTGCCAGTTTCTTAATGCTTCAACGCAAACGGAACAAACAGTATGAGGAGCCCAGGACTTGTCTTGGTCGCCAATTTTTAAACCAAAATAAGCGTGGTATACATTTTTCACAAACGAAGTTATAGTTTGCCTCTGCTTTACTACGACATAACTACCACAGATATAACAAAAGTTATTCGGATTGTTCACACAATGTCTTCTTTCCATATTTATACGTTCTAGAACACTTAAAATACGCAACAACGAAGACTTTTTTTAATTAAGTCGGGGTATATCTGGTCGTTTCATATATAATTTGTTCCATATTTACTTTCTAGTCAATTATATTTATTACAGTAGCAATAAAAACGATAATGTTCCAATAACAGACCCTTGAAGTAATATACTATTTTAATGGGAAATATACATATGTGGTAATGTGTATACAAAGCCTGAACTGACAACATGTTATACACTTTTCTAAATACACAAAAGGGAAAGTTCTGTTTTTTTTTTACTCGCATCTCTTGTATTTTCAATATCCTTGTTGGAGATGGAATTTATAGCAAATAATAAACAATGCGTTTATTAATTTCGCGGGGATTTTCCCCATACAAGGGTGGGCTCCATAAAAGGAGAAATACGATTCGAAGTTTATTACAACAGTATATACACAGAGAGACACACACATACACTGACATATAGCCTTGCTATATGAAATCAATATTACATCTTCCCCGGTTCCGAGAAACTAGAAGAGCTTTTAGTTATGATTTAAAGACTCAGAATGACAGTCATTGCCACTCTGCCGTCCTTGATTTATTATCTCTTAAGTACCCTACAGTAATGCTCTTCATAGAACAGGTGATATATCGTCTGACTGCATTATTTTATGTCCAGCAAAAATGCTTTAGCGTAAATAAAATATGTGCATCTAGAGTGTTGGTACTTACTTAAAAATGATATTAATGGATTGAATTTTTGAAATATCTTTAAAATGAATCTTTACGTACTATTAACTGCATATTAAGTATTAATTAAAATAACAAATTTCCGAAAATGTAAAGTATATTAAAATTAAATTAGGATTTTATTTATAAAGAAGTAGGGTAAAAAATATAGTTATTGAACAGTTAAGAAAATCAAGTGTAGAAAAAGTACGTGTTTCAACTCTATTTTTAACGAAAAAATTCTTACATAAAATAAAACCAGTCAGTTTTAAAGTACGACATAAAATTTTCATCCAGCATGTTAGTAAGTCTCTGAAGAAAATATTGAAGGTGTATATGTAGAAAAATATAGTTATTGGACAAAAATTTCATTTATTGGACAACATTCTGACAATTACACAGGCCTGCATAAAATTTGTGATGACGTGATTTTTGTTTGTTAGGCTCAGTTTTTATATAGCAATAACTAATTAAAATACAGTTGGTCTCTACCACCCACAGATTTTTTTTTGCACAAAAGAAAAAGAAAAAAATATTAAAAAAATCTTATAATAGGCGTTTTAATACATTTTAAAATGAATGTACTACTTCAAATTCTAGGTATTAACACAAAAATGATTTTCTGTTGTGGTTTTAAAGAAATTTGTTAAATAGGCTCTCATTACCTGATGTAAATCTTTTATTACATGTATTAATTTTGGACCAGATTTCCGGGAATTTTTACCTGCTAAATCCTATTTATTATGCTTTCACTTTATTAGTACTGCGAAGAAGGATTTCAAATTTATCACTCCAAACAAAATGTATATTTTAATGTCATTTACTTCATTATAGCTCTGAGTGTTGATCAGTAAACAAGTAAAATTAATTTGTCTTTAGTGTTGTGCGTAGTATTTGAAATAAACATTGCTTAAAAATATGTCTAGCCAGTGTTGCAAAAACAAACCAGATGATTTCTGTTATATTTGTGGATATTTCGTCTTGAAAAAGTTTAAGAGACCAATTGGTGAATTTGTGAAAAATGCATATTATGCTTATTTCAAAATCAAATTAGGAGATCAAGATAAAGATTGGGCACCGCACGTTGTTTGTAAGGCATGTGAAGAAGGTTTAAGACATTGGACCAAAGGGAATAGAAAAATCCTTCCTTTTGGAATACCGATGGTGAAACATATTTTGTACCCAAACAATATTAAATCAGCTATCAGACCAGTTCCTCACAGTGATCATGTACCTATACCTATACCCCCCAAAGTACTACAAGAAGATATTGAAACCTCTTCAACGAATTTGTGAAAAATGCATATTATGCTTATTTCAAAATCAAATTAGGAGATCAAGATAAAGATTGGGCACCGCACGTTGTTTGTAAGGCATGTGAAGAAGGTTTAAGACATTGGACCAAAGGGAATATAAAAAGCCTTCCTTTTGGAATACCGATGGTTTGGAGAGAACCGCAAAATCATCATGAAGATTGCTACTTTTGTCTTTGTGATATTAAGGGGCATAATAGAAAAACTTTGAAACAAATTTTGTACCCAAACAATATTAAATCAGCTATCAGACCAGTTCCTCACAGTGATCATGTACCTATACCTATACCTCCCAAAGTACTACAAGAAGATATTGAAACCTCTTCAACTTCCGGCTCCGTACAGATGGATAGTGATTTTGAACGATCAACCTCAGGTCAAAACCAACCTCAGCTATTTTCACAAGCCGAACTGAATGATTTAGTAAGAGATTTGGGACTTTCAAAAGATCTTTCTGAAGTGCTGGGGGTCTAGGTTGAAACAAAAAATTTTGCTTGCCCCAGAAACTACCTTCTCTTGGTATAGAAATCGTGAGGCTGGATTTGTAAAATATTTTGCACAAAACGGACCACTCATGTACTGCCAAGCAATTGCTGATCTACTTACTTTCCTCGGAGCTCCTGAGTACATACCTTCTGACTGGAGACTTTACATCGAATCTTCAAAAAGGAGCCTTAAAGCTGTTCTTTTACATAATGGCAAAGTTTTTGCTTCTGTTCTGGTAGGCGCTTCTGTTAAATTAAAGGAAAACTATGAAAATTTACAGGAATTACTTTTAAGAATATAATATGAAAATCACAACTGGGAAGTGTGTGGAGATTTAAAAATTTTAGGCCTTCTCTTGGGTCAGCAATCTGGATATACTAAATTTCCATGTTTCCTGTGCGAGTGGGATTGCAGAAATCGAGAACAGCATTGGATAAAAAGAGACTGGCCACAAATGGTGACTTTAACACCTGGAACCAAAAATGTAATTCGCGAAAGTCTTATTGACCCTTAAAAAGTGTTACTTCCACCGCTTCACATAAAACTTGGACTTATGAAACAATTTGTTAAGGCATTAAACAAAGAAGGAAATTGTTTTAAATATTTGTGTAAAACATTTCCGACTCTGTCAGAGGCAAAATTAAAGGAGGGAATTTTGTAGGCCCGAAGATTAGGAGCTTGGTGAAAGATCAAGAATTTGAAAATGTGATGGAAGATAAGGAAAAGCATGCATGGCATGCTTTTAATGAAGTTGTACATAAATTTATAGGGAATTATAAAGACACAAACTATGTTGAGATTGTTGAAAATATGCTGGAAAAATTCAGGATTGTTGGTTGCAATATGAGCATAAAAATTCACTTTTTACATTCCATTTGGACTATTTCCCAGAAAACCTTGGGGACGTGAGTGAAGAGCAAGGAGAAAGATTTCACCAGGATATTAAAGAGATGGAAAAAAGATACCAAGGGCGCTGGGACACAAAAATGATGTCCGATTACTGTTTGACATTGAGAAGAGATCTTCCTTTAGCTGAATATGACAGAAAAACAACCAAACGAAGCTTTTCTGAAAAACGAAAACGTTTTTTTTAAGAAGCATAAAGAATAAATAACTATTTCTAATAGTTTCTATGTGTATATGTTTGTATTTTTTTTAATATAATATAAAACTAACTTATAAATGAAATAAATCGTGTTTTTTCTATATTTTTTGATTTTACTGGTTTGAAAAATAACCTTACGTGATACAAAAAAAAATAAAAGCAGATTTGAAATCAGCGCTACCCAATTAATAGAAAACAGTTAAAATTTTTAAATCAACTTTCAAAGAGTTGAAAAATGCAGGCCTGTGTTATTGGACAAGACATATCTCTATCAAATTAAATTTAAAAACCTAACTTCTTCTGTTCCGATGTGAACAATTGGAATAGTTGATCGGTGTCAAAGTCATCGTCGCTGGTTTCCGCACCTTTTTGGTGATCATGGTCATCTTTTTCTTCACTATTACAACTGCTGCTTTCCTATAAACTATGGCGGTCACTATCACTCTCACTATCTATTCCAAGTTTAAAACAAATATGACATAAGTACAAGTCATCTGATTCCTCATCAGGAATATGATTTTTTGGAACACAGCCTTTATGGTACTTCTTCTGGCACTCATCACATTTGAGAGACGATTTACCCTTTATTTCTGACATTGACTGCAATGTACTACGTTTGGGCTTATTAAATTTTTCTTTTTTACTTTCATCGCGCTGTCTCTTACGATTTTCTTCTTCTATTGTTGCTTTAGAGCACGTTTCTGTTCCATCATTCCCTGATATTTTTTAGAAGCTTTTGCGAAAGGGACTCTTTCGCATAATTACTGAGTGCGAGTTTGTTTCTGGGTTTAATATTTGGGAAGTTTCGGGTTTTATTTGTTTTATTATTTTCTGTAATTTCTGGTGTTTTTCCACAATTCACAAGACTGATCTTTTGCAATATGCGCTAAAGGCAGTGTTATATCTTGAAGTATCCGTATTTTTTCAACAGAATCTTGATCCTTTTGTGGGAGATTCTTGAAATGTTGCCACACACAGTAAAGTTCCAGATCCCACAATTGTAGTAAAATCCGTATACGTCAGAATTTATTTATCAACTACCTCTTTAATTGCTTCTCCATTGTTATGACCTTCACCTTTAGACAAACACTTGGAATAATACACCGCGACGCTATCAAATGGATAAAGGCCACAAATTCTAAATCCATTTATCAAATTTGAAGGTTTATCTGCTTTGTCAATCAGAGATTGCAGAATTGAGGCAAAGCATTGTTTGTTTACTGGTTAAGATATTGTTTTTAATAAAATAAAAAGACTCGTGAGGCGTAGCAGAACGAGTATAAGTGACCACGCAGCATCTGTCGATATTTAATTTAAGTTTGAAACGGTCACACCATGCAACTGATACGTCCAGATTTTGCTGTAGTTTAACGATATCGGCAGTTGTGGAAATCTCAGAATATATTTTTATATCATCTGCATAGGCGAGAATAAGACACTTCACACGGAAAAGGAGATCATTCATAAACAAAACAAATAGCAAAGGACCCAAATTTGATCCCTGAGGAACGCCAGAAGAAAGAACAAAATTATTGGTGCGGAACCCATTATAGGTCACGTAGCATTTTCTTTGAAATAGATAAGACCGAAGAAGACTGATAAAAGTTGGAACGAGACCAAAAGATCCCAACTTATGAAGTAAAATCTCATGATCAATTGAATCGAAAGCCTTGGATAGGTCAGTATAAATTACATCAGTCTTTCCTCTGTCGTCCAAAACCTCACCGATATGCTGAACAATCGACGTCAAATTGGTGACAGTAGATCTACCCGTGACAAAACCATGCTGGTTCGGTGAGATATGAGAGCGCGTGCCACTAAATGGCCAAGTGTATAATACCTTCTCATACAGTTTGGCGAAGTTAGAAATAATAGAGATGGGCCTGTAATTATTAATCAACGCACGATCTCCTTTCTTATGCACAGGGATAATTCTCGTGTTCTTCCACCGATCAGGAAAAATATTAGTTGTTATAGATAGATTAATAAGGAATTCCAGAGGATATACCAGGACAAATCTACAGTCACGTATTAAAAAACTCGGTAAAGAATCATCTCCAGTGGTGTATTTGTTAGGAAAACTGGTCATTAAATCGATTAATTCATCCTCGGTGGTCAGCGAAAAGGAAAAGGGTAGGGAACGGTAGTCCGATCCATCACAAGTAAACCCCGACAAGGAGGTTGGCACAGTAGAAAACGCATCCGCGAAGGCATCTATAATAGTACTGGGATCCGAAAAAGCATTACCATTTCTGTCATGAAGTGTATTTGTTATCCTACTGCAGCGCTGTGTATTGCGAAGCAAACTCCAGAGATTGGAAGAGGTTGTTTTTATTGAATGCTCCATTGCAAAAGGTAAGATCTATAATTATCCTGAATTTTCACCTTTGCTATAGTACGAAGACGTTTGAATTCATTGTAGGAGTCAATATTTCTAGTTTTTATCCACTTTTTGTGATAGTAGTTCTTATTTATGAGAATAGAAATTATTTCAGATGTAAACCAAGGCGGGTAAGAGGATCCAGATTGGACCTTACGAGGCACATATAAATTCAATACAGCGTATAATGTATTGTAAAAAGCATCGAGGGCTAAGTTGACGTCAGAATAATGTGTCAGAAAAGTCCAATCAATATTAATTAAATTACTGTATAAAGAAATGTAATTTACTTTATGGAAATTATATCAGAAATTATTGGCCGAAGAAAAAGGTTTTCGGAAGATGTATGTAAAGGATAGAATAAAATTTCAAGGCTAGGGTGATATAAATCTTCTCTAACGATAGGGGATTCGGACCGCTATACTTCGAAGTTAGTGGTAATATTAGAGAAGAACAGGTCCAACATCTTACCTTCACTATTAAGAATATTGTTGTATTGCTTTACATTAAGAATGTCTAGGAAACTTTGAAATATATTAATTTTATTGTAACACTGATGAGGAGGCGAATACAGATTTGGAAGATTGAAATCGCTAATAAGAATGAAGGGATTACCAACAAGAAGAGTCTCAACTGCCGAGGTAAAAGTCTTCAGCTTTTCTGAAGAGATGTTAGGAGGAATGTAGACAAGTGCAAGATATATAGTAGAACCACTAATATTGGATTTACAGATCAATAGATCCACAAGAGGTACCAGTGCACTAATATGGCTCGTACTTACAATGTCATATGAAATGTCGTGCCTTATAGCAGCTAAGACTCCTCCTCCCCTGGAACGATTGACCGTCATACGATCCCTGTCTTTCCGAATAACATTGTAGTAGTTCGTGGCAGTATGTGGATATGTGGCAGTAAATACAAATCAGTTATGAGTTCTGAACGGTTCGATTTTTTTATTATCTTGTCTTCGATTCGATGATAAGCAAACTAGATTACTGCGTAAAAAAACGGATGCATTTGCTGCAATACGTAAAATATGTAACGAAGTCCTATAAACTTGGATCGTATGTCACAATATATGAGCAATTACTTGCATTTAGAAGGCGCTCTCCATTTCGAATGTACATCCCAAATAAAAAGTGATGCTCTATGATACTACAACAAAGTATGTGATAAATGCTTCTCCATATGTAGGAAAATCAACAAATACAAATGGTCAAACATTGGCAGACTACTATGTGACAGAACTGACACGAAGTATTCATGGTAGTAATCGCAACATAACCATGGACAATTGGTTTACTTCGGTGCCATTGGCAGACAAATTATTGAAAGATCCATATAAATTAACTCTCGTGGACACATTGAGGAAGAATAAAAGGGAGATTCCACCCGAATTCCTAGATATAAAAAATCGTAAACCTGGCACATTAATGTTCTGTTTCGACCAAGAAAAAGCTCTCGTTTCGTATGTGCCGAAGAGAAACAAAAATGTGACACTGCTATCCACGACCCACAATCAACCGGAAATATCAACGCATACTTTGAAACCACAAATCGTTGGATTTTATAATTCCACGAAAGCAGGAGTAGACACTTTTGACCAAATGTGCTCGAACATGAATTGCGGTCGAAAAACCAAAAGATGTCCGCTGTGTATCTTTTACGGAATGATAAATATAGCGACAGTCAATTCATATGTCATCTACAGTTGCAACAATCACAAACAAAACAATAAACCGCTATCGAGACGCGACTTTCTGATGAATTTGCATTCATCATTGGTGCGTCCATGGTTGGAACCAGTGGGTAGGCATGTTTATGGAAGTATGCGGGACATATTTTTGTTTAGAATTCGCAATAAGAGATGGCAATAAAATCGGAAAGTGAGGCAGTAGAGAACTGTATTATCGTGCGAACCTCTTGAAATATATGATAGTTTTGGTAATTCCTAAATAGTTGCCAGAAAAAAATAGGGTTAAAGTTGATTATAGAACAATAAACATATTATTTTATGGAATATGTATATATTTATACGAAAATACTTTTGAAATGGTAAGTATACTGTTTTGTTATATAAATACCAGAAATAAATTCTTAATAGATTTATCAAATTACTTGTAGGAGCAATCGTACCAGTACCGAAAGAAATGTTGTGTACCGGGGAAGAGATTTGTCGATGATCCACAAATACGGTACTTTACGTTTCCAAGAGACGATACTTTAAACAATAATTGGTTAGCAGCGGTAAATAATAGTGCACTGTTAGAAATGCCTCAGAAAAAAGTGCTACATTCATATAATGTTTGTCAAAGGCATTTTCAAGATAATCAGTTTCAAACTGAAGAAAAATTAAAATTAAATCGTGGTACAATATCTACTGTACATTTATCATTAGAAACTGATTCACAATGTACATTAGCTATAAGTTGCCCAAGCACTTCAGGTTTACAAATTGGCACACCACAAAGAAGAAATATATCAGTTGACGCAAGTTGTCTGAATACATCAACTTCTATATCAGTTTCACCAGTATATCACAGTAAAAATATTACACCCCAAAGACGTAAGTTACATGTAGATGCTGTTTTAGTTAAGTTCCATATTCATTCACAACATATGCAATTACTACTTATTTACTAAAGGCTTTGTAGATATAAGATAATTTATTATTTAACTTACTATAACTAGTAACATTTCACATTAAGTATATGTATATATTTTCTTGATTATGTCTGTATTGTTTGTAATAATTTTTCTCTAATTCCAAGAAAAATTGAATTTTTGGGGAGAATGAAATGATTGGATACAAGAATTATATGTCTATAATAAATTAAAATTCTTGTATTTTTAAAATGTTAACACCGAGAAGAAATAAGTATGTGTTATTCCTTAACAGTGGTTATGGTAAATCATTTTATAAAACTCGTGAATAAAAAATTGTCTAAACAAGATGCTAGACCCAATACGGTTGTTAATGCCTATTTACAACAACATGCATCAAAAGTGTTGTAATATATGATTTATCTAATGAACATATTTAATAAAATATTGCTTTTTTAAAAAATAGCGTTTACTTTATTAAAACTTTCAATTTAAACCCTGCAAAAAGATGTGCCAAAACAAGTGAATATTCTCGGCTGTTGTTGCAGATACTTCTTGGTGAAACATTTTAACTTCATACAGTAAATAATAAAGAATAAATTAAAACACTTGGCTTGTTTCACTATGAGATTTATTTAAATTCTCTAACATCTGTTTTGGCTGTTATACCATTCTCAAAGAGATCTATAAATCTAAAGATAAATCTCTAGATTTATAGATCTCTTTGAGAATGGGATAACAGCCGAAACAGATGTTAGAGAATTTAAATAAATCTCATAGTGAAACAAGCCAAGTGTTTTAATTTATTCTTTATTATTTACTGTATGAAGTGAATATTGTTGTTACTGGCACATACTATTCTATTCTTGATGTTATGTGGAACAAACATTAGCAAAAGATGCGTAAGTATTGTTTAATTGCAGATTAAATATTAATTATATTAATTGAAATATTTTTTTTACTTTATCTAGCGACAAAATGAAGATTTTATCTGCATTTAGTCACTAGATAAAGTATAAAAACTTGCATACTTCTAATATGAGTAAATACAAACACATATATACATTTAAATTTTCCGCGCAGGCAATTTAATTTGAATTCGCAACTGTAGAGAGCGAATGTCTCCTCGTTTTAACATGGACTTGACATCTCTTGTTTATTTATACTCTCTGGTTGGAACAACGTAACACAATACCAAATTTATCGAAGTCGATTCGGAAATCCGTTGCTACTACTTTACAAAACAGTACGAATACGGCACTAACTACACTTACCGATAAAGGAAAACACACAATATGCGCCTTGTGTCCATCTAAAATAAGAAGAATGACCACTAATCACTGTGAAATCACCTACATGCTTGCGTTCTGTGGAGAACACCGTTCAAAAAAATGTTCCGATTGTTGAAATTTAATGCTGAATTGTTCATATATTTGCATTGTATGCATTTTATATGTATATTAAAAGTTACTCAATAAAAATTTGAAAAACGTAAAAATTATTCCATTTTTTATTTAATTCGTAAATATTACGAAGGTTTGTGTTCACGTTTTTTTAAATCAGGTTTGTGTTCTAGGGTTAATGTGCATTTTTAAAAAGAACTAACAGTTGCCGCACACATTTCAAACATACAAACTTATGAAATCTACTCCCATATAATTGATTAAATCCTTCTTCAAAATTCCAAATAGTCTGCACATAATAATTGCTGTTATTGAACAAATTCCGCGAATGTTTTTTTATGTTTTCACAATGAACTTTATTGTAACAACGCATTTTCTCTCCTTTTTAAAATTACACATTCCTTACTCAAAGTCAATAATTCATAAATTGAAAATGCCAAACACAAACGTTTTTATTTCGTTTATTTGGTGAAAATGTACCGAAAACATATTTGCAATAACAAAAACGTGTACAACAGATATTCGAACAGGTACTTTTCGATTTTTCGTTATGTTTATTTTTTTAAAGAACGTATTCAATTTCCATTGCAAGTGTCTAAAATGCATATCTGCAGTCAGAGCGTAAGAGAAATCCTTAGAAACATGCTGTTCAATTTCCATGTAACGACTGTCCTTTTCAAGCAACTCAATTTTACTTGTATAGTATAGTACCATTTCTATTTTCGTCTCGATAGCTGCTCTAATGTTTGTTTGTATTATGTTGTATAGTTGTATTTGCAAATTCGTTTTCAAATATTATATGAATCTTGATTGTATGTGACTAACGTGTATTGTGTGGATTGCATTGCTTCGTTATATTTATATAATAATCGTCAAACTTTGCATTCTTCTTGTTATTAAGGTCGCAAATTAAAATTATTAATAATATCGTCGTGTTTTGTCAATCATATCGTAAAAATTATATTACAATAATCACAATGAACGAAAAAGTTGTAAGATTTAGTCATTATAATTACTCGAAATTATTACAACCTCAATAGTTGATAGGCATTTAATAATAAAATAATGAAAAATTCATGAAAAGTCACATCTATCCTGGAATGTGTGAAAGCATTTCGCTCTTATTGGAGCTTGCCAATACACAGTATCCCGGACAGATATGACTTTTCATTTCTATACCTCTCGTATACAGGGTGAGCTTTTTGAATGTTTAGCATTGGGATCTCAGAAACTACTGGATAGAAAAACGCTTAAATGGGGAAAGATGCGCAGTTTTACGAGTTTGATTTAAAACTGCTTTTGTTTCTCCGATAACTTTCATGGCTTATTAGATATTCAAAGAAAACTAAATTTTACGATTTTCTTTAAACATGCTTAGCATCGTTAATAGTAATTCTAGAGAAAAAGTGTTCAGACAAAACTTTTAGATAATTTTACGCCCAATAAAACTATGTGGCTAATTTTTTTTTTCGTTCACCATTATCGAGTTATGACACAAACTTGTGTTTTTTTTTAATGGAAACCATAGTTGGTTTTGACATCCTTAAAAAGCTTATTTTTTGTTGATTACAATGATATAAGGCTTGATATGGTTATTTTAAAAAATAAAGAGGATATAGACATTTTTATGGTTTTTATGGAAAACAATTGAATTTCGAACTGATAAAATACAAACCAAACGAAAACTTATTTTGAAATCTTATGTAGTAATAAAATAAAAACTATAAGAACTTTTATTAAGGGCACACAACATTATTAATGTTCAAAGATACCTCCATTATTATTAATACACAAATTGCATCTCTTCACAACAGAATTTGTAGCATTGCGGACTTTACGCCTATCGATGTTATTAAAAGCAACTAAGACAGCTTCTCTTAAATCGTCGATTGTTTCATATGTTCTTTTGTATACTGTGTCCTTTAGTACAGCCCACAAGAAAAAATCCAAAACTGATAAATTAGGGGATCTAGCCGGCCATTCAATGGGTGCATTTCGTCCTATCCATTGATTAGGGAAGTTAAAATTTAAATAATTTCTAACATTCAGTTGATTGTGCGGAGGCGCTCCGTCATGTTGAAACCATTGCAGCATTGCTCGGGTTCTTAACTTTAAATTATCTAACATTTCCTCGAAATCTTGTTGTAAAAAATTAAGATAACGATTGCCAGTTAGTGATCCATCAAAAATAAAAGGAGGAAGAACAGTTGATCCTATAACACCACACCAAACATTAGACCCAAATTTAATTTGTGGTCTCCTATGTTCAACGTGAAGTGGATTTGTTTGAGACCATATGTGCTCATTGTGCCTATTAAACATTCCACAATTTGTGAAACGAGATTCACCAGTCCATAATATCTTCATTGAAAAGTGTGGATCGTTTTGACACTGATCTTTAAACCATCTACAAAAAGCTATTCGTCTGATGTTATCACCTTCATGTAAAGTTTGTGATACTGATAATTTGTAGGGACGAAATTTATGCTTATTCAATACTCTGACAATAGTGCGTTGAGAGGAGCCCATTTCTGTTGAAATTTGTTGGATCGATGTAGATGAATTCTGAGCGACACTTGCTAATATGTTTATTTCTCTATCTTCATCTATCCCTTTTTTTGACTTTGGTTTAACGAACGAACCATAATCTGCTAAATTACCCCATAATCTCTTAAAAGTAGGTAGCGATGGCTGACGTCGAACAAAATAATTTTCAAAATAAACTTCAGCAGCTCTAGTAGAATTTTTCTGGCACTGAATGTAACATTCAACCATATCACGCTTTTCTACGTTAGAAAATTCCATAGCCAATGCAAACTTATGATTAGCGGCCGTTTGCACCGCTTATAGTTAACATAGTCGATAAGCAAAGAAGCATTAGGTCAATACTAAACATTCTTAAAATGTTTAGTATTGACCTAATGCTTCTTTCTTTATCGACTGATTTTCCAGCTGCTCTAAATATTAAAATAAATAATTGTTTTGTTTTATTTTTACAATTTACATGTTAGCCTATTTTTAGTATAAAATTTATATTTTAAATATAAAATTTATATTTTTAGTATAAAATTTAATTATGGATATACATAGTAAACTCAATCAGTCGGCGATTAAAGGTCTGGTTTACTTCAAAGTATATATATTTAAAACAACTCTACATGTTTCGGCAATGATGCCTTTATCAAGGATATAAAATATATTTTATATCCTTGATAAAGGTATCATTGCCGAAACATGTAGGGTTGTTTTAAATATATATACTTTGAAGTAAACCAGACCTTTAATCGCCGACTGATTGAGTTTACCATATCATACCAAGGTCACGAAAATTTTATATTTATATATATATATATTGAGGCATTGCAAGAAGGGCTCTTTCTCTGAAAAGAAATACAAAGAATACATGTATCTGTAATGTTTATATCTACTATGTAATTTAATACCAAGAAGGGGAAAAATTGATTCAAAGTATAAATACTTTATTATGACGACAAATTTGCCTTGAAATAATTAACTTATTTTTCTATTTTTTATTGTGATGTTTATATTCATTTCTATTTCAAATTAATATTTAACGCGATTTTATTCAAACAAATTTAACGTATTTATATTTAAATGTATTTGAACAATTAAGCCCCGCCCACAATTTTAACGGTGCAATAACCCGCAAAGAAACAGATGTTGACAGAGTGAGTGTAAACACATCAACATATGTTACCTAACTAAAGTTATTTTATAAATCAAAATGTAATTTTTTTAACTGTTTTACACTGTAAAAATGTTTAATTTAATAATATTCAAAAAGATAATGCAAGTAAAGAATGGAGCGATTTGCGGCAAGTTATGCAATTAAAAACAAATGAAAAGATTGGCGTCGGTAATTAGTAGTTGCAACGAGAGGTCACGTTTTTTTGTGCTCCGGCTTAATTAAAATAATTTGGCGAAAATATTAAGTGCTCGAGATTTTTAAGTCTACCAAACGTTTCACCTACCTACGAACTACCTGTAGACCAAATTTAACATCTTCCGACCAAACAGTTCAAGAGTTAAGAATTTTTATAGTTTTCGATACGAAAACTACCCGCCCAAAATTTCACCGTACATCGAACACCATCTTTGAACGCTCGAGATCGGCCATCCGCTCAAGCCGCCGTCGGACTTGGAGATTTGGAAAAGTTCACATCATCCCGAGGGATAGTAGCAGAAATATTCTCCAGTTTCCCGCTGTGAAGACTTCTCCAGAACACAGGCGCAGGAATCAACAGAGGTTATATCCGAAGATTCAGGTTTTTGCTATTTTTACAAATATTATACGCGCCATTTCTAACTTGCTTATGAACACTTCTAGAACTTTTTTTGTTTATTCTATAAATAATTATTTGCATTGCTTTCACCGATATTCAACCACTGTAATTTTTATTCAACATTATTTAAAACTTAGTATTCACTATTTCTAATATTAAACTTGATTCGATTTCACTTTTATAAAATATTTTAATAAAGCATCAATTATTTGCACTTGTCTTACACCATATTGCATTTGTACTGTAAGAATACCAACTGCTAAGTGTGTCTCCCTTATGATATAGGTGTGTCACGAAACTGTTTTATTTAAATTCTGAAATTTTTCAAGATGTTTTCTTATTAATAAAGTTAATTGTCAATATTTTACTTTGGTTTTTTTTTTGTAAAGTACTTGAGATATTGTTCCATTTCCAATTAAATAAGCTACGTAAATAAATTCAAAGTGGAGAGAAGTGAACCTACCTTAACCCTGAGAGAGAAATAAGCTAGCCGATAAAAAACAGATAAGTATTGAATAAGCCCGATCTAAATAAATTTTTATAGACAATCTACGTTCACAGAAATATAACTTTTGTCACCCCAACTTTTGGGGCAATATAATTCACATGTCAATAGCAATATTACTTTATATTAATCTATAATCATCCATTCATTTATATATACACGAACGTTCACCAGTAATATAACATTTGGAGCCCAACTTTTTGGGGCATTTATAACATTCATCCATTCATTTATATATATATCCATATTATATTAAATCAATTATTCACATTTTACATTCATTCATTCATTTACCTAGTACTAGAAACGTAACAATATATATATATATATATATATATATATATATATATATATATATATATATATACGCGTATATATAAGAGATAAGGTAAACACAACTGGATTCAAATAACCGAAACAAGACATATGTACCAATTCACCGTCAGCGTCGAATATTTTTTTCCTAATGATCGACAATAATGCATAAAACATGGAACGATATAAATAAATCTTGTCAAAATGATATTCTCTGGGTCTGTAGGTCTATCTGTATACATACATGTCGAATTGGTAGCCGGGGCCACCTTGATTGGAAAAACAAACACATAAATATCGATGGTTCAACCTACAAATAGACGAATACGTATATCTTCTCTGTTGAACGACCTTCTCCATACAGAGAGTTCGGTTTCACAATATAAAATAATGCTAAGTGAATTTCAACAGGCCCAACTTCAAACTCGAATACTCGATTATCTGGAGACCTCTGTGTTTGTAAATCTTTCGTTGAAATCGATACCTTTAAACCGCATTTTCTGTTGACGTCTTTCAAAATAACAGTGATTGCTGTACAATCAAGACATGTTCTGGCAATAAGAAACCATATTCAACTAATTAGCATTGCATCTTTATGTGACGTACGTAAAATATATTTCAGAATTTATAATATATTAAATGGCATACCGAAGAAGAATATAAATATATTAATCCAGATAAGGTTGAACTTTTTCCTTTAGCAAAATTATTCGTAAAATATTTTTTTCTTATTTTTGGCCTTCCTATACTACCAGGAAAAAATTTAAGAAATCATGTATCCCTATATTTTACATACGAACAGGTCCTTTAAATAGGACTTCAGCTTAATGGACGTCTGTGATCAAAAGGAAATAATAATAATAATAATAATAATAATAATAATAATAATAGTTTATTAAGCGCCCAACATCAAAGCCAAATATAGGCACAAAGAAAATGTATCGTACATGAATAAATTTACAAAAACAAACAAAGAAAAATATATCCAATACACAGTTAACTTAAATCAAAAAAAAAAGAAAAAGAAGAAAATCAAACTTTAAACTCTAAACTTCGGTTCAAAAAATATGTCACTAAAGTATTTATTCCCACATCTACACATTTGATAAATCGGACTCCTCACCAATGCATTACTCCGGCACACGGGATAGGCAAAAGTTGCAGAATTGCGAGACGCAAACTGAGGCACAGCAAAACACAGTCTTCCAAGTATCGAAGGACAATCGATGTTATTATGCACAACACTGCGTAGAAAGTTAGCACAGGTTACTTCACGCCGGACATCCAGCAACACCAAATCATGTTCCCTGAGAAGTAGGTTATGGTCAGTATTTCTAGGAGGATAATCACAACTCGTTTTAAAAGTAAGATACTTTAAAACACGACGCTGAACACTCTCCACATTCAGTTTATGATGAATATAGATGGGATGCCAGACTATTGAAGCGTATTCCAATTTGCTTCGAACTAATGAACAGTAGATATGCTTAATAGTTGCGGGTTGTGAAAAATATTTGGAGCTGCGCAATACAAAACCAAGCACAGCAGAAGCAGATTTGCACATATTAATGATATGGTTGACGAATGTTAAACCGCTGTCAAATATGACTCCTAGGTCTTTGATTGTACCATCACAAGTTAAAACTTCATTATTAATGTTATAATCAAAATGGTAAAGATCTTTTTTCTTTAAAAATCGAACCACGCAACATTTTCCTATGTTGAGCTTCAAACCGTTACGCTGACACCACGTCCACAGCAAGTCGATGTTCTTCTGAAGGAGTAGTGCATCATCAGGCCGCTCAATACGCATATAAACCTTCAAATCATCAGCATAGGCTAGTCCAGAACACGTTAAAGACTGAAGTAAGTCGTTCATAAATAATATAAAAAGAAGCGGGCCTAAGTTAGATCCTTTAGGAACTCCAGAACTCGAAACAAACTCGGGTGACTTAAACCCATTGTAAAAAACGTAGTTCATCCTCCCATGTAAATAGGATTCAAGAAACAATAGCAGATCGTTACTAACTCCAAAATTGTGTAGTTTCTTCAACAAAATATCATGGTTAAGAGTGTCAAATGCACGACTGAAGTCGGTATACACCACATCCATCTGCCCTCTTTCATTAAGCGTGTCGGAAATATCTTGAGATATACATATTAGATTCGTCACTGTCGAACGTCCACGCACAAAGCCATGCTGAATAGGAGAAATCCTTGAGCTGACATGAGCATAAAGATACCTGTATATAATTTGTTCGAACACCTTCGAAAAGTTTGACAAAATAGTTATTGGTCTGTAATTATTCAGATTACTTCTATCTCCCTTCTTAAATACAGGTGTAATACGAGCAATATTCCATTTGGAGGTATAATTTCCTTGTCTCAGAGCAAGATTAAAAATTCTTTTCAGCGGAACAAGAAGCACCATTTGGCAATCCTTAATAATCATGGATGTAATCTGATCATCACCAGCATTCAAGGTCGGTTTCAATCTCTGAATACTCCATAAGACATCTTGATCACTGATAGCATCAATACTCAAACAATCCATAAGTGCAACATCAATAGAAGCATCGGACGGGCGCGCACCATCAGAATATGATCGAGAGAAAACTCTCGCAAGAGCCTCGACAATGTTTCCAGGTCCATCGATAACAACATCCCGATGGTGGATGTACTGCCATAATTTACGGGGATCATGCTTAATGTCCTCTTCAGTACCACGCAGAAAGCGCCCATAAGCCACCTCCATTTGCGCTTTGGTAAGTGTTCGCAACCTTCTAAACTCATCATAAACTCATCATCCAAAGAAAGACATTAGTCTTTCTTTGGAGACTGTGGTTAAGTAAAAACTTAAAAAAGGTGTATAACCCCTTACCACAATTATTAATCCTATCCTAAATACGTATTTCGACAACTAAGTTGTCATCATCAATAGGTAAAACCACTAATCAAAATGTCGCACAAGGGGCACAGTAAAGCTAGCACAACTGATCACGCAATAACTTTACACGGCGTCCACATATACACTGTGTAGTGCTACTAGTTGTGCTAGCTTTACTGTGCCCCTTGTGCGATATTTTTATTAGTGGTTTTACTTATTGATGATGACATCTTAGTTGTCGAAATACGTATTTAGGATACGATTAATAATTTGGGCAAGGGGATATATACCTTTTTTAAAACTAAAATTAAATCATGTGATATTTCTTTTATGCAAATCGGTTCCTACATGTTGCGTTAATTGAAATTTTTTGTCGCATCTAATCTACAATAATTAATTTCGGGTATTAAAATATTAAATTAATCGTAAACAAATGTAAACTTACGATTTTACTGCAATACTTACAAAACACTCTGCCATTATCTACACAAAATTCAGGATAATTTTTTATCCAGATTAACACATGCGAATATGTTTTATCAAAAATAACAAGGTAGAATTACGTGTACATATACTTTCGAGAACTAACTAAAGACAACTGGCGATATGACTGACCTATAGGTAAACCTCATTGCTCGTCGATTCACTGACACTTTCCCGAGTTGATAAACACAGATCTGAGAATTTCCGCTGTTCGGAAATGACGACTGATAAATTATGAATAAATTGAACGAATATGCAATTTTATATGAAATATGCCCAAAGCAGTATTTATATGCAAGATATAGTCATCCGTATAGATCTGCAAAAATTTTAGTAAACATATCATAAATAAAAAATAGTCCTTTTCATACAATCTCAGCTTTAGTTATATAGTGGCTTAAACATTGAAATGCCCGTTGATTATTTTTAAAATTGGTAACGTTATACTTTAATTCTTGTATGCTAAATTTACTTATATCTAACATATACAGAGTGGCCAAGATAAAAGGGGGTCGGAGTTATACTATACGTAATATTTGAATCGAGCGCCCGAGAGGTGTTACGTGATGTCCAGCGGCCATTCCGTGTTAACTGTCATATTGTGTTTGCCAGTGTTGTAAGTTGTTAATGGTGGTTGTGACTAGGGTTCTCCATAATGCCATTTTCAATCGAACAAAGTGTGTTTATTGTTGAAAATTAATTGGAATGTAAATCGTTTGTAACATTAAATGAAAGGTTTATGATAAAATATAGTGTTGTGTGGAAAATGATTACTAAATTTAGAGCTACAGGTTCAGTCGCTAACGCCAAACGTAACCGTGTAAACAGGGAAAATATTCAACGTATTCAAGAGTCTATGCTAAAAAATTCACGGAAATCAACTAGACGTCTATCCTCCCAACTAAACATCAAGCGAACGTCATGCCAGAACATGTTGAAGCAGTTGCTTATGGAAGCGTACAAAATAAGAGAAATGCAAACATTAAAACCTACACACTTTTACTATTTGCTGCGAATATTACTTATGCTCCAGGAATGAAACCATTACTATTACCAGCATGTACAACTATGTATCTACAAAACAAAGGTCAATGATATATTGCCTGTGCCTATTACTTTTTAAATAATTAATACCCTTTGCCACCTACTTGTTTTATTTAGATATATTGTTGCCAAAACGTTGTTCATTTCAAAACAATTTGAGACAATTCCATCAATGCTCGTTTAGAGACGTCTTTCTTAAAATAGAAACTAATATTTTGCAATATTTTATTGTGAGAGACGATAATACGAGAAAAATAAAATGACCAATATTAATACATAAAGGCGACTGGTAGATCACAGGCGGATATCATACGATGATCATACGTAACAACATTGTACAGAATAGGTAACAGTGACAAAACAAATTTCGTAAAATATTGGAGAAGTTGCATATACTACATTAGTAGATTGAAGCATTTAGGTTTTCACAACTGATATTACTGGTTATGACGCAACTGCTCTCTTATCGTAAAAATACTATATGAAATCTTATCCTTGTACAGGGTGGCCCAAAATGACCCAAGGGGTCTGAGTTTATTATAACTTCTTACTTAAGACATAATTATTAATTTTTTTTAATTTTAAATACAGTATATTAATGAAGAATATTTTTAATTTAATTATGAAAAATAATATATCGCAAGTGGTGGCCATTTTCTGCTTTGCATATTCGTGCTCTTTCTAAAACATTTTCCATAACCTTTCGCAAAACTTCAGGTGTTATGTTGTTGATTTCGTCGCGTATATTATTTTTTTTTAATTGCTGTATGGTTCGACGCTTATTAATATAGACTTTTCCTTTCAAATAACCCCAAAGGAAACAGTCTGAAGCGGTTAAATCCGGTGAACGCGAAGGCCAATTAAAATCGCTTGTACGGGAAATAATTCGTTCACCAAAGATGTCGCGTAAAAGAGCCATTGTGTCCCTCGCAGTGTGCGCTGTGGCTCCATCCTGTTGGAACCATACTTGCGGATGGTTTTCCACGGCTGGCCTTAAAAAATTTTCCAACATTGTCCGATATCTAACACCAGTGATGGAAACGGCGACACCGTGTTTATTTTCAAAAAAATATGGACCAATTATCCTTTCCGACGAAACACCGCACCAAACGGTACACTTAAGTGGGTGTAATTCTCGCTGTTGAACTACTTTTTGATTTTCCGTAGCCCATATCCTGCACTTTTGCCTCTTAACGAACCCATTTAGTTGGAAATGGGCTTCGTCGCTCATAATTAAATTATAAATAAAATCATGATTTTCTTCTGCTTTTTGACGAAAATTAATTGCATAATCAAGTCGTTGCTGGTAATCTGTCGGTTTCAATTGTTGGACAAGCTGAATTTTGTATGGAAACATTCTTATTGTATGCAAAATTCTCTGCAGCGACCCTCTTGGGAGGCCAAGTTGTGTCGAACGTCTCCCGGTTGATGTTTCTCCATCTTCCCGAATACTCTCCTGTACCCATTCAATATTGTCATCCGTGTGCACCGTTCGTCATCTGCCGGCACCAGGAAGGTTCCTTACTGCCCCTTGTTCTTGAAAATTTGCAACCAGACGGTTTATTGTTGACTCTGAGGGTCCAACCCGCACATTAAAATAACGACGATATGCACGCTGAGTCAAAACAATGGATCGTTGATTTGAGAAATAAAGTTCAACGATTTTGGCACGTTGTTCAATTGTGTACTGTTCCATTTTAAATTCCCCAAGTCCTCTTTACAAAATACTGAAATCAAAAAAAAAAATTATAATAAAAAAGTTATATGGAATTAAAACCCCTTCGGTGTATCAACTTAGTATATTAGTCGTTAATGCATTTTCTTCTTTTACTGTCTTGACAGAACAGAAATTAATTAACAGAGCAAGTGTACGTAAAAAAAGGAGAGCTCTTAATACAATTTACACAAAGGTCTAGTATTATTAAATTCTATTATTATTGTATCATAATCAATAAAATTTGCGTAAGACAACAAAATTACCCATTCATTTACATAACCTCCGATCCATTATAGACGATTTATTTATTCACTTAGAACAATTTCATTGCCTGCTACCCTTAAAAACAGCAACGTCCTAATTAAGTGGAAGATAAGAAGCGAGCACTACCCACACCCGCCTCTTGTTCGCCTCATCCTTCCAGGCTTATACGCATTTATATGAATCATGGCGAAATTTAATGGCAAAGACTAATAAATAAGCCTTACAGTGCGTACTTTCACTTGTAACGGGTAAATATATTGTCTGGCCGTCGGAATCCCTTAATTGCTCTTCGGCCCGGACTTACAATGGGCCCTTCCCTCTTCATCTTTTGCTGTAACAGTTCTTCTATTCCAGCGCGCCGCTCGGCCACCCCCTTTCTAACTCCCTCCGGGAAAGGGATGTCTCTCGCGAAAAACGCTATTACTTATCAGGCACCTACAGAGATTTCCATTACGGGCAATCTGTAATAGGAAAGTGTATATTTAAGTACCGGTTCAGCCCTTATGCAATGTCGTTGCCGGAGAAAATGAATACTTCTTGTAGGTGTACGATAAAGACTAATTTAATTTTATATAGGGGCGATATAATTTCAGAAACGTTTGTGTACTTAAAATCTATTGCTAATACAAACCCTATTTGACTCATCTGTCTAGAAGTATTATTAAAAATAAGTTGTGGAGAATTCAATAGAAGTACATATTTCTATGAAATTTGCTAGCCAGATATGCAAATAAACGTGTTTCGTCCTGCTAAAGACTCGCCAATGCATGATTCTGGAATAGACAGGTATGATTGTCCGATTGAAATCACTTGCTAAGTCTTACACTTGTCATGAGGATGACGCTATTTTTTTTTCATTTTGTTTTCTATGAAAATTGTTTCTTTGGAGACTGTGGTTAAGTAAAAAACTTAAAAAAGGTATATAACCCCTTACCACAATTATTAATCGTATCCTAAATACGTATTTCGACAACTAAGTTGTCATCATCAGTAGGTAAAACCACTAATTAAAAAGTCGCACGTATAGACTGTCTATATAGACTGTCTGTATATAGACAGTCTATACGTGGACGCGGTGAATAATAGTTGGTGCCTGAGCGGTTTTTCTACCTTTACTGTGTCCCGTGTGCGACTTTTTAATTAGTGGTTTTACCTACTGGTGATGACAACTTAGTTGTCGAAATACGTATTTAGGATACGATTAATAATTGTGGTAAGGGGTTATATACCTTCTTTAAGTTTGTTTTCTATGACTTCAGACTGTCGGCAGTAAAGGAATTATTATTAATTTTATCATAGCATCATGTACTGAGAAGTCTATAAGTCTTTAATAAGATGAAACACATGTCCATATGTACTATAAGAGACTTATTTAAATTAAATTGATTTTTTCAAGAATTGATATTGCTTATTACATTTTTTGCATCGAACTATACCATAGGCGTGTGTTTGTCTCCATGAAGTGTTCGCAAGTGGTTAAGCGTGTGTATTATACCAATAACGTTGCTTAGAAGGGTACGCCGATGATCGTATAGAAATGCATGGGCATGCGTGTTAAGATATTGGATGTAGGCCAGCAATGAGTTAGCGCCCTTTTTGGTTTCATTTTCAATAAAGATATCGTTAAGATGGTGTGCAGAAAGAGTTGAAGCCACTTTATATTTTGTGTTGTTGGTGAAGTATCGTGCTGAGTCACCTTTTGGGGTGGATATCGGCCTTAAGAGTGACGCTGAGTATTTTGGAAACAACTTTCAGTTGATCCAACACACGCAGTCTGCGATATAAGTCCGCGAACATCTATGACGGGTAAACTTACCCTAAGTAATTTTGGAGCGAGAATAACAATGGAACTGATGTGAATACTTGCAAATCCCCGTTCTACCGCAATTTGATCCACAGCTGGTAATACGTCTTGTGGCGTAGCGGAAGATCAGACGTATACTTTCACGAGCTAAGTTTATATATTGTTGTTTCCGTAGGTTATACCATAATTAATATATTCGTAAAAAAATATTGTGAACAATTTAAATTGTAATTGTAGTGATGCGAAATTTTTTCGTAAGTCCATGTAGGAAATGTCTCTAATAATTTTCCGTTAAAATCAAATTTACCAACATTCCTGCTGCCCACACCCGAAAATGGTTTAAAAAATACCAGATTCAGAAAAAAATTTTAAAGTTCTAGCCAAAGTATTCTTAAATTGTATATAATATATTACAAAATGTGGAAACTTATTACCACTTCGAAAATAAGCCTGGACTAAAAAAATTTTATGTTCTAAAGTGAAAGCCATTTTAAAACTGAGAAGCAATTTATTTAAACCATAATCGACGCACGATTATGCACTAACTGATATTTGTGATTGACATTATCAAATGTCATTTGGATTTACGTTTACGGAACAACAAACACATACTAATATATATGCGTCTTATTCTATCTAAATTTCAAAGTAACCTAGATTGACTTTTCAAATGAACACACGTTATCTGAATACCTTTATTAAAATCTTAGTTTAATAATGACAACTTAAGAAAAATCGTATTTAAATTAAATTATTTTTTATTTCAAACTTATAGAATAATACAAATTTCTATTATTTATATATTGTTATTCCTAAATGGTTTTAAATTAAAGAAATGCTTAATTAATTAATAAGTTGTTTATTTTTTAAACCTTGACAAAAATAAAATCAAAAAAATGTTTTTCTTTCTTTTGCTCAATGCCCTAAAAACAAATATGGTCTAGACCAGCCTAGATTGACCCCGCCTTGCCAAAATTACACTTTTGAATTTACCGGCAAACGTAAACAACAAAATGGCGGCATATCTAATGCCTCTTGCCAAAATTGTACTTTTAAATTTGCCGCCAAACGTAAACAACAAATTGGCGGCATATCTAAACAAGCTGCTTACGTCAGAGCCAGACGCAAATACTTGTTTTGACAAATTTTTCGCTTACGCCAGAGCGAGATGAAAAAAACACGCTGCACTTGTTTTGACAACTCTTATCTGCACACGCAGAAGAAATAAACTTATCGCCGCGACAAATTTCGCTGACCTAAGGTCATATACAGTCAGGATGACTGTCACAAAGTTTCAATTCGTGTCAAGTATCCCGCTTCCTTATATACTGTTATAATATTGCTTATTTGTGTGAGTATTGTTTTGTAACTCTAGCTCCATTGCCTTTTTTTTGGATACTACGCCTTGTGGGTACGTTATAGTGTCTACATTATCCCTGTGACATCTAATTACAATTCAACACGCTTTCTATCTATTTTTGTAGTCAGTCATACAACAACATTTCGAAAAGAACCCTGTCGTCTTCACTGAGATCTCAGCCTGGGTACTGGCTACCTGTATTTTACTTTTATTATCAACCCTCTCACATAGGTAAGTCTTTGGAAATCTACGGTTTATCGAAAAGTTACCAAAGTCAGTTTTGTGATATTTATTTTTGCTATTATCCGTGTCATGCCTTTCATTAAACTATTTTATTCCAATTAAATAATTCTAAGATAGTCTGTAGAATAAAGAAAAAGTTGCAGTTTTTTCAAACCAGAAATTTTTGATTAAAAGCAACTTTTGCGAAATAGTAAATATAAAGCAGGTATGAAATGATACGCCATGATTTCCAATTTCCACATAGTCTAGACTATTTCCTATAGAAAATATCGGGATTTACCAGAAGCGCTTGAGATGCTATACACTCGTTACCAGTATCAATATTTACGTAACTGCTATACACAAACACCGATTGTTCGCCCCAGTACATAATGTCTGCACATTCTGGGAATATATCTGCGTTATAACTAACTAGATAAACATACGTGCAATTCAAATACGCTAGCGCAATCCTCTACGTATCTAGTGCAGCGCCACATCATTACCTGCGTGCGGTGCATCAGGTACGCGTACGTAAATAGCGTTACGTGTTCGCGTGCATTTGTATGCGTGAAGTAGAACTGATTGCTAAACTAGAAGTTATTATAATCTATGTGGGTGTGATAACGCACGATTCGTGTATAGATGTTGTACAAGCGGGTATACCAATGCCAACAGATCAGATTACCGCAAAATTATATGTATGACAACTTCAGATATTACACTAGTGTTAGCTCTAATAGTATCGCGGAATGCATGAAATATTATTCATCATTTACAGAGTCAAGCCGACTTATGTAATTTGTATACTACCCGACTAATGCTTGAATTGTTGTTTTCTGTCTACCCAAAGCCACTGTTATACTTTAAAAATGATACTTACATCGTTTGGGCATTTTTAATAATGTATTTAAATTAATTGCTAATTCTACGTCATCATAGGCTATTTCAAAATTCAATATTATCATTTAATATAATTTATTTACTTTAATTGCTAATTATCGAACATCATAGGCTATTTCAAACTCTGTCTTCATGTAACGTTTGTATGTTAAAATATCTTGGATGTCACTATAACCGTTTCCCCAGAGTCGTTTATTTAATGTGTTTATTTTTAATCCGGAGCATTGGATCTACTCATGCGCAAGTTAGACATCTTGAAATATAATGCGAGTCATCGTTCGTACATTTGAATTTATATTACATTATCGTTCCTTTTGGGCAATTTTAGGTAAACAGGACATCGTTATATTTTTTATTAGAATTTTGTAAACATATTAGGATCATTTAACATGTCGTATAACCATTTTTCAATTAATTTAAGTCTTTACATTTTTGGTTTGTTTTGGCGAACCATCTAGGCCAGACTCTCCTAAACTATTTGCTCTAGATCGCTGTAACGTTTGGTATAATTTTAATCGTTGCTAAACCCTTAATTAATCCGAATTAATTAATGAATTTTTGGTTTTGGTTTCCTCATTTGCTTTTTAATCAGGTCACGATATCCGAGTAATTATCAATCTTTTATTTCAATATCACGTATGGGAGGTAGTACCTTTTTTGTTAACAATGACGTACCCGTCTATTCTGCTTAAATTAAAGGACAATCATTCTGGGCTCTCTCTTCTTATTTGTCTCGCTTTGAAGTAAGTTAACGATTGTAGAACTGGGAAGTCAATTTGAGTTGATACGGTGTTATCTGTTCTGCTGAAGGCAGGATTCGACAAATTGGCCCGCTTCATATAAGTTCACTAGTAGTAGTGCAATTTTAATCGAGGGTATTGTTCCCCGGATTTGAAAAGTTTTACGCCTACTTGTTTGCTTCAGGTTCTGAGTTCTGAGATAAGGGGACGGTTGTAATTATATCACGGCATTGTTCTCCATTTTGTTATATTACTCTAGAATCTTCCACTTATTCTTTTTCTTTTTCTTATTTAACGGCAATACAGGCGGAATTGCGTTAGACTGGTTATGCTGTGAGTTCCGTAGGTGTAATCTACTAATTCGACGAGAGATTGATTTATCAGCAGTCAACTAAGCACCCAGACACAGGAAACCAGCGTAATCGGATCTAAGGGTCATCTTTCACTCAAGGTAGTGTGTAGAGAGTAACTTTTTTTTATTTGTGACAGAGTCCCGGAAAACAATATTAATTCCGATTTTGAAGGAACGCATGGCGTTCTAAAACATGGTGTTCTACTCACCATTTTTTTCCCTCTTGCCTCATTGTAAAATTTAACTAAGTCCATTTTCATACATTAATAGTGTAATCAGTTTTCTAGTTCAAACTTTAGTAGTATTTTATTTAATAATATCAATCTCGCATATCAGATTGTTTAAAGTAACGAAATTTGAGTAAAGTAAATTAGTACGTTTTTTTGGGGGAATCAGTAACGGATTCCTATGTAATTTTAATTTTAAATAAAAATGTTTTCCATTTATTTGGTAATCATTCACAACTATAGAATAACATTCTAGTTAATTTTCTTTTTATATATCTTAAACACATTTTTGCATATACAGGCTGAACCTGTTTTGATTACTATCTGATTGGAGTATCCAATTATACGAATACATTGTCAGTTAATTATTTATTGAACTATTAATTTCTATTTGTGTGTACCACCTAAGTACGTATTGCATATAATGTGTGTATCGAGCCTGTGTAAGGTTGATTAAAGCTTTAAAGAATTATCGATGCAATACCATATTGTTTTAGGTACGATAATAAATTTTGGTCAATCGTATTCCAACTGTGGAATAGTATTTTTTTTGTTCCATACATATACCCCTCTGGTATGGCATATTTTTTTTGTTTTCAACCTTAAGCACTCAGTAAGAGGTGCTTATTATAAGTCAATTCTTGTTTTATTTTAATAATTGTCAATTGAATATATACAGGGTGAATCTGGGATTCATTCATATAGTACGTTACTTTGGGCATATCCGAATTGCAGTAAGAATTTTTATAGGTACAATTGTAATTAAGGCAGGTATATAATGTGGCTGAACTGCGGTCAAGACCTTTTCTCTTAATCCTCTTATTTGTTATCCTTAATCCTCAAATTGCAATGTCATTTGTAATGTAATTTACATACAGTTTAACAGAGTACATTTTAATTTGCATTTTCGCGAAAATGTGGTACTCATAATCACAGTGTAAATGAAGAAATTCTGACCCGCCAAATAGTAAATAATTCTGTTAAAAGAAAAGCTGTAGATGATTTATCAGCAAGGCCATCCAAATTCATGAAGAAATAAATAATCAGAAAGATTGTCTGAATTACTTGTCTTCAAAAGATGTACGTTATATTCAGAAGAATATAAATCATACCCGCTTGAAGCTGACGCCAAAATTACCAAAGTCAACAAGCGATGTTCAAGAGTTTTTGAATAATTGTGTAATTGCTACTTTAAAAAATGAATCTTTCCTGTTTATTAATGACACCGCCTCAAACATAGTTGTGTTTACATGTGCCTCAAATATTAAATTTATGTGTCAACAAGAAACATTATTTATGGACGGTACTTTCAATTACTGCACGAAATTGTTTTTGCAACTCTTTACTATACATGCTTTAGCGAACAATATTTACATACCCGTTGCCTTTTGCCTATTAAAAGATAAAAAAAATCCACATATAAAAACCTATTCGAATTATTAAAGAAGAAATGCGACAATGTAGGGCATATTTTGAATCCTCGAAAGATTGTGATTGATTTCGAGATAAGTATACACTCTAGCGTTACCGAAGTCTTCCCTGGCGCAATCATTATTGGGTGTAGATTTCATCTTGCGCAATCCTGGTGGAGGAAAATACAAAGCTTTGGACTTTGTACTGAATATAAGAATATGAACTCTGAAATTGGAATGTGGTTAAGGCATTTATTTGGTTTAACTTTTCTTTCGTCGGAAGAAGTAAGTGAATCTTTCGTGTTTGACTTCATGAGTGAAAAACCTATAGATGAGAGAGTTGACAGATTTGTCGATTATCTTATAGATACCTACATTGATGAAAATGCCCTATTTCCGCCAAATATATGGGCTACTAATACAGCTAGCATTTACAGAACAACGAACGCTTGCGAGTCGTTCCATGCAAAATTTAGAGCTTGTTGTCCTTCGCCTCATCCAAATATTCCAAGTTTTTTTAGAAACTTTAAAAAATATTCAGACAGATTCATATATAAAAATGAATTCTGTTAATATAAATGAAAAGCGCAGTATTTCGAAGATAGTTTTAGAAAAACAAGCATTTATTAATTCGAAAATTGTGCAGTTGACAAATTACGATATTTCCAGATATAATTTTGTAAAGTGTGTTAGCTATAAATTTAACAGTACTGTTTTGTTGCATTGATACCAATGTAAATGATTTTGATTGTATATTTTTTTAAGTGACGTATTTTAGTTTAATAAAGTACATATAAATTTGAATAAATTGTTTTATTTCAATAAAATGTACATTAGAAAATTGTAATTTTGTAAATGATTTTGATTGTATAATTTTTTTAAATAACTTGTATTCTAGTTTAACAAAGTACATATAAATTTGAATAAATTCTTGTATTTGAATAAAGTATACATTAGCTAATAAAACCATTAAGATTTTTACCGCAGTTCGGTACTCGTTATTTAAAGCCCAGGTAAACAGAAAAATTTTTACCGCAGTTCGGTGGCCCCTTAAAATTTTACCGCAGTTCGGACGCACCAGTTACTTTTACCTGTCATTAGTGAGTTATCACAATCTGAAATTGCAATAGCTTATTATATTGTTTTTTTTTGTTGTTCTAACCTGTTAATGAGGTTTCTTAATCAATAAATCTAGTTGTTATTGTTATGAACTTTGGGTTTTTTTTTATTGACAACTTATTGAGTATTACTAAATTTATCCATTTGCTACGGCAGAGTCTGTGTTCTCTGTTGGCTAAAGGAAAACATGGTGGCGCCTTTTTTATGTAAGAACCTCCCCTCAACTCGCCTCTATAACTGAGTTAGCCCTTTAGCCATAAGATCTCCGGGGCAACCATAAAGTTGAAGGTAAGTTGTGTAGATTTAGGATAAGGTAATATTCGTCGGCGCAAGTCTAGTGCTCGTGGGGGCATATAGCACTACAAATTAAGAAATGAAAATGGAAATACACGGATGGACAAGTTTAGCGCACCACCTCTAAATTTATGAATATATAAATTTATTTATCAAGGAGGCTTATAAATCATACATTAAAAAAAAAAATAACCCTTTAGTGTCGCATGAATTAATTCTCTCTTAAGTCATTTCTATGCAAGTTAAGACTTGTTTTGCGCTTATTTGCAATATTGCGTTGTTACTGTCACCAAGTATGATAGCGTTGTGGATTTGATTTTCCTGTGTTTTCTCAATTTATATCCAGATTTTCATTCTGTTCGAATTATGTACATATTGAAATACCTCAAGTGAGAAATTTAAGTGAGCATGAAGCTGTAAAAATTGTCACCTCGATTGAAGAAGGGTATAGCTAACTGCGAAGGGGCGCTTGTTGTTCATCGTATCGGCGATGTCTTCAGCGGTTTTGGACAAGGCCGATTAAAGTTGACATACCAAATGGACAATCGTTTCATACGCCTACAAGCATTAAGAAATCGGTTCCTCACCGGCAACGAGATATAGACTTTAAGATATTCGAAATGTTGCGATATCTTCCAAAACACTAAGATGAACGCTCAAGGAATCTGTATTGAGTGCAAAACACCCCTCAAGAGGCCTTCACTTAACCCTACCACACAAGCAAGCTAGGCTTGAGTTTGCTTGAGAATATATGGATTGGGACTTGGATGACTGGAAGTGGGTCTTAAGCCTATACTGATGAAGTCAGAATAGGCTTAAGATCTTCCGGTGGTCGCATATTTAGGGTGAGGGTTGTGTTGTTGATCTAACCACTACCAAATTCAACGTTCAGCTATCTGTTGGCTTATTTGTTACACAAATGGAATGCACATGATTTGGTTGTAAGCGCCATTTCTTATAATATTCGTCTAAAGCTTGCGAATCTTCAGCAAGTTGTATTCTCCATACTCTAAATTCTTGGGCATAAAGCCAGGTCATCTGCATATCGAAATATTCGCGATTTCGTGGGTGGCAGATCATTAGTGTAAATGACGAAGGTAATTCCTTTTTTTGTGTGATTTTGGAGTATTTTTTATTAATGGAACTTTGACTAGCTGTCGGTTGTTATCCTTACTAAACGTGGATTTGTTTTTTCGCCAAGTTTTAGTAAGAAAATCCATTTTAGAGATTACTGTTGAAGTGACATTTTTAGATTATATCAATTCTTATTGTAGTCATTATATTTCCAAGATTTACCATTCCGTTGGTTAAACTAGGCAATTTATTAATTTATTAGTGCGCTAGTTATAATTTTTTCACCTAGTTTTTGAAGAACAAAACATGCAGGCACGTATTTCATTTGGCTATAGACTATTTGTAATAGACAAAATTTACTACAAAAACTCGCTTGCTACATACATTCAAGTCACAAAAGACAGCACAGAAGAACACTCAGTACCCATCATTGACCATGTCAATATCACGAACGTCAAATCAACCATTGCCGTCCACAAGTGTAAGACAGAAGACATGGTTTCCACCGGACAGTCACTGCTGTACTCGACGGAAACTGTATTAACGTGCGTCCACTATCAGTCGAAAAGCTTCGACAGCGTACATAACAAAAACAATTTGAAACATACCTTAGTGTGTTTGAGATACTTGAATAGTGAATATTATGAATAGCGATATTAATATCGCTTATATAATGTAAACTTTGTTAAAGGCAAAATTGACAGATTCTGTAAATTAGAGGTCATGATACCAGTACAAATTTTTATGCGCTTTTCTCGTTCCACTCTTTATTTATTTGCTTTATTATCCAATGCTTTATAATTAAAATATTTATTAAGAGAAAATGATTTATGACTTCTTCTGCAACACGTTTTAGTCCATGCGCCAAGCAAGTTGTGTGAATTAAATTTTTGGGCAAAAGATTTTCAAGTTGAAAGCTGCCTTCGCCATGTGTGGTGCAGCATCCGCCAAAAACAATAGAATTTTCTCTGTTGGAATCGATTCCGGTAATAAGAAAATTGCCAGTTCTTCCTGTATAAACCTTGTTATTGTCAAATTATTTGCCTTTTCCAACTGTTTGGATGAAATTAAATAAGATTTTGCCGGAACCGATACGTTAAGGATACCAATCATTAAATGAACTATGTATCGGCCCACACTATCAATAGTTTCATCTACGCATATATAAAGATAATTGTTTGCAACAACTTTCTTAATGCTATTCAATGTTTCTGCATAGATACAGCGAATATATTTTTTTCTTAACGTGCTCTCGTCGGGAATGTTATATTTGCTGATGTACTTTTGCATAAATAACTTGACATTTAAATTTCTTAATTTATGTAGTGGAATATCTGTCGACACAAATATTTGACACAAATCTTCATTAAATTATTCTTGTTCCGATTTTTTGGAAGTTGATTGCAAACATTGCGGTAATGTTTGCTGACTCTTCTTCGCCAATTTCATCTTTGTTAGTTTTGCAGGATGAGATGGAGTTTTCATATGTTGGTCGACTTGGAACTTTCTCTCACTTGTAATCTGCAAAATGTTAAATGTTAGTAAAAGATAAAGGAATAATTAAAAACACAAATAAATTGATTGGAGTAAAATTATAAGTTTATTTCCTCTTATTAACTTAATTAAATAATTAATAAGAGGAAATAAACTTATAATTTTACTCACAATCTTGCAGCATGCTACGCAAAACACTTTTTCTCCATTCATACGCAATTCTGAATAAGGTGCAATCCATTCAGGCACAGTCGCTATTTTCGGCATTTTTGCCTCACAAGTTTACACATTGAAAAGCCAACGTAAAATGACGTTTACAATAAAATTACTTTCAAATATGGGAATAAATTTCTCCGAATAGCAAAGAAACACATATACTCCTAATTTTCGGGTAAAATGTATTTTTGTATTTACTTAGAAATTTTAAGGTATTAGCTATTCCTGGAATTTTGTCTCGGCCTGGATGTATGAGAAAAGCATTAATAGATTCTTGGAGACGCTTATCGGAAAAGTAACGGGAAGAGGCTTAATAAGATGCTATTTTAAATTTAAAGAGGGCTGTTTAATTTTTGTTTGTTTGTTACATCCACGACATATTTTTAGTAATGCCTGTAATAAATTTGATTTAGTAAATAAATAAAAATCGGATACTTAAAATATGCAAAAATGCTGAATTACTAAAAATATACAAATAATATACAAAATGCATATATTATGCAAATATGCAAATTTGTGCAAACTGCATATAATCCGGCCTTTAGTTATGACATACAATACAATTACGAATGACACAACACAATAAAGAAATATTCGTAAAAGAAGGACGGAATTTTTTAAACAGAATAAATGCAATCCGTCTGTAAAATCTGTCGCAATTCGCATCTGAATCTATTTAGGCTTCGCGCATTCTTCAGTCCATCCCGCATTGATTCGACACCTTTATAACTTATAACTAGAGCTGAGGATGTTTGCGGTACGGCAGGACCGTATGTAGTGCATCCCCACATTTAACTATTTATCTAAATATTCTCTGAAATGATTTGCCGGATCTCATAAATTAATAGAGTGATATTTTAGTATGCACTGGATATTGTTATTATACAAAATCATAATAGCCATTTGTATTTATGGATCATAAATAATAATACGCATGTATTTGTATTTGGTTGTGAATTCAATTTAAACTTAAAACGAATCGTAATATTTTAACGACAAGCCGTCCTTACAATACATGCATTCGAGACAAAGTGTGCAACTCTACGAATAACTTCCATAATTGATCGAAAATGGACATTTTGGAGCTGAAGTAAAGCCCCTATTCTTAGAAAATTTTATTACTGTCGTTAAGAACTATTATTATAAACAACAAAGGCCTTTTATTAGTGTTGAATTTTTAGGTTCATTGAATTTCCATGTTGTAAGTAGTCAATTGTAAAGTGTTCATTCACAATATTCTAAAACAAGATGTAAATTTAACTAAAATCCAGAAAAACACATTCTGATAATATATTACTAGATTAGAAGCTGTGTTTATTACTATTTATTATAATATTTTTATAACCAAATGCAGTAAAAGCTACGAAAACAAAAGAAACCTCGATTTATTAAAATCTTGTCACACAGCCTTTCAAAGCCTGGCAGCACATATTTTGCATATATACTATACATATATACTACCTACTTGAACTAGGTGAATGAAGTTAGAAGTTATAACTTATAACTTATATAAAATATATGCAAAATATGTGCTGCCAGGCTTTTAAAGGCTGTGTGACAAGATTTTAATAAATCGAGGTTTCTTTTGTTTTCGTAGCTTTTATTGCATTTGGTTATAAAAATAATATAATAAATAGTAATAAACACAGCTTCTAATCTAGTAATATATTATCAGAATGTGTTTTTCTGGATTTTAGTTAAATTTACACCTTGTTTTAGAATATTGGAATGAACACTTTACAATTGACTACTTACAACATGGAAATTCAATGAAACTAAAACTTCAACACTAATAAAAGGCCTTTGTTGTTTATAATAATAGTTCTTACCGACAGTAATAAAATTTTCTAAGAATAGGGGCTTTACTTCAGCTCCAAAATGTCCATTTTCGATCAATTATGGAAGTTATTCGTAGAGTTGCACACTTTGTCTCGAATGCATGTATTGTAAGGACGGCTTGTCGTTAAAATATTACGATTCGTTTTAAGTTTAAATTGAATTCACAACCAAATACAAATACATGCGTATTATTATTTATTATCCATAAATACAAATGACTATTATGATTTTGTATAATAACAATATCCAGTGCATACTAAAATATCACTCTATTAATTTATGAGATCCGGCAAATCATTTCAGAGAATATTTAGATAAATAGTTAAATGTGGTGATGCACTACATACGGTCCTGCCGTACCGCAAACATCCTCAGCTCTACTTATAACCATTGAAATCGGAGACTATTTCCTTATTTTGTATATTGCATGGCCTTCGAAAGTGGTTTTTATATTTAATGATGTCAAAGCGTATACTTGAGATTCTGCTTCATAAAAGCATAACAACTTTAAATATACATATTGCCTGTACAACGAATCATCCGTTTTTGCGTCAGAAAAATATTATGGTCGCCTATCTATAAAATATACTATAATTTATGTATTTACATATAGTGTATCTAGATACTTATCGGTTCAATTCCTTGTAAGCGTCAAAATTACATCAAATTTTTGTGCAATCTGCTCCACAATGACATGGCTGACAATATTAAATTTGTAGTTCCATAATATAATAACCGACTTGCAAAGTATTTTATGTTCTATGGCAAGAACTAATATTTTGACGAAGTTACCAATATGGTTGGTGGTATATGTTCAACATACAGGGTTAGGCAAATGTATGTATCCATTCGAATATCTTTGATATGGCTACTTAGATTTTAATAAAACTTCCAACAGGTAATTAAATGCAAATCGGGGATTCGATGAGTATATTTATATCCGAATCAGACTTCCGGTTTAGTCGGAAACAATGTTGATTTTGTTATTTTAAATGAAACACACTATATATTTTTAGGAACTTCAATAGAGCTCTGCTCTGGGAGATCAACAATAATAAACTTTGGAGGCATTTTGTTCAACAACTACAGAGATATTTAATTAAATCTAATGCAAATTTTATTGAGAACAAGAAAAATGAACATAAAAAGTATAAATAAAATCAATATCATAGAAATGAAATATCTGTACAGTAAACGTAGTAAATAAGAATTAGAATTATACAATTTGCATTTAAAATTAACTAAAAGCATGAACAATAAGGAATTTGAAGAGTGGTGTAACTTTTATAGGAAAATAACGGAAATTAAAGACCATAAATTGAACTATATATTTTTAGGAACTTCAATAGAGCTCTGCTCTGGGAGATCAACAATAATAAACTTTGGAGGCATTTTGTTCAACAACTACAGAGATATTTAATTAAATCTAATGCAAATTTTATTGAGAACAAGAAAAATGAACATAAAAAGTATAAATAAAATCAATATCATAGAAATGAAATATCTGTACAGTAAACGTAGTAAATAAGAATTAGAATTATACAATTTGCATTTAAAATTAACTAAAAGCATGAACAATAAGGAATTTGAAGAGTGGTGTAACTTTTATAGGAAAATAACGGAAATTAAAGACCATAAATTGAAAAAGAAATGTTTAAAACTACATAAGAAATTCAGAAAGTTATGTCCACCAAAACAGTGTCTATATTAATAGAATTCCTATAAAAGAAACACTAGTGATCAATCAATCATCCGAAAATGTTAGTGATGTAGAAATAGATTTGTTAAACAAAGGTTTAAAATACTGTTTGCCAAGCCGTCAGATTCCTATACAACAGGTGATTGCAAGCATCGAAACTTCGATTAAGTATTTTGAACAAGGGCCAAAAAACTTTATTCGAGAAGCTTGTAAAACCCAAATCGATAAGAATTTGCAGCAGCACAAACAGAAGTCGGTCAATAAAGAATGGAATATCATTAAAACACTTAGATCGAAGGACTGTTTTTACCTAAAAGCAGATAAAGGGAACAAGCAGATAAAGGGAAATTATGGACAAAATCGACTATTTTCAAAGAGTTAAAAATTTAATTGCCGAAGGTCTGTATGTAGAAATTAAGAGAAATCCGTTACCTAAAATGACTAGTAACACAAAAGACGCGTTAAAGAAATGTCCAATTTTAATAACTTCTACCCAAAAGTATAAATTAAATGTTAGTAATCCTTTAGTACCAAGAATGTATTGTTTGCCGAAGATACATAAACCAGGTAACTCGATGAGACCTATCGTTTCAGGTATCAACTCACCGACTTATTTGATTTCCAAATGGTTAGTGAATGAATTTAAAAATTTACCAGTAAAACCAGAAAATTTTTCAGTTAGTAACTCCTTAGAATTTGTTAAATTAATTAAAGATTGTGAACTGGAAGGCGGGGAAATTTTAGTTTCATTCGATGTAACGTCATTATTCCCCTCGGTACCTATTCCAGAGACTATGAAATATTTAGAAGGCTTGCTCCACAAGAATAACATTGAACCTTCAAAAATAAAAGAATACATGAGATTGACAACTCTGTGCACGACGCAAAATTGTTTCTAAGTAGGAGAAAAATTTTATGAGCAGAAACAAGGCACAACAATGGGTAACTGCCTACCTCCTTTCATAGCCAATTTATTCATGAGTCAATTTGAAGTAAAATTTAGAAATAACGCTAAATATTTCCCGAGAGTCTGGATTAGGTACGTAGATGACATTCTCGCGATTTTTGATACGCGGAAATGCGAATTAGACATGTTCATTAATCAATTAAATTTTGAAATTTCCAACGATTAAATTTACGGTGGAAAAGGAACACAATGGCAGGATACCATTTTTAGATACTTTAGGAATAAACATAAAATAGAAATCGATATTTTCCGGAAAGAAACCAATGTTAATAGATTCATCATCGCGGATTCAAATCATAGTTTTCAACATAAGACAGCTCCTTTTAATTTCTTAGTCAATCGGTTACTAAATTTTCCGTTAACAAAAGAGAGATATGAAATAGAACTGGATTTCATTAAAAATATCGCGAAATATAATGGCTTTGACATAGAAATAATCAATAAATTAATTAGAAAAACAAAACTAAAAATACAATGCGCGAATTCACAATAGAGTTTGATATATATGATTGTTTCGGCCTTTACTTGATGAAATTCCATTATAACTATTAAGATAAAATAAAACAAATTTTATGAATTTCACTTTTTAATTATCACTGTAACGAGTCGTTTCGCACCAACCTGGGCTTCGTCAGACATATAACTGCTATATATATAACAGTTATATGTCTGACGAAGCCCAGGTTGGTGCGAAACGACTCGTTACAGTGATAATTAAAAAGTGAAATTCATAAAATTTGTTTTATTTTATCTTAATAGAGTTTGATATCTCAAAGTAGCCAGGAGAAAATGTGCATGTGTTTACCATACCACCCCATCACGAAAAACATTAATAAAGTTGTGAAAGAACGAGGTCTCCAAGTTGCCTTTCGGTCCTAAAATACTATCAAAAGTCTTCTAAAGATAGAGTTAATTTTAATTCGAAATCAGGTATATACGAAATTAGTTGCGATGATTGTAATTTGAAATATATAGGCCAAATAAAACGACCAATAATAACCCAGTTTAAGAACACATATCACATATTAAATACAACAGACCGGATAAATCTAACGTTGCCAACCATGCCTTAAGTACACTGCACAATGTGTCGATTAAAGGGTTGAAACTTGCCTAGGCCATAAATAATCCCCGCGATCTTGACGCCTACGAAAGTATTCATATCGCTAAAAACAAACAAAATTCTATGAACGCTGATAAAGTACCGATCCCCTTCACCTGTCTCTTTTCATTCTTAGAGCCGTAAATAAAAAGGTCGTGGACGTTTCAAATTGGAGTATAAACACATGTGGGTGCCGTTTTCCTTAAGAGAGGTAATTTTTTTTCGATCTTTTCGTTCGATATATTTGCATGTTTAAGTTAGTGTATACGTGGACGCGGTGTAAAGTTTTTGCGTAAGCAGTTGTGCTAGCTTTACTGTGCCCCATGTGTGACACCTTGATTAGTGGTTTTACCTACTGATGATGACAACTTAGTTGTCGAAATACGTATTTAGGATACGATTAATAATTGTGGTAAGGGATTTTTAAGTTTTTACTTAACCACAGTCTCCAAAGAAAGACTTTTTTTAATTTAGGAATATTTAATACAAATTATAATCAATCAAACATTACTCTGGGCCTGATGGATCCGGTTTAGGATTAAACAGTTTCTTTTTAACTAAGATATAATTAAATAAAGAAAATTTGTTTTATACATGTTAGTTTTAATATTATTTAAAAGTGTAAATTTACTAGCCTGTAAGGCTAGGATACAGGCAATGGCGAGATCCATATAATATAGGCGACATTTTTGATTATCTTAGTTTAATATTCATTTAAGTGTGTTAAAATGTTATCTTAAAATGATGAACACAATACAATAATTTACAATGTTTACAATAATTATTACTAGTGGAATGTTTATCATAAATGCATACATATTACGACCACGCTACTGATCGTCGCGACTTATAAACAAACAAACAAGGTCAAGTACACCAACGTCAGGAGACAGAATTACAGATGAGAGAAGTGTAAATATAATAAAAATCTGTACATCAAAAACGCGTGTGCAAAAGAACAAGCATAATAAACTAACCACATAAATAAGAACTAGGGAATAACAGCAAAATACGCATCACACTGGAGATGGGATTTTGAATATAATTTTTAATATATAATCTATATATTCAGCGATTAGGATAACCAGAACAAATGGGATTTAAATACGGAACGAGAAAAATATATATACACCTAAAGATACTATGAGGTATGATTGCAAAGTTTTAAGACAGAGACCGCCACTGCTCAATACGAGGTGGGTTTTTCTGCGCATATGAAAAAATGTTCTGAAAATATCACCGCATTATGTTTTTTTTATAGAGAGTAACCGTCTGGTAAGTGAATACATATTTTCGGTTCTCAATTATTGAGATTGATCGGTTACGAAAATGGATGAAACAGCAGAGCAAAAAGTTTATATAAAATTTGCTTTAAAACCGAGAAATCAGCTTCGAAAACTTATGAGTTCTTGAAAACAGCATCCGGAGATGAATGTCTGAGCCGATCAAATGTTTTTATCTAGTTCAACAGATTAAAAAATTGTCGCTAATCTATCGATGATAACTTCCGGTCTGGCAAATCTTTCAATTAAAAAGCCAACGAAAACAGTGCGAAAATTCGCAATTTATTGGGGATTGGCAGTCAACTTACAATTAGGAAAATGGCTGGCGAACTGAATTCAAGTTCTTACGCCGTTCAGTCAATTATAACTAAAGACTTGAACATGCACCGAGTGTCTGCGAAATTCATTCCAAAAATGCTGTGAAACGAGCAGGAAAAATACCGACTTCAAATTTCCCAAGACCTACTTAATCAGGTCGAAAGTGATCCAGATTTGTTAAGTAGATTTATTACAGGCGACGAACCAATGATTTGTGGGGATGACCCAGAAACTAAGGCACAATCGTCGTAGTGGAAGAGTCCAAATTTACCGCTTCACCGAAAAAAAGTATGTCAAAGCAGATTGAGTGTGAACACAATGTCAAAGTCGAGTATTATGCATCATGAATATGTATCCAGGCGACATACCGTCAATCATATTAATATAAACTGTGAAAGTAACACCACGATGCTGTGTCAAAATATTGTAATAATTAACTCAGGATTTTAAGTTTGTTACTCTGAAATTGAATTTCTTAATCTATCAAATAAAAAATTCATTTCTTCTATATGTTTTTTTATATTCTTTGAGTTTTTATAAGAAAATAAATATATATGAACTGCCTTATTCTACGAATATACTATTTTAACAAATCTTTCTTATAACTATAAAAACCTTGTCGACTTCATTAATCTCTTGTCAAACAAAAATAACTCCTGTAAAAATCTTCTGTCGCCTTTTATATGTCATAATTATAACGAGCCATCGAAAAAATTCATAATTGGAGTAGACTGTGAAATTGATTTGGTACTTTAACCACTTCCACATAATGACATATTACTTGATGCTTGACAGTTTCATTTGGTTTCATTGTAAAAAAAGGTTATGGCATTGAAATGATACTACAACAAGAAAGAAAACAAATAATTTATTTAATATCGAAATCATAATCAAAATTTACATATAGCTACAGAAGTTATTGAAAATGTTGTCCATTTACATCTAAACACAAACAATTTTCTTAATAAGAATTTTGAAAAATTTGACACAAACTTATAGTTTCAATGTCAAATAATAAATGTCATTATGTGGAAGTGGTTAAAGTATCAACCCAATTTCACAGTCTACTCCAATTATAAATTTTTTCGATGGCTCGTTATTACAGCAATTAAATAATTGAGTCTTCTTTAATTTATTTCAATCCTTTTCATTTTAATAGAGATGAAGGAAAGAAACAGAACGAAAACAATAATAGTGGTGTACGGGCCAAACGAAGATGATACATCAGAAAATAAGAATAAATTTTGGGAAGAACTAACATTAGTGGTGGAGGACGCGAAAGGAATAATGTTTGTAGTAGGAGATTACAACAGTAGAGTTGGCATAAGAGACGATGAATATAGCGAAGTATTGGGAACGAACGGGTTAGAAATTGTTCCATTGTTAGAAATAACAATGGAAAAAGAATGCTGGATTTCTGCATTATACACAACTTGGTAATAACTAACACTCTTTTCCAACACAAAAATATACACAGATATACTAGAGAAGTCAAGAGTAGGGGGGAGAGGTCCATAATTGACTACATATTAGTTGACAAAAATAACAGAAGAATTGTGAGCGATACGAAAGTAAGAAGAGGGCCGGAAATAGGGAGCGATCACTTTGTGGTTATATCAAGAATAAAAGAAAAAGTTCAAATCAAGGAAAAGCAATATATATATACACAGAAAAAAAACCAAACAGAATCACTTAGAATATACAAATTAAGAAATAAAGTCATTGCCGAAAAATACCAGAAAAGGATAACTGAAAGAGTAGAAAATATAGAAACTAATGGAAATATCGAAGAAATTTGGAATAGGTTTAAAGAAATAATAATAACTATAACGAAAGAGATATGTAGCGTAAGGAAAAATAAAAAGAAAAAACAAACAAAATGGTGGACAAATGAAATAAGACATCAAATTAAGATAAAGAAAAAAGCATGGAAAATGTACCTAGTAGAACAAACAGTGGAAAAATACGATATAAATAAAGAAGAAAGAAACAAAAGTGAAACATTTAGTAGTACAAGCAAAAAAGGAGACATGGAAAGAATTTTGGGAAAAGATGGAAAAAGAACAGTAAAGAGAACCAAAAATTATTTTATAGAGTCTTGAAATCAGTAAGGAATGAAAAAGGTCACAATCTACACATTATATACAAAATAAGAATGGAGAGATCCTAAGCGATAGAATGAAGATTATAGAAAGGTGGAAAGAATACTTTCAGGAATTGTTAAGCGGAGGAGTGGAAAACGAGAATGCTAGTGAACAACAAATAATAGGAGAAGAAGAGACAGAAGAAATAATTACCATGGACGAACTGGAAGAAGTAATACAAAAACAGAAAAATGGAAAATCGCCAGGCTATGACAAAATTACGGCAGAAATGATAAAATATATAGGTCAAAAAGGAAGAGAATTAATGTTGAAAATATATAACAGAATATGGAGAGAAGAGGAAATACCAAACGATTGGAAGAAGTCATTGATAGTACCAATATACATACAAGAATAAAGGAAATAAGAAAGAATGCAATAATTACAGAGGAATATCCCTTCTAAGTACTGCAATGAAGATTCTCGAGCAAATAATAGATAAAAGACTAAGAACAAAACTCGAAAATACGTTACATGAGTCACAAAGTGGGTTTAGAAAAGGAAGGAGCACACAAGACCAAATATTCTCTGTGAAACAAATAATACAAAAAGCCTCTAGAGAACAGAAGAAAGTATTCTTAGCATTTATAGACTTGGAAAAAGCATTCGATAAAGTACCAAGAGAAAGATTATGGAATATATTAAGAGAAAGAGGTGTCAATGGCAAAATAAGACGATTAATACAGAAAATATATAACCACAATACTAATGCTGTAATAGCTAACAATTTAGAATCGGAGATATTTAAAACAAACGAGGGACTGCGCCAAGGAGGAAGTCTGAGCCCAATGCTGTTCATTGTTTATATGGATGACATTATCAAAAAGTGTACAAGCAAAAGTAAAAAGTTCAGGGTTGGACACCTTAACTTGAATGCAGTCGAAGTTTCGGAAGGGGCATTCGCAGACGATATAGTAGTTATAGGCGACAATGAGGGAGATCTGAAACGTAACCTAATAACATGGAATATGACACTAAAAGACAGTGGAATGACGATGAGTAAGAGCAAAACTAAAGTAATGGTAGTAGAGATGAACAGGTAGATACGAAAATTGTAATAGAAGGAACTGAAATAGAACAAGTGAGAACATTTCGGTACTTGGGAGTAAGAATTTATGGAAAAAGGACCCAGGACGCTGAGATTAATCAAAGAATAGAAAAAACAACAAAGCTGTACTACAGGATGAGGATTAATTTCATTAACAAAAAAGAGATATCCCGAGAAACAAAACTAAAAGTATATAAGGCAATTTACCGACCGATATTAAGATATGGCTGTGAATCCTGGATATTAAATAGAAAACAAAAAAATAAATTACAGGCAGTAGAAATGAAGTATTTAAGAAGAGTTAGAGGAGTCACAAGGATGGACAGAATAAGAAACTCGGAAATACGAAAAGATTTAAAAATGCAGTCAGTGCTAGAATACATTGAACTAAGACAGCTAGGATGGTGGGGACATTTATATAGAATGGAAAATACAAGACAAACAAGAAGGATATGGGAAGGAAGGATAATGAAAAATAAAAGAAGAGGAAATCCAAGGACAACATGGAATGGTGTCATAACTGAAATACTGGAAAGGAAAGGCAAAACATGGACAGAAGCGAAGAACATGACAAGGAATAGAAATGAATGGAAAACGTTTATAAAAGGCTAGAAGAAGATAAACGCCCTACACCATTGTTATGGTAGAAGGGATTATTGGATTATATATATATATATATATATGAAAAAAAACACATCCGTCCAGAAACGTGCAGATATCGATATTTCGCTGTCGTTACAGCTCATCAGTACACGATATTCAGACAACACATGATTTTTATTTGTATACTTTCGTGTATATATACGAATTATATTGAATTTAATTGGAGTGAGAAATGAGAATTATTCAAATCTCATCTCACATGCAATTGTCGCTAAATTTGTGCTGTTGATTCTACAATCTGACAAGATTACTCCTGCCGAAGAATGTAGACGCAATCACGTTGCGACGTTAGTCATCCACCCGTGCGGATAATGAAAATTGTAAGAAAAAAACCACATCCGTCAGCGAAATATCGATATCTGCACGTTTCTGGACGGATGTGGTTTTTTTCATACAATTTTCATTATCCGCACGGGTGGATGACTAACGTCGCAACGTGTTTGCGTCTACATTCTTCGGCAGGAGTAATCTTGTCAGATTGTAGAATCAACTGCACAAATTTAGCGACAATTGCATGTGAGATGAGATTTGAATAATTCTCATTTCTCACTCCAATTAAATTCAATATATATATATATATATATATATATATATATATATTTCATTTTAATAGCTGCAGCTTCTTAGTACGTTACATCTTTTTCATTGTTAAATTTCTTATATCAGAATAATTGAAACATACATGAGTAGGTAAACCCCACCAGTTTTGTATAATACAAAGGTATTTTTAATAATATAAAATACTATTAAAAACCTGTTGTGAAGAACACAAATACAGGTTCTTTTTTGTGAATGTGTCTGGAAATATTCTTTTTCCAGCAGGGGCGTACCGATGAGCCTGTAGAAAGGTGAAATACGTATCTACGTCTCTGGGGAGAGATATTTTCGGACACGTTCACAAAAATATTAATAGTGAACCTGTATTTGTGTTCTTCACACCAGGCTTTTAATAATATTTTATATTATTAAAAATACCTTTGTGTTAAATTTCTTATCTTGATCTTCGTTGTTAACTTTTATAATTATTGTTTATCACTCCTTTATTTAACACAAATTCTCTCTTGTTACATATAAATCTTCTCTATATGCTTAATTGTTGAATCGTAATATAATTTTATATTTATGTATATTTTTGTTTTATAATATCGATTAACACAATTTAAATTGGCATAAGTATTATTAACAATGAGATTTACTTATTTATTTCATTATATGCTATGAAATACATTTAATATGCTTTACAAAATTTATATTTCTTTCTTCTCGAAATTTTTCAGTTCCCATCCATAATCAATAATCTTCTTTTATTTTCAAATTCCCAGTTACTTATTTTTTTTTAACATAAATCCCATTAGAAACACTACTTTCCAAACTTGACATGTCATAATTTTAAACATCTTTTTTGAGATATTTATCTTATTTTTTTAACATTTATCTTATTTATGCTTAGTGTCTTAGATACTTCATACTAAAGTACCTTAAACGCAAAACTATTCTTATAATAAAGATTTCATAACAATATATACTATAAAGGTGTCCCTGAGTATTTGTGCGAAAATCTGCGGAAGAAAATTCCTGCACCCTGGCGAGACAAGAATTGGATTCTTCACCACGATAATGTCCCCGTTTATTTTGCGTTCTCAATCAAGGAATTTTTATCAAAATCAAAATTCCCGTGCTTCCAAAATCCCCCCCCCCCCACTCGTATTCTCTTGATCTAGCCCCAACCAAGTTTCCTAAATTGAAAACTACACTGAAAGGGAAGCGATTTGAGTTAATTGAAGAAATTCAAACAAATCCGAAGAAAGTTTCTAACACCCTTAAGAAAGAAAATTTCCAGGAGCGCTTCCAAAAGTATAAACACCGTTGGAGTCGATGTGTTCAGATAGAAGGAACTACTTTGAAGTAGATCCATCGCAATAGTCTATATACACTGCCATTTTGAAATTACAAACCTAGTTTTAGAACTTCCAAATGATACCTCGTACATTAAAATACTTGATCATAAATGATAATTGTAGCTAATATATGATGTCAAGGAAAGGAACTTGTTGACTTCGAGAATAAAAAAAATGATTCATGGATGGTTAGTTTTCTTTAGGTAAAAGTGTTTGTGTTTTATATACTTTGTAATTTCGCTTCATTAACACAGTAAGCACGTAGATCTGTTCACAGAACCAAACAATAAATTAACACTATGTCATTGTGTAAAATAGTGGGGATAATTTCTAAAGTGAGTAAAAATATTTCATATTGCCAGTTGTTAATTAGATCACGAACATGTATCAAAGATTTTTTATAGCAGGCGTAATTTTAATGGCTCTTCTGTGTTATTCAATTTGTGATGATAAACAATGTAAAAACACCAAACATAATTTATTGTCTACTAAATTTATAGTAATTTCTAGTGTTATTGAGAAGTAAACGTTATGCACGAGGTGGTGGTGGAGGAGGTGGTGGTGGAGGAGGTGGTGGTGGCCACGGTGGTGGATTCGGAGGTGGACATGGGGGAGGATTCGGCGGAGGACGCGGAGGAGGCTTTGGTGGATTTGGAGGAGGACGCGGTGGAGGATTTGGTGGAGGGCGTGGAGGTGGATTTGGCGGAGGACGTGGAGGTGGAATTGGTAGAGGATATGGTGGCTTCGGTGGGGGAAGAGGTAGAGGTGGTTTTGGAGGTGGAGGATTTTATGGAGGTGGTTATGGTTATTTAGGATACGGGAGGTTACTGATTTAAATAATAAAAAAAGATAACTTAATATTGATGTTTTTCTAGGTATTGTCTTTATTTTCCCTATGCATGTTTTTATTGAATTGTTTGAGAATTCTGGAGCCGAAATGGCATCGAACGAAGACAGTTATGAAGATTACTTGAGAGAATGTGATATAATTTTATTATAAATACTTAATATGTGTTATACATCTAAGTCTATAAAATAAAAGAGGAAAGCAAAGGACGTGATTTTGTTATTGATTAGTTTCATAATTATAAAATAATAACATTTATTGTCCAACAGATTGCATTCACTAACAGAACAATAAATTTTTATGCAGAGAAAATTAGTGTAGTAACAGTAAATTAGGTAATTAAAGATTAAAATAAATAAATTCAATTTAGAAACAAATTAATACTAACTATAAAACAAATCAAAGCAATAACAAAAATAATAGGAACTCCTACCTAACTTAAAATTTAATTATTAAAGACCTCCATCTAATTTTAAAATATGTTATATTTTAAAATTCATTGAAATTAAATTATTCTTTGAATTAAACATTATTAGATTATTTTAAATGTATACACATTAAAGTAAAATACAACCTAAATCGGCGACTAATTGAATTTACTATATATATATATATATATATATATATAACAATTGATAAATTATTGGAGTTTTTCGGCTTTTATATGAAATATTTACAAATATCAAGTTAGCATGTATGTAATTGCAAAGTAAGGGGGGATGTAAACATGGCTGTCTACAATTTACAAAGCAAATCATACGAAATTTTTTAATTGAAAAATATTGTCTAAAATTTGCTTAACATTTGCTTTCACTAACTGACATCTGCTATCAAAACTGACATCAACTTTCAAAACTGACTTCTGCTTTCAACTTGACATCTACATTCAATAACTGACATCTCATTCATTAACACTGTTACTTTATAATGCATTTCTAAATAGCTTGAACCTAGGTCTATTGTGGGTAAAACCGACAGTCCGGCAAACTGTAGACTTGGGTTCGAGTCCCAACTTAGACAATATTTTTCAATTAAAAAATTTCGTATGATTTGCTTTGTAATTTGTAGACAGCAATGTTTACATCCCCCCTTACTTTGCAATTACATACATACTAACTTGATATTTGTAAATATTTCATATAAAAGCCGAAAAACTCCAATAATTCATCAATTGTTATATTTAATAAACGGTTAAGAAATTATCTAAACACTTATATATATATATATATATATATATATAAGTGTTTTTGTTGTCTATCTGTTTTTGGAATACTAAGGCATGATTTATTATTATTCAATTGGAATGTATCTTTGAATAATTTTATCCATAGCAACTCAATTATATGAAATTTGTATACTGTCATTTATATTTTATATCCTTGATAAAGGCATCACTGCCGAAACATGTAGGGTTGTTTTAAATATATATACTTTAAAGTAAAGCCAGACCTTTAATCGCCAACTGATTGAATTTACCATATCATACCAAGGTCACGAAAATATTATATTTATATATATATATATATATATATATATATATATATATATAGCAATAACTGAACAAAATTGCAATATTTATATTCGGCACATGAAATCTTATTCTGGCGATCGTTTAAACAAAAATGAGATACTAGGTTAATGCAGTTGTAATTTCCCAAAGTTTATTTGAATGTTTCAGTAATACAGGGTGGCCCAAAATGACCGAAGGGGTTTTAATTCCTTATAACTTTTTTATTATAATTTTTTTTTGTTTTCAGTATTTTGTAAAGAAGGCTTGGGGAATTTAAAATGGAACAGTACACAATTGAACAACGTGCCAAAATCGTTGAAATTTATTTCTCAAATCAACGATCCATTGTTTTGAAAAACAATCCTGCAAAACTGCAGGATATGGGCTACGGAAAATCCAAGAGTAGTTCAACAGCGAGAATTACACCCACTTAAGTGTACCGTTTGGTGCGGTGTTTCGTCGTAAAGGATAATTGACCCATATTTTTTTGAAAATGAACACGGTGCCGCCATTTCCATCACTGGTGTTAGATATCGGACAATGTTGGAAAATTCTTTAAGGCCAGCCGTGGAAAACCATCCGCAAGTATGGTTCCAACAGGATGGAGCCCCAGCGCACACTGCGAGGGACACAATGGCTCTTTTACGCGACATCTTTGGTGAACGAATTATTTCCCGTACAAGCGATTTTAATTGGCCTCCGCGTTCACCGGATTTAACCGCCTCAGACTGTTTCCTTTGGGGTTATTTGAAAGGAAAAGTCTATATTAATAAGCCTCGAACCATACAACAATTAAAAAATAATATACGCGACGAAATCAACAACATAACACCTGAAGTTTTGCGAAAGGTTATGGAAAATGTTTTGGAAAGAGCACGAATATGCGAAGCAGAAAATGGCCACCACTTGCCAGATATAATTTTTCATAATTAAATTAAAAATATTCTCCATTAATATACTGTATTTAAAATTAAAAAAATTTAATAATTATGTCTTAAATAAGAAGTTATAATGAACTCAAACCCCTTCGGTCATTTTGGGCCACCTTGTATTGGCCGGACAGTTTTGTTTGTATGCTGTTTTTTCTTATATTTTTATGTAACAATTCTGTACAGTTCAATAAATGTGAAATGCCTTTGATTTAAAGTGAATCTGTTTTAGTAAAAGGGGAATCTTATTTGACTTATAATGTCAATGTGACAAAATAGTGGAAACTCATTTGAAAAATAGTGTTTAGACAATAGGGGAAAAACAAATATAAAGCACTATAATAACTTTGTTCGTTTTTTTGTGAAATTTTCTATTGAATGTAGTTTTATTTCAATAAATTTGTATAATCGTATTTTATAATGAGTTTTAATGGGCGGGCTTGTGAGGTACGGTTTATGTAAAAGTTGATATTGCATCCTAAAGTTAATTAAACATGAAGCAACCCGTCTGCTAACGTTACCACTGAGACCACATAAATTCAGTTTCTCTGTCAGTTGTATATACTGAATACAGTCGAAAGCTTTATGTAAGTTGCAGAAAATTCCAATCGGAACCGATGTTTGTACAATTTTGTCTAACAATACTATAAATTACCATTATGATAAACAACTTCTAAATATTTTAGATAAAAAAAAGCGTAAAAGTATTTAGTGCTTGAAAAATAAATTCCCTATAAACTTCAGACATGTTCTATTCATAAGATAAATGCGTTCAGTACAATACTTTAAATTAATGTCTATCCAGCAACCCCTATCAGAACGTTTCAGTCCAAATAAAATACGCGTATACGAAATGCCACCAATAAGGTAACCTCAATTTGCGTAGATACCTAGTACGTTCGACAAACGAACTAAATTTACGGCTGTTTTAAAATTCAAATTGCAAAACATTCACGGATGTTTCGAAATTTATTGCCCTTGATTTGTCGTTTAGACGTGGAAGGATCGATTTTTATAAAATCGAATACCGAAGCAGAACGGTCACATAGACCACCTCGGAAGGAGGGAGAGATTGTAACGGCAAATGTCAAGTCTATAATATCACACACGTCGTATATCATTTTCACCCGATTATCAATCTGTCCTGGAAAAACTCTTTCCAGTATTTCCTTCTCGCCGACAAAACACTATCCCGAATTCTGATGCTTTTATGATACCTATTTCTCTTGCGCTTCTTCCACTTTTGCGCCAGTTCACCCCTAACTGTCTACCTCTGCATGTCTCGCCGGCTTCGATCTCCAGAGACGCGACCCAAACAACTGATGGATGACTTTTGACTAGGAAGATAATTGAGTCCATCTCGTGCACGCATCATTTATTAATATTACGGTGGGCTTGATAAATGGTGTTTTTGTATTCTGATTGGCCTCCCTAATTTGCTGCTTTTCCTCTCTTTCGATAATTTTAGGTATTCCCATCTGATTTTCGTTCGCTATTTTGAAACTTTTCGCGATTCCGTAGCTGATATGTCCGGTGAAACACTCGAGACAAGAACACATTTCAACTTTGAAAATTTATTGCCTGCACGTCGGTACCTGTTACGTTCGACCCTTATCGGTTTTAATGGAACCAGGACGTTATTAATTGGACGAAAGCTTTTATGATCACTAAAAAAAAATTAATTGTAATATCACATGTAATAAATGAGATTTGAAAATTCAGCAGAGTATTTTCAAATTTTCTTATTTTATTAAGTAATTCCGGAAATCTACCCTCGAAATTTAAATATATCTAGAGATGTAATATATTCTACCTATATCAATCTCTTCTTTTGACTGGAACTTTTTCCCCCTCAAATGTTTATTGAGCTCAAAAAATAAAAAGGAAGGCACACATCGCCAAATCCGGTGAGTAAGGTTGATTTTGTTTTCAGCTAAACATTGAACAGTTACCGCTGCTATATGGGATGACGCGTTTCCATGATAGAGTAAAACGGGGGAATATGGCAACAAAAATTTCAATGGGTCACATTCTAACAAGTAACCGACCTAGCTGCAGGAAGACGGTGGCATCTTAGAGCGTGTATATTAGGGTTTTAATTTTGAAAACTCCTGTATTGTTAATTGATGACCCTAGTAGAAAGCACTATTTATGCAAAATAACAAGACTCTGCGACTTTATTTCGAGGTGGCGCATGAAGGGTGAAGTTTGAAAAATAACCTAATTTACATAAAGGCAGAAAAGTACAATTTAAAAATATTTTTTATCTACCATTAAATAAAACTGTTGGCAATACTTAAGTTTATTGCTCAAAAACCAAGTTAGGGGATTCCCATGCATAAAATAAAGTATAATTTTAAACAGTTTCTTTCAGTTTCTTCATAGTATTTAGAAGTGCAACGTGCTAAAAAAGTTTATAAAACTTAATCAAACGTAAAATTTCCGTTAACAAAAGTTAAAACGTGATTGCTGAGGAAAGATTTAAAATGCCTAAAACTAGGAAAGATTTGTGTTGCTCTGTATTTGGAAAACCAATTACATTATGTACTAATGTGTTGCCTACGCATTGTGATATTATTAAATATTACCTGTGGCTAAAAAATTATATGCTTGAATTGAACAACCGAAAAGATCCTTCAATTAAGTGCATATGTGAAATAATTGCTACTGATATTGAACAAATATGGAAAAAGGCATCGATTCCTATAATAAGTCATCAACAAATCTTAGCAAGATTGATTTCCTATTACAACAAATACAAAAATATGAAGAAACTGCGCAGTGAAGTAAAAAAACAAAATTTCTTAAAGGAATCTCAAAAACAATTATTTGACATCGCAACCTGTAAGTGCGCGTCCAGAAACATATGTAAATGTGTGACAAAAATACCTCCAGCAGAGGAAAAGTTTTTAAAGGACCAACGAAATGAGCGTAGAATGTGTGTTGGCTGTGTGGATAGGTTGACAATAAAATATATACGACGCAATGAAGTTCGAAAGAGAAAATATGATCAATTCGTTCAAAAAAACATGACTTCAAGTACTTCTTCGTCTATGTCAGAATTACATCGGTCATGCAGTAGCACTTCAAGTGAAACATCAGAATCAGAGCAAGATGATTTTTGCTTTAATGAAGGAAAAAGAAAAGTTCACAAAAGAGAAAATCAAAAGGGAAATAAGCAGATGAGACAAAAGTTGCAAACCCTTCCTACAGCTTGTGACAGGACTGGAGTTTCAGATCGATCTGCAGCATTTGTTGTAAACGCAGTAATAGTTGATTTAAACATTATAGATGCGGAAAACTCATCAAGCGTAATAGATTGTAGTAAAATACGTCGAGAAAGGAAAAAAGTTCGAAAGCAGTTGAGCTCTATTAGCAATGAAAAACCTCTGACTTCTATTTATTTTGATGGTCGTAAAGACAAAACTTTAATTATAACTTCAAAAGAAAATAAGTCACAGCGTAAGACTATTACCGAAAAACATATTTCAATGGTATCTGAGCCAAATTCTGAATATATTGGACATTTCACAATAGATTCAGGAAAAGCAGCTAATATTATGAGGAGTATTGTCGCCTTATTAGATAAAAAGTATAAATGTAATATCTTCGGTGGCAATCGGATGTGATGGAACGGCTGTCAACACAGGGTATAAAAATGGAGTCATTGCCTTATTGGAAACACATTTAAGAAGACCATTGCAATGGTTTGTGTGCTTATTACACGGAAATGAATTGCCACTGCGCCATTTGTTTTTACGTCTTGATGGAAACACAGCAGGTCCTACTAGCTTTTCTGGAGCTATATGTAAAAACCTCCTCAAGTGCCTTGATTTTAAGTTACAAACTCTTGAAGCGATTCCTGCAGAATTGCCGGATATTGATATAAAGTTGCTAAGCACTGATCAAAAATATCTTTACGAGATTTGTTCTTCCATTTCGTCTGGTTTAGTTTCACCAAGTTTAGCTGAAAGAGACCCTGGGAAATTAGCACACTTTCGCTGGCTAACTTGCGCCAATAGGATTCTTCGCTTATACATTGGAACGGCTACACCACCAGAAAACCTTAAGCAACTAGCACTTTTCATTATGAAAGTATACGCGCCAACATGGTTTGACATAAAGTCAAAGCCATCTTGTAACCATGGTTCAGTTCATGTTTTCAACATGGTCAAGAGAAGTTTATATTTAAGAGATGACCTTAAGAGTATTGTTTTAAAAACTATAAACAGAAATTCATTCTTCGCACACCCAGAAAAAATGCTGTTGGCCATGCTTCAAGATGATACTTCAAAAATTAGAGAATTGGCTCTCCGAAGAGAATTAGAAGCAAGAAAAGAAAATGTGTGTATTAAAAGCAAGAAAGTTCGCCTTCCACAACTTCAAGTAAATGCGACGAATTACTATGAGTTAATAAATTGGTCGAATGTGAGAATAACTGAACCACCAATGACTATGAAATATTCTAATACAGAAATTTCAAACCTGATTCGTTCGGGAAATAATTTCAGTCAATTTGGGATGTTTCCTTGTCATACCCAAGCAGTAAAGAGGTGTGTCAAGCTCGTCACTGAAGCTTCAATATCTGTTTGTGGATCAGAAGCAAGAGACGGTTTCATTCGCTCTAGAATTAAAGCAAGGCAAGACATACCACTGTTTGAGTCGAAATCTCAATTTTTTCAACAACGAGATCCTTTACAATTAGCTAACGAATGATTTTTGTTTTTGTATTAAATATGCTTTATGTGAGTAAATAAAAGACTGTAACTGTTTAAATTTATCGAATAAAAACAAATTTAAACCACACTGTTTACTTTTTTATAAATGATAAAGTTCCACAAATTAAAGTCTTGTGCGCCGCCTCAAGACGTTGATCTAGGAAGGTAAGATTTTTTCTCTGCACTTTTAAGTACTTAGAGCATCGATGTTTAATACAGGAAAAACTAAATTAAAAAAAAAAAATTTCGCTGCACCCTAACGTACATATCTAAAGTTTGTTGACTAATTTTAACACGTTCTGCTTTTTGTAAATCTGTCAGATGATGGGGTACAAACCGAGCTACAACCTTTTTCAAATGTAAATATTCGTGCAATATTGATCTCACTTGCGAGGATCCAATCTTCAGTTTGGACTTTATTATTGTATAGGTAATGCGGTTGTCATCTTCCACTGTCTTCTTCACTGCAGCAATATTTTTGGGATTAACAACAGTTGAAGGAGGGTTAGCTCCTTTTCTGTGTACAACCGAGTTACAACCGAGTTCAAATTCTTTATACCGTCTATAAACAGTAGCCAATGATGGTGGGAGATCCCCAAAAGCCATACGTGCTCAAGCCTTTCTTGAAATCATAGTAAATCATTATCCAAAAGTTCTCTCGTGGTAACTCCATTTTTTCGATAACAGAAGCGTATTCTATAGGTTATTTCTCAGACACTATTCAACCGAATGGCACGAACTAAACTGCATTTGACAGATAAAATAATATACTATTTAATAAACAACAATTTCTTGTTCATGGGTAACTAGATTTTTCTATTCTCAATAATTGTAGCTTATCCCTCGTATTCTATATAATTGCATCCTTGCATTTTTCATACGTTGTCTCTTTATTTCAAGAACAACCTGTGTATAAGGAAATATCTACACAAATACATAGACACCTTCACAAACATACGTATGAACGAAATTCGACGAACGAACCGATTGAAGGAAACGTAGACGCCGTTAAAATGAAAACGACCAGACAGACCCTCGACTAATATCTTAAGCCTTTATTATGCAAATATTCGATTTATCCGGCAGATCGTCCAAACGTCTCATTACAAGCAATTCAATCGGCAGTTTTGATGAAGTTAGAGCGCTGCCGTAAAAGGTACCGTAGACAATCTCCGTCTCTATTATGAGGGTACCTCATGTACGCGTGTGTGTTAAACGGAAGGAAAGCCCTCGCTAAAGGGCGAAGAAGAGAAGAAAAGATGACGATCATCGTTTTTAAATGGATACTATGCCGAAGCCAGGTAGGTGTCGCAGTGAAAGGAAAGCACAGAGATAGAAGAGGAGTTCGCCTCGTTGGCAAAATTGCTTTCAGACCCACATAAAGTTGTAATTTCCACGAGAACTGTAATAAACCGTTTTCAAGAGATGTTAAGAGTAGATTGGTGCAGACTCTTTGAATCCGGTTTTCAAGGATTTTGAACTTTGCCTTTAATTATTAGTACATAAATACAATTCATGACACTAATTTACAAATTTTTATTTCGTTTACTGGCGGAGCAATGAATCTCGGTAACATTAGATATCTAAAATATAAAAAATCAAAATAGGTTAACTCGGGAATCGTTGCTAAGGAAAAGCAAATAAAAGATTGTTACTACGAAGGGGATTCGTAGTAACAATTTGCCTAGTGAGCAGAGAAGTGGCGATATCGGCGCGATCGCGATCGCGATCGCAGCGCTGCAGTGTAGTCATATACGGAATTTCGGTCAAGATCTGCGCGCTATCTCGGTTTCATCTGGCATACTAAATATAGTATTGTTGTCAAGTCTTTGTAGTCTCTGTATCTAAAAGGATTATAATCAAACATCATAGAAGGTTTTGGTATGAAAGATGAGATAGTTTTTGGGGTTATTTTCACCAAAAAGTCTTCGTTGCTCATATTTTAAGAAATCATTGAATAAATATGGTTAACAATAAGAATATGCGACATGGCAACAGTGCACGGTACCGAGGATACAATAAACTGCAACTCATAATGGCGTAGTGTTTACAAGTTAATTTTGAAGAGGCACAAGCTTTTTGGTAAGTTTGAGTATTATTAATTGTTGTTTTGTTGTTATTAATTGCTGTAGTAATAATTAATTTTAATATGTTGCATAAAAATTTACTTTTATAATGACTTTTTCAAGTACGCACAAATATAAATGTAAAATTCTAGGTTGCAAAAATCGATATTATTCCAATATTTTTCCTGGTTCGAGTTATCAGCAAAGCATTTCTTCACTCACCCTTCTGATGATGGTAGAAAACAGGTATGGTTGGACTCTATTAAAAGTTTTTTTTAGGTATTTATGTTTCTTCGAATTCAAAACAAATATATGTTTGCGAGGATAATTTTGGACAACATCTAAATAATTTAGTGTCTTTTCATTCCATAGGGTTCAATTGTGCGGAGGATAGTGGTGTGATAACTAAACCAGGTCATATATTCACAATATCCACTTCATCAACACGACCTTGTTAAAGTTACGATCTTACACCACATTGTTAACTTCTTGTAACCAGGTCACTAGGCTAAGGAGACACACTCTAGTGGTATATAACGAGGCACTGAGAGGTCTTTACAGTCAGAAGCAGAGTACAATCACAACCAGAGACGGAGTGTCTACCAGTCTAGTGCCTCATATTTCCAATGTAGTATTTACTGTTGTTATTGTTATTGCATTAAATATTGTTATTTAACCGTCCCGATGTTTGTCATTTGCGTTACCATTATACCTGCTGTATAAATGGAACTGCCTCGGCAACAATGTTAAATACGGAACCAGGTGATATTATGGCGATCCTACCTTTAGTTAGATGGTAAGATATTACATGGCGATCCTGCAATCCCATCATCTGATATTAGATGGCGATCCTACCGTTAGTTAGATGGTCGGATATTATATGGCGATCCCGCAATCCCACCTTCTGATATTACAGTGGGCATATCTTAACTAATTAGCAATCATTTATGTCTTCTATTAAGCCGAAAAGTACTAAGATTAGTACATTGGATACGAATGAATTAGTAGATTCTTCTCTAAATATTCCAACTAAGAATGAGAATGATTTCAATTATCAAGCTGTCACCTTTTGTTTGTGGATTCCTCCTTAAAAAAGCTTAATTTACCCGATTGTGAGGTTTGTAAAATCTTCATCAATCATTCAGTATGTGTTTGGTACTTGCTTAGACTGCATGTAAGTGTTAATACGTAATAAAATGTCGTCAACACATAAATCGAGAAAACGACCGTTGTCAGAAGAAGTGAATAAGTTCATTATGGATTTCCTGGACTTAATATACGATGGCTCAAAAATTAAATGTTTAGTGTGCAATACATAACTAATGTGTTGGTCAAAAACACATTGTAAAGAACACGTAAGCAGTTCGAAGCACAATAATGACAAAATTAATCTACAACAGTTTATACATGAACTATGTGTAACTATGATTGTGTGTACACTGCCTTTTACCTTGTTAAGTAATGATTCATTTATTTTATTTTGGAATAAATACGCGAATCAAACATTACCGAGCAGGACAACGTTACGAAGGAATTTACCATCGGTGCGTAAACAGGTTGAAAATAAAATCAAAGGCGAACTGAAAAATAAAAAACTGTGGTTATGTGTGGACGAAACAAACGACAGCAAAAAACAATCTGTAGTTAATGTGACGGCGCGTAATATGGAACCACATCAACCAACGTCTTCAATTTTATTAGCATCCAGACGACCAGAACAGTGTAATGCCGAAAAAATTTCAGAGGTGCTATTAGATACTTTGGAAAAATTTTAACTTTCGAAAGACCAAGTATTAATGTTGATGACCGATAGTGCTGCAACAATGTGTTCTGCAGGCCGGTCTCTTAGAGAATATTGCCCTAACTTGTTACATATTACTTGTAAACTTCATACTCTACACCTTGTGGCAGAACAGGTTCGTAGATGTTATCCAGAGGTAGATGCTTTAATATCGAGTACAAAGGCAGTATTCCTGAAATCTCCAAGACGTATGCCGAAATTTCACTAATTGTGTCCCCATACCCCTGAGCCACCACAGCCGATTCTGACACGGGGTACATGGCTACAGGCGGGGTTTTACTATCATGAACATTTTGAAAAAATCAAGGACGTGGTTTTATCATTCGATCCGAAAGAAAGTGCAGCTATCAATATAAACCAGAAAAACCAAAAAAAAGATGCCCAGATTAAAAAGGATTTACAAAGTATTCGTGAGAATTACTTGGGACTAGAAGAAGCAATAACAAAATTAGAAAATTCGTCGCTGTCGATAGGGGAATCACTGCAAATCGTTAAAGATGTTCACGCACAACTGTGTGCTGTAGAAGACGCAAAAAGTGAAAGTGTTCTAATTAAATTTGAAAGTGTTTTAGACAGAAATGCAGATTTTGACACCTTAACACGTATTTGTGAGGGCACGTCTACAGATGCGTTAAGTTGCTTAAAAAAGTATTTTGATTATGCGAATATAACCTCACTAGATGTAGAACGCTCGTTTTCCGAATATAAACATATTTTTTCCTCACGGCGGACATGTTTTTCAGAAATAACCTTAGAAACGCACCTGATGTTGAAAATATACAATCGAGTTTCTCCAGTTTGTAAATCCTTGGAAGACTCTTAAAACGGTAAGTGTTTTTTTAAATCCTCTGTCGTGCACACAATCACTGATTTCATACATTTTCCATTTTATTTATAGGTACATACAACGCTGCTATAATATGTACTATTTTTATTTTTCGTGTGTTTATGCATATTATTTTAATAGCAGAAAACCAAATCTATATTTAATTATTTCTGATAGAATAAATGTCTCTACTTCTATACTTATATCGGTAACAAGCTCATGTTGCGTTCCTATTCTATCGCATATTCTAATATATTACGAATTACACTCCCATACCGGAGCTCACGGCGCGTACGGAAATTGGTCTGCTCTACTCATCACACATTTACAATGTTTAAGGAACTTAGTGAATAAAATAATTTTTATCCCACCCTTAGTTTGGTATTATATGTTAATACCCTTTACAATAAGATGGTTATGTTATTAAAATCTTTTGGCCATGTAAATTCTATTCACAAGAAAATGTTTCTAACTTTGCAGAAGGTTAGTTTTTCATAGTATACTTGTATTAAATCCAATCATCAAACTTTAGTTTCAGAGCAGTTGTTAAATATATCTATGAGTTCAATTATTAGGAAATTTCATGATGACATTTGTCGGACTTCTAATGATTCATCTCTGAATCGAAACTCGAGAGATATTAGGCAACTGATGCATATGAGGAAGATAAATTAGGTTCTAAATTTGGTACGTTGGCAAGTTTAGGTTTTTTAATCTTTTGGGCATGTGAAGAATTCTTATTTTATATTGTTGTTTATTAGAATTTCTATTTATATATTATTATGAGTATATATTTTATTTTGTTTTATTGCAAGAATATTGCTTTTTTTATATATTTGTTGAATTATAATATTTATTTTTCCTACATAAAGTTTGAATTAATTTTTTAACAGAATTTTTAATTATATGGCCGTAAAATACGTGTCTGTGATTCCTATATTTATAGAGATATCGCACTGATGAAATCAAAAAAGATCGAAACATGTATTTAAATTATTCAGGCACCCCTGAAGTCGGTAAAGAACATACAGATCAGTGACTTTTATAATAAATATATTGAAGATCTGTCACACACGTAATTTCCGTAGCAGTAAAAATAAAGCTGCAATAAAACCAATTAAATCGAATTTAATTAAGACTATCTCGTGATCTATACGATCTAAATCTTTAAAGAAGTCATTATAGATGACATAAAATTGTTTATTATTATCTAGATACTCTGACAAGTATTGAGTGAGAACAGACAAGTTAGTAGCAGTTGATTGTTTACTTACGAAGCCATGCTAATCATTAGATAAAATTTGTCGAAAGCGTGGAAATATATAATGATAAAAACATCTATCGAATACTTGAGCGAAGTTATTTATGATTGCTATAAAACGATCAATTAGGCCATATTATATTTTTTATGTATGGGAATGATTTTAGTTACTACAAGACGAAAGACAGAGATTAAACAAAATCGTGAGTAGTTTGGAAAAACCCATAGCGCGTCTTTAATTAGAAAGCTGGACAAGTTGTTGTGGACCATTGTAACAAGTGTTCATTTGAAAAGTCAATCTAGTAGCATGTGATTTACTGAGAACATTTTGAAGTGTGTCGTAAAATAAAATTTACTACTTAACCTACGAAGTCGTATATATTGACAGTTTCTTACGTACAAATAAATAACAAATAATAGGTATTTATTGAAAACTATAACAAATGTTGAAAATGTTGTCCTTCAAGATCAATGCACTTTAAAATCCTCCGTTCAAAATTTCTGATGATATTCTGCAACATTACTGGATTGTTATTAATTTCCATGCATTTCTGTTCGATTCTCTGTAGCATATCATTCAAATTCAATATAGTTGTTCGAAATATGTTATTTTTTAGATAAGGCCACAAAAAGAAGTCGCAAGGTGTTAAATCGCATGAACGTGCAGGCCAGGCAATTTAAGTATTTCGACTAATTATACGCTGATCAAAAAATTCTCTTAAATAATCCAAAGATTCTGCAGTACAGTGACAAGGTGCTCCGTCTTGTTGGAAATATGCATTTTGAAGTTCATCGTCATGCAACTGATTGACAAATGGTTGTAAAATTTCCGTACAGTACCTTTGAGCAGATAACGTTCCCTGAAAAAATATTGGTCCAATGATTCGCCTTTGGCTTATCGCTGCCCAAACAAAAAATTTTCTCTGGATGTAGCGATTCTTCATTAATTACATGTAGATTTTCCATACTCCAAATTCTTGTATTTTGTGAATTTAGGTATCCCGTTTTATAAAACCATGCTTCATCAGTAAAGATGACTCTTTGCGAAAGTTCTCCATTATTGTTCATATTTACAAACCAATTACAAAACTGTAGTCTACGTGGGTAATCAATTTCTAACAATTCTTGTACTGCTGTGACACGGTATGGATAAAGTTGCACATCTTTTTTTAATAACTTGTGAGTTGTACCAACAGAAAGGTTTATTTGTTGACTCAAATGTCGAACAGATGTTTGTGGTTCATTTTCCATTATTTCTTCAACACGATTGACAACTTGAGGTGTACTTTTTTTAACTACTCCGCTGCCTGATTTTCTTAAGAGACTACCAGTTTCAGAAAAAAGTTTTAAAGTTCTATCCAAAGTATTCTTAAATTGTATATAATCTATTACAAAATGTGGAAATTCTGTCATGCAATCTTGAACTAAATAAACCCATAAACCATCAATTTTATTACCACTTCGAAAATAAGCCTGGACTAAAAAAATTTTATGTTCTAAAGTGAAAGCCATTTGAAAACTGAGAAGCAATTTATTTAAACCAGAATCGACGCACAATTATTTTATGCACTAACTGATATTTGTGGTTGACATTATCAAATGTCATTTGGATTTACGTTTACGGAACAACAAACACATGCTAATATATTTGCGTCTTATTCTATCAAAATTTCAAAGTAACCTAGATTGACTTTTCAAATGAACACTTGTTATATTTATTCAAAATAGAAATAAAACTAGGGCTCTAATCTTCACTTTTAATCTTTAATCGTAACACGACAATTGTTTCGCCAGTACAGTGGCTTCCTCAGCTGCTTACATCTTAAGAGTACGCTACAAACTCTATATTTATTCTTCAAGTTTTGTGTGAAGTTTTTCCAAGATTCTTATACAGGATGCGGCAAAATAACCTCCTATTTTCGATGCTCGGTAGTAAGTAACTGGAGACACTTAGAGTAGTGGAGATAGCAGCAGTCGACGCAGGAGAGTGGGAAGTTTACGTTGCATTCGGCACGTAGGCACAGTATATAGTTTATGCAGTAGTATCAAGAAAGGGATTTTTTGGTATCAATTTATATTCTGCGCAAGGGCTTAAGCAATAATATGCGCAGTAAAAAATTACAGATGACGTTGTTGTTTTGGTTACTGTTGTGTATTTTCAAGTGTATTTTGTTCAGTTTGCTTTTATATTTTCTTATATTTGTTTGTTATTGTTATAATTATTAATCTATTCGAATATTTTATTTTGAACATTTTATTTATGTCGTTTTTATCTGTTTTATAAGTGAAAGGACACATTTAGTTGTAAAGAATTAGTGTAATTAAGTAATAAGAATAGTGCTTATAATTTCGTAATTTTTCTATACATTGTTTTATTGTAATGCCAGAGAAAATAAACGTACGTACCTATATTCTTAATATTATTAAACATACTTTTCTTTAGCATGTGATTTATTACAATATACCACTATAGAGTATCATTTTATTAGAATCATTTCACATTCTAAGCATTTTCTTCTTTTTCAGAAAGCAAACTGTACATGTATAAAAATTGTTTAGTTTTGAGCATAGTGTACGTAAGTATTGTATTAATGTGTTATGAAATCTAATATAGAAAAGAATAATAAAATTATTAAAGTGCCCTCTTAATTTTGTGCTTTTTGAGAAATTAATAATTTTATTTTACATTACAAAAGTTACTTTGACGGAATGAGAAAAACCACAAGTTTCTATCGAAATCCCCAGATATATAGCATTCATTGGCATGCATAATAAAATGTGATAACCAGTTCATTATTATTCGATAACTTATAATTATTTAACTTTTGAATTACATCAATATATTTTAAAATTTACAACTGTAAAATGAATATGATCTGTTCAAGTTTGTTATTCTTCTTAATATTGCAGACAATATTCACTTCATAACTAATTATTTATTTAAATATTCATATTTCTTTTAGAATTATCCATTGATAATAACCAATATCAATTAAATTCTTGTTAAAGACGCCGCAATCGTGCGCGTTGACATTTACAAGAAAATTTGAATACATTTTAAATTTAAAATATTGCCGCAATTGTGCGCACGGGCTTATGCGCGAGAAAAATTTGAACATAGGGAAATAACATTGCATGAGACTACTGCATAAACTATATACTGTGACGTAGGCACCAGTCGCCATCATGGCGTGTATGAACGAGCACAGAGCTTATGCGGTCGAAGCGTTCATTCGCAACAATGAGTGGGTTGTCACGGTACAGCGTGCTTCTCGAACGCGATTTCAAATTCCTCCGCGTGAGTCGGTACCGGACAGAAAGTCTATTTTGTTGTGGGTAAAAAACTTTAGAGAGACTGGTTCTGTTGTTAAAAAACGGGGTGGAAGACCTCGTAGTGCAGTCTCCTAAAAGGTCAGCTCGTAAACATGCAGCCGCCCTTCGAATGTCTGACAGTAGTGTTCGTCGAATCCTACACAAGGATCTTCATTTCCATCCTTACAAGAAGGTTGTTGTGCAAGAACTGTCACAACGTGATTGCCAGAGTCGCACGGAAGCATGTCAACTCATCTTGGAAAGTCTTCCACCAGACAGCATTGTTCAAACATCGTCCCGGAAACCTGCTAGACCTGAAAGAAGCAATTCGCGAGGAAATTCATCTCATACCTCAAGCGATACTTGAGAGAGTCCACGAGTGCTTCAATGTTCGCATGCAGCAGTGTATCAACGGCCACGGCCACCATTTTTTAAATATTATTTTCAAAACAATGTAAAAAAAAATTCCCGTGTTAAAGAATAAGTTGGTAAAAATAAAATTGTTTTATCTGGAAAAATGCTTTTTTTATTTACGTCAAAAAATAGGGAGGTTATTTTGCCGCACCCTGTATATGTTTAGAGATAATTTATTAATCATGCACCAAGTGTGCATTCTATTTATATTGCTTTGTAAGGGCTGGTTACTCTCGTTTGTATCAACATGCAGTACATAAAAATCCAAGGAAGCGATTAAGCTACTCAGAAGTAATTAGAAGGAAAGAAAAATATAGCAACATAATATATAATAACAAATGGTATGAGAGAATAATAATAAACGAGCGAATGTAATATTATACAGCGTTGTTATTTAACTTTGATATTACGTAGAGCCTCGGGTCAAATGAAGACTAATATTATCTACGTCTACATATATCTACTAACACACTACCACCTATGTACTTTAAACTGTTTCTAACATACAGAAAATACATACGCTTAAAAAAGCTATTTTTCATGTGTTATTTAGTTACTCGTTTCATGTTACTTCGTCAGGCGTTAGTAATATAAATGATCTAGAATATGCACTCTATATATTGTGTGTTCCTAAATAAGAACACTGCACGAGAAGTATTTGACTAGACATTGCCTCTTTAATGAAATACTTATATTAGATATTTTTTTATATTAAAACACAAATTAAGGATACGTTTTCTGGTCTCCCTCAGAATTCGGAATGGTCATCTCCTTTTTTTGCTGAAGAATTTAATTCGACCATTTCTAGGTTCAAGATAAAAAAGGCTCCTGGTGTTGACAATATCTAGGTTCTATTCGAAGAAAGAAGCATTTTTCTATCTAGGTTAACTGGTGTTGACAATGTCTAGAATGAATGCACGATTACCAGTAACGATATTCCAAACCAAATTTGAAGTGCCACCTTGGAATTTTTGCAGATTTTTTTCTGTACCATCCAATGCGTTGTTCTTTTTGATCGGGAATCAGTTGATTTTGAATCCATCGACAACGAGATTTCCCACAAATGAAACAGACATGCATTACACCCATCTTGTTACGCTTTAAATTATATTTTTATATTATTTAGTTGTTACACTTGGAATTTTATAATATACATTTAACGTTTTATCGCCCGGTATACTCAGTTCGCTCCAAATTTTATCATTTTTATTTTCTCGAGAACGTTGTCGCCATCTGTGTAATTTTATTTCTATGGTTTATGTCGCCCCATTCCCGCTACCATCTCGAATGGGTCGTCTCGATAGAGATTCATTCGTTGACGTGCTGTAAGTGAGAACTGTAGGTTTAAAAGGTGCTTTCTATTACTCTTGAGGGTTATAAGAGTTACATAATTCTGCGTAGTTTGAGAAGTCGCTTTTGTAGTGGAAAAAATGCAGAGAGTTAATAGTTTGAATTGCCAAATACCGTTTGCGAATTAATGACGGAAAAAGGGAAAGAACACTTCGTTGCCTGAGTTTCATGATTCTCAATTCTGGAACGTGAATACGGACCATTGCAGCCTCCAGAAGTAGTAATCCTAGCCTCAGACACCTTAGTCTTATCAGCGAATCTAATACCGACGAATCACTTTTAACTACTAAGGGGTACCCCTTTAAAAATTGTTAATTTTCATCATGTCACCGATTTCATTGTAATTTGGTATATATACGTACTTTCGCCTCCTAAAAACTATCCTGATATTTATATTCCAGTAAAACACATAGTTTACCTTAATGAGTCAGATATGGTTTCGTTCTAAACCCTACATTTCACCATATTAAAAAAATTATTATCTACCAATCCGCACGTTCCCCGTTAAAATTAATGCCAGATTCGTTTTCTCCGCACTCGATTTAGTTTATAAAAAATACAACACTAATATTTGACGTGGTTCATAAACTGACCAAAAAATCGAAATTTCTGAAGTGGTACCCCATTCAAAAATTGTCAATTTTTATCAGTTCACCGATTTCATTGTAATTTGGTATTCCTACGTACTTTTGCCTCGTAAAAACTATTCTGATATTTATATTTCAGTAAAACACATAGTTTACCCTAATGAGTCAGATATGGTTTCGTTCTAAACCCTAAATTTCACCATATTCTAAAAATTATTATCTACTAATCCGCACGTTCCCCGTTCAAATTATTGCCGGATTCGTTTTCGACGCACTTGATTTAGTTTAAAAAAATTCAACACTAATATTTGACGTGTTCTTCAAACTGACCAAAAAAATCGAAAATTTCCGATGGGGTACCCCTTTAAAAATTGTCAATTTTCATCATCTCACCGATTTCATTGTAATTTGGTATTCCTACGTACTTTTGCCTCATAAAAACTATCCTGATATTTATATTCCAGTAAAACACATAGTTTACCTTAATGAGTCAGATATGGTTTCCTTCTAAACCCTAAATTTCACCATATTGTAAAAATTAGTATCTACTAATCGCACATTCCCCGTTAAAATTGATGTCGGATTTGTTTTCTACGCACTCGATTTTGTTTATAAAAAAATGGACACTAATATTTGACGTGTTCTCCAAACTGACCAAAAAGTCGAAAATTTCCGAGACCCCCTTCAAAAATTTTCAATTTTCATCATGTCACCGAATTCATTGTAATTTGGTATTCCTACGTACTTTTGCCTCCTAAAAACTATCCTGATATTTATATTCCAGTAAAACACATAGTTTACCCTAATGAGTCAGATATGGTTTCGTTCTAAACCCTACATTTCACCATTTTATTAAAATTAGTATCTACCAATCTGCACATTCCCCGTCAAAATTAATGCCGGATTCGCTTTCTACCCACTCGATTTAATTTATAAAAAAGTCATCTACTGGCCTCTGCAATTCCAAAGGATAATGTGGACTCGTATATTATTTGGTATTACTCTTAAATTACCGTTCTGGAGATTTAATCGGTTTATCTGTTTATATTAGAATCTTGATAGCGTTTCTTAAATTAATATTATACTTGTATTTTTACTTGTAGTTTAAATTCAATTAATTGCAATTTAATTTGCTTTTGTAATTTATATCATCGAATTTATAACGTAATATTTTTCTATTCATTTACGCATATATGAATTTATTTTCTTTAAGAATTTCTAAATTTATTTTTATAACGTGAGAATTTCTCTCTGTATTTTTTTGTTGTGCCAACATCTGGGCCGACGCTAGTATAAGCAAAAGAACTCGTCTGCACTTTCGTGCAGGTGTTTTTAAATAGCGAATTAAAATTTGATTTGATTTAAAACTTTATTTAAGAAAATTAATACTGGTAGTCGTAACTTTGTGGTAATTCATTTTTAAAATAATAAAATAAAATAAAACAATAACTTTGTTATACCACTTTATTCACATGTAATAGTGACCGCCGTTTCGACATACAATGTCATTATCAAACTGCAAAAGTTACAGGCCTACATAGATCCTATAAATGACATGATATTTTTTTTTTGTGTCATTTATAAGATCTATGTAGGCCTGTAACTTTTGCAGTTTGATAATGACATTGTATGTCGAAACCGCGGTCACTATTACATGTGAATAAAGTGGTATAACAAAGTTATTGTTTTATTTTATTTTATTATTTTAAAACATTATTGTATAAAATTTTAAAGAGATATACATATTATCAATTATTTGTATTGCTGTAATTACTATTAATTTGTTAAGATTCCGTATGATACCATAGGAAAGACTACTATTTTGTTTCTTTATTTAAGCTGTAATAGACTATTGATGTCTCTTAGTTTTTTTTCCTTCTTCTCATTATTGGAGTAATATTCTTAGGGGATGGGACGTTTCGTCGCCGCCGTTTCGGGGCCGCCGATTCGGAGCCGCCGTTTCGTGGTCGGGACGTTTGGGAGCCGAGCCGTTTCGGAGCCGAGCCGTTTCGGAGCCGAGCCGTTTCGGCGCCGAACCGTTTCGGAGCCGAGCCGTTTCGCGGCCGAGACGATTCGCAGCCGGGCGGTTCGGAGCGGGGCAAAGTGAATAGTTTCTAAATTTTTAAGATCGTATGAAAGTAAGCACTGTCTATCGGCTTATAATCTTAATCAACATGTTAGCAAGAAGAAATGGCTTTAATTTCGGGAATTAAGAAGAATTATGGGGGTAAATTTTTATTGTTTTAGCAAGTAGCAAGAATAACTTTTCTTGGCACAGAGACTCGCTTAACGGACACCACTCAATAACAGACACGAACATGCAAAAATGTGGACTTTGAATATAATGTCATTTACAAAATTACCTACTGATTACCAATAACCATTAAACAGATACTTTTATGATGCTACAAAGCAGGATGTCGTTATAATAATCCGTTTACACAAAAATGAATGGATAATCTGGGAACTTCTAGTATTAAAGGTATTCCTGACATGAAATCTAGAAGGGTGGAATGGAAACATATAGGTTTAGATTTAGATTTATACTTAAAATACCATTTGTGCTCTTCAGACTTTTATTTTTATTTGCGTTATGATTTATGAATGATACAGAAAGTGTTCGGAAATTTTCAAAAAATTTAATTTAAAAAAGAAACAAAGAAATTTAGAAACAAAAAAAAATACAAAAACTAATGATTATTTTACTATAGTAATATCCGAACCGCCCGGCTGCGAATCGTCTCGGCCCCGAAAGGGCTCGGCCCCAAAACGGCTCGGCCCCGAAACGGCTTGGCCCCGAAACGGCTCGGCTCCGAACCGGCTCGGCTCCCAAACGTCCCGGCCACGAAACGGCGACTCCGAATCGGCGGCCCCGAAACGGCGGCGACGAAACGTCCTAGACCCATATTCTTATACTTTTGAAATTAAATTTAATCCTTATTTTGTATTCACATTATTGTAGTATATTTTTTCATTCATTTAATCACCCTTTTATTTTTTTTTATTATTGTATATTATAGATTATTTTCATATATACAGTGTGGCACACATATACAGGATGTACGTTATATCATTAAGTTTTTCAACAGAACTATGTCGCGTTTTTTTTTTATTATGATGAACAAGAATTAATGTTTTAATATACGAGTTAACTGTTTCCAAGACTTTTCTTTACCTTCGTTCATATTGTTTTATTTTGTCTTTAGCAAGTCAGAGATTGTACATTTATTTTCAGGTTGCAGATATCCTGTGCAGCATTTTGTCGTTTCGTTTTTGTAGCGTTTGTACTTTTGTAGTCTCGATGCGCATGCGCCTAATATTGCGCAATCTCTTTTCTCCGTTTTCAGAGTTGAGCTTCCGTAAGAAAACTGAGTGGCGCTATCTACCATCTTTCATTTTAGTCACCCACACCCGTCTCCACTGAATAAGAGCATACCAGATAAACAGAAGCTCCCAGACTATTGTGCTATACGATTACGAATTTTGTTTAGATATTGACCATCTTCATACTGTATCTGAACACATGGACATACACCTCGTATTTTCCAACGTGTACTTCAGCCAAATACACGTTTTTCTGTCTCAATAGACTTCGTCAGTTTGGCTAGTGAAGTAATGTTTGATGAATCGCCTCATAGGTATAACAAATTATGTCCTATCAGGTGGCACAGGTAGTCTTTGGCTGAAGTTAACGTTTGAAAATACATGATGTATGTACATGTGTACAGATGTAGATGTGTGTAATGAATATGTGTTTCATTTGTAACAAATGCGTAATACGTGCTTAACGTATTAATGTATTCAAATTTCTTTAAGTTTTCTCACGTTTAACTGTTAATATAAAGTTTTGTATTTGTATCAATGCCCAATATCGCCCATATAAATTCAGATTATGTCCATCAATCTTCGTCGAGTATTACTTAAACGGCCGAAATATTCTTATCAGTAACAGCAGTCCTATAACGTCTTTCACGAAATTCATTACTAAGAAAAAGCCGATCTCCTTTGGATTTGTTGTACCAATTTTATTATAGATTGTTGCTATAGACGCGGCTTCTTCGCCAAATTAATTTCTAAGCAGATATTCACATTGTTTAGGGGTTGGTAATGACGAGTTAAAATCGTAAGAACATAGTCCGGAAATGTTGTCTATCGTCGATTCCAAATAAGAACAAACCGTTGGGGAAGATAGGGCTTAAAATAAGAGCTTGTGATTGGCTAAAATAGAGGCCGCCTTTATACAGGCAAAATTATGTTTATTTAGTTCTGTCAAATTAGCGTTTTGCTGTCAGTACTGACCGGTATTTCTGTAAATGCTAGTCAATTGGGTGTTTTACTAGTTGTTTATTGTGCTATTTAATGTTAATATTTGTTAAAGATAGTTCTTTATAGAGATTATAAAGTGAAAACATCATTTTCTAAAAATATTTTATCACTCATAAATTTATTTATTTCATTTATTTAATCGCAATCGTTTTAGAGCATGGATGACGCCGCTTTACCAGGTCCATCAAAAAATCGTAAAGGAAAATAGGTAAAAAGTGGACAGAGGCTGATGGCTTACAATGTGTATTTTAAGAACAAAGTTAATATGTCCAAAACAGCTGCTGTTCGTCAAACTTCAAGGGAAGTAGGGATTGGTAGAAATACTATGTTCGACATTATTAAGAAAATTGAAATGTCTGGAGTTACACAGTCTCCATTAAGAAAACGAAGTTGCCGAGATGCTTACAATAAATTAGATGAAGTATCAAAAAGTACGATTAGAAGGCACGTGCATTCATTTTTCTTTAAAAATGAGTTACCAACTTGCACAAAAATATGTGAACCTATTAAAGCGGATGCCAGTTTACCTCCTTTAAAATGAACATCACTTTGGAGAATCCTAAAGAAACTAGGATTCAAGTGGGAAAAATGGGGGTTTGTTATTATTTGAATCCAAGAAAACTGCAGATTACCATGAAGATGTGAATAGTGAGGTGTTCATCACATGGATGCAAAATATATTACCTTCTCTTGAGCCCAATAGTGTTATAGTAATGGATAATATGCCTTATCATTCTACTAAAACAAAAAAGTCACCTACTTTATCATGGAAAAAGGAGGCACTCATTGAATGGCTTTTAACCAAAGGAATTCTAGCTGATAATTCCATGCTAAAGATTGAATTGTTTGAGCTTGTAAAAAATTACACATCCTGTCATCCAGTTTCATACGTGGTCGATGAAATAGCTAGAGAAAGTGGCCGTACAGTTTTACGTTTACCTCCATATCACTGTAATCTTAACCCCATTGAACTTAAATGGGCTCAAGTCAAGCATCATGTTGCGACCAATAATAAGACATTTAAATTGGACGAAGTAAGAAATTTGTAATTAGAAGGATTAGACATGGTTGATGATGACGCATGAAAAAATAGCATTCATCACGTTATAACAGAAGAAAACAAAATGTATGATTTAGATAATATTGTTGAAAATGTATTAGAAATTTTGACTTTTACTGTAAATACTGGGTCATCCTCAGAATTTTCATTAGATTCAGGTTCTGATCTTGAAGATGAGTAGTTTTCAATATATATATTCGTGAACAATATGTAACATAATGAACTGTGGTGTTAAATTTAGTTATGTGTGAGTGATGTTCTTGATTTAGATTCGTGTGTGTGTTAGATATATTTTTTTATACTTAGAAATTGTATAGTTTGGTTAATATAGTGAATAAATTATAATCTAAATATAATTTTATATTAATGTTTACAATATACATTCATGAGATTGTTCTTTCAGGTCCTCAGAAATTGTTCGACATCCTAGGTCTCAAGTAACTACCAGATATTGTGATAATTGTGGAATATGAATGAAATTTCTAAGTAGGAAATTATTATATAATTTTTTTAATGAAATTATGTAAGTGTAGGTAAAAGATTTAATGTATATTATGCTAATAAAAGAGGGTTTTACACTCATTGTGTTCAGACATTTACGAAAAAAATTGTTTTAACTGAACACATGGAGGTTCCCATGAAAACAATTTTTCTTTTTACTTATTATTTTTTTTCTCAATTAAATTGAAATCTGAACTGTAATCAAACCATATCTCTGCTAAAAGCAAAAAAAAAATCATTGTACGATAGTAGCAATTTATCCCATACATAAGCAAAAAAGTAAGTATTAATCAGTCATAACTAGAGCTGAGGATGTTTGCGGTATAACCATGGTTATATCATGTAACCATAGTAAATTACTATGGTTACATGATATAACCATGGTTATACCGCAAACATCCTCAGCTCTAGTCATAACTTGAAATAAAGGAACGAACACATGTTTAACCAAATACTGAAACTGGAAAAATGCTTACGTTTTACCTATCTTTTGGTGCAAAATTGCTGTTTTATCCTTTTTAATATGTACTTACTTTTGTAAAATGAAAATATTTTTAAATACCTTTTTTAGATGTATAAAAATTTTTATCCAAATTATGTGAAATGATGTGGAAGAGAATGAATTTCCTTATTGCTCTCTCATTATAGATACTATTAAAATAACTGTATTTTGTAAAATGCTATATTTTTTAAGCTAAACGATACACAAATATTATGATAATTATAATATGTACACTATCACCATCAATCCTTTAAATTTATTTGTTTCACATTTACACAAAAGTTTTGTTCTCTAATAAAATCAAAGAAAGATGTAAATATTTTTCCTGTCGTAATTTTAACACATTCTCACTGTATTTACGCACAAATTTATTGTGGATGCAATACCTTCAAACCATAAATAACAGATTAGAAGATATTGATTGAAATATTTTATATAATACCTTGCATTGGTATATATCGGGTGTTTTTTTAGCTGCATGAGAAATATCGATATCGATAACTATGGTTTGACAGCTGAGAATGTCAAACTGTGTTGACATTTCTGTTCAGTAAGGTTTGGCAAGTCATCATGAATCGTTTAACACCAGAACAATGCTTCCAAATTGTGTAAATTTACTTTGAAAAAAATAAATCTGTTCGCGAAGTTCATAGAGCACTTCGTCCATTTTACGGTCAACATAATCGGCCTAGTGAGCAAGCAATTCGTGCAGTTATTGACCGTTTTCGCACTAATTTTACTCTTCTCGATTCAAAACCATCAACAAGACAAAGAAATGTCCGTACCGAAGAGAATATTGCTGTTGTAGCGCGAAGTATTGAAGAAGGCGCCGAAATGTCGATTCGTCGTCGTTCTCAACTTGTTGGCCTTTGTCCTTCGACTACGTGGAAAATTTTACGTAAGGATCTTGGCTTACGTGCATATAAAATACAGCTCGTGCACGAATTAAAGCCAAACGACCATCGTTTGCGTCGCATTCTTGCTGATTGGGCTCATTTGAAACTGGCTGAAGATGAGCATTTTTATCATAGAATTGTGTTTAGTGATGAAGCTCATTTCTGGTTAAATGGCTACGTCAATAAGCAAAATTGCCGTATTTGGATCGAAGACAATCCTCAAGCCGTTAACGAATCACCATTACATCCATTAAAATTGACTGTTTGATGCGATTTACACGCTGGCGGCATCATCGGTCCTTATTTCTTTCGAAATTTGCAAGGAGCTGCGGTTACGGTGAATGGTGAGCGCTATCGAGCCATGCTGACTGAATTTTTGTTCCCAAAAATTAATCAGCTAAACATCAATGACATTTGGTTCCAACAAGACGGCGCAACTTGCCATACAGCGCGCTTAACAATCGATTTATTGCAAAATCAATTTGGTGACAACTTTCTTTCCAGAAGTGGTCCTGTTCACTGGCCCCCTCGTTCGTGCGATTTAACGCCTCTGGATTACTTTTTATGGGGCTATGTTAAGTCATTGGTTTATGCCGACAAACCAGCAACTCTTGAAGCATTGGAAGCGAATATTCAAGCCACCATTGACGCCATACGGCCAGATTTATTGGAAAAAGTAGTAAAAAATTGGACTGATCGAATGGACCATGTAACTCGTAGCCGCGGCGGACATATGCCGGAAATCATATTTAAAAAATAAATGCCATGAAATTATCTACCAGATTATAATAAAAAAAATTTCATTCCAACAATATTTCTGTCTTGTATTATCATTTTAAGTTCTCAAGCTCTTAAAAAAACACCCCGTATTTGCCGCTTCTTGCTTGAATAAAACTTTTAAAGTCTAAGCTTTCTTAATAATAAATATGTTAATAAACAAACGTCAAAAATAATCTTTTGTATAAGTTAGTAGGTACATAACCTCACATACAAATTATCTATATTTTTGAAATTCCTGTGTAAATTATACTCAGATTGCCGCGCCATCTGGTCCTTTCTTAAATGGAATGCTATATAGTCAAATTCACTTTTGGATTAATACGAAATACTTAAATTATGACAATTAGCAAACTATTACATCATATCCAAAAAACAGAATGTCAATTGGGAAAACATTAAAAGTAGCTGTTAAATGAAAACAAATTTCATTTTTCTTTTAAACAAATGCCATTCTAGATTTTTTTTTCTGTGTTTACCTCGTATTTAGTAGATACTAACACGGATACGGATTTCGAATATTATATATTGTTAATAAAATATATAAAGAAGTTAATTTTCTTTTAAGAACGACGAAGGATGTGCAGTCCATTAACACGCTCCTGACTTAGGGAAATATTCAGCGCTGTGTTTGAGATAAGATCTCGTATATTCCTTAAATACTGTCTCACTTTGCGCATCTTATTAATTGGACACCATCACTCGCCCACCTCTTGGAAAGCACAAATTGGGTATAATTTTTTATTGCGAAAGTAGATGATGACAGGGCATTTGGAGCAGATTTGTTTTTCTAATTACTTCTAATTAATTTCTGGGGATCAGCTTCATGAATAAATTAATGCTATCGACTCCGATTTCGCGAGGTGTATAATGGAAGGATGAAATCGCGAAGCCCCCGAAATAATACCAAGAGGAAAATTTGTATAACGTAATCTCGGAAATTTTGTATTGCTAATGCTTCCTCTCTGCGTCGAATATTTCTGATTTATTCTCTTTTGATTCGAGAAACCGTTTTTCGTTTGGTTTCGTTTTGTTATACGATTTTGTTAAGGGAAGAATAGTAATTGATAATTGTGGAGTCCTTAATTTAGTATACAAATGATCTTAATAATTTAAACGAAATTTCTGTATTATATTTTATATTCAACATAATACTTAATACGTAATACAACTGTTAATATTTCCTAATTTAGTTTGTTAGAATTACATATAGTTAGGTTTGATAACTACTCGTCTTCATCAGGATTTTATTACAATTAGAATAGTCAAGTAAATGTATTGTTAATTGAGGAAAGAAATACTTGTTGAAACTTCATTATAACGATAAGAAATAAGTACTAAAATTCTAGTTTCAAATTTTTTTATTGTAAATCCACTACAATATTGTTTGGCCATGCAATGGCTTCATCAGGTGGATGAAAAACTGAGTATTTGAAATACAAATTTAAATATTTTAGTAAAAATTATTGGAAAAAACTTGGTAGAAAAATTTTTACAATCTTAAATTTAGCAGAGGGGAGTTGTTTAACCCTAGGGCTATCAGGAAAACGGCCTCTCGTTACTTACTGCGCGGGTCCATACTATATGCTGGATTTGAGCTAATATTCGGCGATTATTTTGAATTAAATATAGCGTAAGCATTATTATATTTGACTTTTATTTTATTCAACATAAGAAAAGACCATTAAAATAAACCGAAGCAGTAATAATAATAATAAGACATAAATATTGTAAAATAAAATATATAAATGACTTACATAAAAGTAAAAGCGGGTTAAACACATTTCTTACATATTGCTGTGAATTTTTCCCCATAAATATTTTAATATATATTTGACTTGCGCAGTTTGAGCATGCCGTTTGTTCTGCTGTGGACGATTGTAAAACTGTATTTTTTTATGCGGAGCCTGCGTGCTTGCTGTATCCTGAGAGACAAATGTAATGTGAGATAAGAAAGTCGTGTTTATAAAAAGATTATTCTTTATCTTTTTATTAAGTAACTTCGGGTTTATTTTTTTGATTTAATTGTGGTTGGTGCTGTTTAAAGTCATTACCGATTTTTATACGACTTAGTGATCTCGTAATTGTTATATTTTTACACTTTCTAACTCATGTATCTCGCACTGTTTTTTACGTAAGTAAGTAATATATTATTAAAAGATATCTTATTATATTTAAAAGAGTTAAATACTGTATTTTCTAATTGTATAATTATTATCGTATTGAGATTTAGTCTTAGTTATTTGATATAAATAACAAAGAAGGTTTTTAAAATTTCTAGTAAAAAAATTCTGTAACTGTAAAATTTAGTACGTTGGTATATCAAGGGCATTTTTTTTCACATGTGGTTGCACATGCGTTAGAGTTTGTATTGAGATTTAGTCTTAGTTATTTGATATAAATAACAAAGAAGGTTTTTAAAATTTCTAGTAAAAAAATTCTGTAACTATAAAATTTAGTACGTTGGTATATCAAGGGCATTTTTTTTCACATGTGGTTACACATGCGTTAGAGTTTGCTTCGGTCTGTTAAATAGTTTGTTTATTTTGTTCTCTAGGGAGAAATTAAAAAGTTTCTTTGTAATTTATTATTTTTAATTTTGATCGGCTGTCATAAAGGAAGTTTAGACGTATGCTGCGGTCATTTCCATTCGTTATTTTTACCTTTATAATATTGTTAAATGAGACAATATTAATCTTTATAAAATAAAATAAAACAATAACTTTGTTATACCACTTTATTCACATGTAATAGTGACCGCGGTTTCGACATACAATGTCATTATCAAACTGCAAAAGTTACAGGCCTACATAGATCTTATAAATGACACAAAAATATATGGTGGTGGTTTATGATGTTATTTAAAATTACTACTACATACTTAACTATTATATACAACATTGGAAAAGAGGTGTATATATAAGATCCAACTGGTCGTTTAGAACAATATCTATTGTGTTGCTTCCGCTTTTAAAAATTTCTAGTGACTCTAAAAGATTTAATTTACGACCTTTCTCGGCCAAATGCAATATTTTATGATGACCAAATGTATGCCTTTCTGTAATAAGATGGTTTGCGAATGTTGAATCTGTCTTCTTTAGTTTATATGACCTCATGTGTTCTTTTACCCGTATAATAAAACTTCGACCAGTTTGACCTATATATACACTTTTACAATCATTACAATATAATTTGTACACTCCTGATTTATTATTGATATCTGTTTTAGGTTTTGCGTTAAAAATGAAATTACTTGTTTTTACATATGGTTTGTAAGCTATACTAACATTACTATTATTTTTTGAAATTATATTTCCAATTTGCTCGCTTATTTTACCGAAGTAAGTTAACGAGACAAATTGTTTCAAATTAGCACTATCTTTAGGATATACTAAACTAAGGGCCACTTGTAACTGTTTTTTTCTTTAGTATACTGTCAATTACGCTACTTGTATAACTATTGTTTACCGCTATTTGTTTTATAGTATTGATTTCACGAACAAAAGATTCATTAGACAAAGGAATATTTAATGCTCTATGTATCATAGAATTAAAAAATGAATGTTTGTGCGTCTTAGGGTGTAGTGAATCTTTGGGAATAATGCAATCAGTGAAAGTAGGTTTACGATATATATCAAATTTTAAGCTCTGATCTAATTTGTTTAATTTTAAATCCAGGAAGTTAATACTGTTATTCTCTTCTATTTCTACTGTAAAATTGATATTAGAATGGATTGAATTTATGTAGTTCAGAAATGTTTGTAGTTGTCTATGAGTACCCTTAAAGCAAGCTAGGATGTCGTCTACATACCGATACCAAAATTTAATACGTTTTTAATCTAGTTGTGATGAAAGATTTTTTTCTGTAATATTCTTCACGAACATTTCAGCTAATAGAGGACTTAGAGGTGAGCCCATTGCCAGACCTTCTGTTTGTTTGTAGAATTTTTTGTTAAATGTAAAGTAACTTTGGTTGGTGACTAACTCCGTTAGATATATGATTTCATGTATAACAACCGGGTTTGTATTTTTCTTTACTAATATGTTTTCTATTAACGTAACTAGTAAAGAAAAATACAAGGTTAACACAAGATATCCAACAAGTTATTTTTTTTTTGCTTTTATCTTGAATATGTAAAATTTTTAAATCTGCATTAAATCTGTGATTGATATCTAAACATTGATTTGCGAAAGTTGAATCTGGTTTCTTTTCCTTATGACTTCTCTCGTTTTCTTTTAGCCTAATTTTGAACTTCCTCCCCGTTTGTCCTATGTATACCTTATTACAATTTTCACATGTTAACTTACCCACCAGAGTTTGATTCTTTGTCTATTTTATCTTTGTTGTTTATAATAACGTTCTGTATAGTATTGTTTGTTCTAAATAATATACGTTAGTTATTCAGTTTTTTAATGAATGTACAAATTTTTTACAAAAATTGTCCTAAGTTATTGAATTGCAGGAATTAGTTATATTGTTTTTCAAGTTTGGGTAAACTAAAGAAAGGGTTTTAGATTTTTATTAACTGTTCAGGTTGTTATTGATAATATTTATAGAGTAACGATTGTTTAATGCTATTGTGTATATCCTCATGAGCATACCAATCAATGGTGTATAGATTAATTAACGTACTTATGAGTAAAAGTAATTTCGGCCACGAACTAAATAGGTGATTTGTTTTATTTGTCCTGACAACTATTGTTTTATTTGTGGTGAATACACTGTTAAAAGTCAACAAAGAAACCTAAGTTATTTCCTAAAGAAAGTGTATTTTGTTTACTTCTAGTTGAAACTTGGCAATCAAGACAGAGTCTGGTTTCCTCATAAGGTGTGCGGAAAGTGCGAGGAAGATCTTCGCTTGTGGTTTAAGGGTAAACGCAATCATTTCTTTTAGCATTCCTATGTTGTGCCCTGAACAGCAAAGTTGCACTGCCGACTGCTATTTCTGTTCAGTAAATGTGAATGGTTTCAACGCAAGAAATAAAAAGAAAATATCTTACCCAAACTTTCAGGTATTCGTCCAGTGCCTCATATCTCTGAAATTCCAGTTCCAAAACCACCTTTCAGTTTCGATGGTATACTTAGTAATTCTGAGGATTGAAAGGCATTATCTCCCCAGTGCGAATCAAGTTCAAACTTCTTTGAATTTTCTAAAAACATTTTTCACAGAACGCTGATTTTCATCAAATAATTCTACAATTTCAAAGTGTTTTTGTATCATGTCAGAAGGCATTTTTATAAATAGCATATATCACACTTCGTAAATGTCAAAATATCCAGACGAATACAGTGCGCCATCTATAATTTATTTATTTTTAAAATATGGCGCTCAATTTGAAGGAGACATTATAAGCACAGTACAGAGACAATAATTTACTAATTCGAAGCTTAATTTTGCATTAAAATTACATAAGCTAATGCGTTCGTTTAATTTACATAAACATTTACGTATTTCAAACCCCCTCTTTTCTCTTGCCGCCAATGATTCGATTTTCCCCAAATAAAATTAATATGATCTAGATGCAGTCTCCGCAACATTAGCATCTCCGCTTCCGCCTGCCGCACAATAGTTTGCCTAAACGCCACAGTTAAAATCAGCTTTTCCCCGGGTTGAAAATGGAAATGGAAATGTTTACAATTTACATAACCGATTAACAAGAACGGGATCAACCGAATCGGATTAATTGGCCACCGATATCAGATCAAACCTCGTTTCCAATGCGCCCTCATTGTTCCCCTCTGCCCCGTTGCCACTTTCCCTCCTCTTCGTTATTTTGCCACCCACCTTTTTTACCGATTATCCAATTATCCTGTGAGACACCCGTCACGTGACTGTATATAGATGCTATAACGGGACCCCTATCAGCTCGTTCATTTTGTACAGATATACTCTCTGACAGAGTTAAATTGTAACATTTGTAGAAATACAGAGCAAAATTGGTACATTTTAGAAAGAAACTATGTCTCAATTTGTAAATATTGCTTTCTACATTTTACGACACTAATTATTCGAATTTTTTAATAGAAAAAATTCCCCCTTAAGCAGGAATCGAACCCACGTCCATGGTTTGCCGGACTCTTGGTCTAACCACTAAGTTATTAACCCAGATACTCCCAAATTAATTTTTTCTTGAAAAAATACATTTGTCTATCTATTTCTACATTAACTGGAACCCAATCAACAACTTTTCATTTAACTTTTTCTATTTTTTTTAGTAGTTTTTTAGATAAGGGCCAACCTTTTTAAAGGACAGTGGCATTATTAGGTGTAATCAGAACTACCTTTAAAAAACTTAAGTTTATTTAAATACAATCTTCAATTTGATATTGGAACATAATAAACATAAAAAAATATTATTGCGTGTGATATTCAACAAAACATTGTTTAGGATGTAACCCCACTTTGCATTTGGCACACCTAAATTGGACTTTCTTGTGGCACCGTCCACATCTGATTTGATTTTCTTGGTAAACAATCAAATGATCTTTACCATCAAATCGCGAAATTTCGTTTTCATTGACACTTGTTCGTATACGTCCTCTCTTAGTGTTTTCCATATGGGTTTCAAAAATACCTTTACAAAGAGATCGACGGAAGCCATACTGGTCCATTTTCCCTCCGCAGTGGCGGTGAAGTTGCCAGGCGTTATGAATAGGCATATCCAAGCCATGACAAATTATATGAAAGTACCACTTTTTTCCTCTGATACCCACGCGATAAAGACTGATATTCTGATCTGCCCTGTCTACTCCACCCATATTCTAATTGTATTTTTTTACCAACTTGGGCTGAGGCACAGATATTTTCTTCTTCTCTTTTTGAGAATATCGAGTCACATTAGTCGTTGGTAGTACAGATTTACAATTGGAAGCAATGGTAACAATATTATTATCATTCCATCGGCAGACTATTATATTCTCCTCCCGTTCTAAAGCATATTCAAATGTCTCTTTCTGTTTTTCTCAATTCTTTACCAGACCTTATAATTGATACTGGAATGCTGTTCTCTCTCACCGTACCAGTAGCTTTTATATTTCTGTCTCTAAGCACCAAAAGTACCTCCCACGACGTAAAAATTTTCGAAGTAGACATGAAAAGGCAGCTGACCTTTTGCTGCGATTATTTTGTCAACGAATGATAAGACCACACTTGCGCCCAAACCGAAGTCTTTGTATCTTTCTGAAAGATTTGTGGTGGATCCTTGATATGGTTCAAAATATTCTATGTAGCCGTTTATAATTGTGGCCATCCAAAATTTAAAACCCCATCTAATGGGCTTGCCCCTGACAAATTGTTTCGAACCATGCCGTCCAAAATACGGAATCATGGACTCGTCTACACTATGGTTTTCTTGTATAGGGGCAAAAGAAAGAAATTTCTGATTTAATCTTTCTAACAGTGGACTAACTTTTGCAAATTTGTCACCAACTTTTAGATTTGTATTGTCACAACAGTGTAGGTTTTGCATTATAAAATTAAAACGATTCCGTGAAATTGCGGTGTACACAATTTGATGATTAGCATCAGAGCTGTTTTCCCAATACAAAGATCTTCTTGAGACACTTGTATAACCGCTGTAAATAAGTACTCCAAAAAAACATTTTATTTCATCTAGTGTAATATCTCCATTTCTGTTATGTTGCACTGCATAAAGATTACTATAATTTAGTATCATTTGCCAAAGTTTCTCGTCAAAAAAGAGACCTGAACAAGTCCAAGGAAGACATATTATTATTTGCCGTACTTTCATCTTGCCATTTTGGTAAATTATTTGTAATGTCTTCTCTAACCCAATGATTACTTTTCTGTCTTTTTTTATATTTTTTAAAATGTGACAATGGGATATCATCATCAATATCGTGATCGGTATCAAAAATAGCTTCAGCTTGAATATTCAATATTCTACCTGGAAGATTGTTCATAGTAACAATTTCATCATCTCCGGAGTCTTCATTGGTAACCTCTTCATTAGCGTTAACGAGAGGAAACACTGCTAATATCGTCTGGTGTACTGTGAACATCATCAATGTATTCTACTTCTTCTAATAGCTCATGGAGTGTAAGAGGTCTTTTCAAATAACTGAAAACAAAATAGTACGTGTTTTAACCATTGTCCTTTTAAAAGGACGGTTGTGTTTGTAAGGTTATGTTGCAAAAATGAAGCAAAAAACAATGATGTCTAAGTGTAAAACCATAAAGTTATGACTATACCAACTCATCAGTGTAAAGAAATAGTAATGTTATGTTTGTAATTACGTAATTATGCTAACCTCCAATTGTCCATGACAGAACGTAAAAAAATGTTTCACACACAATTTACAATATCTGCAAGTCTTCAAAACTTACACTGCTGCAAATCTTGGAAAGACGTTGTACATGCTCTGTTTAATGATAGACTGGAGCACCATCTTTCGGAAAGTAGTTTAAGTTGTACAAAAAAAAGATTTCTGTACCGACCTTTTAAAATGACGTTGGTAGTAATTGGGTTAAGGTCTGTGGTTCCGAATACATTGGGAAGCCTTAAGTTACATTAAGGAAACTGATGTTAATATTTCTGCTTTTTGCCTGTAGTCGGCACTTGTTACAAATTATTTGCATTTTCGCTATGTAGTGTTAATGTAATCCCCAATGATGCCTCCAATTTCGTGATATGTCACATATCGAACTTCGTTGGTGAGCTTGCGCACAGCATCGACATTTTCCTAAGTAACTGCCGTTTGATGCAGCTGCTCTTGGATCGTAGCTAGGACTGCCTAATCCGTCCACGTTTGAATTCGCCATACCAACGAGAAATTGTTGACCGTAGTGCTACATTACCGAAAACAGAAACCAACCCAGCGAGCCATTCTTTTTGAGGCAATTGTCTTCGAAAATTATGAAAAATGATTGCGTGAAAATGTTCACGGTTTAATTCCATTTTTCGACCAACTTGTCAACTTTGAGCTACAGCGCTACACGTATCGCACTGAAACTTTGGATTTAGTTTAAATAAAGGTGGAAGTTAATTTCCAGTACTGATATTTGATTAGTGGCGTCCTCTATGTGTCAGTATGCAAAACATAAAAGATATCTCTCGTATATCCGAGATTATTGAAATTTAAAAAATGACGAAATTTACTCAATTATGCAAATTATATGCATTTATTACAAAATATAAGCATTTATTTTAAGGTACATATATGCATTTACTGGTAAATATGCAATAATATGCGCAATAAGAATGATGTTATTTAGAATTATCTGAAACGCTAGAAAACTTTAAATTAATCCGAAACTGTTCAGCAAAAAATATGCAAATGCATATAAATCCAGCCTTTAGTTATAATGTATTGATTGAAATATGTCAACTACCTGTTTAATAACTTGCATTGGAATATACGAGGGAAAGTCATTAAATAAGTCACAAACTGCTGTAGGAAAGCTGAAAATAGGAGTGAGTTGTTTCCCTATTTGTCAATAGGTGTCACCACAATCCAGTTTTATAATTCTCAAGTGACAGTTGGTGTGCGCGAACACAGGCAGTGTTAAAATGGCGACCGTGCTCGAAGATTGTACTGCGGAAGAGCAACGTGCTATTGTGCGTTTTTTCTGGGCAAAAGGACTTTCTGCAAAAGATATTCATTCATAAGGAAATGTCTCCTGTTTACGGTGAAAAGTGTTTGTCGCGTAAAGCCGTATATAACTGGGTCGAGAAATTCTCTCAAGGACGCTCAAAAGTTGTTGACGATCAGCGAAGTGGCCGCCCCGTTCAGATTTCGACAGATGCAACACTTCGACGGCTGGAAGAGATGATTCGAACTGACAGGCGGGTAACAATAGACAGTATAGCAACTGCAATAGTGTGTTCTCATGGTTTAGCCTACGAACTGATGCACGATCGTTTCTATTTCCGAAAAGTTTGCGCACTGTGGATACCTAGACAACTGACCGAGGAGCACAGAAGAATTCGAATGGGCTTGTCCTTGCAACAGCTCTCTCGATACACAGTGGAAGGGGAGAACATGCTTAACAGGATTGTTACTGGTGATGAGTCATGGGTGCACCACTACCAACCCGAAACAAAGCGTGCTTCAATGCAATGGAAACAGTTAATTGACGAAGGAGATACTTGTTGAAACTTCATTATAACGCTAAGAAACATCCGCCTTCGCCGTCAACAAAGAAATTTAAGGTTGTGCCCTCAGCTGGTAAGGTTATGCTTACCGTGTTCTGGGATTCTCAGGGAGTGCTCCTAGCCCATTTCCAGAACAAAAAAGAGAACGTGACTGCTGAATCATACTGTAGAGTTTTGTTGTTGCTTCGGGATGCAATTCGACGGAAACGTTCAGGCCTACTGACGAGAGGAATATTGCTGCATCACGATAATGCCAGGCCCCATTCGGCCCACTTGACCCAGGCGAGAATTGCGCAATTAGGGTGGGAACTTCTTGAACATCCGGCTTACAGTCCCGACCTGGCCCCAAGCGACTATCATCTGTTCGGTCCACTCAAAAAGCATCTTGGCGGCAAACATTTCCAGGGTGACAACGTGGCCAGCCCAAACACTTTTATGCAGCAGGCATTGGGGCATTGATAAAGCGATGGGATAAGTGTATTAATGTAGATGGGACTTTGTTGGAAAATTAAACTTGTTTTTGGCTAACTATTTCTCTAATTATTTTTATAATACCTTTTTGTGACCTAATTACTGACTTTCCCTCGTATTATCCGTTTCTTGCTTGAATAAAATTATCAAAGAGTAATTAGCTGTATTATTTTTCAGAGGTATGAAATGTTTGACGTTTCAAACACAATCTCAGCTTTTTTTAATTACAAATATGTTAATAAACATACGTAAAAGTCGCAAAAAATCTTTTATTAGATATGTATATAACATAAGACAGCAAAACACATTGCAGTGAACTGTGCTTTTGCTTATAAGGTCAGTTCACAACAAAAGTCCGGACTATCTCAGACGGAAATTCTTCTTACTTGAAACTTCTTGGTTCAGGTCTTGCTCTCGCACGAGCAAGAACGTGGAAAAATAAAAATTCAAAGTGGCATTAAAATAAAATCTAAATTTGATTTTACAATGTTTATTAAAAGAAAAAACCCTTTACAAAATGTAAAGAGAGCTAAAGCATGATTAACAGTAGCTTGGAGGAAAAAGTCTGTTTGATAAAATACACGCACACAGAGAAAAGCCTCCTGTGACTCGCGAGAAAAATATAAAACTAATAGATTGTTAAGAAAATTCTCAAATTTAAAATCTAAATTAAACCCATAACTTCAAACGTAAATAGACTAAACGTCAACTCGTAATTTACTTTAGTTGTGCGAACTTAACACAAGTAAAAAAATCTCCCCTCCAAAATCCTGACTTTCAAAAACTTCTAGAATAACGTGACAAAAAAAACTCCCTCAAAAAAATATGGTAATTTTCTTAGCTATCTATATTATAAGCTAATATAGAAATAAATCAAAATTACAAATAAGCACAAATATCATCAAATTATCTCGAAATAAACTTTATATAAATCAAACATAAAAAAGTACTCACGTACGCAACACTTTTCTACTGAAAAAACTACAACGAGAGATATCAAGTATAATTACTTAATTAAAATAAGTACGAGATCATCACCACTCGTAAAACGTATTTGAAAAATTTAAATACTCATCAAAAACGGGCGATAGTAAACTCGGACGCTTAACAGAACATGTACTAATCCCGCAGGTAAACTGGGCCTGCCAGAAATTTTCTTTCATAATCCTCATAGGTAAACTCGGGCGGTAGATACTTGGGCCGCCCAAATACTTACCTGGTATTTTGTCAACGAAATAAAGTTATGCTCTTGGTAAATAACTATAAGTTTTCTTTTAAAGAAGAACTCAAAAGCGGCGAGAAAAAGTGGAGGTGCAAGACTGCCAAATGTCTAGCAAATATTTATACAGTGGGCCCGGACAACACAATATCGAAATCGAATTTAATTCATAATCATTCGGCATGTGACATTCGCAACATTCAAAGACAAGTGATTACAAGTGCAGCAAAACGTAAAGCTGTAGAGGACATTGGCAGTCAACCAAGTAAAATTGTACGTTCCCTTATTGCCAAAGAAGATTCAACAAGCATTACCACAACTGATCTGTCCTATATAAGAATATTTATAACGCTAGAAGAAAATTACAGCCAGTACTTCCCAAATCAAAACAAGAAGTTCACAGTTCACTTAAACCAGAGACGCAATTTTTGACCAGCCGTAAGGAAGAATTTCTTTTAGTCAACAGCGACAATTCTAATATATTAGTGTTTAGCTGTTTTACAAATTTAAAACATCTTTGGTTAAGCCAGAAAATTTATGTGGATGGTACTTTCGACTACTGCACAAAATTTTTCTTGCAGTTGTTCACCATACATGGCTGCTTTAATGGTCATTATGTACCGTTAGTGTTTTGTGTGCTACCAGACAAAGCAACAGAAACATACAAAAAGTGTTTCGAATTTGTGACTGAAAAGTGTATCGAATATTCTCTGTCGTTTTGTCCCACCGAAATTGTAGCAGATTTTGAGATGGCTATCCATAATGCAGCTAAAATAATTTGGCCACAAATAACAATAATTCGATGAAGATTTCATACAACGCAAGCTTGGTGGCGTACAATTCAAAAACTTGGATTTTCAGCAGATTATAAAGAAAGAAGCGAGGTTGGAAAATGGATTGGTTATTGTTTTGGATTGTTGTTTCTAGAACCACAAGATGTTAGTGATGTTTACGTTTTTACATTATCTGCTATTCAACCAAAAGATGATAAAGTTACTTTGTTTGCTGATTATTTGGTCAACACTTACATATCCGAGGATGCCGTTTTGCCACCCCATTTATGGGCATCAAAAACAGCAAGCGCCGCTCGCACCACCAACGCATGCGAATCGTTCCATTCGCATATCAGCAAAACTTTAAACTTTCCTCACCCTTCTGTATTCGTTTTTATTGATTTTCTAACTAATTTTCAAAATGAAATATATGTAAAGTTGCAAAGTATTCACCAGCCATATGTACCTAATTCGGACACTCGGAAAAGGCAAAAATACCTTCAAAACAAAATTAATGATTTCAATAATGGGAAAGTGTCAACGTTAGAATTTCTTAAGTTAACTTCGCATTATTATAATTACACTATGTAACTATCTAATATTAAAATATATATTGAATTTGTATAAATAAATAAATTTTTATGATGTCATATGCATTTGTGATTTTATTTAACAAAATTTGTATATAGAGTTATTGAGGTAACCTCAGCCGCTTTAGATAAGTGTACTATTCGGCTCAAATGACTTATACAGCTTAAAACTTATTTTGACCGCGGAGGATTAAAATATCTAAAGCGGCCGAGTTTACCTCTGCCCGCTTGGGGGCAGCTTGGACTATCAGGCCGGGTTTACCTATACAGCTTAAAACTCATTATGACCGCGGAAGATTAAAATACCTAAAGCGGCCGAGTTTACCTCTGCCCTCAAAAACACTCCAAAATAAATAAACCCGACTTTAAATCAAATATCACAAGAAGTAAAAATTAAAGTTTTTTACCCCAAACGTACAGTTCAACAGACTTGATACCTCTGTCTCCTAGACCGACAAAATATGCGGACATCGGACACAACCAGTTCAAAATCATACCGCAAGTCGGAAGACTTCCGATACAAAATAACTATACAGTCCCGGTCATTACAATAATTCAAAAATATAAACATTTTTAAAATATGAATCAATAATTAAATAAATGTGCATGTTAAATAAATGTAATAAAATTTCTTATTGTTCATGATAATTCTTCGGGGAAAAGTTCATTGCAATATGTTCTACTTGTTCGAAATTTGAAAATTTACGCTGTGTAAACTGCACTCAGATAATAGCGACATCTGCTCCTTTCTTAGACTGAACCAGGTATAGTGCCAAGAGCATATGGTCGTTTTGTGGTACGAAGTGGGCAATTATATCATTTGAGTTGATCGTTGTTGCAATATTAAAATAGCAATAGAAAATTGTATGCTGTTTAGTAAAAGAAAGACAAAATATACGTGCGTACAATTCGTAGACGCGTATACGAAATCGGAAAATGTAAGCAAGCGCTCGGTCAGAAAGCTAAACACCTCTAATGAAGAAAGTGCGTTCCAAGTGTGCGAAACATTATGAAAATTATCCAGTTAATTGTTGGAGGAAGGTAAGCCAAGTCGATAGAAATTTATATTTGAGCTACACGAATAATATTAGTAATAATAATAATAATATAATGAAAGATAATTGGTGACAATGTCACCAATTCATAGAAACAATGTCGAATATATGAGAGGGGGATATAACTTGCTTGCTGGAACAAATTACACAAAAATATACTGCACTGCAACGAAAATTATACATGAGTATCTTACACAGAAATATCAACTCTTAAAACACTAAAAGAGTATATTATAAATACTCTTCACAAAGCATACATGAAAATAATAATTATAAGATGTACTGGGATAAAGCAATACATACAGATAGAATAATTACAAATAATGGGCCAGCCATTAATTGTTATGAACAACAAAGAAAAGAACCTACATAATAGATATAATGATTCCAAACGACCACAAAACACTTTCTGGATGATATTCAAATCCTATAAATAATCCACAAGCACGCACAAATATCCAAAAGTAAGTTATAGTAAAATCTAAAAACAACAGCCACAGTTAGTAAAGACGGAAACGGAATCAAATAATCGTAGAACTTGTAATAGATACCTTTCTATGAAACTTAAATGAAAACAGCAGAAATGTTTCTCGGCGAGATAGGCTAACGAAGTGCGAGAAAAGTTGATAATAATAATATTAATAATAATAAATTTATATATCATTTCAGATAGAATTATTATTATTATTATTATCACATAAAGTTAGGTTGTACTCTGTCAGGCTAGAAACGAGAAATATTTTAGACAACCCACGTATCTGTGGGTATGATCTCGGTTGTACGTGGTTGATGTTGATGTGTTGGTACCTATACATAATACGAGGGGAGTTTTTTATATTATCTATCTAGCCATGATAAAAACGAGTTAGAAAACAAAAAAAAACTTTTTTTCAACGTAAGGAGCATTTACACTGACACACTTATTTCAACGTTTCTTTAATAACGCCATGCCTTCGAAAAAAATAGTAATTCCGCAAAATACGACTGACAGCATTTTCCACGTCGTCACTCTATCAAAATCGATGCCCTTAAGTGTTCTTTGAATTTTGGAAAGAGATAATTGTCGCAGGGGGCGAGGTCGGGACTGTAAGGTGGATGTTGTAATTCCTCAAAGCCGCATTCATTGATTACTGCTTGAAGAATTCGTGCCTTATGCACCTTGCACTTACCATGCAGAAGCGGAGCTTTTTGAGTAAAATTGTCTCTTTCGCGTATAGCCTTGTCCAAATTCCAAATTGTGTCTTTATGGACGTTTGCCGTTACCGTAGTCCCTTTTAGAATATACTCAATTAACAAAATTTACTCCGCGTCCCAAAAAGCTGTGGCTATCACTTTTTCCGTAGAACATTGCGTTTTTTCCTTTTTTGGATGGTAGAGAGCCCTTATGTACCCATTGTATGCACTCTCGTTTCATGGGAGGGTCTCAATGGTGTACTCAAGTTCCATTCATCATCCATCAAGTTACAATTCTATTCTTCATCTTCAGATAAAACAGTCAAATTCCCTTTATAAATTTGTCTTCTACACAATTTTTGTTCGGGACTGAGCAGCCGGGGAATCCATCCTGCCGACCTTTTGCTCGTTCCCAAATATTGGTGTAGAATTTTAAAAATATTAATTCCTGATGTTGCTATTTCTCTAGCACTAACTGAAACTTTAACTCAGCAGTCAGTCAACACCGTATCTTCAAATTTGTTGATGATTTTTTCAGTTCGCGTTTCCAGCCGTATTTGAACTGCTTACACTAAAATCCGACTTGGAAATAGGACAAGCTACTTTCTCCAATCACTGCCATTATGTTATCATGACTATTCTTCGGGTTACTGCCTTCTTTTAATAAAGATTTCATGACGCTTCTGTGTTCAAGTTTCAAGCTTTTCTGACAAGTTACGATGTTGAAGTGAAGGTTTCTGTTGCTTTCTACATTTTACGATGCTAATTATTCGAATTATACGACCATCACAAAACACAGCGAATGGTGTCGCCTTAACGTTTCTCCAGCGCTACCATGATGAAGGAGAAGATTTTTTGACCAAAATTGTCACAGGCGACGAGATATGGGTTCTTTACGAAACGGAAGAAACAAAAGAGCAATCCAAACAGTGGATGCATTATTCGTCCCCATCAAAACCAAAGAAGTTTAAGCGAACATTTTCCAAAAGAAAGTGTATGGCTACTGTGTTCTGGGACCGAAAAGAAGTTCTCTTGGTGGAATTCATGGAACGTGGTACGACCATCACAGCAGCCTCATACGGCGTGACTCTTCAAAATCTACGAAGGGCAATTCAGAACAAGCGAAGAGGAATGTTGTCATCAGGCTTTGTTCTTCTTCATGACAACGCTCGGCCCCATACTGCAAATGCAACAAAGAACCTCCTGCAGCGTTTTAGATGGGAAGTATTCGATCACCCTCCATACAGCCCGGACTTAGTTCCTTCCGATTTCCATCTCTTTCGTCGTATGAAAAAGAGCTTAGGAGGACACCATTTTGCTACAGGCAAGGAGCTCCAGACCAGCGTACAAACTTGGCTGATAGCACAGGCGGCTACCTTCTATGAAGAGGGGATTGAAAAGTTGATACCGCGCTACGAAAAATGCCTAAATCGGAACGGCGACTATATAGAGAAGTAGATGGGAGGTGTACCTAAATGTTACAAATAAAACATATTTGAATTTCACTGTAGTTTTAATTTCACGACCGATCGGACCTTGAAAAAAGAATAGCCCTCGTATAGCAATTTATGTGTTACATTCATGTTAAAAATAAATATTATTACATTGTATTGGTTTAATTAAATTGGTATTAATTATTATATACGGGGTGTTACAAAATTCGAGGGCATAGACTATGGGATGACTTTAATCATCAAAAACTGAAACGATTGTTCCTTCACCAATTCTTAATCTGACTGATCTTCTGAATTTTAGAAAATTTTTAATAGAAAAAATTCGTCTTTAAGCAGGATTCGAACCCACGTCCACGATTTGCCGGACCATTGCTCTAACCACTAAACTATTAAGGACTGTGGTTTGGAATACATTAGGAAGCCTTAAACCACATTAAGAAAACAGATGTTAATATTTTTGCCTGTAGTAATTTTGGATATCAATTAAGAATGAATATCCAACTCTGAATTCAAAAGCTGGAAGGATCCTCATTCCCTTTGCAACAACGTATTTATGCTAAGCCGGATTTTCGGCTGTAGCTGTAATAAAAAGCAAATATCGTTCAAAAATCGACGCTAGAAATGAGAGTGGCAGTGTCACAAACCTTATTCCGCGTTTTGAAAAATGTGTGACAATCAGCAAAGTTACCCGTCACATTAGCTTACTTGTCATTGAAGGTTTTCACCATTTATTTCATATTTCCTTATATTTTCATATTTTAGTTTGACAATTGTGATTCGATTTTAATCAATGTGCGCTTCACACTGTGAGGTTTATCTTAAGGTTTGTTTTAATTTCTGTCTCTGATTTATGTTATTGTAAACATATTTTGACAAAGGCGCCGAGACAAAATACTAAACCCGTAAGTGATCCGTAGACTGACAAAGTTTAGGAACCCTTTGTTTAGCCACTTATCCAACATTTTAGGTTTGCCTATGGCATGAAAATGCTTTAATCCCGTAGCATGGCTGACATTTAGTCTACTTGCAAGCTCTCTATGTTTAAGTTTCATCTTCATTGTCGCCCAAAAAATCACAGTTTTCTCCAACATCTGTTTAACGATCACAATATTCGGAAGCTATTTCAAAACGCCCGTAGTAAAAATTCACATTGGAAGCCAATGAAGTCATCTTGAATGTGTTTGTTTCTAATTTTTCCAGAAATATTCCTAGCCCCGACAGCGGCACTATATTATTTTGAGGTAACGTGGAGCACCAATCTACAGACGGCTATCCAAAAAATTAAAATTGGGACGTTTAGGGGACCCTTAAGGCACTAATTTATCCTAATAAATTTTCTGGCGCTGAGGCACCATTATTCAAAAAAGAAAATAAAATACTTTCAAAAGGAACACTAACTTTTAACGTTACATTTTCGCCGAAATATTCATGAAACATCTATTTATTGGCCATTATATCGTATTTTTCATATAAAATGTGTCCGGGAAAATGTGGGAAATCTCTCGGATTCAGATAGAACATTAAAAAATAAGATGACAAGTTTCCATAATTTTTTTCCTAGCGGCCCTCCCTACGGAGATACGCCCTCCTAAAGGACGCCACTGGAAATCAATTTTTCTTGAATAACTTTTAAACCACTTATTATAATTTAATGAAAATTTTATATGATAAACAGTAGTAAGGACCTCTTAAAATACTGCCCTTAAATTTAAATTAGCATGTTTAGCATTTTAATGCTTACATTTTTAACACCCTGTATGATAAGGAGTTAAAAAAACAAATTTGGATACCTTGAACATTAAGCTAAAGAAAGGTAATCTTGTTCATTGTCGATAAAATGAACCGTTTTCGAGGAAAAAAAATAAAAGAATTAATGTTTTATTTCTATTAAAAAGAACCATGTTTTTTTATTTTTTTTTGTCTGCAACAAAGTGTGATACAAAAGTCATTCCAGGAACAAAAAAGTTTTAGTTTAGGTTATTTAATACGACAAAATTACAAAATTACAAAAAAATTACACCTTAACAAAAATTATGTTTAGACTCACTAAATGTACTCACTAAAGCTTGCAACGATTGAACCTAAATACGCTAATTAGAAATAATAAATTAAAAACTTCATAAGTGGGTTCAACGTGGGCTCCGTGAACTCTGATACACTCGCGAGCACGACGAATAGAGGACTGCTGTACTCGCCACAACAACCCAGCATTGTTTCTTGTCACATCACAATGAAATCTGTAAAAGTTCCTCCCTAGTATCAACCGGAGAGGAATACACCAAGGTTTTGAGATGACCCCACAGGTGAAAATCCATTGGCGTTAGGTCGGGAGAGCGTGGAGGCCAGGCAATGGGACCTCCTCAGCCTATCCAACGGTTTGGATAGATGTTATTCAGGTGGTCGCGTACAGCAACGCTAAAATGAGGTGGGGCCCCAATCATGCATAAAATATATTCTTTGGCGGGTTGCAAGTGGCAAATGCTCTATTGAATCCAGAAAAGCGTTCTGTAGGAACTGTGAATTAAGTTCACCATTCAATCGTGGCGGCAATACGCATGGTCCAATCAAAATATTGCCAATTATTCTTGCCCAAACATTAATTGATTGGAACTGGTGTTGATAATGATGAACGACAGTGGCATGAGGGTTTTCATCAGCCCATACATGCGAGTTATGTAAATTTACAATACCATTTTTGGTAAACCCTGCTTCATCGGTAAAAAGAATAGTGCTAATGAACTTAAATAAAACACCTTATATTTCACAAACAATAGTATATTGACTATATGTACATTTCATGTGCACTGCACACATCCTCAGTAGTTACTAATTTAAAGTATTATTTTTTAAGTACATGTATAGTAAAAAATATCTATTTTTTTGGTTAGGGGTGTAAAAATTACAATTATAAATGGTCAGCAAATGGTCAAAAACATGCAAATAAAAATATAACAATAAAAATAAAAATAAAAAAATTATGGTCGTATATTGTAACAGTGCCTGCTAAAATCTATTGAAATTCCAAGAAGGACAAATTATGGGAAAGACCGTTACCTATGAAAAACAAGACATCTGACTGTGTTTGGCATGTCGGGTTCTATTAAATAACAATATAGTAGCGTGAAGAGGATCTATTAGTTATTAGATACTGTAGGTATACAATTTAAAAGTTTATTATTAATAGGTGACATGTCATTGTTAAGGAGGTAATTTTTGTATTTTTTTCATATGTATGGCTTCCCACATGTCTAAATTTTTGCTATTACATTTTTTAATTAATTTAACATTATCTAAGCTGAAATTATGTCCGGTATCTAAATGATGTAGAGCTAATGCTGATTTATCTACATTGTGAAGTTTTACATGAGCTAAATGTTCTTTGAAACGGGTTTGAATATTTCTTCTTGTTTGGCCGATATATAATTTTGGGCAGGGCATGTACTTAAAAAATAATACTTTTAAATTAGTAACTACTGAGGATGTGTGCAGTGCACATGAAATGTACATATAGTCAATATACTATTGTTTGTGAAATATAAGGTGTTTTATTTAAGTTTAATAGTGTAATAATTTCACAAGTGCTCAACATATATACTAGTGCTAATGAAGTTTGGGTTTGTTCGTTGCTGATCTAACAGCCAGTTTGCGAACTAGATTCTACGAGGAAAATCTTCAGGAAGTAGTAGATGCACTTTTTGCAGATGATAAGGGTAAAACAACTGTTCTTTAAGTACTTCATGAATTGTCGTTCTTGACGTATTAAGCTGCGCGGCTAATCTTCGAGTGCTTATTGAAGGAGTATCACCTACAGTATCCAAAATATTTTCCTCCAATTGCACCGTACGTACTGTTCTTCTCACACCATCATCAGTACTTTTTTCGCAAAACTTCCTAAAACATTAAAGAAAGTTAATAATGATACCTTATTAAATGGAATCGCCCACCAGTCTCTCTTAGACGTTGGTCAAGTCGTTGAAATGTTTTCTGATTTGAAATATTGCGATTAGGATATCTTTCTTCATACAACCTCCTTGCTTCCAAAGCATTGCAAGATGCAAGACCGTACATAAGATGCATATCTGCATACTCACTAAATGTGTATCCCATTATCAAATTAAATTTACCAAGATATTCAAAATTCAATAAGTTAATATCCAAGTAAAGGATCAACGTGTTGATAATATGAAAGATTACAAGATTTAAAATTTACACGTCAATGCAAGATATTTATTAATTCGTGGGTACCATAGTAATGTTTGTAAAAACAATGCGTTTTTTAGTACTGAAAACAGTTTTATTTCAGACTTTTGTATCACATTTTGTTGCAGACAAAAAAAAATAAAAAACATGGTTCTTTTTAATAGAAATAAAACATTAATTCTTTTATTTTCTTTTCCTCGAAAACTGTTCATTTTATCGACAATGAACAAGAGTACCTTTTCTTTAGCTTAATGTTCAAGGTATCCAAATTTGTTTTGCTTAACTCCTTATCATAGAGGGTGTTAAAAATGTAAGCATTAAAATGTACAACCTAGTCCGCCTCTGGTAATCTAAACATGCTAATTTAAATTGAAGTGCTGTATTTTAAGAGGTCCTTACTACTGTTTATCATATTAAATTTTCATTAAATTATAATAAGTAGTTTAAAAGTTATTCAAGAAAAATTGATTTCCAGTGGCGTCCTTTAAACGCAACAAGTTTAGCGACAATTGCATGTGAGAGGAGATTTGAATAATTGCTATTTCTCACTCCAATTAAATTCAATATAATTCGTACATATACACGAAAGTATAATAACAAAATCATGTCTATGTCAGAATATCGTGTACTGATGATCTGTAACGACAGTGAAATATCGATATATGCACGTTTCTGGACGGATGTGTTTTTTTTTTTTTTTTTTTTTTTTTTTCATACAAATGTCCTTTAGGAGGCCGTATCTCCGTAGGGGGGCCGCTAGGAAAAAAATTATGGGAACTTGTCATCTTATTTTTTAATGTTCTATCTGAATCCGAGAGATTTCCCACATTTTCCCGGACACATTATATATTAATGCTATTTACATGTTTTCTGTTTATTAGCCTTAATCAATCGTTAATTGTGTAAATAAACAAAACTGGAAATTTGGCTGTCAAATCGAATGATTATGTCAACTGATGTAAACAAAGGTTTGCTACCACCAACCTGTCTGGAAAAATTTTATTGTTTCTATGTATTTCTGTGTTATACCTGAACAGTAAAATTAATATTTGTTACACAAATGTTGGTGTTTCTGTATAACTCTTGTTTAGATTGGTTGACATAATCATTCGATTTGACAGCCAATTTTACAATTGCGTTTATTTACACAATTAACGATTAATTGTGGCGAATATACAGAAAATATAAATGTATATGGTATTAGTATAAATCAAGAATACGATATAATTGCCAATAAGTAGATATTTCATGTTTATTTTAGCGAAAACGTAACATTAGAGGTTAGTGTTCATTTTGAAAGTATTTAATTTTTTTTTAGAATACCGGTGAATCAGCGCCAAAAACTTTATTAGAATAAATTGCTTCTCTCAGGATCCTCTAAACGTCCCAATTTTTATTTTTGGGATAACCGTCCGTAGACTACCGCTCCACGTATTCCTTATTTTGTGATAATATACATTTCCATGTACTTATTCTCTTCTTTTTCGCGAAGGATCATTTCACCAAAGTCATTAAAGAAACTCAAGCCCGAATTAGGCCTCTAAAATTCCATGCACTCTTGAACAGTTGTCGCATTACGGAATCGTAAAATTTATGTGCAATTTATTTATTGCCAATGGAGAGATAGAAATGGGATTGCTACAACTACGACTGTTAGTATCCTAGGAACTGACTGAGAGCGAGCGAAATCGACCCGAAGTGGAATGAAATAGTGGATTCATCCGCTTCGAATACGCCAAATTTATGTTTCACAACCAGATATGCATAAATACCCGTTAAATGAGGTATCTCCAAATCCAATATATATAATATATACATTGATATCGTCTAGATTATGGGTCAAACTTCAGAGTACGCTGAATATCTATAAGGACCGAATTGAATTTCATGATATTGCTTACCACTACATATATTTGTCATGGATTCATATCTTGAGATTCCTTCTTAAATAACTTATGTATTATTATAATTCTCATCGTAATTGTAATTTAGTGCTTTATTGTATTTAGCAAAATAAATTCTTAAGTAAAAGTTACAGTTTAATTAGTATCTAAACAAATTAAATGAGTAATCTTAAAATTAATTGGTCATTCAATCGTTTCAGTCCGCTCTATTTTCTATTATTATTCACACGGGTGAAAGCTGACAAAGCATCAAAAAATTATTCATCAACAAAGAACATTTCTACTTACAATGACACCGCTTGGCATACTAACTCAGAAAGGATGTAAACAGCTCCACCTAGTGGCATTTAATTGTAACTACCTCATGTGGATGATTCAAATTTCGGAAACTTTTAGATACCACCTTATATACTTATCATACACCTCAATCTCACGGTATGACACGTGATGATCTTGCATTATCAGTTCCGTACAACACCGAGGTTTTCTGTTACAACAACCGATTTTGGACGACCTGCTTTAAATTTGCCCATAAACAAACGACGACCACGATTGAATTCGCTAAATTAATAACATACAGTGGTTTTAGATGGTCCTTCGTTGCCAAAAGTCAAAGTGAGTTGATTGAAGCATTGTTGTTGAGATAATCCACGTCGGAGGCCGTGGTAAATCGTCTCAGGAATTAATTCCATTTTTTAATTGACATTGAAATTTTCAAGTCACTGTATACCACACAAGTGTCCATATGTATAAAATCTTATAAGTAGGTAAACAGTCGAAAGAATAAATTATAGAATGGATATGTCTAACGGCCCCTAGAAGAACCGGTGTTGTCAGTTACAGATACATAAATAACGCTAAGAAATAAGTAATTAAACTTCTAGTTTCAAACATTCTTTTATTGTAAATACCACTACAATATTGTTTTGCCATACAATGGCTTCATCAGGTGGATGAAATACTGAATGTACAATACAAGTTTGAATATTTATGTGAAAATTATTGGGGAAATGGTGGTGGAAAAATTTTTACAATCCTAAATTTAGTAGAGGGGAGTTGTTTAAATCTAGTTGGTCATTTAAAGCTAATCCTAAACTATTGTATCTATTAATTTCTAAGTTTTCTAACAGGTTAAGTTTTTTACTTTTTTCTTGAATGTGTAAAATTTTGAAATCTATATTAAATCTATGATTGATATCTATACAATGACTTGCGAAAGTTGAATCTGTTTTTTTTTCTTTATGGCTTCTCTCGTGTTCTTTCATCCTAATTTTGAATGTCCTCCCCTCCCCGTTTGTCCTATGTATACCTTATTACAATCTTCGCATGTTAACTTATATACACCAGAGTTTGATTCTTTGTCTATTTTATCTTTGTTTTGTTTTTGTTTTTTGTTTTTTTTACACATATATAAATAGCTAAAATAGTATTAGTCGCCTATAATTGCCTATGGAATTTTTGCTATCAGAGTTTAAATTCACCCTTTTCATCTTTACACTCTTAGATATGTTTAATGTAGTCTTCCCAGTTTCACCTGGGACAAGTTTTAATAAATCTTCATAATCTTCTAAAACATAAATTTATTTTAATAAAGGCACTTTTTTAGTCTTTAGTTTTTTAATTAAACAGAAGCGAGCATCTATATGCAGTAATTACGACATAATCTCATATCTTTCGCATTCATTTTTTAATTTGTTTTATCGATTTATGTGAATTGTAGAACCTAATATATTTTTATATGACAGTTATTATTTACGTGTAATATAGCTGCGCTTAACTGAGTATCCCATTGAGTAATTACTGTTTCAGGGGGAAAAGAAATGTTCGTCAGTCCTTCTTATACGCTTGTACGCCAAGGGGTGCTTTGCCAAATATTTTTTGCGTTCGTAATTATAAAATTAGTTAACCCTAGGATGCATATGTGTCACTCATGTCACTTCTGTCACTATAAACAACATAAATAGGCATCCGTATAACAAAACGTTCTGAGTACGTATGCCATCAAAAATATCAAACTTTACGATGGGTATGTTAGATGGCGCCCAGCAACACTAATACGGCCTGTTCCGGACACATAAATAGCTACCCTAGTATGTAACCTGCAACGGGTGGGTCACTTGAGTGTGCTGATTGTTGAAGTACATTCCTAAGGGTAGATCCGGTCAGTTAGCTACTTAGAATTGGCTAGGGTGATGCAGAACCAATACAACATACAGGCTTAAAGAACTGTGATGATGGGAAATATCACCAGTCACATGCAAAAGTGACAGACTACTCCGGAAAGAGAATTTCATTATCAATGAAACTCGATGCTCTTCTCTCGAGACTATTAGAACCAATTGCATGAATAAGGCTTGAGAATGTACCTTAAAAAGAGACAACGACCACAATAAGTTGAGTAGTTTGCAGCCAGTTCGAGTAGATAACCTCTTTGGCTTCCTCAGGTAGTCCAATATCGGCATCTCTTATAAATTATTAGATATTCTAGTGTATAAATACTTTTTTATGAGTAGCCATTAAGCCTCTTCCACTGATACATTTCCAAATCTATTGCGATCCTTATGCCTCGTTAGAGTAGTTCTTCTAGCCCTGCTCTTTTAATTAGGTTCCTTTATACCGGGTGTGGCAATAATGTGTTGGCGGAGCTTAGTATGAAAACAAATAAAGTTGTAGCAATGAAATTTTACGTACACATGTACTATGCTACAGTGCATTTTCTATTTTTATTTATATATTTACAGGGTGTTCCAAATATCCGCAACCACTTTCAATTTTTTTTTTTAACAGATTGCTATACTTTCTTATTATCATGATGATAGCCACCCAAATTATCTTTGCAATGATATATGACAATGTGCACTTACAACTGTTAGTTTTGGTTTCATTTCAAACTTTGTTAAAATCTTGACAGTTGCAGCGCCTAACATTTTAAGTCTTAGCCTAAAAATTGGTGCAGTGCCCGACCTAACTCTTTTGTTACCAATTTATGAACTAACGCGTTATATTTTTTGAGAATGAACAACGTGACAACATATACAGAGTGTTAAATATGTCGTGCCAAAGTTATCGAAGTTTAAAGGTTTTAAATTGATCCTATAATTTTTTTATTAGTCAGCAAATTCCTTGTAAAATTGCCGTTAAAATAGTATCAATAACATAGTACTTATTTCTAGTATTTTCGAAGTTATAACCCTTTAATTGGATATACTTATGTTTATAATATTCAATATGCGATGCTGCACCTAATAGTTGGTTAGTTGGCCATGAAATGATATTAAACAAAAATTGCTGTGTAACCAAAGGTCAAATATCCACTTAAAATTTCCGTATAAAATATTTTTCTGTAGTTCCTCTTTGCTGTAATCGCGTTTAATTTTTATAATTTAAGTTCGGCTAGTTAAATATCAATTTCCGTTTGTTAGTTATTAGTTGTTATCTTGTTGTCAGTTATATCGTTTTGTTGTCATTATTTTTTATTTACATGCCGTAATAGTTTATAGTTGTGTTTCTTTAGAATGAATTTTTCGAAAGATGAGCTAATAGAAATGGTATTTGTTCTTGAAGCTAGCAATAGAAATCTACTTTTAGCATCAAGAACATATGCTATGTCGTATCCTCTCCGAAGAGCACCTGATATTAAGATGTTTGAAAATTTGTTTACAAGGTTTCATCGTAAGGGCTCAGTGAATTACGTCAAACATGAAAGAACTAAGACTATGGTTACAGAAGATAATGAAGTGACAGTCGTCCAGTCCGTTGTGGAAAATCCATGCGTATCTACAAGGATAATTTCGAAAGAATACGGGATAGAAGTCACTGCTGTAAGAAAGACTTTAAAAAAACATAAATTTCACACTTACAGAATTCAAAAGGCTTATTACAAACGGATTTTGAAAGGAGACTTGTTTACTGTGAATGGCTACTTTTCCAATTACGACAAGATCTAACCTTTCTAGATCATGTGCTTTTCACAGATGAAGGAACATTTGCTAATTGTGGAATAACAAACAGAAAAAATTCTCATTATTATGACATTAGAAATACTCATTTTGTGCAACCCATTTTATACCAACAAAAATGGTCTGTTAACACCTGGGGATGGCATCATAGAAAGCACTATTATAGGTCCATTCTTTTTTAATACTACTTTAAATTGTGAAATCTACACAAATTTCCAACAAAATAATTTACCATTGCTGTTAGAAGGCCTACCAGAAAACGTCATAAGGAGATTGTGGTACCAACATGATGGTGCACCTGCACATTACGGTGCTGCTGCAAGAGCTCATCTAGATAGGGTATTCACCAATAGGTGGATTGGGAAAGGAAGCTTTATAAGCTGTCCACCGCAATCTCTAGATCTAACCTTTTGTGATTTCTTTCTGTGGCCTACTGTAAAAATATAGTTTACGAAACACCTCCTACAACGGCAGAGAACATGCAGCAACGAATTAGAAACGCTTTTCTTCAATTAAGTGAAAACAACATGGCTCAAAATGTAAGTCTGTCGATGCAGAGGCGATTAAGAGCATGTGTAGAGCAGAATGGACATATATTTGAACACATTTTAAATTAATTTTGTTTTATTATGGAAAAATTACAAAATGTAATTCTAAAACTAATAATAAAGAATTAAAAAACTGATGTTTGTAAAAGTTACTTTGTTTGATATCATTTCATGGCCAATCAACTATTAAATACATCGCATATTGAATATTATAAACATAGGTATATCCCATTAAAGGGTTATAACTTCAAAAATACTAGAAATAAGTACTCTGTTATTGGTACCCTTTTAACGGCAATTTTACAACGAATTTTCTGACTGTGGGACATTAATTGCGATTTCCTCTTCCTCCTAACAGAATCTACATACCGTTTCTTCTGTCAAGCCCATATTATTCTTATGTTCGTTGAGCTTACAATACTGTTAATGGGCCTACTATAATCTCAACAAACTTTCTATCTCTATTCACTAGGTCCTTCCACCTTTCCACAGATCTCCATTCAGCCCACTTTTCATGGCTGTTTTAATAGTTGTTTTTGCAATGCCAAGGGAAGGCTGCGGTCCTATGAAGATTGTAGGCGAGACCTGTCGGGCCAATTTGTCCGCCTTTTTATTAGACCTGTAGCATTCGTGCCCCCAGACCCAGGCTAATATCCTTTGGATGTGATCACTGAGTTTGTTAAGCGCACACACATAATCTCGTCCGAGCTTAAATTTAACTTGTATCGAATCTAGTGCTTTTAGATGATGGCCACGGCGCAATTTATTTCAGACTATGTCTTAATTTTCCCAAGACAGTGTTGCAATGCTGCCGCTCGCGCTTGAAATACCGTAGTATCTCTACTTAAGCTATCTTGAAACATTGTCCTTTCTTTGAGCCTATAAATTCCAGTTCCCAAACCTTTTCCTGTTTTAGATCCATGACCTGACAGATTCTGCCTAGACGGGTGGGCTACTCGTCCCTATCTGGAATGACTATTTTATATTCCTTATCAAAGTTGAAGAATCATGGCATCAATTGGTTTTCCTGTGGTGTTTAGGCGTTGCATTAATCTTTATGCTATTGATTATACTTCAACTTGTATATAGATATTTAGAGGAAGTAGATTTAGTATCACCTCTAGCGCAGGTGTATAAGTTATTCTCAACGCACTTGTGACACCTAGACATGCTAGCCTTTAGCACTTAGTCATCTACTAATTCCTTATTGAGTAATTTTGGGCAACTGTACGACTAATCCATAGCTTATCATGGATCTAATTACCCTTGTGTATAGCTTTAGAGTCATTTTGGAAATATGCTCCCAGTATCTTCGCCTACAAATTCGCCTACACCAACACAAGGCGATTGTTGGTGGTTTTTACGACGTGAGGATTCCACGAAAGCCTTTGATCAAATAGTACCCCCAGGTACTTAGCCACCTTGCCAAATGAAATTTCTGTATTTCAGTGCACTAATAATGGCTGTAAGCTTTGTACAGCTCTCTTTATTACAAATGCGACTACTTGCGTTTTCTGAGTGTTTACGCCACCATTTTTAACACCAATCGTCTACAATATTTAGGGCAGTTTGCGATCATTCTGAGATAACTTTTGCAACATATACGCCAGTTACAGCTTCTCAAATTAAATTCAATAATTTGAGATATCAAAGTAACCGTCATATATTTTTAAGAGTAACTTCGACAAAGTATTAGTTTCATCGCTAATTAAACCTGCGAACTCTTACATATCCCAGAAAAAGAAGTACAAAACAGTTTGCAGAAAATCGTTTTTAAAAACTTTATATAAATATTTTCCGAGGAAATTATGACACCTTCGTCGCGAGAGACAAGATAAACAGAGATGTTTTCAATTAACAGAAAAAAAAGAAACAGATTCCAATTACGTGTCTAGCAGACTCGAAATTTTTCCAACGAATTTATACATTTCAGGACGCTGTGGTCTGTTTGTTTTTAGTCAGTGCCGCTGACAGCTGACAGCATTTCTTTTTCGCTTTCGCACGGAAACTGAAAATTAAAGTGTCTGAGGTCCTAACGTTTTCCTGCTGAAAAAGAACGAAAAAAATGGATACCAGTGACACTTTAGCCGCGATAAATTTGTTGATTTTCTCGCGAAAATTGACGTAAAATAAACAGTATATCCTCGAGTTTATCGTATTAAATTCTAAAGCCGAAGTTAAGTAAACAAATTGTGGTCGGTATTTAACGTTTTGTTTCTCATAAGTTACTTTTCTAAATTTAATAAATTTTAGATTAAAACATATCAGAAAGCTCATCAAAAATTAAAAAGTATTTGACGTGATAAAGACAAAAAACGAATTGTCCCATAAAAGTATATATTTATTAACTAAATTTTGTACAAATGTTTATGTGTTGAATGTAATAAATTTGATAATTTTTTTTAACTCCCTTTTGGTTTGATAATATAACAAAATGACTTGCCAAAACTAAATACTTTTTGTTCATTGTTTATATATTACTATGTATTTATGATAGTAACACCATTATAACGCGTGTTCAGAAACATTCGAAGTCAAGTGGGCTCTGAACAAAAAATCGTATATCTTTACTTAAGTCAGAATCTAATATCGAAGATACTAATTTGATAACCTATAAAATTGTATTAAGTAAATGTACCAATCTATCTCAGATATGACTTCATATTTTCAAGGCCTACTTTGACTTCGAAAGTTTCTAAACACCCTCTATAAGGTTAGTCCCTGGAGCAGAGGGTGTGTTCTTTTCCAATCGTCTTATTTCCCGTTTCGACTAAATAGCAGTTTGGCTAGCACGTTTGGGTGATGTGTCACTCTGTCGCGGTATTTATCACTGTGGTGAGCAATAGCTTCTTGACTGATGGCAATCGGAAGGTCTCGTTGGATGACGTAGTTCGGGACATATCTTAGGGCGTCAAGTATGGCGCGTATCACTTTATTTTGGACCTCTGTAAGATCTCGGTTTTTGAATTACTGGACAGAATACCGTAAGTCCATATTGGTTTTAGAACGGATTTGTATAGTAACAGCTTATTCTTGAGAGGCAGCTGCCTGAGGTAGTTGGCCTGTAGGCAGACCAATTTGATAATTAGCTCCACATAAACGATTACATCCTGTTGTTTCCCTGGGAATGCTTCTAAGACGATGATTATGGACTTCTGCTGAAGTTCATTCCAAGTTGTGGCTTCAGTGGAGGTAAGAAAGCTTACCAACTCTTGGACCTATTGTAATTCCAGAAAAATGCTATGGTCGACCGTACAGGTTAATTGAGAATATTGATGTAGAAATCATATGTAAAAGCTGTAACAAAAGGACGGCCATTGGATATATGCTAATGCGAATGGTTCTAGAACTTCGTAAATATACCTTTAAATGGCCTTGAAGGAATATTAACCCTGGGACTACCAGGAAAACGGCCTATCGCTACTTGCCGCGCGGGTCCATTGGACGCGTATTACTATATGCTGGGTTTGAGCTAATATTCGGCGATTATTTTGAATTCAATATAGCGTAAGCATTCGAAAATTGAAAATCGACACACACCGATAGACGCCGACCGACACCGACAGACACCGACAGACACCGACAAACACCGACTGACACCGGTAGACAGACGAAAATCGAAAATCCACGAAAATCGAAAATCCATGAAAATCGAAAATTGACGAAAATTTACGAAAACCACGAAAATAAAAAATCGACGAAAATCGAAGCCGACACCGATAAACACCGTCGGCTCTCGTTAGGTCGACAGGCACCGACAGACACAGTCGGGTCGACAGACTACGACAGACACCGTCGGCTCTCGTCGGTTGTCCGTCGGTGTTTATCAGTGTCTGTCGATGGCTGTCAGTGTCTGTCCTGTATCTGTCGGTGTCTGGTTCGATTTTCATCGATTATCGTCGATTTTCGACTTTCGGCATACTTTTCATCCGATCGATAACGGTTTCTATGTTAATTACCGCCTCTTTTAGGTTAGTATCTTGATTTTGCATGTAAGTAATCATATCTGTAAGAAATGGACTAAAAAGAAGAAACGAATATTACTCCAAAAGTAAGGTAGTAAATTAAACTTAATATTTATACAAAAATATAGGATAAATATACAATATAACATACAAAAACAATACAACATAAAACGGATATTTTAAAATACTCAAAGTTGTAACCAAATAACACTGAAAGAAACGAAACCAGAAACAATCCTTTATAGAAGAGAATAGAAAATATACTATCTCAAGAAGAATAAATACGCATATGCATGTATAACAGCACGTAAACACGAAATTTGGAAATTAGCGGATATAATTTTTCAAGCGATTATTTGAACGAAGTCTAACGAAATAATCTATAAATGTATATTCCATCTTACACGCCACTGTAGTATAGAATTTATGGATGAATAGACACAATGTACTATTTATAGCGACGGAAATAACAGCACCTACTAGAGGAATGCAATCGACCAAGCAAATAGTGGGGCTGTTATAACATGCATTCTATACCTGAGACAGCCACAACGTTTTGCCGGGGCAATTCGTCATTCAATCGCTTCAGTCCTCTCTCTGCTGATCAACTCTGTATTCAAATAATAAATAGATTTAGAACAATCGATGTTAAAAAGAATTAAAATTATACAAATGCAAATATCTACTCGAATAGAAAGATAAAATGAATATAAAATATTTGATATCCAAAGTTATTTATAAGAAACGGCCATAAAAAACGAATAAGTGTTTTATGCTCAAATGGATTACAATATAATTTAAAAAACACGTTCTGCAAATATTGACATACATTTAAAAAACCTAGAAGCTCGACATTACTTCAACACACAGCCATAAATCATCTCACCGTAAACATATCTCGCGTCAACAGTATTTGATTTTTATTGCCAGTGCTTCGAATAGAAAACACACATTTAAAATGAACCGGCTGGATTTCCCTCTAGCGGAACACAGTGTATTTCTTATTGTAGTATAAAAGGAGATGAGGAAAGCAGAAAGGTAGACAACATTATTTACGTACCATTTAACAGTCACCGCTTCGATAAACGCCAGGTTTAACGGTTTTATTATTCGAATATGTATGGTATATATACATGCGATAAAATATGTACGCTCTAAAAAGAATATTGTCATCTCATTATTCTCTTTTCATTTACCATTTTCCGACAAAAGTCGATAAAAAAAAATAGATAAAATACCAAGTATGTATATACCTACATTGCATTTTTCTCTTAAAGAAATAGTATTCATAGCTGCTTTCTAAGACAATATCACGACTACAGAACGATATACATTACATTTTTCAAAAAATTTACTTAATTCTTGCGTTCTTCTTTTCATTCTTAGATAATCCCTTTAGCGTTACCCACCATTTAGCTTTGAAATCTGAATTGTTCATTCTAGTAAGATCTTTTGGTACAATATAACTCGTAACATCATTTCATTTAAAAAAAGTCCAATAGTTTTTTAGAATGCTTCATGCGAAGGGCATTTTTTATCTTCTCGAACTAGGCAGCTTTGCATTTTAATACAATCTCCCATTATGCTTTTTAGAATCTCTTATACAAGTCTCCCGTATCGTTAAGTTCAAATTTTAGGAGTGTAAAGTAGACTTCATTTCAAGCTACGAAAACGAAAAACTTGTATATACATTTTTATCTGTTTCAAAGTTACAGATCCATGAATGTGATTGTCAGATCATGAAAAAAAATGTATAGATATAATAAAACACAGTTGTATAGTTTCAAAATAATATATATGCACTACATATGTTTCACCACACTGTGGCTTCATCAGGTGGATGAATATACTAATTCAAAATATCAATTAGATCTTATATATATATCAATACAAAGTACAGAACTAATCTTATTCTAAGAGGGGGTGGACATGTATGAGTTTTAAGTTTAGTAGGGGGGAGTTATTTATGTCTAGTTGGTCATTTAAAATTATACCTAATTTATTATATTTGTTAATTTCTAAACTTTCTAACATATTAAGTTTTTTACTTTTATCTAGGACATGCAAAGTTTTAAAATTAGTGTTGAATTTGTGATTATGTTCTAGGCAATGATTGGCAAAAGTTGAGTCTGTCTTCTTGTCTCTGTGGCTTCTTTCATGTTCCTTCATTCTAATATCAAATGTCCGTCCTGTTTGTCCGACATACACTTTTTTACAATCTTCGCATGTCAACTTGTAAACCCCTGAGTTTAATCTATTGTCCGTTTTATCTTTGTTGTTTTTTATAGCGTTTTGTAAGGAATTGTTGGTTTTGAATGAAATGGTCTCTTCTTTACTTGTTTTTATTAAGTTTCCTACTTTGTTTGAAATTGTACCGATGTATGTTATAGAATTATAACTAAATGTTTTATTGTTTTTTACTGTGGGGTAAATTGAAGATATAGTTTTAGATTTCTGTAGTTTTTTTAGAATATTATTAATTAAATTTATGGTGAAACCGTTATTTAGCGCTATAACGTGTATTCTATTTAATTCTATATCGAAGTTTTCTTTACTCAACGGGACGTTAATTAGTCTGTGAAGCATTGATTGATAAGCAGATAATTTGTGTGTAATGGGGTGAAACGAATTTGCGTGTATAGTTGTGTCTGTATGTGTAGGCTTGTGGTAGATAGAAAATTCATGTTTTTTAGTTGTGTGTGTTATAGTGAGGTCTAGAAAGTTTATGGTAAAGTATGGGAAAGTAGGAAACTTAATAAAAACAAGTAAAGAAGAGACCATTTCATTCAAAACCAACAATTCCTTACAAAACGCTATAAAAAACAACAAAGATAAAACGGACAATAGATTAAACTCAGGGGTTTACAAGTTGACATGCGAAGATTGTAAAAAAGTGTATGTCGGACAAACAGGACGGACATTTGATATTAGAATGAAGGAACATGAAAGAAGCCACAGAGACAAGAAGACAGACTCAACTTTTGCCAATCATTGCCTAGAACATAATCACAAATTCAACACTAATTTTAAAACTTTGCATGTCCTAGATAAAAGTAAAAAACTTAATATGTTAGAAAGTTTAGAAATTAACAAATATAATAAATTAGGTATAATTTTAAATGACCAACTAGACATAAATAACTCCCCCCTACTAAACTTAAAACTCATACATGTCCACCCCCTCTTAGAATAAGATTAGTTCTGTACTTTGTATTGATATATATATAAGATCTAATTGATATTTTGAATTAGTATATTCATCCACCTGATGAAGCCACAGTGTGGTGAAACATATGTAGTGCATATATATTATTTTGAAACTATACAACTGTGTTTTATTATATCTATATAATGAAGTTTCAACAAGTATCTCCTTCGTCGATTATTAAAAAAAATGTAATCCTAAAGTCAATACTAACTGATTTTATATAAAAAAGTTCAATTAATAATATTTTCGAAATGTCCCACCTCCTTGTTGCATGCAGGCTTGTGCCCGTGAGCCAACAGAAGAAGTACTTATCCAAATTTCATACTTGTTTTGTCAGATTTGCCCGGCAGCCAGGTTAATACGATCCAACAACTCTTCTCTTGTGTTCGAAACCTGCACGTAGACTAAATTTTTCATGTACCCCCATAAATAAAAGTCAAGGGTATTAAGATCGGGTGATCTGGATGGCCATGTAACAGGACCACCTCGACCAATCCATCTTGGATAATTGACGTTAACCCAATTTCGGACAGCAATTCCGAAATGTGGTGGTGCCCCATCCATGTGAAACCACATGTCTCGCCGAACATTCAATGGAACATCCTGTAAAAGACCTGGCAGTTCGTCAATAAGAAACTGAAGCTAATTGTCCGCATTTAACCTCCCAGGAAGCACAACAAAACCAATCAACAAGTCATCGATTAGGGCCGTCCAAACGTTAATAGAAAATTTATGTTGAAATTTAGATGGGCGTATAGCTTTGGGATTTTCTGATGACCACCTGTCCAGATTTCTCAATTTTGTAACACCACTTCTAGTGAACGTAGATTCATATATCCAGAGGACTGTTCTGCAGAAGTTAAAATGAAGCCGTGACTATCTTAATATCCAGGTAGAATAAACTAGACCAGCATAGTGGTCTGCCTCAAGCAAACCGTGCCCCTGCGATAGTGATATGGATATAAGCCTTCACGTTTCAAAATTCGCCAAACTGTCGTTCGTGGCACTCCTAGTTGTCAATAGATTCGACGTACAATAAGAGTTGGATTCCTTGTAACAATAGCTACTGCTAATTCCTCTAAATCTGCTGGCAAATTTACTCCTCGGTCGAAAAGATAATCACGCAGTCCGCATTCCCGAAATTGTCTGCGTACTTCCAGAAACGTTCTGTAATGAGAAATGCGCTTATCGGGAAACCGGTGTCGGTATTCAATAACTGCTTGACGTGCACTGCCGTTATAGTAGCCATACACAAAATCCATGTCCGCATCCTCTTGAGAAGAAAATCGGTAAGGCATTTGAATAAAGAAAACGTGTCCACTCACTAATAAGCTGTTGTATGAACTGAAACGTAATGCAATCCTTTATTAAAAAATGCCACGTTAACAGTCATCTGAACATTTGTTTATTGTATGATATTCATGGTTCAGCACTTACGCAATAAGTAAGAACCTTCTTTGTTATAAATAAATATCCAGTACTCTTTTTTGTAGATCTCCAAGAAATTACTGTATGCACTACGACACGTGTTTATTTATTTTAGGATAACTTTTTATTATGCGACGGTAATAATCACAGGCCGGTTATTGAATCGTATAACTTTTTTTTTAAATACAATCAGTTTGTATTGACTCTAGGATTACATTTTTTTTCATGATCTAAAAATCACATTCATATATCTCTAACTTTGAAACAAATAAAAGTGAATTCACAAGTTTTGCGTTTTTGTTACTTGAAATGAAGTCCACTTTACACTCCTAAAATTTGAACATAACGATACGGGACACCTTGTATATTGTAACCTATGTGCCCATTTATAAAACATTTGGAACATTATTCATTTTATCGTCTGCTAATTTATGCTGCAACAATCTAATAATATCTAGTATAGTTATCGATATTGATAACGAAGATACCTTAAAGGAAGCAGCAGAAAAATTAATAGAGAAGGAACTTTGGAGTAAGGACAGATGTGAATAAAGCAATCAAGATTGGACAAAATAGGTGTGTGGTCAAACAAGATAGAAGCCCTAAAACAAAAAAAGAAAACTTAAAGGACAAAACATTTTTATAGATTAGGAGCTAACCCAGAAGGAGAGGGGTATATAGAAACAGATGAGAAACACAGCAAGAGAGGAAAAGAGTAAAGGAGCCAGTGAGCGTGGTATATCAAAAACTGGTAATTAATGGTAAGGAAATGAAATGGGAACCAAAAAAAAAAACAAAACCCGAAAAACTAGCTCAGAACCAGCACTTAATGACGACAACACAGCTAATCAACAAGAATAAGAACACACATGAACAATACGCACGAAATATTCCAGAAAACATAAAAATATCAGGCCATAACCACGATGTTCCAACAATAGAGAACAAGAAACGACATACGGAAACTAAAATGATGAAATTAGGAACATAGAACATCAAAGGTCTAAATGCGAAAGAACAAGAACTAATACATGAACTTGGCAACACAAATCAATCACAAGAACAAAGAAAAACGGATGAGGAATTTTGGAAATGGGGAACATTTAATAATTTACAGAGTGGTCAAACAAGAAGAAAGAGCAACAGAAGGTGTTCGGTGTATAATAAACAGAGAATACAATCCCAAGCACGTTTTTCAATCCCGGAATTACGGGCTTTTTGAAACGTAATTCCGGGATCCCGAGATTAATCCCGGGATTAGACTATGTGCTTCCTGTTTATTTCTAATTGGGTTCAAACGAAAAAAAACTTAAGAAATTTCTTAAAAATTATTTATTAATATTGTTGCACAACATAATACACAATATACTAAAATAAGGAACAAAAAAGACAATACAAAAAAATATTTAGAATTTCGAAAATTCAATCGCAGAAATATCAAAGCATCCAATGTTTGACTTCCAGGCCTTCTGCGTAGTTTATTGCCAACTGAAAACGCTCACTCGGGTTCTACATTGGTTGGGGGAATAGACAATAGATATTTATATGCTAATTATAAGTGATATCCACGAACTCCTCCATTTTCGAATAGGCTCATTTCGCGTCTAATACTATTTACCAACCCCGATTCATTTTGTACTTCAGGATCTGGGGATTTCATGCTCTTATTAATTTCCAGCTGCAACTTTTCCTTTAGTGTGAATTGGGGTTGAGAGGTTTGTTGCCCTGGCTCATCATCTGTTTGTGATCCTGACCTGTCTTGCTTTCCGTGCCACCTCGACTATTTAGTCTTTTAACAATACTCTTTATTTGCGCCCTCACTAAAGTCGCCCTCACTTGTGTAGGAACTGGAAATAAGTCAAGCCATTCCAAACCCGATAAAACTGATTTTCATAATCTTTTCGTGGATTTTGTAAATAATTCAACACACCAGTTAAATCATCATTTCGTCGTTGCTTTATACGTTCCACTAAGGATGTTTTCATTTTATTGGCGAGTGCTGAGTTTTTGCCAGACAATTGTTTTATAAGAAATTTCAAAGCGGCAGTAGCTGTGCATAAATTAGCATCTCGGCGACAGATTGCTTCTACTATTAATTTAATTGGGGTCAGCACATCAACAATTTTATTTACCAAGTCAAAATCAGCATCTTCTAAACGGATTGGATGATTGAGATCTATAAGAGTTTTTTGAATGTAGGTTTATAAAAGAGAAAATCGTTCCAGCATGGTTAAAAGACTATTCCACCTGGTTTTACCGTCCAAACGAAGTGGCAGCTCTTTTTCATGTGACAATCTTCACATATTTTTAAGGTACTGTTTCATTTTTTAATGGTGACCTTTTGAAATACACTACAACTTTGCGGATTTTCTTTATCAGCTCATTAATGTTTTCATTTTTCGTTAACTCTGGCATGTGTTCTCGCGCAAGGTCATTTTGTGACATTAAAATTAAACCTGATTCTGGACAGTCAAGTCTTCTAAATTGCCATCATCATCGCTATCGTTCATATAATCAGCAGTCACAGCTGGTTCATTTATAGTATCATCTGAGTCTGAGGTAGAGCTGCCTTTTCTGTCTTGAAAATAATTCTTTATTTTATAAAGCACATCACAGACGGCCAAATTTATATCATGTGCGAGACACAGTTGTTGTTCAGTGCAAACAAGCTGTCCCACCTTTATCATAATGTTCGGTCCATCGGTTACAGTAGCCACGATATCAGTTTCCATGGAAATATCAAATTTACTTTCAATATACGAAGACAATTTTCAGCCGCCATACTTCCATAAATAGGAACGAGTCCTAAGCCTAAGTGCCTTTAATATAATCTAGATAAGGTCATTGTTAAGGCGCAACGGATTACGGAATGCAAACTGGTAACCCCGAAAATCCCGAGATTAGCGGGATCAAAACCCGGCCGGAATCACGGGATCCCGGGATTCGGGATTCCGGGATTGTATTCTCTATAATAAAGAAAGAAATCGTAAAAAATATAAATAAATGAGAATTTATATCTTAAAGGATTTTAAAAATTTAAATAGAATTCGATAAAAATAAGACAATCCTAGTAATAGTTTAGGGCTCAGATGAAGGAGAAACAGCAAAGAAAAAAAAAAGCATTTTGGGAAGAATAAACCGGAAAGATTGAACATATAAATGATAGACCAATAATATTGGGGATTTTAATATTCGAGTTTGGAGAAGAACTAACGAAACAATAGACATACCAGCTCCACATTGAGAGAACATGACAAACAAATATCTCGACTCAATATCTCGATGAAGTAGCTTGCGCTCTTGTCGTAAGACTCAGCTTCTTCGGCATGTGGTTGTAGTTGAACTATGGCATTAATTAATTTGTTGGATCTAACTATTAAAAAAAATCATAAATTAGAGTTTGATATTTACCATAAAGAATCTCATACTGACATAACTATACATAATTCGTCAACAAATCCCATGCAACACAAATTAGCGAGTTTTTTATATAGATTAATTAATTATCCACTATCCAAGGAAAATTATGAAAAAGAATTAAATTTAGTCAAACAAATAACCATCAATAACGGCTACACAGATACTTTAATTGAAAACATGCTGACAAAAAAGCTTTTCAAAAAAACAATCTCTATGGTATATCCTGTAATAAAGGATAAGGAAAATTCAAAATTTATATTACAAATGTACACTGGGATACCTAATAAGCATATTTCAAGTTATTTAAAAAAACTTAATATTAACACGGTTTTCAAAACTAATAATAATTTATCTAAACATACTAAAAACAATAAAGATAAAACCGACAAAAATAAGAAGTCTCGAGTCTATAAGTTAATGTGTGGATGCGGTAAGATATGTCGGCTAAACAGGAAGATCGTTTGAAAGGCATTACCGAACATTGTTCTTCGTTTAGAAATAAAAAACAAGATTCCACTTTTGCGAATCATCTATTAGAAGAAAACCACACTTTCAATAAAGATTTTCAAATTCTGCATTTACAAAATAAAGGCAATAAATTAAATTTACTGGAAAGTTTAGAAATCAATAAATTAAAACACTCAAAAATTTTACTTAATGACCAATTAGATTTAAATAACTCGCATTTGTTAAATTTATTCACTTAAAATCTGTTTAGACGATAATAGAAATGTACATTTAGTTTATTAAAACAAATTTTATGCGTAAGCATGTTTAGTACCCTATAATATAACAGTTAGGTACCAGATGAGTCAAATTTTCTCACTACCGACAATACTTGTGTAAATTCATAGATTTCTTTAAAAACGTTTTAAAATAATACCAACCTTCTTGATTTTATATATATTCTTTTAATTTAGTTTATAACGTACTCTTTAGCTGTAAGTATCTAAGGAAGCCACTGTGCTGGCGAAACAATTGTCATGTTACGATTAAATATTAAAAAGTGAAGATTTTAAACGTAGTTTTATTTCTATTTTTAATATGAACTTGTATTATATTTTCCACACCCGATTTTTAATAATATTAATTTTTGTGGGAGCGTCTAAAGAATTACTAACAATAAGCCTTTATTACTTAGTCTATTCACGATATTACTTAAGATGTCCGCAAATAATATTTTACTGTCACGTTCATTATAATTTCTCATGTTTACAAAGTTTAAATCTTCTCTTTTTGCATACTTTTACACAGAATTTTTAATTAATTTCTTAATTAAGTTTCGTCCAAACAAATTACTGTTGCGTTCGGGACTCGCCACTTTTTGTTAATTTACCACCACACCATTAGACTGCTGTATTACATATTTTCAACAAAAAGACAGAAGAAACCTAAACGATCTTTTAACACAGCTCGTTCTCCTCCGTCGTCGTGCGGAATAGGGTGGCAGAAAGGTTGAATTTCACAGTATAAGGGGGTAGGCTTTTGTTTCTTCTCGTAAGTAAGCAATCAAGCGGAGGGTTAAGTAGTGAGACGAAAGTCTACAACGATTGTTCTTACTTAATTATACAAGCTTTTCAACACGATGTCGGCTATAACCTGGAGGTAAAGCTTGCCGAGAAATCGGGGTAGATACGATGTAAGTTTAATAAAATTTCTATGAATTCAACGCAAAATATGTAATATGTACATGTTTCGGTTATATATGGTATATTTTACGGTGATTTATTAATATTTAATCCATTATTATTAATGAGCTAATTTCCAAATCCGTATGTGAAATGTATATATGTTGTAAGCGCATAATAAACGATTAATTAACCACTTCAAAGGTTCTTTGTCTATTCACATTGCGTTACATCATACCGAATGTATTTACAAATTTTATAAATTAACTAGCTGAACTCGTAAATGCTTTGTTATTGCATTTGAGTATATAGACATAGATTGAATAAATATAATTGAAAGTTAGATATCGATTGTTGTATTTAAAATTAAATATTTACATATACATTACTATTTTTGTGTTTTGGATTACATAAATTGTAATTACTGTTTTATGCAACTTTAAGTTGTTACGCTCTAAAAATGATCCTTATACCTTTTGGGAATTTTTAATGAGTTAATTACATTATTTTCTAACTTTAAGTCATCATAGGCTATTCAAAATTCAATATTTTCGTTTAATATAATTTTATTTACTTTAATTACTAATTATCGATCATCATAGGCTATTTCAAACTTTAATATCTTCATATTATTTTGTATGTTCAAATATTTTGGATGTCTCTATATCCATTTTATTTTATTTCCCGGATTATTTTTAGATACTTCGGCGCAGTTTGACATTTTGGATATTTTATGCGAAGTCATGCTTCGTTTATTTGAATTGATATTTCGATTTTTTTTTTGTTTCTTCTTAGACAATTAAAATTAAACTGCACAAGTCATTGTATTTTTTTTATTAGAATTTTGTAAATATATTAGGATGCTTTATTTGATTGTATAACCTTTTTTTAAACTTAATTTTGCGTTCTCATTTTCTTTTGCTTAGAGCGACATCTTCGCGCCACTTAGTTTAACTTCCGATTATAGATCGCTTGATGGTTGGTGCAATATTAAAGTGGCTTAATTATCCTTTATTGCTGCGAATTAATTACCGAATTTTTGTTTGTTAGCTTCCTCATTTACTCTCTAACCTTGTCAGGGTATTTGGCTAATTATCTTCCTTTCTTTCAAATATTCCGTCCAGAATAGTTTTTGTTACTATGACGTGGCTTTCCTCGTGAATAAAAGTCGTACATTCGTAGGAAGGTTATCTTTCCTTTATTGATCAAGCTCTGAAGTATTCAGGTGTTTGAAAACTCGAAGTCAATTTTTAAAATTTATAAAGTGTTACTTTCTGCTTATGCAGGTTTTGGTCAATCTTGACTTTGTTTATTAAATTCACTGGTGTAGTTTTCACGACCACGTGTTGCTTCAGGTAAGTTTTTAGACATGGGGACGGCTGTTAATTTTATCGCAGCATCGTTCTCCGCTTTTAATGATACTTTTGGATCTTCCATTTATTAAAAGCTTCTTTTTTGGTACCGAATAAGGGAAAGTTGCGGCGTTATTTTCTTTGCGATATATCGATCATTGTCGGCGTCCCCGCCGAATTACGCATCCTTAGTCATCAGACAACAGGCACTCAAGACAGTCTCTTAATTGGATACAAGGACAACTAAGCCGCAAGGTAGTGACCTGAACTTATTATATAAATGATAGATAAATGTTATATATTTCTTTTCCCTTGGGAGGACCACATGGTGTTCGACCCACTATTTTGTATAATAATATTTGCGATCTTGCATCCCTGTAAATTTACAGTTCTTTTTTTTTAAACTTGCATAATCATCTTTTTAATACAAATTGCTGTAATATTTTTTTTATTAAATTAATATAATGCCAACCTCATATATATAGATTGAATCAAAAATATGAAATATGTGTGTAATTTAATTCTTTTTTTTAATCTGTATCGAATTCTGATCAGTTTTAATTCTTAAATAATATTGTTTAAATAAATTAGTCACCTTAATAGCAATCAATTTCACCTCATAGAGTATTGTTCCAGACTTGTTTTCTTTTATAATATATAATTCAAACATATACTTTTACATATACTGTGTGTTGCATATTTGTTGTAAGGTATGTCAAAGCTTTGAGGAACTACTTTTGCAAACTTTAACTAATATTACTAGTAGTTTATATTGACTTTTATACTCTCATTATGTATTACTACTTGGCTATATTAATCTCTACCTGTTGGTGCAGAGTGTTTTGCTTACTTTTAAATTTATTTAGTGCAATTTATATTTTGACTTACTGAATTTATTATTTTCATTAATAAATATTGTTGTTACTATTTATGCTGTTGTTTGTGTTTGAGTTCCTTATGTCCTAATGAGCAAAAGTGATAGTTTTGTGAACCAGGTATACGAACACCCTTTATAGATTTCTTAAGCCCTTTTGGCCCGAGGGTGTTCTACGTTGACCAGAAAACTTGTAGTGGTGCCCAAATAACATCCATGCGTTGTGTTGGCCCACGACGCTCCCGCTATTTAATACTGAGCTGGCCGGTGAGTTTTTCGAGGGGCCTTTGTAGACCAGGGGCGGAATTAGGGCGGTGACCTAATTCCTACTGCGGTTTTTGTGTTACCTATACTGCTTTAGGCGTAACAAAGTTCATTCCAATGCTCTTGGATATATCATCATCATCACTGTAAGAATGTAAATACCCAAATTGTCAAAACTCGGCACTCGAGCTTACATCTACGCAAGTGCGACAGCATTTCTTACGTCGCGAACTTCAATGTGAGAAGTGTTATTTCGTGGCACCGTATACATTTAAATAATAGTACTGCTACTATTGATATTATATTATATTATTATATTATTAGGCTCATAAAATTATTTCTTCTGATCAGATCGAGAATTTTAATAGCTTTGAATTTTCTCCGGACAACGCGGATTATTTTGCGAAAAACTGCGCGTAAATCAGCTCTGTAGCTTTTTGGTTTATAACGGACACGCATACGAACATTGCATTTTATATATGTGCTTAGAAAAAGTTTTTTGACCTTACAAACCCTGATGAAATAGCTGGAATACATCATATAGGGTTTAATTCTGATACCCAGGACGACATCGACGAGGCGGATGATGGCATACCAGATTTTAGAGAGGAAGTCCATGAAGAAGAGTTTGAAATTGAAAACAACACCACCGACACTCTATACCGGTTTATTCTCAAGATACCCTGTTGCCTCTGTTTCTGAAGATGATTAAAGTCCTAAAAAATTCTAACAAACTGAAAGGAAAAAATGGTTTTAAATGGTTCAGTGTAAGGTGTAAGGTGTACTTAATGAGCGAACGCCAAAAAATCTCGTTTTGCATTTGCCTGGTAACATAAATGAAGCAAGGCAAATACGATCAGAAATAGAAGCTTGGCAGTTATGTTTTACAAAAGAAAATTTTCATAAAATCTCAGAGTTTACTAAGAGCGAAATAGAAATTCAAAGATTCAAATATTCCAAAAAGATGGAGGATAGTGATACCGAAGATACATCAGAAACTAGTAAGACTTCCTACACTAGGGAAGCTAACAGTGTTGAAACACAAGTTCTTATTGCTTTATATTATTATGCCGGTGTTATGAAAATAGGTGGCGTATTTACCAGAGAACTATTTGATAAAGACAGTAGTATTTCAATATTTAGAACAACCATGTCCGAAACTCATTTTAGATTTTTAGTTAATTACCTTCGCCACCAGATCTCAAAAACGAGAAACCGACAAGCTAGAAGTGTACATAATTAGTTGGTTTTTGGGACCGATGTTCTTTCAAAATGTATATTTTCTCAAATCCCAATAAATATGGGATTAAAATTGTGATGTGCTGTGATGCTTAAACTGCTTTTGTTCTTGACGCTGAAATTTTATAGGCAAAGAATCAACACCACGTGAAATTCCCGTTTCTCAGTAGTCTAGCAAAAAAACCTACTGCTTCTGTTCAAGGTTCCAATGGGAATTTGACAATGGATAATTGTTTTACGTCTGTAGACACGGTTAAAAGTCTTTTAAAAAGAAAATTACGGTACCTTGAGAAAAAATAAGGAGGAAATAAAAAAAAAGGGGTTATACTGCTTTTGATGATGCACGAAAAAAGTGATGAGCCAAATACCACCAAATTACCAGAAATTATATAAATATCTAATTCCATTAAGGGACGGATGGATACTCTGGATCAATTGTGTGAACCTTATTCTACCGGAAGAAAGAGCTGGCCGTTAGATATTGTGGGTTATAACTAGGGACCGGACACGAGAGGCCGATGACTCATCGCCCACGGGCGTACTATTGAAAATTTGTATTTTTTAGGAGTTCTTAATTTTATTTATATACTTGGAAAACAAATGGGTGGTGATCTATTAGTATTAATATTAGCTAGCATTACTTTCTCAAAGTTCTCTTCTGTAAAATTTGTTCTCTTAGAATGAAATATATCCCTGTAGATAGAAAACGTCCTTTCTACATCGCAACTGGTTATAGGTGCATACTGGAAATATTCTTTTATTTCAGCGTATTTAGCAGTTAGATTTTGAAGCACTGTTCCCCATACACAATTGCCGCAATATTATTAAATCTAGATTTCTATTAAAAACTGCGTCTAACTCCTTGCCTAAAGCCACAACCGAAGTCACTTGGAATATTTTTCAAATTATTAATAGCCACATCTAATGCATTTAATTTGAGATTTTGATTTTCAAAATAAGTGATTAGTTTTGGTAAATTTCCAGTGTTCCTGAAGAAAGTACAACTGATTTTTTAAATTTGGAATTTGTATTAGTTCTTTGCACTCAGAAATACTTCGAACATCGTCATTTAAACATGTAACGAAATTTTGTGAACTAGCGAAATTCTCTACATAAAAACTTGTAGCTTCCAACCATGTTCCCCGTGCAGATATTACTGGAGAGGGAGGCAGTAACAAAGACGGGAGTTTTTCCCTGTAAAGAGCTACTCTCTTCAATGGTGCTTTTCTGAAAACTTTTTTAAAAGCGGATACAACTCTATCAACTTCCGGAAAGGTGTCTCTGATATATTCACAGATTCTGTGGAGAGCATGTGCTACACAAGTAATATGCAGCATATTGGGATATGTTTCCTTTAATAGTCTGCTTGTTTTTAACATATATGCAGCAATGTCACTGACAAATAAAAGTATCTTTTCTTTGTACCTGTTGCCCGAATGAAGCATTTGGTGCATATTCTCGTAAATGGTTTTGGCTACTGTTTCCGGATCATCTGTAATTATAAATTTGGTTGTTATTACATATGTGTTATATGGAAGAGTTGGGCGTACTACACCAGCTACAACATTTACCACAAGGCGTCCTAATATATCGACAGTTACGTCGGCACTTACCATAGGTACTCATTTAAAAGATGGCTTAAATACGTTCTACTGGTTTCGTATAGCCCTTAGAAACATAATATTTTGGTAAGGTGGATTCATCAGGAACATTTCGAGCAGTATATTTTTAGAGAAATGTTTTGAAGGTGGGATTGTAAGTTTATTTAATGAAATATTTGCCGCCATAAAGTTTCACAGAGTTCTTCGTTAAAATTGTCAGATTCCAACGGGTCTAATTTCTGTGTATGTGTTTGTAATGCTAAGTAACGTTTTACGTGCGATTACTTGGAATTTTCTAACGATATTTTACAGACTTTGCAATAAATTTCGGAATAACTGGCAACATACATACAATCAGTATGATCCTTAATCCAACTCGCCATTGTTTCACGATGCCATTCTCGATGTTGTTCCATATCATATCTGATAAAGTAACTTAAACAATGTTCTAGATCTAAATAAATGAAAATTAAAAATTCTAGCGTAAGTTATTGAAACCTAAAGAAATTCACAGGACAGTTACGTCAAAATAATTGAGAGAAGAATATTCGATTAAACGATATTAAATAGGATCTTTATTTATCTTCCGAAATATAAACTAATAAATAAAATAAATTATAAAAACTCATCCCGCTGGTATCGACGCCCATGAAGAATGGAATTTAGCTGTAAAATTGAAGTAATTGAAGTAATTAGTGATGTTATAGACTATTTATATGGTCCATCGTAATTTCGGCCTAATGCGTGCTGCTCTAGTTATAACTCAATGATTCTTTTACATGGTTCTAAGGCACCATCTAAACAAATTGTCGTCAACAGAAGAGATTACCTGAAATACCCCGCCCTAGACTTAGTAAGGGCTCATATAGAGAGCCGTTCGGAAACTCCCATTTTAAGACGTGAACTACGCCAAACCATATGCAATGTACTAAAAATATTTCCTGAAATAGAATTATCAATAATGCCACCTAGTACTATCGGTAGATGCACTTTTTGTCCTAGAAAAGAAGATCGAAAATTCAGAGTGCAAAAAATTCATTTGTATACAGCATGAGAAAAAAATTTGCCCAGCTTGTGCCCAACGACTTACTTAGCCTTAGATTTATCTTAAGAAACTATATGTGGAAACCTATTTATAAGTTACTTTAATGTCTCTTTAAATAAATAAAATTTTAAAAAGTTACTAATTCTGTTATTTGGGGTGCAGCTGCACCCCAGTGTAACCAATCAAGTTCCGAAAATAAGTGTAGCATTCTAGAGTTAAATTCGAATAAAAAGCCGAGAATACAATCTATTGCAACCCTCAAATGGTTCGTGCCCTTTAAAACAAACACATAAAAAGGGAGAGCGTCAAGCAATAAGCCATCACTCGAGGAAAGACAAATCTTTAAAATGCAACTCAGATGAAAATTCCATTAGAACTGTTACTGACAATGGACTCTGCCCCCAAACAACGTTAATAATTACATATTTATCGCGAGGGATCATATCTACTAACCCTCCGCAAGCCCATGATAAACACTAAGGGGAATGATAGAAAATTAGCATACTACAGGCGCCCATCTACTCAGAGATTCGATCTAGATCAGATGTATAATAGAGAAGAAGATGAGTAACACCCCAATAGAAACTTAAATAACATGCTGGCGGTGCAGTGGAATGGATTTTATCGAGTGCACTGTATTAAACATTAAATAAGGTCTCTTTCGGGCCGAATTTAACATCTTCCGAGCCCTCCTGTTTCTGTGTGCATTTCTCGAACCTCGAACTCTACTGGGACGCGTAGTCCTTTTACAGCCCAAAGTCTACAACCTAAGATCGTAACTGTGAATGTCTAATGACTGACAAAGTGGCAATAAATTACAGATACGCGGTAGGAACGATATCGTAAAAATTTACTGGTTGAAATTGAAATTATATTGCCGCAAGATATAAATTTTACGAATGAAATCTGAACTGGTATTTTTCGAACTACTACAATTATATTAAGCGTACGTGGCCATCTAGTAAAGTATTTCGCAACTTTTGTGTTCGCTTTACTGTGTCCTATGTTCAACAGTCATTTTTTTCTATTGAGAATGGCAACTTAGTTGTTGAAATACGTATTTAAGATACTAATATCATTATGGTAAAGGATTTTATACACACCAAAAGTTCTACTTAAATAGTAATTTCCACAATTACTGCACCAGGAATAGAAATAACATAGTGATACCATACCATCGGTTACAGAGAAGTCAAATGAGTACAAATTACCTAGCCTTAAAAATTTACAATAAAATTCCCAATGGAATGAAAGGCCTGGACCGTGGACGATTTAAAATCAAAGCCAAAGACATACTACTAAAGGAGTGTTTTTACTCGTTAAGTGATTTTTTCAATCATCAATTTTAATGTGTTTTTTCTTTTATTGTTATTTTGTACATTTCTCATTTATATTTTATACTGAATATATCAATATGACGTATGTATGTATATATACATCAATAAATATTATTATTATCTCTTCCACTCACAAGAACCATTCGTTCTTGGTTGCCATTATCTTACCCCATCGGTTCATTCGAACAAGATGGATGGCATAGTTATCTATCATTCATTTATTATTTCATTCATTATATGAATATTGATTATAGTAGATACTTACCAGTACTTTCAAGGTGTGAACATATGTGTTGTCCGCTGCTAGCAGCTTGTGTCTCTTTATGGGTATGAACTTGTGTGTTTGTTGCTTCTGGCAGCTTGCGTCTCTCTCTGGGTGTGTGGTTTGTGTTTGTGCGAGCGCGCAAGTGTAGGGTGTTGTATATTGGCGCGCTCGTGCGTGTGTTTAGTGACCGGTCGCGTTAATTTTGAGAGATAGGAGAACCAGCCGTTGCGCAGGGCCGCCAACCCTTTCCCGGCAACTTCTTTACTTTTCCGTGCAGTACTTCGACGGCCCGAGCCCCGCCCCATCGAGGCAAGGCGCAGACCAGCGAAGCGCACCCTGCACGGGGTTGCTCATTGCCAACCGAGGGAACAATCTTAGCGGCTACTTCAGTCGACGACGGTCACACTTTGTGCCATCTTAACGTTTTCCGCCATTGCGGGGGCACTGCACACACGTCGAACGTGTGTGTGCTGTTAACGGCAGCCTAGCCAGGTTGCCGCCCAGGAACGGTCCTAGTGGTGTGTGCATTGCGCGGCACCGTGTTTTGCGCCCCGTAGCTTGGTTCCTCTCTCCCCTGCTGGAAAGGCGGAATGGCACCTGTCCGCCCATCGGGCAGACCCCCCTAGAGTTTGGTAGGCATATGCTAGGCTACAACCCAGTAGAGGACCACATCAGCACCCCACCCGTTCCGTCATTTCGCCTCCCGGCCACGTTGCCCGCGTTCGCGCGCTGCAACATCAGTTTAGCACGCGACGTATTATTGCAGCCGTGTCTAACAAGACACTTTTTTGCATTTTTAAATAAAGTTTTTGGTAGAGATCCAAAGTATTTATGGACTTGTATAATTTCTGTGGAATTTCTCCAGTTGCGCCAATCACAATTATTATTATTATTATTATTATTATTATTATTATTATTATTATTATTATTATTATTATACCTTTTTTAAAATTCATTAGCGGCAATTCTTAGAATATTTTGAATAAGGCGATATTACCATATCTACAACAAATGCTAATTGGAATTTTTAACTGTAAAATATATGTCTTATTACGAGGGATGTCTTTTATGTTTTGCATACTGGCACATAGAGGAAGCCACTAAGCAAACGTCAGTAGTAAAAATTAACCTAAATCCAAAGTTTCAGTGCGATACATGTAGTGTTGTAGCTACAACGAATTGTCAAAGTTGACATGTTAGTCGAAAAATGGAATTAAACCGTGAAAATATTCGCACAATTAATTTTTTATAATTTTTGAAGGCAATTCTCTCAGCAATAATATCTCGTCGAGTTGGCTTATATTTTCGGTAATGCAATACCACATCAGTCAACAATTTCTCGTTGGTATGGAGAATTCAAACGTGAGCGGATTAGTCTTAGCGACGATCCAAGAGCAGATACACCAAAAACGACAGTCACTCAGGAAAACGTCGACGCTGTACGCAAGTTCATCACTGAAGATCGACATGTGACAGATCGTGAAATTAAGGCGTCATTGTGGATTTCAAAGACCTCAGTTCAAAAAATTTTGTTGACCGAAGAACAAAACAGAACAGCTAGGGTGAATTGGTGTCAAAAAATTCTATACCGCTTCAACGCAGAAAACTCTAAAATCATGTACAATACCGTGAGTGGTGATGGATCTTGGTTTTACTCATACGAGCCAGAAAATAAACGCCAATCGTCTGCTTGGGTGTTCCAAAGTGACGAAACGCTGACAAAAGACATCCCCTCTCGAAGTTTCTCCGAAAAGATGGTCGCGACATTTGTCCCGAAAGCAGGTCATGTAGCAACAATTTCTCTACAAGATCGAACAACTGTTACTGCCGATTGGTATACAACCATTTGTGTGCCGTAAGTCATTGCTGAGCTCCGAGAAGCCAACCCACAACGACGAAACATCATTCACCAAGACAACGCAAGTTCGCGCACAGCTCGCAAGACAATTGAATTTTTAACGCAACAAAACGTCTAATTGTTAGACCATCCTCTATACAGCCCGACCTAAGTCCCACCTATTTCTTTATCTTTCCGGAAATCAAGGGCGGACTGCGAGGTCAAATGTTGCGGTCGTCATAAAGTTATAAATCTTCATGGAGAATACTTCGAAAAACAATAAAGTCTTTAAAAGCTATTTACTCTTTTGTTCCATCTCTATATGCCAAATATAAAAGACAACCCTCGTAGGAAACTTTTTTTACGCCCGATAATCATATTGAATGATCACCATATTAAATATTTACAATTACAAGGAACCTTGTGTTCATGTACAACTAATGTCTTCTTGGTAGTTTCGTGACTAAATATGGAACTGCAGGAGATATTCATTATTCGTTAATAAAAAAATAATATATAGGGGAGATTTTATTTAACTCCTAGCTATTAGAAAACTATAGCTTGCGGTTATCGTACTAGCAAATTTGAAATTACTTTGAAATTGCTAGTGAATGTGCAATAAATATTGAAGATAAAAATCATGTTATAAAAGACTGATGATAGATAACAATAATGAGTTTAGCTTAATATTGATTGGTATTGGTGTTGAGAAATATAATTATGTATTCACTGGAATATTATATGGAGTAATGATGATTTTTTAGTTCTTGCGGGCGATAAATTCTTGAAGTTTTTCAGCTTTTATATGAAATATTTACAAATATTATCAAATTAGTATATAATTGCCAAGTAAATGAGGACGTAAACATCGCTGTCTACAAATTACAAAGCAAATCATAAGAAATTTTTAATTGAAAAATATTGTCTACGTTGGTACTTGATTGAATGTAGATAGAAAGCAGAGGCCAGTTTTGAAAGCAGATGTCAGTTTTGGAAGCAGATATCAGTTATTGAAAGCAAATATCAGTTATTGAAAGCAGATGTCTGTTTTGAAAACAGATGTCTGTTTTGAAAGCAAATGTCAGTTTTGAAAGCAGATGTCTGTTTTGAAAGCAGATGTCAGTATTTGAAAGCAGATGTCAGTTTTGAAAGCAGATGTCAGTTATGAAGGTTGAAATTGCTAATTATTCCTCCATAGCTATATGAGTGTTTAGATAATTTCTTAGCCGTTCATTAAAAACTCCAAGAATTTATGAACTTATGAACCACTTTCGATTATACCGGAAGTCACAGCCATCTTTGCTATTTTAAATGGGATGTTATACTTTTTATTGAAAAGATTGCTGATACTTACCAGGCTCTAATTAATTAAATTTTAGTTCTTTCGTGATCTATATTATAGTGCTATATTTTCTAAACCTATCGTTTTTTGAAAAGGATTTATTCATGAATTTTGTTCGAAACAAGATTTATGATTCTGTAATAATAAGATAGTTTTATATATCGAGCGATCAAGATAATTTGTAATCGAGTCATTCATGAATCCGAAATCGTGTATCGTTACTTGATCTGCACTTATATTACAAACGTCAAGTGAACTGTCAGTCGAATAACAATGCTTGACGTTTGTAATGTAAGTGCAGTTCAAGTCACGACATACGATTTAGGATTCATGAATGACTCGATTACAAATTATCCTGATCGCTCGATATTTACACAATATCTTATATGTCAAATGACAAGAGATATCTTTGGGCATGTGCCATCATATAAAACGCTTAACATAAAAGATTCTGAAACAACAAAGTTCTTAATTTTTCCCCTTAAGTTTTGCAAACCTTACAGTAACAATAATTTAATACTCTATATACAAAAATTAATTCATTGCTATTTTTATTCCGACATAAAAATGCACGTCAAATTTATACCCTCGTAGTAGATAAACTAAAATCCGGAAACTTCAAATTATATCGATCACAACTTTGTCTGGAATAATTGAAATTAATCGATTAAAATTAAATTACTTTTACAATTTATCATAAGAAGAGGAAAAAATAAATCGTTTTCAATTATTTTCTTTAAAGTCTGGAACAAATTTCTAATTAACAATCCCTCTGCTTCTATAGTACTCGTATGAAGAGAGAACGACTAACTTTCGAAAGCCACTGCCCTCTGAAATAAAACAGTTTCGATAATGAAGAGGGTAACGAACTCATGTAATGTCCGCAGACTTAAAAAAAAAGTGCAATGAATATAATAGAATTCTATCTGACGGTGCATAAATTTTTATTAAGCTCGTTCTTCCTTCGATGTCATTAACAAGTGCAATAGAAATCACAGTTCGGTTAGTAAAATTGCGTTCGAGATTTTATGGGGCGCCTTTTTTAATTTGAAAAAATATCAAATCATTGTTACATTCTCAAGAATTCGATTTAAATACGATTATCAATGTTCTATGGAGCAATGAATCTATACGAAATAGTTACTTAATGGAAATATGAAGTTGATGCAAGTTTATAGCTTTTCAATTCAGTTAAAAATTGAATAATTTTTTAATAAACAAAATAGATGAACTAATGAAGAATATATTTTCCTTCATTGTCTGCGATTGCCTCCCAGCGACTTATAAAATCAAAGAGAAGCGCTTTGATTTTCAAAATATTATCCACAAGAATTGAGACATTTCTGCATTCCAACAAATTATTAAAGCAGTTATTCCAGTGTTCAGTTGGGACAGTCAAAATTACCAAAATTGCCGTTTTGAGGATGCCTTCAAAGTGGGTATGTTGTATTATTTATGTTGTATTATTTATATAAATCCAACAGTGATGAAGAATATGAACTTGAGAAAAATGATTTAGTTGATTCTGATGATTCTGATAGTGAAGACGATGAGGGTAATTGACATAAATATGTCCATTATTTATTTTTCAAAACTTACACTGTAGAGTTTAATTTTTCTTGCAAGGGACGTTATTCAAATGGAGCAAGTCGTTGACGATATTGTAGTATCTGAAACTAACGCGAACAACAAATCATGGCAAGTTGAGGCGACAGGTATGGAGAGCTTTCATTTCAATAAAAGCAACGAAATGTTAGTCGCCTTTCAACAAAATTCAGAGCGTTTTGAATATTTTCGACTCCTTGTTGATGATAACATATTAGACTCAATAAAAGAATAAAACAATGTGTATGCGGCTGAACTGTCCTTGAAACACAAGGGTAGACCTACCCTTATGTTTCAAGGAAAGATCGAAAGGTCAGATCGAGAATTTCTTCATGAAAAGATTTGTCGCAGGAAGAATTATTGACATTTTTAGGTTTGGTCTATCATATTGGTACGATTAGACTCAATAAAATTCAACATTATTGGAAGACTAGCTGGTTATTCAATTTGACATGTGTCTCTGATTATATGAGTCGTGATCGATTTTGAATTATTTTGAGGTGCTTTCATTTTGCCCGAAATCCTTAGCTAGATGAACCTAAACCAGCTGATCGTCTCTACAAGATACGACCATTCATAAATTATTTTAATGAAAAAATGCGTCTAATATACCTACTACTCAGACAAAAATCCTTCTCTCGACAAATCCATGGTACTGTGGAGGGGTAGACTTGTTTTTAAACGACATATTAAAAACAAAAGGCATAAGTACGGTTTGAAATTGTTCATGCTAACAGAACCAAATGGAATAATACTTCATTTTGCTGTTTACACTGGTTAACTGGATGAAATGGCTGCTGGTAAATGTCACTCCAAAAAGTTGTTATACATCTGATGCAAAATTATTTAAATCAAGGGCACTCATTGTTTATGGACCATTACTATAATAGTTTGGTAGAAATATTATTAAAAAATAAAACTTACTGTACTGGAACATTGCGAGCTGACAGAAAAGATTTGGCTAAGGATGTTACACGTGCCAAATTGAAAGCTGATGAAACCACAGCTAAATACTATAATGGGGGATATTTGTAGGAAAGTAGAAAGACAAACTGAATGTTTTGTATATTTTCATTTAATTTTGCAAATAACATTGTTGAAACTGTGAACTGAAGAAATGTTACAAAAGAAAACCATTGCCAATTGTTGAATACAACAAATATATGGGTGGCGTGGATAAACAGGACCAAATAATAATAATAATAATAGTTTATTAAGCGCCCAACAGCAAAACCAAATATAGGCACAAGGAAAATGTATCGTACATGAATAAATTTACAAAAACAAACAAACAAAAATATATCCAATACAGTTAACTTACATCCAAAAAAAAGAAAAAGAAGAAAATCAAACTTTAAACTCTAAACTTCGGTTTAAAAAATATGTCACTAAAGTATTTATTCCCACATCTACACATTTGGTAAATCGAACTCCTCACCAATGCATTACTCCGGCACACGGGATAGGCAAAAGTTGCAGAATTGCGAGACGCAAACTGAGGCACAGCAAAACACAGTCTTCCAAGTATCGAAGGACAATCGATGTTATTATGCACAACACTGCGTAGAAAGTTAGCACAGGTTACTTCACGCCGGACATCCAGCAACACCAAATCATGTTCCCTGAGAAGTAGGTTATGGTCAGTATTTCTAGGAGGATAATCACCACTCGTTTTAAAAGAAAGATACTTTAAAGCACGACGCTGAACACTCTCCACATTCAGTTTGTGATGAATATAGATGGGATGCCAGACTATTTAAGCGTATTCCAATTTGCTTCGAACTAATGAACAGTAGATATGCTTAATAGTTGCGGGTTGTGAAAAATATTTGGAGCTGCGCAATATAAAACCAAGCAAAGCAGAAGCAGATTTGTACATATTAATGATATGGTTGACGAATGTTAAATCGCTGTCAAATATGACTCCTAGGTCTTTGATTGTACCATCAGAAGTTAAAACTTCATTATTAATGTTATAATCAAAATGGTAAAGATCTTTTTTCTTTGAAAATCGAACCAAACAACATTTTCCTATGTTGAGCTTCAAACCGTTACGCTGACACCATGTCCACACCAGTCGATGTTCTTCTGAAGGAGAAGTGCATCATCAGGCCGCTCAATACGCATATAAACCTTCAAATCATCAGCATAGGCTAGTCCAGAACACGTCAAAGACTGAAGTAAGTCGTTAATAAATAATATAAAAAGAAGCGGGCCCAAGTTAGATCCTTGAGGAACTCCAGAACTCGAAACAAACTCGGATGACTTAAACCCATTGTCAAAAACGTGGTTCATCCTCCCATGTAAATAGGATTCAAGAAGCAACAGCAGATCGTTACTAACTCCAAAATTTTGTAGTTTCTTCAACAAAATATCATGGTTAAGAGTGTCAAATGCACGACTGAAGTCGGTATACACCACATCCATCTGCCCTCTTTCATTAAGCGTGTCGGAAATATCTTGAGATATACATATTAGATTCGTCACTGTCGAACGTCCACGCACAAAGCCATGCTGAATAGGAGAAATCCTTGAGCTGACATGAGCATAAAGATACCTGTATATAATTTGTTCGAACACCTTCGAAAAGTTTGACAAAATAGATATTGGTCTGTAATTATTCAGATTACTTCTATCTCCCTTCTTAAATACAGGTGTAATACGAGCAATCTTCCATTTGGAGGGATAATTTCCTTGTCTCAGAGCAAGATTAAAAATTCTTTTCAGCGGAACAAGAAGCACCATTCGGCAATCCTTAATAATCATGGATAGAATCTGATCATCACCAGCATTCAAGGTCGGTTTCAATCTCAGAATACTCCATAAGATATCTTGATCACTGATAGCATCAATATTCAAACAATCCATAAGTGCAACATCAATAGAAGCATCGGACGGGCACGCACCATCAGAATATGACCGAGAGAAAACCAAATGATGTCTTATTATCCTAGTTTACGAAAAACATTATTTTGGTACAAGAAATTGGGAATACATATTTTTCAACTTCTTCTGCACAACTCGCATTCTTCGTATTGCAGGTTCTCTGGTAAACACATTACTTTTCATGATTTTCGACTGGCAGTTATAGAAAAGTTTTTATCAGATAAATCAAAATCTATCCAAAAAGTTTCGAAACACATTCCTACGAAAATCGAAGTAACGCAGGATGGAAGTCGAAGAACGAGAAGAAGATGCCGAGAGTGTCAGAAAAATAAAATGCGGAGAGAAACTGTTTTGGGATGTAAATCTTGTCCCGAAAAACCTGGATTGTGTGCTGACCCTTGTTTCACTTTGTATCATGAAAAGATGTAGTGTAGTTTTTTTCTTTTAATAAAATATTCAAATGTAATTTATCGTAGTATTGTTTATTATAGCATAAAACTTTTCTAAACTAACTAACTAACAACGCCAATTAGCGTCATCCGCATATTTAAAAAAACAATCAAAATGTTGCGCATGACGCCATTTGGCGCATGGTCAATACAATTAAAATTTACAATTGTGTTGTACGTTTATATTCAAATGAAACCTCCAAAACATATAAAACATATAAAACAGAATTCGGCAGCTTATTATTAAAAATATATATACCGCGCTCGGGAAGAGTTGATCTGTGCTAACACACAGCTAACGGGTTAATCCTCCGAAGTTGTAAAAAACTATTTCGTGAAAATTTTATCGACGCAATTTAATTTTTTTGGGCCAACCTATAAACTTTCAAAATTCCCCTTGCTGTATCTTGAATCTTGATGAAGCATCAGATATAGATTAGCGAAAGATTGAGACTAATTTTGACACCTGACGTATTTTGATAGCGCCCTATATGAGGCTACATGCAACACTAAAAAGACATGCGCTGTATCTGTAGTATTTCAGATTTCGACACTAATTGAAATAAAAAATAAAAAAGGACGCCCTAATCGCAGCTCTAAATATTCATACCTTTCTCCTCGAATAAACTGATTTCTATTATCCTATTCAATATCCAAATAACTTTATCATTCTTTATTATACTCGCATGAGTATTGAATGTGACCAAAATTTAGGTGCAATAACCTTCTTGCCCGTTAATCTGCCACCCTTCCCTTTCATATTCACCCATTCCACATAGTTCCACGAAATAATGATGAATCGATATGAAACTGATCTGCGGCAAAGAACGTTCAGTCGGCTGTAATTGATGCTGTCAAGTCAAACACTGAACGGCAACAGGGGAGTGTGTGAGCGACGCACGGACGGCCAAGCGGCAAGTTAACAACTAAAATGCGTGAAATGGATCTGGTGTTCCATCTAGTCGAAACTCGTCATGTTATTGCCAAGTGTTCATTGTACACGAAATTTTGAAGTGGTGTCTGCATATAGTAGAGGAAAGTGATTTCGGAGAGATATGTTTAAATATTGCAAATGTAAAGCTTGAATCAACTGACGTGAACTAACGCGATCTTTGTTAATTAATATTACTGACTACGTTAGTAATTGCGTAGGTGTTCATTTTGATGTTAGCCCAAATTAACCCATCTAAATTCTCTATTACACTATACTCTGCACAGCCAAGAAATAGAATAACAAAAAATTCGTGATTAGCACGTGATCGCTTACTGGTAGGTTAAACGAATGTAAACATTGCAAAGCGGGAACCTAGTTCACACATATGAACCGCATAAGCACACAGCGCCATTGTCTAAGTTTGTTTTATATTTCAATTTCTGGTTGATTTCATTATTTGATTATTATTAGCGTTTATATTTTGTATTTGTCCTTCTGAAGAGATTGAAGAATATTAAACAGTGCTGATAAGTAATAAAGTAAAATGTCTAAATTTCATAGAAATATAATTTCTTGTAAATTTAAAGTATAATCTGTTCATAGATTTGACTTCAAATAACAAGAAGATAATTTTTTAATGTGTAAATACTTTAATTATGCACCCTGCGGTGAGGGTATAGAGAAATGCAAACAGTGATTATAATATTACAAATGAAACAGACAATGATTCTGTCATCTACTACCAGACTCATAAGTTATAGCAAATTTTGTCTTATCTAGTGACATCTGATAGACAAAAGGAGACTATGCCGAAGTGGCAATTTTCTCTTTTGCCTATTTTGTCCGTCACATGTCACTAAATTTGATGGTGCCACCTGATAAGGGCTGATATCGAGAAGTCTCAAAGAGATATTGATATATAGTATGCACCTATATCCAAACCTTTGCAAGAAATCGTCATGAAATTAGGTAGTACCATTCCAAAGCAAGGTAGAACTCATTCGACGCTATGGAGGAAACACCAGACACATTGCTTGAAATTTTTCCAGAAAAATCCTATGCAGCAGTACAAGGAACGTCTATTATACGGCAAGGGACACCTTCACGAAAACACGTGTCCTGGTTTAGTCCATACACTCATTCTTCCTCGACCACGCGCAGATTGGAAGGAGTTGATACTACACCTCGAACATCTAAAGTTCTAGCAACACCGGAATCTGAACCAGATGCACCAAAACCTCGGATGTCAGCGTAATTCGCGCAACCTATATTCATAGAAGATTGTAGTCCCTTTTGGCATATACTCAATTAAGAGAATCCCCTCCGCGTCTGGGAAAACTGTGGCCATCACTTTTCCCGTAGAAAATTGCGATTTTGCCTTCTTGCGCAGTGAGAGCTCTTATGAATCAATTGCATGGACTCTTATTTCATGGGAGGGTCTCAGTGATATACCCAAGGTTCATCTCCAGTTACAATTCAATTTAAGAAGTCTTCATCTTGAGATGTAACAGTAAAATTTGTCGTCTACAATTTTTGTTTGGGACTGAGTACCCTGGGAATCCAACGCGCCGACATTTTGCTGATTCCCAAATCTTCGTGTAGAATTTTAAAAACACTCATTTCTGAGATTCCTATTGCCCTAGCAATAACTGAAACGTTTACTGGGCGGTCAGTTATCATAAAATCTTCAACTCTGTTGATGATTTCTTTAGCTAGTGCATACAGAGGTCTTCCACATATTGGTTCATCACGAATGGATTTTCCGTCCCATTTTAACTGCTTACACCAAAATTTGACTTGGGAATAAATACGCCGGGCTATCTTTTCTATACATTGCCACAATTATATTATAAATATTCTTACAGTTACTGCCTTCTTTTGATAAAAACATCATGTCCAAGTTACAAATCACTCATTTTCTCTTCTTTAACCGAATGTAAATAGAAATGACACTATAAAATGTCACAGAAACTTGACGTAAGAAAATAGTCACGACAACGTATTGTTTTAATAGCTAGATAGATAACATAAAAAAACTTTCGTCTTACTTATAACTTCTATTTTCATTATTCCTTATCTAATAATTTTATTTATTATTGAGCTATTTTTTCTATAAGTCAAAATTATATCGAATCGGTATTAAAATTGACATAAATTTATACTCACATTTAAATCACTATTGTAAACAATATCATGTAAAATATCATTATAAAGTACTTTTCGCAAGGAATATTTTAATATTAAATCATTAACATCACTAGCCTTTAGCTTGCGTATTTAATTGATTCATAATTCTTTAGACCGCTAGATTCAATATGATTGGTTATCGTTAAACTAGATCATAAAACTGACTTTATACAACGACTTTTCACTTACACTAAACCCTCTCTTGCTCTCCAACTTTTCCTGAAGTAACGTCTCTCACTGCACGTGTTTGTTCAAGCATACACAGTGAAGCACATGTCCGACCGCGACATCATACAAAGATAACCTCTATATTGTTCGATACAGATATTTATTTTAATTACATTCACCAAGCTATTAATTTACGAAATAACTAACTTGCTTTTCAATATGTATTTATGTGTTATTTTTTAAATACATTCGTCGTTACTTGTACATATAGCGTCTATTTAGTTAGTGAAGTTCGGATTTTTATGAACACGAAAATTTTTACGGCTATTTTATAATTTTTGCCTCTTTCAACTCCTCTATTATTGACAATATCTCGTTCTGGTGCCCTGAGTGACCGGCATCTTTCGATGCTACTAGTAGCTTCAATCTATCACACAGTTCATTTACATCGTCCCAGTACTTATATTAAATTTTACTTTTAGGTACAACCATCTTTTGCATGGATACCTTATTTGACAAACCTAAGCCAGTCTTCCAAGTTCGACTCCACCAAACTTCCTGTTTCTTCTCTTGTATAATAGGTTTTATAATTGATTTGTATTTAAAACCTTTACGGGCTGCAAACTTCCTGTCAGGATCGTAATCAACTCGATGAGAGTTTGTATCACTGAGAATGAATTTATAATTCTTTGCATCAGCATATAAAAATTTCCCTGGTTTCTTCTTGAAAAGCAATTCTAGTAAACCTTTTGTTGCTTTATAAGTGAATTGACCAATGGTAATGTTTGGTCCATAAAATCTAACATCAGCGTTTCCCATTTTTAAATTCCCATCAACGTCGTGAACACCATACTTTTCATCAAATTCATCGTTTTCATCGTCGATTAAACCGATAAGATATGGCCGTATAGTACGATCATAATCTATCAATGATTTATTAACTTCGTCCGTTTCTAGAAAGGTTTTATTCAATGATTTGTTAGCAATTATCGACTTAGCTGATCGCGTACTCAATAGCGATACGGCATGCCCCATTGATGTATCTAAATCCATTCTTCCACTTGTATCCGTTTCATCTTCTTTACTTTCATCTCCTTCCCTCCCTTCTGGCGTTTCTGGCAACAGGTAACCTATATATTCATCTTCTATGAATATTATATAATAATGGGAAATGTCTACAAAGACACAGTTAAAAACTTGAACATGCCTATACGTGAAAAAGGATCCCACAATTTTGATTAGAAAACTCAGCTTCTTTATGATAAATGCAGGGTCACGCAATAATCAATGAATGCAGCTTTGAGGAATTACAACATCCATCTTACAGTCCAGACACTTGGGAGGGCGTCGATTTTTATAGAATAACGACGTGGAAAATCTGTGGAGTTGTATTTTGTGGAATTACCAAAGGAATTTTTTTTTTTGAAAGAATAGCGTTTTTAAAGAAACGTTGGAATAAATGTGTTAGTGTTAAAGGCTCTTACGTTGAAAGATTCTTTTTTGTTTTCTATCTCGTTTCTTTCATAGCTAGATACTAATACTGTGATGTGATGAGCCGAACACGTCATCAAGTCTCCCGGACCACCTAAAAAGAGCATCTGGATTAATACGAGATTTGGAAGGTTCTCAAATGAGCTAATGGACTATAAAATAAGCCGTCGAAGATCATGAGGGAATTATTCAGTCAAGCAGCAAACGATATGTAAAAACAATGTTATATAAATATTATGAAATAAATATTGAACAAATACTGTTAGTATTGTTATTAGTTCTTAAGTGTTTTTAGTCTATATTTTATTATGAATATAGTGTGTTTTACATTATTATTTATTTTATTTAAACGAACACGAAAGAGAAGTATTTTACAATACATATAAAAAACAACCCTCATAATTAATTACTAAATCAAGATGAATAATAGAAATTGGAAACGAACATTGGAGAATGCCTGTGTAGATAATTTCTGGGAAGGATTTTATGACCAGTGCGAAACAAAAGAAATGTTTTCTCTTAAAAATAATATGAATATTTATATATTTATACAAAATGGAAAAGTAATTTTTAATATTTCAGATTCGATATATTCGTAATTTGCAAATATGTCTAGGTGAAACAATTACTTTGGAATTGTATTATATAATACAATGTGAATAAGACAATAAAAATTACGGAAACTTCGAGTTTCTCCATCGAAAAACGAGAAACACATCGGCAATCAATTCCAAGATTAAGCGATAGCTCTTTTATGACAGATATAAATTCCATTTTATTTTCAATCTTCTGCTCCTGCTAGTAAAATGCATTAAATCGAAACACGTGAACTGTACTCTTTCCCTCACATCGAACACTTCCGTTGCAATAATAAAAATAGCGGATTAACAATTTCATAAACGCCCAACTTTCGCGGCGTGCCATAACGGTTGTCATAAAATATGACTAACGATTCATCGCGTGACGTAACACAAATATCGAAATTGTCGACGGCTTCAATACCGATACTTTATTACAAAGCATCATTCACGAGAGCATACATTTATCGCGTGTGTACGGGGCAATTGAAATTGGTGATAAATAATTTATGAATGCGAGTGATTGAACAGGGTGTGGAAAGATAAAAAGCAAAATCATTTAGGGCATGTATAATATATACATATATATATATATATATATATATATATATGTGTGCTTAGATAATTTCTTAGCCGTTTATTAAATAGATAAATTATTGGAGTTTTTCGGCTTTTATATGAAATATTTACAAATATCAAATTAGAATGTATTTAATTACAGAGTAAGTGGGGATGTAAACATTGCTGTCTACAAATTACAAAGCAAATCATACGAAATTTTTAATTGAAAAATATTGTCTATGTTGGGACTCGAACCCATGTCTACAGTTTGCCGGATTGTCGCTTTTACCACTTAGCCACAATAGACCTAGGTTCAAGCTATTTAGAAATGCATTATAAAGTAACAATGCTAATGAACCAGATGTCAGTTATTGAGTGTAGATGTCAAGTTGAAAGCAGAAGTCAGTTTTGAAAGCTGATTTCAGTTTTGTGGAGATGTCAGTTAGTGAAAGCAAATGTCAGTTATTGAAAGCAGACGTCTGTTTTGAAAGCAGATGTCTGTTTTAAAAGCAGGTGTCAGTTATGAAAGCAAACGTCAGATGTGAAAGCAGATGCCTATCAATTGCTATATTTAATAAACGGCTAAGAAATTATCTAAACACTCATATAGCTATGGAGTAATAATTAGCATTTTCAAACATTCAAATCTGACATCTGCTCTCAAAATACTGACATCTGCTTTCAATAACTGACATCTACTTTCAAAATAGGCATCTGCTTTCATATCTGACGTTTGCTTTCATAACTGACACCTGCTTTCAAAACAGACATCTGCTTTCAATAACTGACATTAGCTTTCACTAAGTGACATCTGCTATCAAAACTGACATCAGCTTTCAAAACTGACTTCTGCTTTCAACTTGACATCTACATTCAATAACTGACATCTGATTTATTAACACTGTTACTTTATAATGCATTTCTAAATTGCTTGAACCTAGGTCTATTGTGGCTAAGTGGTAAAAGCGACAGTCCGGCAAACTGTAGACATGGGTTCGAGTCCCAAATTTTAGACAATATTTTTCAATTAAAAAATTTCGTATGATTTGCTTTGTAATTTGTAGACAGCAATGTTTACATCCCCACTTACTCTGCAATTACATACATTCTAATTTAATATTTGTAAATATTTCATATAAAAGCAGAAAAACTCCAATATTAATTTATCAAATATTATATATAGTAGATTAAATTAGTCAGCGATTTAAGGTCTGTTTTACTTTAATAATATATATATTTAAAATAATCTTCCATATTTCGGCACATAATGCCTTTTTCAAAGAAATTTAAAATATAAATGGCAATATATTAATGTTATATTTATATACCAGTAGTTGTCATGGATAAAATTAAATTATTCAAAGGTACATTCAAGTTTAATAATAATAATTCATGTCTTAGCATTCTCCAACAGCTAGACGACAATTACGGGAAATTGGCAAGTCATGAGTTATAATTATGTCTGCGGCCGTGGACCGACTTAAGATTTTAAGCTGTCGGCATTCACCTAGAACGTAGATTCAATTAGTCGGCGATTTAAGGTCTGTTTGACTTTAATATGTATATATTTAACATAATCTTACATTTTTCGGCAATTAATGCCTTTTTCAACCAACGCATTAAATATATTTTACAACCCTCTTTACGTCTTCCTAAAAACTTTATTTAAATTATATTTTAAAATTAAAACATTTAGTTTAGTTTTAATATAGTTTATTAAAATAATCATCAAGGTACATAATAACGTGAAGCGTACGTTAGGATAAGAAACAGTACTGGATTCCTCGTGAAGCGATATAATGAATGCGTTATAATGAAATCTGTTATAATGAATAATGTTGTCTCTTACATCTAGTTTTTAATACCTCGTGTCTTAATTCTAGGTATCACCCGCATGCTGCTATGTTGCATTTCTCACGTTAGCTTTAGTACACAAGGACGGTTCCTTAACACATTCACTTTTTTGCCTTAATTTTCAGAAGTCTATATCCTTTCCAAGAGTCAATAAAACGTTAAAAGAGTGATATAACTAAAGCGATTGTGGCGATATTAAAAACAATATCATTAAAAGGTTACTTGCTACGGTTTATTGGACATTGTATTAGGACTATCTAGCAATAACATAAGTATTTTGAAAACTTTTTAGACTTCATAATTTTAAATTTATTTTCTCTTCCGTATTCAGTGCATAAGTTCGAAGTTATTATTTTACAACATAGTTACAAAAAGAGAAATATTTCCATAACATCCAAAGATTATATATATTTATGAGGTCAGCAATTTTTTTCGTGTAATAGGACAAGTAACCTTTTTAAAGAATAAAAATCAGTTATAGGCTGAACTTTAGTGGCCTTCAATTAAATTACAGACAGATTGAAAGAGTTATAAAGGGGTTAAGGACAAACTTAAGCCCCTTTATCTCTGGTACAGTTTGAATTTGAGTTCGTCTACATTGATGTAGCTGCTAGTTGTACGACCTGCTAACTCTCTCTGTTCCTAGTTTTCTTGCCTCGGCCTTAATTCCGGTTGGTCGAACTGTGGTATCTGTCTCCCCTTGGGTAGTGGTCTGTCCTGAAGTTCAAAGAGTTGCTTTACCATGTGGTAATCTGAGCTTTTTGCTCTAGCCTGCCGTTAACGTTTTTAAGTACTTTTGTGGAGAGGAAATACCTAAATTTGCTTGGGAGTTGTTCAAACCCTCTAACGTTAGCGATCAGACTGAGAAATTTATTTCTGGTCTAAGTGTGTGTTTTCGCCTCGGTGCACTAAACAAATGCTCACACTTATCTTCGTTAATAAAGAACGCCTATGCAACGCCCAGTCGCAGAAGGTGGCATTCTGTCTGGTATATGTCGAGTTGAACTTCCTGGTTTCTTCCAACGTCAGATGTATATATAATAAAGAGCTCTTTACGTAGAAGAGAGCCCTGCAGAACACCAATTCGAATAGGTCTCATCGTGACCAGCTCTTGTTCATTCTACAAAGAATGACCGCTAATGGAGAATTATTAATCTTGTTGAAGATGAATGGAATCCCATGACGGTAGTCTTGTGGTAAAGGCCTTCGCAGCATACACAATCGAGGGGTGTAGCCATCTCCGTAAATACAGCCCCCGAGGCAGCAAGAAATAGTGTAGATATCAAGGAGACACTGCTTTTTGCTGCCTCAGACGATCGATACCCCTGGAAGCCCAGCAAGTAGATAACGGCGGAAATCGATATGTTCCAGGGGTAAAACAAACAGCTTCTGAGGTTCTATGCGTAATCTTTCCAAAATGACATACTCAGCTATCCTGAAGAGATGAGAGAGGGGACTAATAGCTAGATAATTCCGTGGTAATTGTGGATCCTTAGATGATTTAGGAATATTTACCCCACAGCCATCTTTCAAATCTAGGGAAAATATGTGAAGGAGACCACAGAATTTACGGCTCCAATCAAGAGGGCCTGAACCAGAGAGAGAGATTCTTCAGCGCAGGCACCAAAGCCAAGAGCCTTCTTCAATTTACGAGATGAGATTATATCTTATACTATGTCTACCTATTTCGCTTCTGGAGGCAGGTGATATGTCCGCTTCAGGGAGATCGGAAAGACGAAGAAATGTTTTCTCTACTTAATTCTCAGCGTTGTCATCAATGGCACTAGTATTGTCGAGATAGATCTTCTCCAATTGTTCTGCACGAGCTTTGGTTTTATATTGGTTCCAATACACGAGGCTATCCCTGTCATGGATCGGAATCCAAATTATCTTATTACCTTATTACGGCAGAAAACTTTGACGATCCTTTAGAACGATCCTTTTCCCATTGACAACGACTCGGTTTTTTCATACTGTACAAGATCACGAATGGTTCTTTTAAGACAAAAAATGATTTTTTCTAATTAGGCAATGTTTTCAAGCGCACAGGTTCTTCTGGCTATTTTTTTGGAATGTCCTCTTCTATTTGAGAAGAGCCTTGATGTGGGATGGTAACCAGCGTATCCTATTCAGAGGTTACAAATGAGAGTTGTGGAAGCATGTATTTAAAATGAGGAAACAAAAAAACGCGATATCTGAAAATGAAGACGAACAAGAAATCAAATATCACAAAGGAATTTAAGCATAGATTACGTAGAAGAATAGAACATGAAATACTATAAAAATATAAAATTGTTCTGTAGAGTTAATGGGAAGTGAACAGAATATAATTGACTTTCTTTTTAAAAAAAAAGCTATTCAATTAACTTCGTATTTTTATTATTGGAGTTATTATAAGCACAAAAGAATGAAATGCTTTTTCAATATTTAAAATTTTAAATTTTACATTCATCCTCTTTCCCTAATTATACTGCTTTTCCATTTAAAATTCATAATATTCATACATGCGTCTCTTCAATAACCACTTTCCTTCAACTTTTAATCGTAATAAACATTCCCTGATTTTATATTGGAAATAATCCTTCAATTGGACGTACAATCTGCGAAGGCGCGTGCAAAACTGACGTAATTAGACGGAAAGTTGTGTTTCTTTTGCTTTATTTCTTCAGTGGGAAATTTTGCGTGTCTGCCTCGAACGTTTATAACAAAGAAATCTCGTTACTGGAATTTTTAGTAAATGAGACCAACTGCTGATATATGGCTTTAATTCAACGGAAGGTGAATTGTGAAGGGGAAGATCTTGATTAAGTTAAGTTGTATATGATGTAGAAATGATTTCGCTGGCAGTTATAAAGTGCATTTGTAAAAATAGAATAATCAATACCACATTGCAAGCAATTATGAACCACATAATTTTATTTTCTAATTAAACGGATTTCTAATACCATTCAAAAGATAATATATTGATGTTTAACTAACATCAAGTGTAAAACACAGTAATACAAAAATATAGAAAACATATTGCTATGAATAGTGGTTTGTTGCTATAAATGTGCAACCATCCACAACTATACTTCCCAACTAGGATACTCGGCCAGTTGATTTCCAAATATGAGACGTCTTACTTCTCAGGGTTCCAAAAAGGAAATCCGTTTTCTGTAGAAAATACTTGGCGCCAGTGAATAAATCACACTAATATATTTATGTATATTGTCTGAGTTACTCATATTTTATTATATGACCAGTAAAGGTATAAGAAATAAAATGAGCACAAAATAAAATTTAAATGAATATTTAATACAAAAAAAATCAAAAAAGAAAAAAAAACTATCTTTATAAAGTATAAAGATAAAGTATTTACAATATACTTCCTGAGGTCAAATATATCCACTGTATATTGACAGCTAGGTGAATTAAAACTTCCTCTTAATTACTTCCGATTAACTTATCTAAAAAAAATAATAAAGTTTATTTTTAATTTCTCCCCAGAGAACCACACTGTATAATATTTATTAGAACACGTTCAAAATTTTTTACACATGCGCAATCATCATCAAACGCATACAAAAAATACCCTTGAAACCAACGAGCAAACTTTTACAATCATAATTTTTTTACGTAGAAGTTTAATAATACTCTTTATTATTTATTCTTACTAATAATAAATCTCTTAAATAACAATATTGAATACAATATAAATGTTCTTATTATATTAATCAAAGTTTTATGATATCATAAAATAAAAAACTTACAGTTTTAGGAGACTTACAAGACACGTTGTTTAATCTTAAACTCAACAAATTACGAGAATACAACTTTCAACAATATACGGGAATTGAATATCAAATACCATCAACTAATTAACACAATCAAATCATCCCGAATTAAATTATATATATATATATATATATATATATATATATATATATATATATAAATAATTGAAAAGAAATTATCGACCGTGATATATTATCAAAAATTAATTAAAATTCGGGTAAGCGGTCAATTAAAAAAAAACTCCTTTATTAAATTACCCTATATTTCGCAACACTTTGTCGCTTCTTCTGGGGTAAAAAATGTAGAGTTAAAAAAATTAATAAAATTGACGTACAAAATACAAAAATTATTGAAATATAGGGTAATTTAATAAAGGAGTTTTTTTTAATTGACCGCTTACCCGAATTTTAATTAATTTTTGATAATGAATCATTTTTATATTTTGTACGTCAATTTTATTAATTTCTTTAACTCTACTTCTACCCCAGAAGAAGCGACAAAGTGTTGCGAAATATAGGGTAATTTAATAAAGGTGTTTTTTTTTTTTTTTTTATTGACCGCTTACCCGAATTTTAATTAATTTTTGATATATATATATATTTACGTATATATATATATATATATATATATATATATATATATATATATATACAGGGTCCGGCAACGAAGCGGGGACGGAAGATTACACGCGTATTTGAAAGTTAGTCAAATATTTAGTCATCGGATATCCTTCCGTACCATCAGGCGCACGTTTTAAAAATATTTTGTTTTATACAGGGTGTTCCAGATGGAAATGCTAGACTAAAGTTGCATTTTTTTTAAATGGAACACCCTGTATCAATAGATAAAATGATCCGAGCTTGAAAGCTGGTTACATCGATATAATGTTGTATGGGTCCAAAGTTGATAGTTTCTGTGTAAATAATTATTTTACTTGATAAATTGATACAATTCAGTAGGCTATACTGCATAAGGAAAATCAAAAAGATCCAAAACCAATAGAATAGAATATTTTCTACTAGTATGCACTTTCGTTGCTACGTGAAATAAATTCTGCAACTGCTCGCGTTATACATGGTGTTCACAATTTCGCAAAATCGAAGAAATCTCGTAATTTTTTAATGGAACACCCTGTATATTTTTAGCTCATTGAAAAGCCCTTTTACTACGCTTTCTAATGATACCTCATTTGATGCACCTAGGATGGATCATTTGCTAATTATTTCTTTTTAGATTTGAATTAATGAAAAATGCTTGTATTTTTAGTAGCTAATTTGCGCTTTTAAACCTTCTGTAAGATCGGATATTCAACAAATTATCCATAAATGGTCTATAACAAGAAGAAACCCCATTAAGTACGAGAAACAGTTGATTTTCACTCAGCGGTGAAAGCAAACATTAAATTAATATAAAGTAATATAGCATTTTCAATAGATTCACTGCTGATCAAGTTATCTGGTGTCAGTTTAATAAAAAATTTGCACTAATTAATTTGTATTTTAAAGAATTTTGTAAAACCAACTATTTTACGAATACCTAATATGAAACAATACATACCTAATTAGCTTAACATAAATCGAAATCATGTAGGAAAGAATCAAGTACGAGTAGTATTAAAAGTTTACACTATTAACCACAACATCAAATTTAATTAACAAAAGTAGTAGCACAGTAAATAAAAATAAAGTAAATGTAAATAGTGAATGCAAATAAATCAAAGAAAACTTTCAAATGTCCTTCCACGTCTCTCAATACATAAATGAAGCCGCCTGGTGAAATTCTGTTGAACATGCTGTAATGTTTCTTGGCGAACATTTCTAAATGGCTCTCTTATGCGTTCCATCATATTTTCCCTTGTTGTAGGAACTTCCACATAAACTAGAGCCTTGATATATCCCCAAAAGTAGAAGTCCAAGACAGTAAGATCTGGACTTCGTGGAGGCCAAGCGATTGGACCACCTCGTCCTATCCATTTGTCTTCCTTTCATCGCCCTAGAAACTCCCTAACGTTAAGGCTGTAATGAGCAGGTGCACCATCGTGTTGCAACCAGAAAATTTGTCGGGTGTCAGCATCCACATGCTCAAGTAAATTAGGCAGTTCGTTCTGCAAAAATGCCAAATACGTATCGCCTGTAACGGTTCCATCGAAAAAGTACGGTCCAATGATATATGGACCAAGTATACCTCCCCAGACGTTAAGAGACCATCTATTGATTGTCTTCATGACGTATCCAATGCGGGTTTTCTGTTGCATAATAATGCATGTTATGTTTATTTACCGCCCCATTACTTTTGAAAGTAGCCTCATCGCTAAACAAAATCTTTGTTAAAATATTTGGCCTTTCTCGCATTTTATTTAACAACGAACCACAAAAGTCTGTTCTTTTGATGAAATCATCACCATGCTATTCCTGATTTAATTCCATATGGTACGGATGATACTTATGACTTCTTAAAATTCTTCGTACGCTCCTATCTTCAATACCTGTTACCTTTGAAATACCGTCTATACTTATACACTCCAAATCACCAAAGATGATCCCTGCGTCATTGATCTATAATTCTATCAACGACATTCAAAAAATAATCTCCGCATCCAAATAACAAACAGTACCAACTTGTATGACAAGGATAGCTTGAACGAAAGTATGTGTTTTGACGCTTCGCCTAGCACAGACATACGGCTCAAGCAATTTATTTGAGTAAGACAAAGACGGGATTATTACCTACTCCGTGATAAATACACACATTTCCGCTTAGTAGTTCTGTCGGTACTCGTTGACATTTGACAACATACATTCGCGAGCTGTCGTGAGGAACTGAAGGGACTCAGACAGAAACATGTAGGAAAAGATCTGTTGGATCCTGCGAGGGTGCTTAGATTTTCCCTGTGGAGGATTAGTGACTTCTATCGAGGATACAAGACTAACAAAATGAAACTGAGAGATCTATTGGAGATGGTAGAAAGAACATTATGCTCAAGTGCCTAGACTTACTGGTGTCCAACTCTAAAGAATTAGAATTACATTAGATTAGATTATCTAGTAATAAATAAGAAGAGAAGGAAATAAGAATTATGAAATTGCAGAAAATTAAAAAATAAAAGAATATCCCCTGTCTGAATATTTAACCCTCAAGTACTATCGTGGGGTGTTTCGGCACCCCAGAGGTAACTTTTTTCTAAATTTCTTCGAAACTATTTTTGTTACCTTTCTAGGGCTTCAGGTATTCTCCTATACGAATGAGATGTGTAATATTCTATAATTTATTATTTACAATGTTTTACAGTTATAGCAAAAAATAGCCTTTGGGGTGCCTCAACACCCCACGATAGCAGCTACGTTCGACTTTTTCAAAAATAGCGCAACTTTTTCTAACCCATTGTTTAGAATTTTATAGTGATAATATCCATTTCCTCTTTTGGGCGAATTACAGCTCTTTGTTTAAGACTTGTCGTGCATGTGTAGGGGATTCACTCGTTTACATTCGGCTTCGGGAATTTTTATAATGTACATGTGTTTGGGATTTACCCATATACATCCGACCTGGGGGATTTTTTATATGTAGCATTGAATAAAATTGTATTGCCCCTGTTTGTGTACAATATATATAAGGCTTTAATAAATTTCTTATTCAGTTCGTAAAAAACCATAGTGTTTGTCAATATTGGTCGTTGTTTCTCTTCCATAAAACGTATATTGAATAGTAACAACAATATGACAAAGTTTCTGACTAACGAACAGTTAGTAAATCTTGCTGCAAACTTTTACGATGATATCAGTGAAAGTGCATGCCCTGGTGAACATGATAATGATTTGAGTGATGCAGCAAGCGAACATAGTGATCACGACACATCTTCAGAGGTTGAAGTCGAATCTGAAGACGAAACTGAAGATTTGGATGATGTCAGTGCAAGTGCAAGTGCGAGTGCAAGTTAATTTTACGGACGAAATCGGTATAAGTGGTCCAAAAATCCTCCTGCTGCTTCGCGTATCAGGTCCTCTAATATAGTCAGTCATCGACCAGGAGCAAAGGGTCCGGCAGTAAATACTCCTCCTAGAACACCTTCTGAAGCATGGTCTCTTTTTATTACGGAAGATATCCTAAATGAAATATTAGAACATACAAATGCAAAAAATACGGAAACGAGTTTTTCTTATGGACCAACGGCTAGTTATGTGGGACACACATACCTGATTGAATTAAATGCATTGCTGGGGCTTCTAATTCTGGCTGGAGTGTTCAAGTCTAATCACGACGACACTAGAAGTCTTTTTGCATCGGATGGTATGGGAAGAGATATTTTTAGAGGTGTTATGTCTGAGCAACGGTTTTTGTTTCTTTTGTTAACGCTGAGATTTGACGATCAACTAACTAGCAGGAACAGAATTGACAATGATGATAAACTTGCAGCAATTTCAAATATTTATAAAATTTTCAATACAAACTGCACGAACAATTTCAGTTGCAGCGAATATGCAGTTGTAGATGAAATGCTTGTTGGATTTCGAGGCCGCTGCTCTTTTCGTCAATATATCAAAAGTAAACCAAAAAAATATGGCATCAAGATTATGTGCCCATGTGATTCACAAATGCATTATCTGATAAATTCATTTGTTTATAACGGAAAGACAACCGAACCCAATCCAAACAAACTTTCGGTTCCAACACGTAGTGTACTGAAATTAGTTTCTCCAATTATGAACACGAATCGAAATGTTACAGGAGATAATTGGTTTTCTTCTATAGAACTATTGAGTGAATTGAAAAAGGTTGGTTTGACATATGTCGGGACACTTCGCAAGAATAACCGAGAAATTCCACCTGCATTTTTACAAACTAAACAGATACCAATAAACTCCTGTAAATTTGAATTTACACACGATAATACGTTGGTTTCCTTTGTACCAAAAAAAAACAATTGTGTTCTGTTGGTTTCGTCTATGCATCACAACGAAAATGTTGAAGCAAATGAGAAACCAGAAATTATAAATTTCTACAATGGTACCAAAGGAGGAGTCGATGCTTTGGACCAGAAGTGTTTGACGTAGTCCTGCCAAAGGCGGACCAGGCGATGGCCAATGGCCATATTCGGAGCAATGTTAGACATTTCACGTGTCAACAGTTATACAATTTTCTTAGCCACTTCAGACGGTACAGTCAATATGACACGAAGAGAATTTTATATTCGTTTAGGAAGAGAACTCGTCAATGACCACGTAAAATGGAGATATGAAATAAAAGGATTGTCATCTGGGCTAAAATCAATCATCAAAAATTTACTAGGTTTAGATACACCACAACAGTCACAAGAAGCAGGACCTGTAAGAACCTACAAAAGGTGTCACATCTGTGGACGAAGCAGAGATAAGAAAATAAAAACCACGTGTCATAAATGTCGTCAGCATGTCTGCAAGGACCATTCTGAGATACTCATAGAATGCAGAGAATGTTTAGAAAGGTAAATCATAAGAATTTTGTTTAAATCTGAGTGCATGAAAAAACGGCATGATTTTTGTCATAAAAAATATACGTCTCACAACGTCATTGTCAGAATTTTTATATGAAATATTAATGCCACTTTTCTTTTACAGAGAATAAGATCATGGCTTCCAACAGTGGAAAAAGTGAAGACATCTTAAAAATACACTGCAGATACCTTTGTGAAAAAAAAAATTATACGAGGGAAAATTTTTTATATTTTTTTATAAATGTAAATTTTCTATTTTGTTGTGTTTAAAGTTTTGGTTTTCCTTGAACAAATCACAAGATAAGAGACTAGTTTATTGCACAGATAGTTCAAAAGTAGAAAAAAAAAGATAATTAACGAAATAATTAATTTTAAAGAGTGGGGTGTCAAAACACCCCACGATAGCAGTTGTGTTACCTGAAAACACGATAGTACTTAAGGGTTAAAATAATAAAATAAGTTAAATTAAATTTTTATAGCTTTTGTAATTCAGTACTTTGAAATTGTCGTCGAGTAATTAAATCATATTTTGGATTGTTTACACTTCTATAGTAAATTAATCATTTTCTTTTTAAAGGTCACTGGCTGAAGATCTCAAAACAAAAATAGGATGCGACAAAACGCAAAGGGTTTGTATTTAGTAGTTTAAATTATATATATAATTATTGCTGTCGCAAGAAAACCTTTCATCTTTCAAATAAATTTTGGCATAAAAGATATCAATTTATATATTTCTAGCTTTTGTTAATATTCTGGAATTGCGTCGAAATTATTAAATTAATATTTTGGACAAACGACAGCTTTGTCTAAGGAAATAGTGAAAAAAATGTTCAGAATGTTGGGTGTAGTTACATTTGTAGAGCATCGCGTACCTCAAAAATCGCACGCTATCCTCTGAGATCTCGTCAGTGTCAGTACACGAATATCGTGTACCGACAAAATGAAATGCTAGTATATACACGTTTCGGGATGGATTTTTTCTTTTGTCCCCATGTAAATGAATATCTTCATTTTTTGTTAAATCTATCATTTTATTTTGAAACAAAAATAGCAGAGAAATAAACAAAATAATGAATTACTATAGTGTTGATTCAAAAAGAAGTACATCTGAATTCAATTTGTTGCTGCAAATAGACTTTTCCAATAAACTAGCACAATTTTCAAAATATGTAGAATTAAATATTTCCAGCATCCGCTTCATTACCTTGAAATTGTCATCAAATGATTGGAATAATATTTGGATTATTGATAGGTCTATCCTAAGAAATAGTGTGATGTGTTTATAAAATCGAACAATTATCTCGATATAGCTCATGATTTAAAATTAAAATTATTTGCAGACTTTTTTTCTTCATTCGTTCACCACATTAGGTCTTTTTAAGATTTGAGAATTGTAATTCTTTGACAAAACTTAATTTATTTACTATGTCGTATTTCAAATAACTGGAGTAATTCTTTTGAATTATTTAAATGAATGTCTTTCGAATTTTGTAGTAAATTACTCATTTGCCTACTAAAGATTATCGGCTGAAGATAGTATCTTAAATTAAATATGCAAAGGAAGCAAGAGTGATAATACAGGGTGGGGCATAGGAATCAAGTGTTTTTGAAATAATAATAAAATTATTAGTTTTTACTCTAAAAAAAATTTATTGGTAGTACAACATAGCTAATAATAAAGCATTTTGAAATATTCAAGTACGGAAAATTACATCTGGCATATGATGTCCGTTTTCATTGATACACTGTTGCAGCCGTTGACGAAAATTGGCCTCCACTCTTTCCAGCATGTCTCTGTCGATTAGGGAGATTTCATAACGAATCGATTCCTTTAATGCGTCTAACGTACGGGGTTTGGCCTCGTAAACACGTGACTTGAGGTACCCCCATAGATAAAAATCACAAATCGATAAGTCGGGAGACCGAGGAGGCCACAAAACGTCACCAAATCTCGAAATTAGACGATTTGGAAACAGGCGGCGGAGAACAGCCATAGATGCTCTGGCGGTGTGTGCCGTGGCCCCATCTTGCTGTAACCACAAATCTTGAATATCCACACCTCTTCTTAACAATTCAGGTATGAAAAAGTTATTCACCATATTAATGTAACGCGCAGATGTTACTGTAGCGGTGACCCCATTTTCTTCAAAAAAATATGGGCCAATGATGCCAAATTTTCCCACCGCACACCAAACTGTTACCTTAGGACTATGCAATGGCATCTCATGTAACTGTCGTGGATTCTCGTCAGCCCAGTACCGGCAATTTTGTTTATTGACGGCCCCCGTAAGATGGAAATGAGCTTCATCACTCATGAGTAACAACATGTTTTCATTCTCCTGAACAAGTTCAAGCATTTGTTGTGCGAAACTCAAGCGTTGGGCGTAATCTCTTACATTTAATTGTTGGGCAACCAGTATTTTGTATGGGTGAAAATGTAAGTCACCATGCAAAATCCGCCGTACAGTGCGATTGCTGATTTGAAGTGCAGCTGAATGTCGACGTGCAGAGCGGCGTGGACTTCGCAGTAATGCTTGTCTCGCCCTTTCAATATTCTCAGGAGTACGCACAGTACGTTGACGACCGGGCGGCTTTCTTTTCATTATTGAACCTACTGTTCGAAGGTTATTGACCCAGCGTAAGATGGTGTCTCGGGCAGGAACAGAGTCATTACGATGGATATTAAATCTTCTGCGAAATTCACGCTGTACTGCAGTCACCGACTCGCCACTTCGAACAAAACAATCATACGCGAACACGCGTTGCTCTAGCGTCCACCTCTCCATGATGGCAAGTGGCAACTGAGAAAGTGAAATGCTTTGAGTCGAGGAATGGATTGTAATAAACCGCGCGCCCCTCCCTTTTCTAATGGCCGAGTCCTACCCAAACCAAAAACACTTGGTTCCTATGCCCCACCCTGTATAATATGACTAAATACGAAGAAACGGTACCTATTCTATTCTTGATATGAATAATGAACTAGATACGTTTAAGTTGGAAACCCGTCAAGAAATTAATAATAAAACACAAAAAGAAAAACAAACAGTTTTGTATTGAAAATAGGAAATTCCAAATTATCTTACTTCTGCAAGTAAAAACCTTTCACCTTCCAATTAATTTAAATATGTGAAATTATTGAAATATGTAATGTTAAGTAGGTATTCATATCTTTTTATTTAACAAAATATTTTTAATAAGTGTTATGTAACATAATGTTAATACAATCTATCATTGCACTTACATCAATTAATCAGAAACACAACTATTAACCTATCTTTGGATGAAATAATTAAACAAAAAAATAATTAAATTCATTTAAAGAAATAACATTCATAAATTTAATATAAACATTCAGTTATACCTGTTCATGTGCAACAGAATCGGACTAGGTGTCTCGTTTCCGGCCTCGGACTAATTCAAACATGCAAAGTAAAAAATATAATACCAAAGAGCTACCCATGTGTTATCGTATATACTTTATAAATAGCGAATATATTTATTTTACGAGACTGGGATAAGGAGCTATGTGCGGCAAAGAAGAAAATTTTGTTGTTGGTGGATAATTGCAGCGCTCATAGTAATGTTCAGAATTTGAAGGCCATAAATTTGTGTTTTCTCCCACCAAATACAACTTCCGTTCTACAGCCTCTTGATCAAGGCATAATAGGGAACCTCAAAGTGCATTTCCGAAAGGCTTTAGTCATGAAAATGATAGAGAATGCATATGAAAACAATGAAATAAAAATTAATATTCTAGATACCGTCATGATGATATCCACAGCATGGGATGCAGTTTCACAAAATACAATTGTTAATTGTTTTCGACATGCTGGATTTCTCCCCTCAGTGGCTATTCAAGGAGAGGATCATTTTGAAGACGAGGATAACATTCCCTTGGCACAACTGATTCGAGAAGCGTACGTCGTGGACACTGATTCAAATGTTACATTTGATGACTTTGTTGACGTTGATAAAGACTTGGCAACATAGGGAGAGCTAAATGATGAAGATTTGGTTATGAATTTAAAAGGTTTACAAACAGAAGAAGAAGCATACGAGATCGATGAAGATCAAGATGACCGTGGGATGGAATTCGAACCACCATCAACATTGGAGGCCATTAAAGCTTTGAAAATAGTGCGAAACCACATTTCATTTAATGACAAGTTGAATGAAGTTTACATTAAGAATGTCATAATATTGGAAAGGGCTTTACAAGTGAACTATTTTTGCAATCCAGTAATCAAACAAAAATTACTGACTTTTTTGGAAAATAATTTGTTCATGTGTATGCAATTGTTTTTTGTTATTTATAAATATGTGCTATAATACAATTATCTTCATTTATAATAAAATGCATTCAGATACTTGTGTGTTGTACCTTATTACATATTAGAAAAAAAATGCATATAACGACGTCCTTATATAACGACGAAAATTGTCGGTCCCTTGGTCGTCGTTATAATCGACTTTTACTGTATAAGCAAACCCTTTGATGAACTTTATAATATTCTCTATTCTCGAAAGTTTATTAAGATTAAACCATATCTATATTCTTTCTAATTACAATTTTAAATATTCGCTTGACCTAAATCCTTCGTTAAATTCACGCAATTTAAATTACTTCACTTCTTTTTTTATATTCAATTGAAATGCCTTTGCTCAGTTTCTTATCGGGCAGTTCAAATACTCGCATAAAATGGAAAATTCCGAACGTAACCTTTCAAACGAAACATAAACGTTTCTAAGGGAAACCAAGTTCCTTTTTTAAATATAAATGAACTTGTTCCCAGTTTGCATGTACTACCTACCAGTGTCGCCAGTTGTATAGGAAAACATTTCCATAACTTTCACCAACAAAAACACTCGCGAAACATATAAAAGACACATAGCGAATATTTATCAAGAAAGCTAAAATTGCCTCGCTTTTCAGGAACCAAGTTTATAAATATTATTTCGGCGAGTATATAAATATATACTTTCCACGCAAATCTTTGTCATTTCCATTTAGCCCATTCGTTCTTCTTTCCCCTTCTAACGTAGAACTCGAAAATTTACATCAAAATCAGTAATTAAATTAGTTTTTCTCGTTGGTGTTCAGCACTTACCACAAAGAAAATCTAATTATATCGATTTTTATCGGCGACAAGTCGCCATCTTCAGTGCTCTAACGGTATTACATTACTGTTATCCCTTTAAAGAAGAAACAACATTGAGGGTGGCATGGGGGCTATTCGGGTATACTTTTCTTGCACTAATAATAACAAATGTTGGGGAGTGGGCTTAGCGGGGTGTCGAAAGATAAGGAAGGGTAATATGTCAACGTTATCAGATGTCCTCTGAGCGCACGACATTATATTTATAACAACGAACATTTCACGTACCTACGACGCACGTGTATTGCATTACGGCTGGCTTTAATTCGTCGTATAATTTCGAACAACAACCTGAATAAATACAAAAGAAATTTAATAAAACTGGGCACATTAACATGTATTTTTTTTTATTTGTCTTGCAGGAAAATGAAAACAAAAACAATGGATGTCAATGATGTTGACAGGTTTGTTTCTAATATGTAAAACGATAATCGGTGAGCCAAATCACATGGTATGTGCTTTAATCCAGCATTAATAATTAAATAACTCATTCCTGTCGTAGTATACGAGGTGTGGCGACTGCCATAGACCAGGCGTATTTCGTATAATATACTTTCTAACATCGCACGACGGTATAATCAGTGATTACTAGAGACTGGATTTTATGGAAAATGTATATTTGTTGTTTTTTGGTATATTCCTTCTATACTGTGTACTTATCCATTTTCCACCCTCAGAATACGTTTTTTACCATTTTTTTTTAGTGCATATAATGCATATTTGGACACTTTACCATAACTGCATATGCACGTACATATTTCATAATTATTTGGCATATTTATGCATATATTCGCCATTTTCATAAGAACCATAATAAAATCTGATATTTAAAGATATTTAATTTGTTTGTGTAAACGTGAAGGGATTAGCATTTCTTCAACTTTGCATTAATGACTCATTAAAAGTCGATCTCATTAATAATGAGATAGACTTTCCCAAAAATAGGATTTAACTGTACTGATAATCGGTTTACAGGGCAATTAGAACTTACGTAAGAAATCCTTTTCAGAAATGTAGGTATTAATGCAGGTATATTATACCGTGCGACTAATATCAATATAAGAAAAAGAAATAATTTCCTTCATAGTTTGTTCATTCGTAAACGTGTTAAGGTCTGTGCTATTTGGTGAAACAAAAGTGAATTAAACATTTTTGAAAATGCCGAAGATAGCTAAAGCGAAGTCATCTCTAATAAAAAATTGGATAAGTGATTGCAGTGCACTAAAAATTATTGACGAAGAAAGTGTTTTGTGCACACTCTGCGACAATAGGGTAAGTTGAATTTTGAAATATTTTGTCAATAACAAGTTCTACAATTATGAGATTTTTTTTTTGTGATCATAAATATAATGAAACAATTTCATAATAAATTATTATTAGATATGTTTAATTTTATGTTCTTTAAAACTAATATATCTTTGTAATATTTCTTTGTCAACACCAAAATAACCAAAATCAATCAAATTTAAACAACTGGAGAACTTTACAAAACCAGACAATTTATTTTTCTAGTTTTTGTAGTAATATAGTAATTAATAATAATTATTATAACTGAAAGTTAAAAATATATATTTGTTACACAGATTACCTGCCAGAAGAAATTTCAAGTAGTGCAACATTTGAACACAACATTTCATCAGAACAGGGTTTCTGAAAATTTGAATAAACCGCGGCAGCAACTTTTGGAGGAAAGTTTTCTCAATAATTCGAAGAATCCACAAGAAGCATTTTCCAAAGATTTGTGTAATATTTTTGTGGGTTGTAATATTCCTTTACATAAATTGGACAATCCAATATTTCAAGAATTCCTGAAAACTTATTGCAAAGTCGATGATAAACCCATTTATGTACCCAGTTCCTCAACTCTACGCAAGAAATACATCAACGAAATTTATGAAGATGTTACCGATGGTATTAGAAAGGAGTTGAAAACCCAAAATCTTTGGGTCTCTGTTGATGAAACTACCGACACGAAGGGCCGTCAGGTTGCTAATTTGATTATTGGAACCCTAAATGGTTCAACTCAATCTAAAAGACATTTAATTAATGTAGGTAATTTAGACAAAACAAATCATGTTACCGTAGGCAGGTTTATTAATGAGTCCTTAGCGAATTTCTTTTTACCCCACAAAGTACCTTTTGAAAAATTTCTGTTAATGGTAACTGACGCAGCTTCGTATATGTTAAAATCAGCTCAAAGTCTGAAAATTTTTTTTCCCAATTTAATCCATTGTACTTGTTTGGCTCATGGTTTAAATAGGGTTGCTGAAAAAGTTAGAGAGAGTTTCCAGATGTAAATAATTTAATTAGTAATATAAAAAAAGTATTTTTAAAAGCGCCCTTACGAGTGCAATTATATAACGAAATGCTTCCCGGCATTCCATTGCCACCAGAACCTATCTTAACAAGATGGGGAACATGGCTTAAATGTGCTGTGTTTCTTGCCGATAATTACGAAGGCATCAAAAATGTTGTAGCTCAATTTGATTCAGCAACCAGTCTTGCCATAGAAAAGTGTAACGTAATTTTCAATAATTCGACAATACAAAATCAGCTATCATATATTAAATCTAATTTTGCGATAATTGAGCAAGCAATTACAAGATTTGAAGATAGAAATTTATCTTTAAATGATGGTGTTGGCATTGTAAATGATATTGAAGAGAAAATTGTAAAAGTCAACGGATTGACTGGAAAAAGAATTAAAGAAAAATTAGCCGCAATTCTAAGCAAAAATGGAGGTTTTGTTACATTAAAATCTATAAATAATGTAATTAATGGCAATTTTAATGAAGACATTAATATAAGCCCCTCATTACTACCTAGTTTTAAGAATGCACCGATCACATCCTGCGATGTTGAAAGAACATTTTCCCAATATAAACATATACTTACAGATCGTAGACATAATTAAACTATGGAAAATTTTAAGAAATATATGGTTATTTATTGTAATAAATAAATATATAATTTGTAAATACGACAATTTATTGTAATAAATAAATATACAATTTGTAAACACGACAAATGAATTTTAATTTCCTAAAACATAATAAATAAATGCACATCATAGGTGCATATTGCATATTGTAAGTGCATATTTAGGGATTTTTTAAGTGCATATTGCATGCATATTTGGCAAACTTTTTAGTGCATATTTTCCAGTCTCTAGTGATTACAATACAAATAAAATCTACTGTATAGAATGCACGGTTGGCATTTGGTGAGGCAGATTTAGATTTTAGTTTGAAATTGTAAGCACTAGATAATGACCGAGAGGTCGAAACACGTTTCGAGTTAATTCTGATAAAAGTGACACAATTATACCAAGTGTTTTTCTATTTTTTTCAATTTTATTACAAACAAAATCTTTCTGAATTCATGAAATATTCAAAATATTCAATTCCAAATATTGTTTTAAATCTTATTTACATTCGAAATTTAAAAAATATTGTGATTACTAGGAAAACCCAAATATTCAAGTAGAAAACGCAAAATACGATGTAAAATAAAAAAAAACAATTAATTTGTTTAATCTTCACTATATAAAACGTATATTTACTAAACGTTTACAAAAATGTGACGCGTTTCGCTAACACTATAGCTTTATCAAACGACGATGGTATAATGATTATTCTACAAATGAAATGAGTGTATGCACATAAATTTGGTAATTACAGGTATATAAAGAAAGAAACGATAAGCTGTTAACAAAGAAAGGAAGAGATTAGGCATTCAAACACAATAATCACATAGAAAAACCCTAATTAAATAAGTTTAGTAAAGGAGAACTATTTATATCTTGTTGGTTATTCAGTAAATTCCCAGACTTTTTTTTTTATTTATTTCCAGGCCTTCTAAGAGGTCTAATTTATGCGATTTATTTTGTACAAGTAAGATTTCAAACTCCGGATCGAATGAATGGTTTTCAGATAATAATTGATTTGAATAATTACAATCTATTTTTTTGTTTTTTTTCGACCGAGAGGTCGAAACACGTTTCGAATTAATTCTGATAAAAGTGACACAATTATACCAAGTGGTTTTTAATTTTTTTCAATTTTATTACAAACAAAATCTTTCTGAATTCATGAAATATTCAAAATATTCAATTCCAAATATCGTTTTAAATCTTATTTACATTCGAAATTAAAAAAATATTGTGATTACTAGGAAAACCCAAATATTCTAGTAAAAAACCCAAAGATATCCGCATAATACGATGTAAAATTAAAAAAAAACAATTAATTTGTTTAATCTTCACTATATAAAACATATATTTACTAAACGTTTACAAAAATGTGACGCGTTTCGCTAACACTGTAGCTTTATCAAACGACGGTGGTATAATGATTATTCTACAAACGAAATGAGTGTATGCACATAAATTTGGTAATTACAGGTATATAAAGAAAGAAACGATAAGCTGTTAACAAAGAAAGGAAGAGATTAGGCATTCAAACACAATAATCACATAGAAAAACCCTAATTAAATGAGTTTAGTAAAGAAGAACTATTTATATCTTGTTGGTCATTCAGTAAATTCCCAGACTTTTTATTTTGATTTATTTCCAGGGCTTGAAGAGGTCTAATTTATGCGATTTATTTTGTACAAGTAAGATTTCAAACTCCGGATCGAATGAATGGTTTTCAGATAATAAGTGATTTGAATAATTACAATCTATTTTTTTGTTTTTTTTCGACCGAGAGGTCGAAACACGTTTCGAGTTAATTCTGATAAAAGTGACACAATTATACCAAGTGGTTTTTAATTTTTTTCAATTTTATTACAAACAAAATCTTTCTGAATTCATGAAATATTCAAAATATTCAATTCCAAATATTGTTTTAAATCTTATTTACATTCGAAATTAAAAAAATATTGTGATTACTAGGAAAACCCAAATATTCAAGTAAAAAACCCAAAGATATCCGCATAATACGATGTAAAATAAAAAAAAACAATTAATTTGTTTAATCTTCACTATATAAAATGTATATGTATTTACTAAACGTTTACAAAAACGTGACGCGTTTCACTAACACTGTAGCTTTATCAAACGACGATGGTATAATGACTATTCTACAAACGAAATGAGTGTATGCACATAAATTTGGTAATTACAGGTATATAAAGAAAGAAACGACAAGCTGTTAACGAAAAAAGGAAGAGATTAGGCATTCAAACACAATAATCACATGGGAAAACCCTAATTAAATAAGTTTAGTAAAGGAGAACTATTTATATCTAGTTGGTCATTCACTAAATTCCCAGACTTTTAATTTTTATTTATTTCCAGGGCTTCTAAGAGGTCTAATTTATGCGATTTATTTTGTACAAGTAAGATTTCAAACTCCGGATCGAATGAATGGTTTTCAGATAATAAGTGATTTGAGTAATTCGAATCTAGTTTTTTGTTATCATAACTACGTTTATGTTCTGAAATTCTAGTTTTGAAATTTCTGAAAGTTCTACCAATATAAATTTTGTCACAATTACTACCACATTTTAATTTATATACCCCTGATTTATTAACTTTTGAAGATTTGGATTTATTGTTTTTAATGAACCTCGCTAAATTGTTGTCTGTTTTAAAGCACGTATTTAGGTCTGAAGTTTCTAAACATTTTTTAATTTTAATTGAAGGTTTTCCTATGTACGTTAAACTTTTAAATTGATTATTTTTATTTTTACTCTTATCAGAACGAAATACTTGTTCTAACGTTTGCTTGCAAATTTTCTTAGCTATAATATTATCAATTAAATTTAGGTCATAGTTATTATTGACAGCTATTTGTTTAATAATATTTAATTCTTTGTTTTAATTATTAGTCGTTAAAGGAATTGCTAAAAGTCTGTGTATCATACTATTGTAAGCTGCTAATTTATGGTTATATGCGTGGACTGAACTATTATGAATTATTATATCAGTATATGATGGTTTATGAAATATGGAAAAATCATGTTTATTATTTATTTTTGAAATAGTAAAGTCTAAAAAGTTGATAGAGTTAATTTGTTCAATTTATACGGTGAATTTAATATTACATATTTCATGCAACCAGTTCTTACAAGTAAGGCAGCAGATCTAGTGTACTTTTGGGCCATTTTTGTCACCATAACAGCCTTTACATATGGCACAGAATTCATCACTGTCACTGTTTGCTTTGTCGGAAGGATGATCGAAAAAATTCGGATTATCACTTTCTTCATTGCTGCTGGTTTCACATAACTTCTTTGCCAGTTTTGCTTTTCTATTTTTGTAGTCTCGATTCTTCGCTTTATTGTTTTTTTTTTCTTTTGTTTTTCCTTCTGATTTTATTGTCTCTCATTTTGTTTCTTTTGTTTTTTCTCTTGTTTCTTTTCATTTTCCTCTTGCTGCTTTTATCTGTCTTCTTGTTTCTTTTGCTTTGCAGCCTGTTGAGTTAGCCGTTTCTCCAATTTTTGACGCTTCTGTGCTCTAACTTCAAGATAGGTCATTACTTCCGCATGCCGCTTCCTAGGATGTGCCTTGCTTGGTCCAGGCAATACAGGAATTGGCCAAATTTCTGAAAATGCCACTACGACAGAAACATCGTGAATTTCTTCACCATCTTGTTGTGGCTCTATTTCGTGACCACCTTCTCCTGCTTCAATTCCTGTATTATCACCTTCTACTTGCTGAACTTCTTCCCCATCTCTTGTTCCAGGGTCTTGTTGTGTTTAAGTTGGTCTTAATTCTGTATCTTGAACCTGATTGTGATTTGTCCTTCCTGCAGCCCTATCCGAAACGGAGAATGCGTAATCGGGAATGCGATCTGAGTTATAATTATGAATTCCGCAAGCGACAAAGCCCGAGCGTCCATTTCCATGAGAGGCAGCTCGTCTCCACGCCTCGGCCAGGAGTGACCCAAACTGCAGTCTTGTAAGTTTTCTTCCTGGATGATTTCGCATCCAGGATGCACAAGCCTTGTTCCAGTAGCATTTTAAAGGTCGAAAGAGCGACCTATCTAGCGGTTGGAGCCAGTGGGTCGTATGACTCGGTTAACATAGGAGTATAATTTCGCTTTGAGCCAAAATGTCTAGAACGTCGACATCACTACAACGGGAAGAATGCCCATCGACGATAAGGAGCACTGCTCCGGGCTCTTTTCGTGGCAAAAAAATGAGTTTGTACCCAATCTAAAAATATATTGGTCTTGACATTTGCTGAATCGGGTGACATTAAAAGTTTAGATCCTGGTGGCATGTTATTCTCGTATTCTGCTTTCTTATTTTTTCCTCGAAAAATACAATATGGAGGGAAAAAATTACCTTTCGCATTGCAGCAGGCGATAATGCTTATGGTTTCCCCTTTTCCACTGCTAGTCAGCCCTCTGAATATCTCTAGCTCCTTTTGTGGCTAGTACTTTCCCAGGTTTGTGATTTAGCTGTAACCCAGTTTCGTCCATGTTATAGGCTTTACGCGGCTCGGTATGGAAGTTGTATTTTTCGAGTACAATCCAAAGTAATTGGAAATATGCATCGACTTCTTCGCGACACATTCCTAATGATCTAGCAATTGACCGACCCTGAGCGGTCCTCAGGCGTAATTGGGGATGTATTTTCATAAATAGAGAGAACCAATCATATCCAGCTGTACCTTTCTCTCTATTAAAATTGTGTTTAATCTTGTTTGCATCTGCAAAAGTGAATGCTAGACGTCTAATTTCTGTAAGGGTAGCTGCATAGCCGGATTGTTCTAACTGTTTGATGTACTGTTCCAAATTCTCTTCGTTTTCTTTCCTTAGCTAGCGTGGTGGACCTAAACTACATTTTGTATGATTTCCACTTCTTGAACGCCTCAAAAGTGTACGCTGTGGAATTTTTAATTCTTTTAAAATGGAATTAGCACTACGACCGCCTTCCTTTAATAACACAACTGCCCTGGAAAGATCTTCTTCAGACAACTCAGCCCTATTGGCTATTCTTGTGTACTTTCGTAGCATATCGATAGAAAAATGTAAAAAAAAAATGTTTATGGCATCTTATCCCTATAGCTGTGGGAAGACGCCAAACTAAATTATAAAATTAAATTTCGCGGCAACTCCCAGGTGGTAATAACAAACATCAACACTAACCTTTACTTTTTGCTATTATTTCTTTAAACCGATTATAAAGTACTAAGATAACTAGTTGATTACGTCAATTGCAGAGCATTTAAAATATTTATTTACATATATGCATTTATATTTATATATTTATTTATTTACCTGCTCTAAACATTAAAATCATTTCACTTTCTCGAAAACTTCCGGACTTCCCGGCTCACCTACACTCGTCGTAATACAGCATTCATAGCGTCATTCATACCATCTGAAGCGGTGTTGCCAGACGTACGGAAATTTCCGTACTTATCCGGAAATTTTGACAAATGTACGGAATACGGACTAAACATGAAATCCGTACGCAAATGTACGGAAATTTTGCTGTAATGACTTTATTTTTTTTTAATACAAATTAGAAAACTGAAGCAAATGTAAGAACATTTTTTGTAGTAACCTTGTCCAAATTAATAATATAAATTATTAAGTAGGCAACCATATATTCAGACAGAATGTTGCTCAGCGTCCTCTAGTAGACCAAATCCTAACTACAAATTTTATGCCGCCATCGGGGAATTTTTCAGAATAATCTGTTTAACATCGGGACTGTCCCGACAAATTTAAATAGTCCGAGGCTATATAAGGGAGAAGCGATCCCAAACGCGTCATTTAATTTCAAGATTTCAACGATGTGATTCAATATGTCTAGTGATGATAGTAGTGATACTGGTGAACCGAAAAGAGGCAAAACGTCTCATCGGTTACAGGTATGTATTATTTTCTTATTTTTCATAAAAATTAAGTTAAACTATAATTATAAACCATAATAATAATTGGTAATTATAATAACTTCATCATAAATATGTACGTACATTATTTCAGCAAAATAAACGTTTAACTAATATCAGGAGGCAGAAACATAATTTTATGTATTGTTTATTCTAGAAATTCAGAAATTCGTGGCTAAATATACCCGAATATAAAGCATGGTTAAGGCCAGTAGAACAAAGTAAATACAAATCACAGTGTGTTTTATGCAACCAAAACTTCGGATCGGAGCTTACCACAATTAAAAAACATTCAAAGTCCGCCAAACATATGAAACAATTAAAATTAAAAAAAAAACTACTCACCATATTTAATGGAGTCGTTTACTCAATCTGCTTCTACTAGTTATCAAGATCCAGTGAATCAAGCTGAAATTAAACTTTGTGCATTTTTAGCTGAGCACAATGCTTCATCTTTAACAATGGATCATCTGAGCCCATTATTGGCAACTATATTTCCTGGTCCTGACTCAAAAATTGCTCAGCAATTATCAGTACGACGAACAAAATCTAAAGCCATTACAACAATGGTCATAGCTGAAAGTTATACACTAGATTTAACAGACATCCTACGAAAGAACAAATTTAGCATTTTAACAGACGAATCAACAGATATTTCAACCACAAAAACAGTATGTATTGTTGTAAGATATTTTGAAGACAATTCTGCAAAAATTCAGACATCATTGTGGGAACTCATGCCATTGTATGACACGCCTAATGCACAAGGAACTGCAGAAAAATTATATAATTTAATTATTAACACGTTTACGCGTAAAAGTATTCAACTTGAAAACATTATAGGATTTGCTTCCGATGGATGCAACTTAATGATGGGGCCACACAACTCCGTTATGTCCAAATTTAAAGAATCTTGTCCCGGAATTATAATTATGAAGTGCATTTGCCATTCTCTGCATCTTTGCTCAAGTCAGGCTTGTTAATGTTTACCGAGAATTTGCGAAGATTTGGCTAGAAATATTTACAATTTTTTCAAAGTAAGTTTTCTTCATGCATTAATTTATTTTTAATTATGGAACCTTTTTACAGTCGAGTAGTAAACACCAATATGACTACAAGCAATTTCAGCAATTTGCAGAAGTGGATGTACATAAAATTCTTCATCCTTCCCAAACGAGACGGTTGTCAATGGCAGCGGTAGTGTCGAGGATTCTTGAGCAGTGGACAGCATTACAACTGTTTTTTAACGAAAAATTTTTGGAAGAACATCTGCTAGCTGTAGAACAAATCCACAACGGTTTGAACGAGCCGTTTGTTAAGTTGTACTATCTATTTCTAAATTTTGTTTTACCAAAAATCACTAAAATCAATCAGTATTTTCAAGGGGAAAAAGTACTTATTTTAAATCTCCATAGTGCCTTAAGCAATATGTATCAAGAATTACTTTTATGTTTTATGGAAAGACAATACGTAATGGAGACAGCACTTCATTTAATAGATCCTGAAAATAAATCACATTATCTGCGCAGAAATGCCATATATTTTGGTATAGAAGTTTATAATGAAATTAGTAAAGCTGAAACTCAAGAAAATCCTAATTTACTAAATTATTTTTATGAAAGATGTCTGGAATTTTTTTGTGTATTATGTAAAGAGATTCAATGTAGATATGATTTCAGTGATGATCTGCTGTCCCAATTACATATATTTAAACCTGAAAGTGCTGTCTCGCCTCAAACTGGAATTAATTTTCCCACATTAGCACCGATACTTAAGAAACTATCAAGATTATATAAATCAGGTACAGAACAATCGATAGATGATGAATGGAGATTATTACCTAACTATGTTTTTAATTCTGGTCAAATTAATGTTCAAGATAATATCGACATCTTTTGGGCCAAACTGAAAACTTTCAAAAACGATGCAAATTTGAATATTTTTGAAAATTTGTCTGTATTTGTTTTAAACATTTTGGCTTTTCCCCATTCAAACGCCAGTTGTGAGCGTATCTTTAGTCATGTTAACAATATTAAAACAAAATCGAGAAATAGATTAATCACAAAGACAATTAACGGCTGTTTACTTGCAAAAGAATGTGTGACAAGATTCGACGACTGTATAAAATTTGCACCAAATAGGGACATGTTGTCCAGAATGACAAGTGCTAATTTGTACCCCAAAATAAAAGAAAAACCAGATTTTCCTATGGAAGAACCCGAAGGTGATGACGAAGATTTGTTTGTTTATGATGAGTATTAATCAGAACTGAATGCTATAATTATTTTTGGGTTGTTTTTTAAATAAATAGATACACACGTAATTTTTGGTTTTAATTGAATTTAAAAATAAAAATGTAAGGAAATTTAGTACTAAATACGGACATTTTGAGTGCGCATGCACGGATTTTTCTCTTTGGGCATCTGGCAACACTGATCTGAAGGTTAGCGGCCGAACTATTGCACTTTGGCATCTCACCCGGTCTGGCATCTTCACCCGACTTACATTATACTCTTTTGTAGTATTTATACACCCGTTTCGTACGGTTCTTGAATTTCTGAAATGGGATTATAAATGGCAGACTTATAGCGTGGTGCCTTTTTCGTAAGACACCTGTATATTTCTATATGGTCCGCTCCCAAACGCTCCAGCGATGCTCGAGCTTCGTTGCATAGTAAGATTATTCAAGAAGATGTAACTAGGAATTTACATTCGAGAAAACTAAGTTTAGTAAAAGATATTATGTTGTAGAAATTGGTAACCATCTGTTCACGTTCTTTACATTAATTATTAAATCTAAATAAGTTTCAGAAGAGTATGCCACCATAAATGGATATTCTCATATTTGACTATTCCATTTTATAGTATTCACGACACTCTAGTGTCTACTTTGCGACCATAAATAAATTAGTTCGGACTTTGGCCTGTATTCTGCGATTATTGCTTTTCAATGTTTTACCATGGCACTCATTAATGCTTAATGCAGACGGTACACAGAGGAGGTATCGATGAACATCGAAATACGTAGGAGTCATGAACTGTTAGTCGCTTCGAGAATACCAGCAGCCCAGAACGACTGCAAATTGATTTACAATGTGACTGGGGAGTAAGGCATGCAATATCACGGCGCCCGAAGGGCTCTTCGAAACTCGTTGCATTCGGGAATAAAGACAGACAAACATTAGTGCTCCGGGGTGATGCGTCATTCTTGTGTTTCCTGTGCGAATCACACGTTAAGTTTGTTCACTGACGGTTGTGGACTCCAGTCAGGCGATAACGCGGACCTTTGATCAACAAGAAAGTGGAAAATCGCTAAATTAAACAGTGACTTGATGCTTTGAGACCTGCATTATGCAATGTGCAAAGATAATTGGCTGCAGATGCACGTTGTTTGTATAAGATTTGTCGAAGTTCGTTTATCGACCTCTTTCTACAAGACTGAATCTACAAGCATTAAGCTTTAGATCTTGCGAAACTAATAAGTATATTCACGATGTCGTAAGGGAATATCAAATAGCGTTTTTAATTGGGTATGTTAATCATTAATTGAGTAATAATTACGTTAGCTTTTAATTTTAAGTAGAATGATGCTATTAGGGTAATAATGTACTCATAATGCAAAATCTTGTTTGATGTTATTTTTTCTAAATGAAGTTACGAGGGGTGTTCAAATTTAAAACGGATTATACGTATTGATAAAAAAATAATAACAATTTATTTTTTTATATATTTTCGCAGTTGTATAAGAACTACTATTCTCACGGAGAAAACAAACAAAATTTTGTTTCTTTTTTCACTTATTTCTCATTATACATCCAGGCCGAGACAAAATTCCAGGAAAAGCTAATACCTTAAAACTTCTAAATAAATACAAAAATACATTTTACCAGAAAATTAGGAATATATGTGTTTCTTTGCTATTCGGAGAAATTTATTCCCATATTCGAAAGTAATTTTATTTTAAACGTCATTTTACGTTGGCTTTTCGAAGTCTAAACTTGTGAGTTGTGATATATAACAGCAAAAATTCCGAAAATAGCGTCTGCGCCTAGATGGATTGCACCTTATACAGAATTGCGTGGATGGGAAAAAGTGTTTTGCGTAGCATGTTGTAAGATTGTGAGTAAAATTTATTTCCTCTTATTAATTAATTAATTAGGTTTTTAATTATTCCTTTATCTTTTACTAACATTTATTTTATAAGAAAACAACAGATGATGTGATATTTTTTTTGCAAATTACACAGTTTTATTTCCACTTCTATATTGCAGTTGGAAAACAATTTATGCCGCTAATCGAGATCTTTGAAATAATAAACAATTTTGAAAAGTCATGTTTTGATGTTAAAGGAGGAGTGGGACAGTCCGTGTATGGAAATTTTTAAGTGCAATAGGAAAAAATGAAGGTTTTAAAAAGCTAAAGGGCATTGCTAAAATCTTGTGTGGTGATTCAGTAGAAAATACTGAGTTGACAATAGATGATATTTCTAATTTTAAATATGCTCCTATAACAAGTGTCGATGTAGAACGAACCTTTTCAATATATAAACACATGTGTTCAGACAAGCGTCACAATTTATCTGTTGGAAACTTTGAGAAATATGTGATTGTAAATTTTTTTCATACATAATTATGTTGTAAAATGTTCTTAATAAACAGAAAATATATTCAAATTTATTTTCTTTCTACTAGATTCTTACTACCATTTACTACCACTACCACTTTATTTTTTAACTTTATCAAAAACCATACGCGTTGCGTAATATCCTAACAATAATATACTCATTTAAACACATACAAAAGAGGAACTCTCTGAAAAGAGTTCATTACGTATTATTACAACATTCATTAGGCCCTTTTCCATTCTCGGGCTCTTTCTGCTCTTTCAAGACAATATGTAGATATAAATTAGGGCCTTTTCATCACGACTAGAAAAAAATATCGCGATAAGTGTCCTTATTGTCTTGTGAATTACCCACTCAGAGCGAGATAACGGAGGGTTTTCGGTGTGTATATCGCACACCCCAATCCGGTTGAGGGCGATCACGATTATGTTCCTTCGTTTTAACGAAGCTGCAACATGAAGTAACCGGATATTAAGGCGTCTGTTGGCGCGTGTCTGTGGTAACAATCTTGACAGAAAAAAAAGGTTTTGCACCCCACGGGCATAGACGCTGTTTAAATTGGTGATTTGACGCACTAACATTGATCAAAGACTTGTCTCTCTGTTGTGATACTGATTGCCAACTATGCGATTGTCCGAAGGGCAAAAAGGAAATGTATTTATGTATAAATCAGGATGGGTATGTTCGAAATCAAAGAATGAATGAACTAAATTTTAGAGAACTGACTTTTCATAAACTCTCGCAAAAGGTGGTTGATTTGTACAAGCACATGTTTTATGAACATTATACAATTGTGATTTGACTGCAAAGTGATTTTTCAATAAAACAAAAACATTTTCAATAATAAAAAAATATTAAAAATTGTGTGTGAAGAACACAATACAAGTTTATAATTGGGTAAAATGTATGTGTATGTATTATAGTGGGATAAACCTCCATTATATTGATGAGCTATTTCTAACATTATGTCTATGCGATTTTTAAATTTTAACATATGCAAGAAATATTTGTTTTATTTGAATTTGAAATAGTTATTGTTTATAAAAAAAAAATTAGATATCTTATAAAAATTAAATAAAATAAAACAATAACTTTGTTATATATACCACTTTATTCACATATAATTGTGACCGCGGTTTCGACATACAATGTCATTATCAAACTGCAAAAGTAACAGGCCTACATAGAACTTATAAATGACACAAAAATATATATGGGGGGGGGGGGGTGGTTTATGATGTTATTTAAAATTACTACTATATACTTAACTATTATATACAACATTGGAAAAGAGGTGTATATATAAGGTCCAACTGTTCATTTAATACGATATCTATTGTGTTTTTCTGACTTTTAAAAATCTCTAGGGCCTCTAAAATATTTAATTTACGACCTTTCTCGGACAAATGTAATATTTTACTGTGACCAAATGTATGTCCTTCTGCAATAAGATGGTTAGCAAATGTTGAATCTGTCTTTTTAAGATTATATGACCTCCTGTGTTCTTTTTCCCGTATAATAAAACTTCGACCAGTCTGACCTATATATACACTGTTACAATCGTTACAGTATAGTTTGTACATTCCTGATTTATTATTAATATCTGTTTTAGTTTTTGCGTTAAAAATGAAATTACTCGTTTTTACATATGGTTTGTAAGCTATACTAACATTACTATTATTTTTTGAAATTATATTTCCAATTTGCTCGCTTATTTTACCGAAGTAAGTTAACGAGACAAATTGTTTCAAATTAGCACTATCTTTAGGATATACTAAACTAAGGGCCACTTGCAACTGTTTTTTCTTTAGTATACTGTCAATTACGATACTTTTATAACTATTGTTTACCGCTATTTGTTTTATAGTATTGATTTCACGAACAAAAGATTCATTAGACAAAGGAATATTTAATGCTCTATGTATCATAGAATTAAAAAATGAATGTTTGTGTGTCTTAGGGTGTAGTGAATCTTTGGGAATAATGCAATCAGTGAAAGTAGGTTTACGATATATGATAAATTCTAAGCTCTTATCTAATTTGTTTAATTTTAAATCCAAGAAGTTAATACTGTTATTCTCTTCTATTTCTACTGTAAACTTGATATTAGAATGGATTGAATTTATGTAGTTCAGAAATATTTGTAGTTGTCTATGAGTACCCATAAAGCAAGCTAGGATGTCGTCTACATACCGATACCAAAATTTAATATGTTTTTTACCTAGTTGTGATGAAAGAATTATTTCTGTAATATGCTTCATGAAAATTTCAGGTAATAGAGGACTTAGAGGTGAGCCCATTGCCAGACCTTGGTCTGGCAATAAACCTACTTTCACTGATTGCATTATTCCCAAAGATTCACTACACCCTAAGACACACAAACATTCATTTTTTAATTCTATGATACATAGAGCATTAAATATTCCATTGTCTAATGAATCTTTTGTTCGTGAAATCAATACTATAAAACAAATAGCGGTAAACAATAGTTATAAAAGTAGCGTAATTGACACTATACTAAAGAAAAAACAGTTACAAGTGGCCCTTAGTTTAGTATATCCTAAAGATAGTGCTAATTTGAAACAATTTGTCTCGTTAACTTACTTCGGTAAAATAAGCGAGCAAATTGGAAATATAATTTCAAAAAATAATAGTAATGTTAGTATAGTGTAATAACTCGATATAGTCATGTATATGCATAACACTCTCGGCAAGGCTACAGCCTCGCTCTTTTTAATAAAAAATGGTAACGTGTTATATAAACACGACCGTACTCTGTGTATATTGCATACACAAGACTATATGTCAGGGTTTGTGTTATGTTCAAGAAAAGACTCCAAGGATCTTCTCTAATATATATAGACAGTAGTTTAAGTAAGAGATATTCACATTCACATATACAGTCATAGTAATAGTAACTATACGTTAGAGAGTTACAACCAGCCAGTGGTACGAACGGTGTTGTACTTAATAACCACGTTCTACCCTGTCTGAGTTGAACATAGTAAACGATGTAAATACTTTGTTAACCAGTTGTAAGTGTTAAATTAATTATAATATGTTACCCGAACTTTGTGCGTATCATTTACTACGATAAGTCGCCCTAACCTGCTATCCAATGTGGCCAACCAAACGGCCCACATTACATGGCGATTCTGCCTACCTACGGCTTAGGACCATTCTGCCAGTCGTTTAAGACTGCAGGGAACGTGTAGGAACTCGGAACGAACCGACGAAGGAAACCTACAGTTTAGCAGGCCAGAGTAAGAAATGGGCAAGTACGCGACAAAGAAAGGAGGAAGTCATCTCCAAGAGCGAACAGTAGCTCCGCACAGCGAGAAGAGAAAAAAGAAGAAACACAGGTATTCCTTTTAAAATAAAGTGTATAAAGTGAATGAACAATATAAAACTTTCGTAGATATAAACTGTGTACATTTCACTAGTGGAAATGTTTATTTGCATTGTAAGGAACAATAATGTTAGTTTAATGCATATACACAATATGTGTATTATTTATTTCTGTCTACGCAGACATAATGCAGCGTGGCAAAGTATTCTATATTTAAAGGTCAAGTTTATTTGAAAACTAATATGTACAATGTAATTTAGAAATGCTACATTTTGGCCGTACACTTCGCAATTTTGTTATTAACGCAGAAGTTTAAATATATTTTTTTTTTAAAGATAAACCTCCTGCCTAAACGCAAAAATATGTTATATTTTTTTTTCATAAGTTCAATTACGTTCAAAGTATATACAAAAAAAAAATGCATGCGTCTTACTTTTACTAGGCGCCACACATAGTTCATATTGTTCATTGAACGAACAAATAAACAATAGCATGTATATTTAAACTAATCGCGAGTAAATAAACAACGATTTAAAATATGTATGTACCGACAAGACAGTTTAGGAATCCACGAAGTCAAGGTCACTGATAAAATGCACAAGCAATGTTTATTTTGTAAACGATCGAATAAGTGGCATTGAACAGAAGTTATTGCTGACATATTCAGAAAGTTTTTCGCTAACAAAAGAGAATAATATTGAATTAATAAAAGAAACCAATATACGAGGAGTAGTAAATTAACTTTATTTATATATAAATTCCGAAATTTTTGTAACAAATGCCTGAGAAGTTGATTCCAATGCTATAATGGTTAGTAACGGGACGATTCGATAGCATCCTAATCACGTCTAGAGCTCAATAAGACGACAGAGACCTATCGATTGTACCTTTACGACACCAACAACAGTGCAACCCCCAGGACAGATCATCCTAGAGTTGTGGAACTGGCAAAAACGATAACCAACCGAATCAGACGGACTTCAAAAATAGAAGAAAGGCAAAGAAGACTCCAATTCGCCCCTAGGTCGTGACGAAGCAAGCATGCGCTTCCAGGAAGTGATCCTGCACGACAAAAAGCGCTCTCAGAATTTTTTTTTTAGAGATTACAGTTATAACAAAAGTGTGTTTTGTTAACTGGTCTCAAGTTTTTCTGTATTGAAGAAAAGGCTTACAGCATAAGGGCATTTCCGCTGTACGAGCTCCCTTACTGTAGCCAGAATAAGCTCCAAAAGATAGTTCTGCGCAGGAACATGACAGACACGGAATATGTGTTGTCCAGGGAAATACACGAATGAGTGATTCCCAGAATAATTTTTTCCATGGAGGAAAATAGATAGAAAAACGGAGAGTCGATTTATTTTAAAGTATGATTGGAAAGGGAGCATAAGAATTGGGAGCAAACGATCATGCACAAGAATGGAAACCAAAAGATCAAGCATGAGGAATCGGAAAACAAGAACCAAACGCGAAAAACAAGAAAGACAAGAATGGCAAACTGCGAATCAAGGCTATTATTCTATATAAGTTGCACATGATATAGAAATAAAATATAAAAAGCGAACAAACTAGCAAAATTGAGACAGTGTACAAAGGCCCGATTATTATTATTTTTTTTTTTTTATCTTCAACAATGTAAAACGTACTATTTAGCAGTACCTTGAAAATTTATTATTTACTATTTAAAGTTTTACAATCTATATTATATATCTATTCGTTATATATTTATTATTATTGTATATAGATTAGACTATCCATCATTTTACCATGTGCTTATTATAGTGTGATACTCGATAACGATTTCATTTTAGAATTTTAGTTATCGTAATTTTAGCGAATTTATTGTTTAAGTAATACCATTGTAAATTTATAATTCCAACAATGTTACCATATTTGTAAGGGAAAAGTAAATAGTTAGAGAGATTCCGATCAAAGAAAAACAAACACCTTAGCGTTAGTTTTCTTTAACCCCAAGGGGGATGGTGTAATAACTCGATATAGTCATGTATATGCATAACACTCTCGGCAAGGCTACAGCCTCGCTCTTTTTAATACAAACGGTAACGTGTTATATGAACACGACCGTACTCTGTGTATATTGCATACACAAGACTATATGTCAGGGTTTGTGTTATGTTCTAGAAAAGACTCCAAGGATCTTCTCTAATATATATAGACAGTAGTTTAAGTAAGAGATATTCACATTCACATATACAGTCATAGTAATAGTAACTATACGTTAGAGAGTTACAACCAGCCAGTGGTACGAACGGTGTTGTACTTAATAACCACGTTCTACCCTGTCTGAGTTGAACATAGTAAACGATGTAAATACTTTGTTAACCAGTTGTAAGTGTTAAATTAATTATAATATGTTACCCGAACTTTATGCGTATCATTTACTACGATAAGTCGCCCTAACCTGCTATCCAATGTGGCTAACCAAACGGCCCACATTACAATAGCTTACAAACCATATGTAAAAACAAGTAATTTCATTTTTAACGCAAAAACTTAAACAGATATTAATAATAAATCAGGAGTGTACAAACTATACTGTAACGATTGTAAGTGTATATATAGGTCAGACTGGTCGAAGTTTTATTATACGGGAAAAAGAACACAAGAGGTCATATAAATTTAAAAAGACAGATTCAACATTTGCTAACCATCTTATTGCAGAAGGACATACATTTGGTCACAGTAAAATATTACATTTGTCCGAGAAAGGTCGTAAATTAAATATTTTAGAGGCCCTAGAGATTTTTAAAAGTCAGAAAAACAAAACAGATATCGTATTAAATGAACAGTTGGACCTTATATATACACCTCTTTTCCAATGTTGTATATAATAGTTAAGTATATAGTAGTAATTTTAAATAACATCATAACCCCCCCCCCCCCCCCCCCCCGCCCCCCCCCCCCCCCCCCCCCCCCCCCCCCCCCCCCCCCCCCCGATATATATTTTTGTGTCATTTATAAGTTCTATGTAGGCCTGTAACTTTTGCAGTTTGATAATGACATTGTATGTCGAAACCGCGGTCACAATTATATGTGAATAAAGTGGTATATATAACAAAGTTATTGTTTTATTTTTCAAAATGAATTACCACAAAGTTACGGCTACCAGTATTAATTTTCTTAGATATCTTATTCTTAATAACTTAGTTTTGTAAATATATATTAGAGTTGAACCTTGGTAAATATTTTTAGTTAATTATATTTTTAAAGTTGAATAATCGTGAAAATTATATTTAGTAAATTTATATAATTTATTGTCAAATTTAACATTTGCAGTGAGTGCTTTAAAATCGTAATTAACTATATGAATATGTCAGTTTCAAATTTGAATTAAAAAAAAAAGGTATTTAGATTTACTGAATATAAAACTGGCATTTAAAAAAAAAATATGAAAGTAGATTGAATAACCATAGCAATTGAAAAAAAAAGAAAAAAGAATTATTTTTACCTGTGAAAAAGATAGACAGAGATTTTGGAATGTGAATTTAAAAATAGCAATTTTATAATTTTAAAATACCTGGAGAGGGACCCAGAAGGCTGGATCACCATTAATTTAAATATCAGACCATATTTTGATACATATGGTGTATTTTGGAAAATAATTTCCTGGCTACGGAGGGATTATTGTTAATTGGTCTAGGAACGAAGGAGTTGGAAACATATTAGCTGTTCGAACAAGTTTATCCATTTATAACGTTAAGGATTGGTTGCTTTCAAATTAACTACTAGATTCTTCTATAGCTAGGATACTAATTGGAAATTTTCTTCGTAGTAGAAGCAGTATTGCAGTTGGTTCGAGTCTATCTAAATTTCTCCAAGTATTGTTACAATAAATCAAATCATGTAAGTGATAAACTAAAAATATTTAAGACCAAGAAATCATCATTTAAGTGTTGAGTAATATCAATTTACCAGTTTTATTTAATATAGTCATTTATTTTTTATTCTTAGATTCAACGCTCTTGCATAGGTTTCATTTTTCTTCATAATTTTGTTATATCTGAAATATCAAAATAAAATTTGTTTTTATAATATTATAAATAGCCACAAATGTAAATAACTATATCAGACCTAATTTCATATAGAAAATAAATAGTTTATGTTATTTAAAAAGATTATTTTACCTATTAAAATTAACAAAGTCATAGAGAACCTCACCCTTAGAAAAATAATCTCTTTCTCTTCGACTAAGGTTAGTTTCGGAAGACCGTACTGTTGGTAGTGCCGACTTAGACATGTCGAATTAAATGTTATAACATATTACTATCGACATACGTTTAAAATAATTATTTATAATTATTTATTTTCATTGTTTTATCGAGATTATTGACGGTTCAACGTGGGGCAAATATTTATTGCAGTATATAAGTTGACATATGAAATGCAATGATAAGAAGATGGAAATTACACAAGGGATTCAGTCTGGTTAGAACATGTATCACGAATACAAGTAAATAATGAAAAGGAGATTAAATAAAATTACAAAATTGAGAATATATAAACCGGTAATAATACCTATGGTAATATGTGCACTTTATTTACTTAACTTAAGATAATACATTGTACATGGTACATGACATTATCCTAAACTCCGGTGCTCCGCCTAGTGGCACAACATCAGATCCTAAACTCTGTGGTTTATTGATCTAACTAAATAACTTAAACTAACTAATCTTAAAACTAAGCTAATACGGACCTAGTCCGCGCCCTGCTTAACTATTTACAATTGCGCTCCTAACCTGCAGAAGTAGTCTGCTCCTTAAATATTTCATTTGCTATAGGTAATGTATGCAGCAGAAATTATGTGCTTAACGAATACAGAAGAGGAGAACCTACAAAAATATATGGCCCTAGAAAAGTAAATAACGAACAATGTAGGCGATTAATCAACTTAAAGACAAAGCAAATGGCTAAACTGAGAACACATAGTTTAAATAAGAAAAACAAAGAGAATAATATGGCTTGGGCACATAAATAGAAAAAGAAAACGAACAGACCATTGAAAGGAAGATTGCGGACTGAAAACTTTCAAGACTTCTATTCAAGGCTCAAAGTAAGCTGGGAGGATCAACTGGTTGATGACAATGTTAAGTGGATGGGAGTAATTAGATGAATTGATAAGGTTTAAGACAGAAGTATATGGGAATAAGTCACAAGACACCAAGTTCTTAAATTAGCGTTCTCATTCATGTCAAATATGAATAGTAAGTGATTGTGGTCTATAATGTTTGTAGGTGAGATCTACATCATATATATGTAATAGTATTCTTTATAATATAGGTCTTATAAATTATAAAAGTCCCTTTATTTTTGTTCAAAATGCTGTTATGTTTAGATTGTAATTGCCGGTGTAGGTATATAATTTGAATATCACTTTATTTGGTCATGCGTGCGTTCAGCTCTAACGAAAAGATGACAACTTAACTATCTGAACATGTATCTGGGGTTAAAAATTGCATTGGAGAATGGAATTAATTTTAATTAATTTTTAAATAAATAGAAACAAAAAAAGAATTATGCTATCTGCAATTTTATACTTTTACATGACATAATTCAGTGTTTGTATACAAGTTAGAAAGGATTTTATTGTATTAGTTGTACAGTTTATAAAAAAAATCGAAATAAATAATTTCAAATTCAATTTGGTTGTTTTAATAAACCCAGCAAATTTATGAATTGCATTTCATTAGGTAGATATGTATTTTTCATTATAATTAACAATATCAAATTTAGAACCGTATAATAAAATGTGTTAACAAACCTGTCTCCCTCTAGGATAACTATAACCATTTACAAATTCTTAGCATAATGTATTCTACTCTCTAGTCTGCAAAATTGAGCTTTTTCCCAGTAGATGGCGCCTAAACGTGGACGATGCTATATATTCTTTAAATTCATTTTCACCAAACAATAATAACCTAAATAATCGAGTTTGCACTCATTATAATCTAAATGAAATTAAAAACTATTTATTTCTAATAGCATTTATTTTAAAGTTCTAAACTTATAGGTAACTGTAATTTATATATAATAGGTTTCTGTAATTCGGATAATATTCATTCCTAAGTTTGAGTTTTTACCGAGAGATGTCTCAATTTATGTTAAATATTACTTTGTTTTAACGATTTAATATTTTCTAAAATAAGTACCTATGTTTGAACATTATTCTTTTTATATTATATCAAATAATTTAGATAGTCAAATTATTATTTAACAAAATAATTTGAAACATACATGAGTGGGTAAAAACCACACCAATTTGTATAATACAAAAGTATTTTTAATAATATAAATACGTGAAATACGTATCTACGTCTCTGGAGAGGAGATACATTCTCAAATATATAACTTGTATTGTGTTCTTCACACCCAATTTTTAATAATATTTTATATTATTAAAAATACTTTTGTATTATACAAATTATTATTGTTAGAAATATGAAGGTGTACAAAAGAATTTTCTTATGCCATGACTCCTCAAGCCACATATTGAGCGAGCCACAAAAAAGTTTTCAGAGTATGCCATGCATTAAATCAGTTATGCTAAATACGGCAGACTATGTGCCCACACTGTCAAATTTAATATAATATAATAAATTTAATATATATATATGTTTATATACTGAGAATGATTGTTCGACGTTGAGAGATGTTATATTTGCATAGTTAAAGCGCTCTTTGTATCTGTACAATGGATCTTCAGTATTGGTAAAAAGTTGCCCTAATTTTGTAAAATCTACATTTTTATCTAATACACCTTATGTGTATTGTTTATTAAATTTAACAGTGTAGGCACATAGTCTGCCGTCTTTATGACTTATGACTGTTATGACTTATGACTTAGATTGATCAAGTGATCTAATCTACATGTCGTACTATTAGTAATAAGTTAAATCGTAACTTGTCAATTTAACTTAATTATTTATAAATGACACGTTAATTCTCGAACAAGGGGACCATCAAACCTGTAAATCACGGATTTTGTTGCGCTTCAAATATGTTGTAGGAGTACTTATCCTGAATATCTGGCTATCCGCTTGTTATGCATTTTCGAAATTGATTTTGTAAAGCATTTTATATATATGTAACTTTAGATGTATTTGAAGTAAAGGTTTGTAGTGCAGCGGTTAATGTTGACAGGTATCACGCCAGAAGAATATCAACAAATAATTAAAGTAATGGAAAATTATTGAGGAATATTTAATTTTCAGTTTTTAAATAAGCCTCAGTAATTTTCCATAACTTTAATTAGTTGTTGATATTCTGTAAAATGAAATTGAAAAAAAGCCACTGGCAGGAATCGAACACGTTATTTTTAAGCGTGGTAACTGTGAATATTAAACACTACGCTAAGATCGCTTGGTTAGAAGATGCCTAAAGTTACAGGTATAGGTACTAACTGCTTTTCAAAATCAATCTCGCAAATCAAAGCCCGTTGCATGAAAAGCGGATAAACAGGTACTCAGGGTAGGTACCCCTACCCAACATATTTGAAGCGCATCAAAATCCGTGATTTACAGGTTTGATGGTGCCCTTGTAAGCTCAGACGTGACTTATATGTCTATCTCAGTCATTCATGGCCTACCTAGGATAGAAATTTTGTGGCTTGATATTATACAATCCAAAATAGAGACCTAAGAAGTGGAATTAAAGATTAACGATAGGAATTTTATAAGTATTTATCTTTATTGAGGTCTACAAAAATTACTTATTCGTGTCACAGCAGTACAAGAATTGTTAGAAATTGATTACCCACGTAGACTACAGTTTTGTAATTGGTTTGCAAATATGAACAATAATGGAGAACTTTCGCAAAGAGTCATCTTTACTGATGAAGCATGGTTTTATAAAACGGGATACCTAAATTCACAAAATACAAGAATTTGGAGTAGTGAAAATCCACATGTAATTAATGAAGAATCGCTACATCCATAGAAAATTGGTGTTTGGGTAGCGATAAGCCAAAGGCGAATCATTGGACCAATATTTTTTCAGGGAACGTTAACTGCTCAAAGGTACCGTCCGGAAATTTTATAACCATTTGTCAATCAGTTGCAGGTTGATGAACTTCAAAATGCATATTTCCAACAAGACGGAGCACCTTGTCACTGTACTGCAGAATCTTTGGATTATTTAAGAGAATTTTTTGATGAGAGTATAATTAGTTGAAATACTGAAATTGCCGGGCCTGCACGTTCATGCAATTTAACACCTTGCGACTTCTTTTTGTGGCCTTATCTAAAAAATATCATATTTCGAACACATATATTGAATTTGAATGATATGCTACAGAGAATCGAACAGAAATGCATGGAAATTAATAATAATCCAGTAATGTTGCAGAATATCATCAGAAATTTTGAACGGAGGATTTTAAAGTGCATTGATCTTGAAGGACAACATTTTCAACATTTGTTATAGTTTTCAATAAATACATATTATTTGTTTATTTATTTGTATGTATGAAATTGTCAAAATATACGACTTCGTAGGTTAAGTAGTAAATTTTAATTTACGACATACTTCAAAATGTTCTCAGTAAATCACATGCTACTAGATTGACTTTTCAAATTGACACTTGTTATAACTAGAGAACGGATGCAATTTCCATAAAACGCAATCGGCAATTGGAATTGTGTATAACGTCGCACAGTACATCCCGGCGTAATTCAATGAAGTATTTGTTTGACTTACGAGGCCACCTGGTCTCGCACGATAACAATGGACAACTCAGCTATTGTATTCGGAGAATATAGTGTTTTTTAAAGTGTTTTCATGAGCGTAGATAGAAGCGGGGTTTTTATAATGTATTTTATTTATTAGTTTATATTTCGTAAGATAAATAAAGTGCTGTGAGTAAGTTTCTTGTTTTCATAGTTTTAACTGTTAATTACATCGTAATTTTTGTGATAGATCCTGTTTAATATCGTTTGATTGAATCTATTTCTACCAATTATTTCGACGTAAGAGTGTGCATTGAATTTCGTTCAGTTTCAATAACTTACGCACACATTTTTAGTTTTCATTTATTTAGATATAGAGCATTGTTTAAATTACTTTTTCAGACATGATATGGAAGAATGTCGAGAACGCCATTGTAAAACAATGGCGAGTTGGATTGACGGTCATACTGATTGTATGTCCATTGTCAGTGATTCCGAAATTACAAAATCCGTAAAATATCGTCAAAAATTCATCACTTAGGATCGCAAACACATCTGATCTCTGTAAAACTTTTATGGCGGCTAATATTCCATTAAATAAACTTAGCAATCCCACTTTAAAAATATTTCTTCAAAAATATACTGGGCGAAATGTTCCTGATGAATCAACTTTACGCAAATATTATGTTTCTAGGTGCTATGCGAGAACAGTAGAACGCATTAGAAGCCATCTTTTAAATCAATACATATGGATAAGCGCCGACGAAACGGTGGATATGTTAGGACGCTGTGTGGTAAATGTTGTAGCTGGTGTACTACATCCAACTATTCCCTATAACTCATATGTAATAGCAACAAGTGATATAAATAGAGTTGATGCGGAAACAGTTGTTGAAACCATTAAGGAGAATATGCTAAAATGCTTCATTCGGACGCCACGTACAAAGAAAAAATACTTTTATTTGTCAGTGATAGTGCTGCGTATATGTTAAAAACAGGCAGACTATTGAAGAAAACATATCCTAATATGCTGCATATTACTTGTGTAGCACATGCTCTCCACAGAATCTGTGAATATATCAGAGACACTTTTCCGGAAGTTGATAGACTTGTATCAGCTTTTAAAAAAGTTTTCAGAAAAGCACCATTGAGAGTAGCTCTTTTCAGGGAAAAATTTCCATCTCTGTCACTGCCTCCCACTCCAGTAATAACTAGATGGGGAACATGCCTGGAAGCTACTAGTTATTATGCTGAGAATTTCGATAGTCTAAAACATTGCGTAACACTGCTAAAGTAGGATGCTAGAAGTATTGGTGAGTGCAAGGAGCTCACACAAATCCCAAATTTAAAAAATCAGTTGTACTTTCTTCACGAACACTTTGGAAAATTGCCAAAACTAATCACTTATTTTGAAAATCGAAATCTCAAGTTAAATGATGGATTAACCACATTAGATGTGGCTGTTAATAATTTGAAAAGTATTCCAAGTGACTTCGGATGTGGCCTTCGGCAAAAGTTTGAAGCAATTCTTAATAGAAATCCAGATTTAATTACATTGCAGCAATTATGTATGGAGACAATTCCACAAAATTTAACGGCTAAATATGAAGAAATAAAAGAATATTTCCAGTATGCACCTATAACCAGTTGCGATGTAAAAAGGACGTTTTCTATTTATAAGGATGTACTTAATTCAAAGAGAACAAAATTGACAGAAGAAAACCTTGAGAAGCTATTGCTAGTCAATATTAATACTCCTTTACTCAACTTGAACTACAAAATGAACAAATAAAAATCATCCAATTATAGAAATAAAATTAAAAACTTTAAAAATACAACTTTTCAACAAATACATATGTATTTCGTAATTTTATAGATCACCACCCGTTTGTTTTCCAATTATATAAATAAAATTAATTAATTAATATGTATTTCGTAATTTTAGATAGATAGTTTGTTTTCCAATTATATAAATAAAATTAAATATTTTAGAAATACAACCTTTCGCCAGTACTGCACTGGGCTTTGCGTCATGTGGTAAGCGTGTCCGTTCTCTAGTTATAGCCCCTACAGTTTATAATAAAACAACTATAGTGAAAGTCACTTCTCTCTGGAGTTTATATTCGTAGATGTAATACACAATATTCAAAAGGCAAAACCCTCGCTAATTATTTAATTATTCGAAGTATATTCGTTTTCATTTTTGTCCAAAGACTAATAAATATCTAACACTACGTTAACTCGAGTTCATGACAGCAGCTTTGTTAATTTAAGCATAGAGGAAAATATAATTGAAGTAACCTAACAATTGCAATTTTTGCAATTCCGTTATAACAATTCTCTGTGTATTTGCATGTTCATATGCAACATGAGCACGGGTTCATAAAAATTTCAGTCTTCATTATGTAGTAGAAGAATAAATGAAGCGCAGCTCGAATATGTATTCGTATAATCCGACTATACAGCGCAGAACATTCACATTGTTGAACTCTGTTCGCATGAAACGACTTCTATATTCTGCACAAAGTTAATGCAAACGATGTAGGGAATTTTAATATATCACAAACTCATTATTTCTATATTAATTCGTTCCTATAAAATAATATTTTTTATTGTAAAACAATAAAAAAATTACTATTACATGACAAGTTATAAAATTAAATAAATACAAATGCTGCATAGCTAAATAAAATTAATATGGCTCGGCAGTCAGGGGTACATTTCAGGAGGGGACATAAATGAATTTGTAACTGGCTGATCTATTGTTTAGTGTTAGTGTTATTAGTTACTTGAGTTCTATTGATTTTATATATACCATACTGACTTTTGGTAAATTATGTTAAATTATTTTTTTACGTTATCCACGTAATTTTGTAAAAGAATTTAATTGATTATTGGCGTACATCTATGTAGATAATTATTGCTCATACATTGTTATCCAAATTTTTATCAAATTTAATTCACGTACGTGTTATCGCTATAAGCATTTCTTCTTATATATATATATATATATATATATTTTTGTAAATAATAGTTCACGAACGTTTTTTTTCTTTATCGTTATAAAAATTTATTCCAAGATAATTCTTTGCATTAAAAATAATGTCTAAATTTGGTTGTTTTACCTAATTCTAATTCTTGAATTTTGAGTTGACGATTAATTAGTTAATTTCACATAATTAATTAGAGAAATATATAATAACTCTTTTAGTTTATTTCTTTATTTTTTTTTTGCTATAACCTTGTGAGGTACCAGAGATATATGTATTTTACAATGTTTTTTTTTGACTATAACCTTAAATTGCAATATCTAATAAATTTTATTACTAATCTCGTTAATATATGCTGTGTGTGTAAAACCTATGTGAAGTTATACTACAGATCTGAGGTCGAATTATAATTTTTGATCTAGGTTACGTCTAATTGAATAACGATTAATTAATTATACATTATGATTTTGGTGTATTTGACTAAATAATTGAATTTATCTGATCTTGGAGTTTTAAATTTGATTCAGTATAGTTCATGTAATTTTCTTTTCTTTTGTATATGTTCAGTAACGTAATGATTTAATATACCGGCTGATTAATAACCCAGTATCCAATTTTCACAATCTTATTTTCTACTTAATTTATTTGCTTTTCACTTAATTTTAAGCAAATTGGTCGCTTATATATTTATTTTGATATTATTGATTGTAGCTTGCGAGCCAGCTGTTATCCTGATAATTTTTTTATATTGTTTTTTTCATACGTAATTTTTCTAATGTACTGCATGCCTGGCTGTGAAATATATAGTTCAAACTTGTTTATGATTTAATAAACCATACATTGTTATTGTTATCCAACCTTGGGTTTTATTTCTGTTAATTATTGTTTGCTGGACCCTTTGTGATTTAGTTGACTTACCTTTCGGCAGCTTCTGTGTTAGCTGTACAGGTTGAGATTATAAACACGGTGGCGCCTATTTTAAAAAGAACCTGTCCCTAGCTCGCCTGTAAACTGGCTAAAATCTCAACCGAAAATATCCGGGGCATTCGTGTTTGGTAAGTGTAAGTTTAAACTATGTTGGAAAAGCGCGTGTAACAAACTAAAGCTTTTATTACACTATCGTGACTACGTTTAATCTTATAAATACAGCACTTATCAAGCTGCACAGATTAGCGTGTTATTTTTTGTAGTGACAGTACGCGAAAGTACGTAAATCTTCGGAATTACCTTGATTAAAGTTAACTAAGCAATTTTGGTCTACAGTATATATTCCTGTTCTCAAATTATGACGCAATTTAACCAATCACAAACAAGACCTCAATCGCAAGTCAATTATGTTCCGCTGGCGTTGTCCAATATATAGATACTGTAATTTTAATGGGATACAAAGGCAACATTACGTATTACATGAAAATCTAATAATGTTCGGACATGTATAGAGGTATGTTTCTCTCTGCTTCCCTAGCAATGTCCTTAGATGTCCTTCTAGTAACTGAATGATACGCGTGTGTCTAGATATTTTAAAATTTAATTATGGTGCTAAAATTAAATGGTTACATGAAAGCTTAGTAATTCAGTAATTACACTGAACTACGTACGATGAAGTTAACTATTCAAAATTCGTGCAAGGTCTATGTAATAATTGATCAACCACTATATCGTCCACATGTTCGCTATTAAAGACAAAAATGAAAACTTGATGGAACCTTTGCTGTCTGGTAATTGGAAAGACAAAAGCAATACAGTTATAACAACATTTTACAAAGTAAACGAGTGTAACGGTTGAGGTACAGGGAAAGAGTAAAATAAAATATAAGAAAGCTTATTTCCATTTCCTTGATATTAAAAATATGCAAATAATTTAATTTTCAAAATCTAGAATAGGTTATATAGATTTTTTCAGTTTATTTAATTTATTGGTCACAAGATGGCGACACATTCACTCTATATTTTCCACAAGTATTTCTAATAAATAACACAGGCCTGCATAAAATTTGTGATGACGTGATTTTTGTTTGTTAAGCTCAGTTTTTATATAACAATAACTAATTAAAATACAGTTGGTCTCTACCACCCACAGTTTTTTTTTCACAAAAGAAAAAGAAAAAAATATAAAAAAATCTTATAATAGGCGTTTTAATACATTTTAAAATGAATGTACTACTTCAAATTCTAGGTATTAACACAAAAATGATTTCCTGTTGTGGTTTCAAAGAAATTTGTTAAATAGGCTCTCATTACCTGATGTAAATCTTTTATTACATGTATTAATTTTGGACAAGATTTCCGGAAATTTTTACCTGCTAAATCCTATTTATTATGCTTTCACTTTATTAGTACTGCGAAGAAGGATTTCAAGTTTATCACTCCAAACAAAATGTATATTTTAATGTCATTTACTTCATTATAGCTCTGAGTGTCGATCAGTAAACAAGTAAAATTAATTTGTCTTTAGTGTTGTGCGTGGTATTTGATAAATAAACATTGCTTAAAAATATGTCTAGCCGGTGTTGCAAAAACAAACCCGATGATTTCTGTTATATTTGTGGATATTTCGTCTTGAAAAAGTTTAAGAGACCAATTGGTGAATTTGTGAAAAATGTATATTATGCTTATTTCAAAATCAAATTAGGAGATCAAGATAAAGATTGGGCACCGCACGTTGTTTGTAAGGTATGTGAAGAAGGTTTAAGACATTGGACCAAAGGGAATAGAAAAAGCCTTCCTTTTGGAATACCGATGGTTTGGAGAGAACCGCAAAATCATCATGAAGATTGCTACTTTTGTCTTTGTGATATTAAGGGGCATAATAGAAAAACTTTGAAACATATTTTGTACCCAAACAATATTAAATCAGCTATCAGACCATTTCCTCACAGTTATCATGTACCTATACCCCCCAAAGTACTACAAGAAGATATTGAAACCTCTTCAACTTCTGACTCCGTACAGATGGATAGTGATTTTGAACCATCAACCTCAGGTCAAAACCAACCTCAGCTATTTTCACAAGCCGAACTGAATGATTTAGTAAGAGATTTGGGACTTTCAAAAGTTCTTTCCGAAGTACTGGGGTCCAGGTTGAAAGAAAAAAAATTGCTTGCCCCGAAAACTACCTTCTCTTGGTATAGAAATCGTGAGGCTGGATTTGTAAAATATTTTGCACAAAACGGACCACTCGTGAACTGCCAAGCAATTGCTGATCTACTCACTTTCCTCGGAGCTCCTGAGTACACACCTTCTGAATGGAGACTTTTCATCGACTCTTCAAAAAGGAGCCTTAAAGCTGTTCTTTTACATAATGGCAATGTTTTTGCTTCTGTTCCGGTCGGCCATTCTATTCATTTAAAGGAGAACTATGAACATTTACAGGAATTACTTTTAAGAATACAATATGAAAATCACAACTGGGAAGTCTGTGGAGATTTAAAAATTTTAGGCCTTCTCTAGGGTCAGCAGTCTGGATATACTAAATTTCCATGTTTCCTGTGCGAGTGGGATAGCAGAAATTGAGAACACCATTGGATAAAAAGAGACTGGCCACAAAGGATGACTTTAACACCTGGAACCAAAAATGTAATTCGCAAAAGTCTTATTGACCCTTAAAAAGTGTTACTTCCACCGCTTCACATAAAACTTGGACTTATGAAACAATTTGTTAAGGCATTAAACAAAGAAGGAAATTGTTTTAAATATTTGTGTAAAACATTTCCGACTCTGTCAGAGGCAAAATTAAAGGAGGGAATCTTTCTAGGCCCGCAGATTAGGAGCTTGGTGAAAGATCAAGAATTTGAAAATGTGATGGAAATAAGGAAAAACATGCATGGCATGCTTTTAACGAATTTGTACATAAATATCTAGGGAATTATAAAGACAAAAACTATGTTGAGATCGTTGAAAATATGCTGGAAAAATTCAGGATTCTTGGTTGCAATATGAGCATAAAAATTCACTTTTTACATTCCCATTTGGACTATTTCCCAGAAAACCTTGGGGACGTGAGTGAAGAGCAAGGAGAAAGATTTCACCAGGATATTAAAGAGATGGAAAAAGATACCAAGGGCGCTGGGACACAAAAATGATGGCCGATTACTGTTGGACATTGAGAAGAGATCTTCCTTTAGCTGAATATGACAGAACCAACCAAACGAAGCTTTTCTGAAAAACGAAAACTTTTTTTAAGAAGCATAAAGAATAAATAACTAGTTCTAATAGTTTCTATGTGTACATTTTTGTATTTTTTTTAATATAATATAAAACTAGCTTATAAATGGAATAAATCGTGTTTTTTCTATATTTTTTGATTTTACTGGTTTGAAAAATAACCTTACGTGATACAAAAAAAAATAAAAGCAGATTTGAAATCAGCGCTACCCAATTACTAGAAAACAGTTAAAATTTTTAAATCAACTTTCTGCTGAAAACTGCAGGCCTGTGTAATTAATTGTATAAAGTTGTATGCTTTTGGCTTAATACAAAATTGTTATTCGAACATAACAGAAACATTCGGCAAAATAACTTAGTATACCTTGCAAAACATATTTGACAGATCTGGTAGAATTAAATTAATATTTGAATGACTGTAAGAATCAATTCTAATGTGGCCCACTTATCGATCATATAAGTTATAAAAATAAACACACCACGTGTGCTAAACTCAAACAAAGCACGTGTGTTAGTGGATAATCACTTGAAGTTGAAAATAAATAAATGCTTTGTTATGTCCTTTAGTAGGAAATTGACACCTATTCCTTCCTCCTATTCTGTGAGCAGCCATATGCGTTCGAGAGTTACTTCCGTGAGGGATCTTGAAACAGCTTTTGATCATTATATTAAGCTTTAATCTTTACGTGCAAAACACGTGCCTTTCAGCGAGTAAAATATTAGGTTTTATCTTACGATCCACCAAATTTTCAAATAACGTCGATCGTCTCAAACCATATTTTGTCTTTGTTGTCAGTAAGCTTGAGTATGGATCTGCTATTTGATATCCATTTTACGATGCTAAGAATGTTGTTGTGAGGGAATTCAGGATCGATTTTTGAATAAGTTTCGAAACATCAGTTTGTGGAATTGACTATTCTTTTTTGCTGGAGCAGCATAATCAGTCATTTTCTGATCGTAGGAAGCTACGTAGTGAAAGTTTTTGTATAAACTAGTCAGTGGTCGGAGTGACTGTTCAGATTTGCTCTCTGGCGTTAACTTTGGTGCTCCACGCCTTCCTTTTCACATCTGCACATTGCACTTCTTACACAAACCTCTTTTGGAAAGCTCCATTAACTTACGTGTAGAATGCCCAGACAATATTCGTATACATATATGAAGATGAATATTTCAGATGTTCTTTTGGTTTGGAACCTGCATTTTGAGTTTTTCTTTTTATTGTTACTTTATTATTTTTAATGTGATGAGTCATCCGCAATACGTCAGGCGACGGTCTGGTGATGACTCACATGCGCCGAACATCCCAGCCGCCGCGAGAAAAGTCTCTGAGGCTCCGGAATAATTTTAGAAGCTATATAGCCCTATACATATAAGAACCGTACGAAGGGAAACAAGGCGTTCAATGAATAAACGTCGTCGTGTGATATCTAAATGCAAATAAATACTTATTGTGAAATTAAATCTTCTTATTACTAGTTATTAGTTTTTTAAGTTGTTATATAGTGTATTCTGTTTTTATTTGTTTGTATTATTGTTAATATAGTTTGCTTAAATTATCGTTAGTTATTTTATTTAAGGAACCAGAAAGACAAATATTTTACATTATTATTATTATTATTATTATTATTATTATTGTGCGCGCTGATACACGGCGCTGATACACGGCCGCTAGGCAAGCATATCAACATCAATCCTGCTTGATATGGATGGTATTTGCAAGTAAGCTCGGTAGAGGTATTCATTCATTTCATTTGTCCATCTCAACCGCTTACTCTTACTGGTTCCTTCGGTGGGCTGACCGGTATGGCCAGTAACACTTTCAGGGATTGGAACTTCGACAATGCGCTGGGTTGATCTTAGGAAGCAGGATACTTGGTGCTAGTGATCGACCAGAGATCGGAAAAGGGCGGTCGGAAATAGTCCCCTTTTCAGCCTAATGGGCTGCCTCTGCCGTGGCTATTGCAAGGATCTATGTCCTTGGGCGCTGGGAACGCCACCTTCCCTACGCCAGTTATTATTATTATTATTATTATTATTATTATTATTATTATTATTATTATTATTATTAGTATTATTATTATTATTATTATTATTATTATTATTATTATTATTATTATTATTATTATTATTATTATTATTATTATTGTGTAATAACTCAGTAGGTCATTCATTACTTCATGTATTTAATTGTGTAATGAGTATATTCCCATTTGCGTCCACGTTGACTATTGTATCTCTGCGAAAATACGTAACTTTAAGCAACTAGGTTAATAGGTTGTCTGTAATAATAGGTAACCATATCCACTTATTTACTCAACAAACCTCATTCACGATGTATACAAGGTGTCCCGTTGGGAGTGTAAAGTAGACTTTATTTCAAGTGACAAAAACGCAAAACTTATATATCCATTTTTATTTGTTTCAAAGTTACAGATCTATGAATGTGACTGTCATATCATGAAAAAAATGTAATCCAAAAGTCAATACAAACTGATTTTATTTAAAAAAAGCTATACGATTTAATAACAGGCCTGTGATTGTTAACGTCGCATAATAATGTTATCCTAAAATAAATAATCAGGTGTCGTAATTTCTTTCAGTAATTTCTTGGAGATCTACGGTTCTTACTAACCATGAATGTCATACAATACACAAATGTTCGGATGACTGTTAACGTTGCATTTTTTAAAAGCGGATTTTTAATAAAGGATTACGAAATACGTTTCAGTTCATACAACAGCCTATTAGTGAGTCGGCACGTTTTCTTTATTCAAAATGCCTTACCGATCTTCTTCTCAAGAGTATGCGGACGTGCATTTTGTGTATGGCTACTCACGTCAACTAGTTATTGAATACCGACATCGGTTTTCCGTTAGGCGCATTCTTCATTACAGAACGTTTCTGGAAGTACACAGACAATTTCGGGAATCTGGACTGCGTGATTATCTTTTCGACCGAGGAGTAAATTTGCCAGCAGACTTAGAAGAAGAAGCAGTAGCTATTGTTACAAGGGATCCAACTGTCAGTGTACGTCGAATTGCTTGAGGCAGACCACTATGCTCGTCTATTTATTCTACCTGGATATTAAGACAGTCGCGGCTTCATTTTAATTTCTGCAGCACAGTCCTCTGGAAAGATGAATCTACGTTCACGAGAAGTGGTGTTACAAATCTGACAAACCTGCACAGGTGGTCATCAGAAAATCCCAAAGCTATACGCCCATCTACATTTCAACATGAACTTTCTATTAACGTTTGGACGTTAGATAGTTAGTATCTTGAAAAGTGGATATTTAAAAGGTGCTATTACTGAAGAGTTTAATGTAACTAAGTCCTGTATATTTTACGTAAAAAATTAATGGCGCAAGCGACAAACAGTCCCAGAAAAATTGGAACAGATCCTCGAAAAACATCAACGCAACAGCATGACCAAGAATGAATATATTAATTACGAGAAAATTGTGTCAACAATCCATCAAAGTAATTTTCCTTGTTCGAAATGGACTGCTTACAGACGAATAAAATGATCAGATTTGAGAAATTTAAATGCTGCACGAAAACCATTTCTCACGGAGCAACATAAGCAATCTAGGAAAACTTTTGCACATAATTATGTTCGTAGAGGTGATGAATTCTGGAATTCAGTCGTGTTCTCATTTGAAATGGTTTTTCAATCCTACCATAACGGGCCAATACGCGTCTATCGATCATGGAGTTCCCGCTATACAAAAAGTTGTAAAAATAGTGGTCGATTTAGTGTCAACGTTTGGGCACTGATTTCCAATAATAGTCCAGGTGTTTGTTGGAGAGTGGATGGGAGGCTTACAGGAGTGATATTATGTTACCGTATGTTTTACAAGAACATTTGAACAATTTCATATTTCAACACGACAATTATTCTGTTCATCGAAGTCGTCTTGTCCATAATCAGTTGCAAGAAAATCATATTAACTATTACCATGGTCATCCTTAAGCCCCGATCTAAATCCTATGGACAATGTCAGAGCAATGATAACTAAAATATATTTTGGACGTGCCAATAGAGATGAATTGGGGACAGCATTAGAAAACACTTGGGAAGATTTACAAGAAAATTACATTAGAAATTTGGTTGCATTCATGCATAGACGTTTGCAAGCAATTGCAGTAATGGTGATCCCACAAAATATTCATTACTTACTTTATTACTAAATTCTGTTTTTTAAATAAAAATATTATATTTTTGATTATTCATTATTAATATGCTAAGCATGTGCTATGTTTTATTCAAGTGCATATAAAGTCAGTATTACAACATTAAATTAACTTGTAAAATGTGTATAGGGGTCGTTCAATTTTCCATGCTCCCCGGTGATAGTTGTATTTGTTTATTGTTGTTCTATAATTGGGATGACCTGTTGGACAATAAACGATATTATTATTATTATTATAGGCCGGATTAAAATATGCACTTCCTTATGAAAAATATGCAGGTATAAAATACGAGGAATGTTAGAAAATGAAAAATATTCTATTATGTTTACTACAAGTTTATTTAGAACATTTTACAACATAATTAACTACGAAAACAATTTACAATTACATATTTCTCAAAGTTTTCAACAGAAAAATTGTGACACTTGTCTGAAAACATGTATTTATATATTTAAAAGGTTAGTTCTACGCCGACGCTTGTTATAGGAGCATATTTCAAATTAGAAATATCATCTATTGTCAACTCAATATTTTCTACTGAATCACAACACAAGATTTTAACAATGTCCTTTAGCTTTTTAAAACCCTCATTTTTTCCTATTACACTTAAAAATTTTTCATACACGGACTGTCCCACTCCTCCTTTAACACCAAAACATGACTTTTATTATTTCAACGCTATCGACTAGCGACACAAATGGTTTTTCCAACTACAATTTAGAAGTGGAAATAAAACTGTAATTGGCTGTAATAAACGCCAACTGTTGAGGTATTGCTTTACTCGAATACACCTTTTGGGCGTCTATCACAGATTGTGCATCCCTATGAAGATCCATAATAATTGTCTTTATCCTTCATAATGATCTGCATGAAAAATAGCAGCCTCCAACCACGTTCTCCATCGTGTGGTTACTGGTTGAGGGGGAAGCGGAACACCGGGTCGATGTTGTTTGTAAAACTGAACTCGTAATAGGGCCTTTAAAAATACTTTCTTAACACTACTAATTAAAGTATTTACTAAGAAAACTTCTTCTGCAACACTATTTAGTCCGTGCGCCAAGTAAGTTGTGTGAATTAAATTTTGGGTAAAAGATTTTCAAGTTGAAAGCTGCCTTCACCATGTATGGTGCAGCATCCGTCAAAAACAATAGAATTTTCTCGGTTGGAATCGATTCCGGTAAAAAGAAAGTTGCCAGTTCTTCCTGTATAAACCTTGTTATTGTGAAATTATTTGCCTTTTCCAACTGTTTGGATCAATCATTAAATGAACTATGTATCGGCACACACTATCAGTAGTTTCATCTACGCATATATAACGATAATTGTTTGCAGCTACCTTCTTAATGGAATACAAAGTTTCTGCATAGATACAGCGAATATAATTTTTTTCTTAACGTGCTCTCGTCGGGAATGTTATATTTGCTGATGTACTTTTGCAAAAATAACTTGATATTTAAATTGTTTAATTTATGTAGTGGAATATCTGCCAACACAAACATTTGACAAAAATCTTCATTAAATTGTTCTTGTTCCGATTTTTTGGAAGTTTATGGCAAACATTGCGGTAATGTTTGCTGATTCTTCTTCGCCAATTTTGTCTTTGTTAGTTTTGCAGCATGAGATGGAGTTTTCATATGTTGGTCGACTTGGAACATTCTCTCACTTGTAATCTGCTAAAAAAATATCACATCATCGGTTGTTTTCTTATAAAATAAATGTTAGTAAAAGATAAAGGAATAATTAAAAACTTAATTAATTAATTAATAAGAGGAAATGAACTTAAAATTTTACTCACAATCTTGCAGCATGCTACTCAAAACACTTTTTGTCCATCCATACTGTTTCATTCTCCTGGTTTGAAGGAAGTCGGTATGTGTAGACCGAAGTATGTGTTGAAATAATACAATATTTTTTGTATTACACTAATAAATTTTACAAGTTTAATCTTGGAGTTCCGTTAATAAATGCAGTATCTGGTCTTAATGCTAAAGACCGAGAAAAAACTGGCTAATAAATAATATTCGCTCCTATTTAGATCACTGAGATCTTCGTAGGAGCTGTTTGTTAGATCACTGAGACCTAAGCTTTAACTCGAAGAGATCGTACTTGTAACTGTAGTGAGCTCTAAGAGATCTTGTTTGGAACTGTAGTGAGCTCTAAGAGATCTTGTTTGGAACTATTTCTTCATTACCTTATTTTTCGGCAAGAAATTTTCTCCCCACCAGTCAAAGAGAGGGAGAAAACAATGAAAAAGAGTATACGCAAAATTCCATATAACCATTTTTGCCTTTCCAAGAAAAGTATATGCTGTAGTTTCCGACGTCATAAATGTATTAAAATAAACAATATACGCCGGAAACCCTTAATTATAGAAAATAAAATACTTCTTAAAGTAATAAATATACAATGCACAGAGATAAACTAATGTTCGCAGAATCGCCTCGAAACAAATTATTAAATCTATTATAATAATATATAACAGGAAATATGTACAATAAAACTTGATTCTATTATAATTATGCTTATTCAAATACATTATTTACCTAATGGATGCAGAGGTTTGTGCCTGTAGTAAAAATAAATAGTTTTTATGACTGTAGACTGTAGACAATGAAGAAATGTAATACCTGACCAGTCCTAAAGTAATTAACAATATTAAATATATCTCAGAACTCCAAGACCTTTTCTATATACAATATATAATATTTACAATTTAAAAACTAGAATTAAATATATTATACCTACATCTAAATAAAACTAAAAATACAAAATTAAATCTATTTTGCCCGAACACATACGCAATTCTGAATAAGGTGCAATCCATCCCGGCACAGTCGCTATTTTCGGCATTTTCGATATTATATATCACAACTCTTCAAGTTTAAACTTCGAAAAGTCAACGTAAAATGACGTTTAAAATAAAATTACTTTCGAATATGGGAATAAAGAGCAAAGAAACTCATATACTCCTAATTTTCTGGTAAAATGTATTTTTTTGTTTATTTAGAAATTTTAAGGTATTAGCTTTTCTTGGAATTTTGTCCCGGCCTAGATGTATGGGAAGAGCATTAATAAATTCTTAGAGACGCTTATCGGAAAAGTAACGTGAAGAGGCTTAATAAAATGCTATTTTTTAATTTAAAGAGCTTTGTTTAAGTTTTGTTTGTTTGTTACCTCCACGACATATTTTTAGTAATGTCTATAATAAATTTGATTCAGTAAATAAATAAAACACGGATACTTAAAATATGCAGAAACGCTGAATTACTACAAAATTTGCAAGTAACACGGGTCAACACAAAATTTGACTTTGACATTAAAGCATAAAATTTTGATATTTTAGGTCGTAATTAGAATAAAAAAAAGTATATGACATGAAAAAGTTTGCTTTTATATTTAGGAGACCGATTGAATGATATGTTTCAAAATCTGTGGTTTTAATTCTTTAATTGAAGATGAAACCATTCAAATAAATATGTTTATTATTTTTATTAAGTTTTACTATCAAAATAACTTACAAAAAAGTGGAAAATAATTTAAAAGTGCACGCTTTTACTTTTTCTTTAATGTTCATAAGTACTTTCTCTCAATAAACCCCAAATATAGTCTCCCATCATGTTTTCATTGTATTGGCCTTGATAACATTGTTCGAAGCTCATAATGTCCTGATGAAAACGTTCTCCTTGCTCTTCTGAATACGCTCCCATGTTGTTTTTAAATTTATCTAAATGAGCATGCAGTATATGTACTTTTAATGACATCCTGCAGCCCATGGCCTTAAAATTTTTTAGCATATCCGCAACTTAATTTTTGGTAGTTTTCAGCTTTGCTATTTCCTAAAAATCCAGAAACTACTGCTTTAAAACTGTTCCAACTCGCTTTTTGAGTACAATTCAGCAACGTTGGAAATTTTTCATCGGCGAAAATCTGTAGATGTACTGAGGATGTACGATTGGAAGAGATGGGAATTTATTTCCGTTGTGTAATAAAACAGCTTTTAAGCTATTTGTAGAGCTGTCAATGAATAAACGCCATTCGCTAGGAACACAGGGTATGCCAATTTCTTCGAACATAGCTTTTATGTCATTTCAAAAACTAAGTCCATCTTCTTTTGTGAAAAACGTTGAGAATGTTTCATGCCTAGTCCGCTGATCCGTGATATTAACATCATCAAGCAAATTCCACAGTTTTAAGCGAGAGCCTAAAAGCTCTGCTTTATTTTTTGGCAAATTTGAATCTCTTATCAAGTCGTTAAAATCTTCTGTAGTAATAAGATGGTGTTTTGGTTGTTCTGGTGTAAGTGAAAACTCCTTATCGGAATTACTTTTATTAGAACTAAGAGATGAACTACTTTTCTGCGATAATTTTTTCCGTGGCTCAGGTACTGGTCGTGTGCAATTGGAGCAGAAAAGATTCAAGGTCAGGATATTCGATAGGTTTTGCATTTTTACCTCTACGTCTTTTACTCGAATTCATAATGCAAAAGTAGCAGTCATTGACGTGGTCTTTTGGTTGTCGCCAGATCCTTGGTATTGCAAATTTCATGGACCTCTTCTAACCTCGATACCAACCTAAAATGTAGAAATAAAAATTAATATGTCTATTATATTTGATTCACCGCTTAATTAAAAATTGCTTACTTTCCAAACATCTTTTACAATAACTACAAGCAACATGTGGAGCCCATAGCTTGTCTTGATGCCGAACAGGACCATCAAAATATGCTTCGTAGGCTTCACAGAGAACGCCAGATGTCTTTAGTTCGTATTTTACGTCTCAAACTTTAATAAATTTACCACAAATATAACAAAATGCATCACCATCATATTTACACTTTCGCGACGACATTTTAAGTTTTTCTAAACTTGTACAAAACACCTGATCGTTGTTTATCACTCGAGTGCCATCCAGCGGCACTATGTGAACGTAAAAACCCCACCCACTCTGATCGCGCGGTATTTTTGAATGTATTAAAATTAATTAAAATTTATAAAAAAAAATCAAAAATGAGTATTATTACTAAAACTATCACAAAAGCAAACTCTGATCGCGCGGTATTTTTGAATGTATTAAAATTAATTAAAATTTATAAAAAAAAATCAAAAATGAGTATTATTACTAAAACTATCACAAAAGCAAACTTTATACCAAAAAAGGTATTTTCCTTTCGCTTTTGAGGATAATTAACCGAAAAATCATAAAATAAACTTTAGGACAAAGAACGAAAATTTTTTGTAGAGTCGTGTAATATACAAAATACATATATTATGCAAATATGCAAATTTATGCAAGCTGTATATAATGCGGCCTTTAATTATTATTATTATATGTTTAGTTGTTTGAAATTACAAAATTTATCCTGTGTAAATTGCACGCAGATTGCAGCACCACTTGCGCCTTTCTTAGATTGAATGCGGTATAAACTATATTCCGTACGAAAACTGTTTCGATCTTTCATTTATTTTTCTGTCTGCATAAATAAATTGTCTTTTTTACATCTTTTTATCGAACTACCCCATGCAAGTATAACACAAATAATGACTACATCAATAAATATCAATTCTTTCATTTTCCTTTTCGCCACTGACAATGTCATACATGAATGAACATCGATAAATCAACTCGAATCGTGCTGGTATCATTGTTGGACTGTCAGATATAATCGCCATATAAAATAAATTAAATGTTTACAATCACCTAATGTACCTTACGGGCATAGGTGGAGTAGCCGGTGCTAATTTGTGCAATAAATCATGATCGAATCGATCGAAATAGCACAAACGATGTACCCGTATCATTTATTTGTATTTGAATGGTTGTTATACACGGTTTGTATGTGCATGGTGAATAATGAGATTAATTTTTTTAATCGGCTGTGTGAGCGCCATCTGCTAACCGGTGGTAGAATTTATATAATTAGGATTGAAGTTTAAAATGTAAAAATGCACATTTTAAGATATATTAATAAAATATGTTCTGGAAATTTCGTATTTTAGTTGATAATAACAATATCAATAATAACACGACTCTAAAAAAAAATTTTCGTTCTTTGTTCTAAAGTTTATTTTATGATTTTTCGGTTAATTATGCACAAAAAGAAAATGTCAGACAAATTATTAACGAATCTACTCAAACATCTATTAGCAGAGTTTCGCAACAAGTTGGGCTTTCGTATGGAACATGTCAAAAAATTTTAAACAAGGACTCGCACATGTATCTATATAAATTAACTTCTGTACAAAATCTATTACCAACGGATAATGAAAAAAGAACACAATTTTGCCAATGGTTTATTCAAACAATGACAGACAATATTTTAAATCATACTTTTTTCACCGATGAAGCTTGGTTTTATTTGAAAGGTTATGTTAATTCGCAAAATATGCGCATGTGGTCCAGTGAAAATCCTCATTTCTACAGAGAAGTTCCTCTACATCCAGAAAAAATAGGCGTATGGGTAGGTATGAGTCGTCACCGATTAATAGGGCCAATATTCTTTGAGGGCACGATAACATCGGAGAAATATCGTAACGAAATTCTCAGTGTTTTTACTAATCAATTGACTAATGATGAACTCCAGGTCGGATATTTTCAACAGGATGGGGCTACATCTCACGTTACACTTGAAAATATTCAGTTTTTGCAACAATTTTATGGCGATAGGATAATAAGTAGAAATACAGCGATTCCATATCCACCACGATCGTGTGATTTAACAGTCATGGATTTTTTTGTGTGGCCGTATATAAAGAATATTATTTATGAAACACCAATTAATAATCTACAAGAGTTAAGACATAAAATCATTGAAAAATGTGAACACATTAATAACTCACCGCAAATACTGATCAATGTTTTCAATGCTCTACGAAATAGAGTGCGATTATGCTTGGTGGAGAATGGTCATCATTTTACACATTTTTTATAATATTCTATTACTTTGTACAAAAATTATAAATATATTTAATATAAAAGTCAGCATTTCAAATTATTTTTTAACAATCATGACGTTTGAAATTATAATGACAGATCTCCTCTAATAACTTAAGTTAGGACATACTTTTTGTGTACATGGCTTACTTGAGCGAAAATTTTAGTGATCACTCGTTACTTAACCTACAAAGTCGTATATTTTGACAGTTTCATACATACAAATAAATAAGAAATAATAGGTATTTATTACCACTTCGAAAATAAGCTTGGACTAAAAAGAATTTATGTTCTAAAGTGAAAGCCATTTTAAAACTGAGAAGCAATTTATTTAAACCAGAATCGACGCACGATTATTTTATGCACTAACTGATATTTGTGATTGACATTATCAAATGTCATTTGGATTTACGTTTACGGAACAACAAACACATACAAATATATTTGCGTCTTATTCTATCAAAATTTCAAAGTAACCTAGATTGACTTTTCAAATGAACACACGATATAACCCGAACAATTTTGCCGATCCCGTATTTTCTGGAGTCTCAATTCGCTTCGAAGGAAAAGTTAGACAGATTGTTTTGTCTTTATTGAGAAAAAGATCATTGTAAGAGAACCATGTCGTGAATCTATTTGTAGTTTCATATATTTTTCGTTGAAATTGCTCTTTATTGGAATCTGTATGGAGTCATGTGTGTATAGTACTGTATGAGCAGAGATATTCTGCGGAAAGTCATTCACATATATGCAGAAAAGAAGCGGTGCCACAAGCAATCCCTGTGCCACTCAATAGCTAATTCTTAATTCCATTCGTGTACAACGATTGGTTCCTGTTGTTGAAGTATGATGTTAGTAATTTTAGTGCTTGTCCCTTACTACCTAGGTGCTCAATTTTGTCGAGTAGGATGTTGGGTCGTACACAGTCGAAGGCTTTGGATAAAGTCGGTCATCAATACCATACACTCTTGTTTATCTTCCATAGCATCTCGTACGGAATTCAATACAGATAAGATTGCATCTACTGTTGTTTTTACATGACGGAAACTAAATCGACTGGCGGAAAGGATATTATGCTTGTTCATGTATGACATTAAGCGTGTTAATATGTCTGCTTCCAAGGGTTTTGAAATGATCGGTAATATAGCGATAGGTCTATAATTATTAGGATTTGTTGCGTCACCGGGTTTATGTATAAGGATAACTTTGGATATTTTCATTTCATTAGATATTACACCTTGCTGAAAGCATGTGTTTAGCATATCTGTCAACAGCTCCAATACTTGTTCTGAAGACATTTTTAACATTTTGGTGTCCATTCTATAAATTCTAAAAAATTTTTTTTTGGCAATGGAATAACTTTTTTGGTATCTTTTTGTTCTGGAAACACCTCATTGGAAAATTAAATGGTTTTAAAGTTTCTCATGTTGACTGACGTGTTAGGCAACCTTTTACACATCTACAGATTATGTTTTTGATATAAAGTTGTCAAGTTAGCAACGCTATAATTGTGTTAAATTTGTTTATATTGTCATTAAGCTATTTATCGTGATTAATAAAAATAGATAATAAAACATTTTTGTGAGTATGCCGATATGCACTTAGTGAATATGAGAGTCAATTTAGTGCTATCGATCGACGTCATTGAGAAACTGTTTTTTTTCAAGCAAAGTTCCTATTTGAAAACAATATCTCTGCTGATATTAATCTTTCTGCAGCTCAGGAGACAAAAGGCAGGTCGCTTACGTATTGTACGAACTGTTAATTTTGACAAGGATATCTTGGACACGACCCCTCCTAAAGCAGTCTTTCAATGGGATTTGCCCCTTTTTTCAATGGTGTTAATCAGGAAAAGGGATGCGCCCACCGACTAACCTGACTCCTTTAGGCCCACATGTCTAGTGGATGTGGAAGGTAAGGTGTATGAGCAGGTCCTACTAGCCAGATTAAAGGGCGAGCTTGTACGTATTGGAGACCTGTCAGAGCGACAGTATGGATTTAGTGAGGGTAAGCAAGCCGTAGACGCCATACGTGAAGTCTGCAAAATCGCGGACGAAGCTTCTAGATTCTCACACAAACACTGAAGACTGTGCGCAGTTATCACCCTTGATGTCAGGAATGCGTTTCAACAGTTAATACTTTAGGAATTAAAAACCAGACATATTAAGTAAAACCTTATCTACTACTATAGTCTACTACCTAAGCAAAAGAGTTATCATACTCGAGGCAGATGGTAAAACTCAAGTAGGGCAGATAAGTAGTGGAATTCTGCAGGGCTCGGTCCTGGGTCCTGCTCTATGACGGGTTGCTTAGGACGGAGCTTTCGGAGGGAATAAAATCTGTAGACTTTGCTGATGCCATCGGCCTAGTTGTCACCGCAAAAGGAGAGGATAATTTAATGAACGTGGCTAATACAGCAATATTAAGAATCGTCGAGTGGTTGAAGACGACACAGTTGGAGAAGCATTAAAGTTATTTATGCACTAAGGGCGTTTTGGTTAATCGACGTTAATTCAGTCCAAGGGCCTCTGGCCCGAGGGATGAATGTCATACAAGATTTTATTTTTCACGAAAAAGAAATTTCTTGAGCAGAAAATTCAAATTACGTTGGAAAAGCTTCGAGATTTCTGTCAACTGTCATATCGTTAACAGTCGTTACGCATCTAATATGGTAAGGCCGGCGCATCGTTTGAGGCCCTGAATTTTTTCTAAAAATACAGTTTCCAACATGCAACCATCAAATTAATTTCTTTTCTTCGCATGTGTACCTATTGTAAGTTAAATGTTTATAAGAAATAATTTTTTCTCATAAAATAGTTTTTAATTATGTTTAGGCTATTTCGCGATCCCCTGTAACATCACCGTGACCCCCAGGTTGAGAAACGATGTCGTAGGTACTCCATCTTACTACATTTAGTCATCGTATCAATGTTTTATGCCCCCTGAATAGTTCTTATTTGCTGATTGTTAAGAAAAGAATAGAACATTTATTTATAGAATAATACGCGAACATATATAATGTACATTCAGTTTTATGTTTATTTACTAAGCGTCATAGTATTCTGTGTATCTTATAGCGTTGCAGATTGTTACATTTTAGTAGTAATTACTTAAACATATCTACCGGTAGCCGCGTCCCTAACTTTTTCTCTTTTTAAAAATATGTAGTCAGATATGTTTTCCTATTATCTCTTAATGAAGTCCATTATAAATGTAATCTGCATTGTTTACATGACAAAGTCATCTGCACCTCTATCTGTATTTCTCGACGGATTTCCAACTTGGGTCCAACATACATACCCGGTTTTATTCTAGCACAGTAACAATGTCGGCACATTACCTATATGACCTGTGGACCGTTATTTTCTTTGCGGATGCTTTTTAGCGGTAGCTACCCGCTTTATTCTTTTAGCTCGTTTTATTTTATGAAGGCCTTTTCAGCCCAGTTTTATTCGTTAACAACGACGTCTTTCCATTATTCACTTGTTCCTTTTTTGTTTTATGTCGCTTTTTTTTGTTTAAACGTGGCATTTAGTCACGTTTACTTAATATAATGGCTCCGGCTGAAAATACTTCGTTCGCTGTGAAATACGAAAAAATTATTTATGAAGAAAAATATTTTTAGGTTTTGACTTGTGTAGTAACATCTTCAGAGTTATAAGAATAATTGTAATTACACTCGAACTTCTATTTAACAAAGTCGCTGAATTTTATAATAAAGTTCGATATATGCAAAAGAAAGCTTTTTGCATTACACTAGGGGTGTATTCTGACGCACTTTTGCCTCCTAAAAATTATCTTGATATTTATATTCCAGTAAAACACATAGTTTCCACAAAATTTTTTACCCTAACAGTTTACCGAAAATTAAGGCCGTCTTCTTTGGCGCCCCCGAAAACCTCAGGCGATGAAATTTAAAAATTTCAAAAATGTCGATTGTCGCCAACACTATATGTAATCGGACCCGCTGATTACGATAATCCAAACTAGAGTTCGCTATCTGCTTTGGTTCTCGAGATATTTACGAAAAAGTGTCGACAGGTCAAAAGTACAAAAAACGAAATCGCGAATTTTCAGCGGAAAATCGTTCAGACCTTCTTCTTTAGCGCCCCCGAAAACATTAGGGTAGATTTTGAGTAGAAATTCGAGATTGAAAATTTTTGAAAATCGCGAAAATTTCGCCAAAATATTATGCTCGATTTCGACGCCTCTCTGTATCTGGGAAACCAGCTGGCTCTAGATGACCTATCCTATACTGTCCGAAGCGTTTTGACGCTCTGAAACGACTGGTCTAAACCAGAAGGCTCTAGGACGCCTATTTCTCGAGTTATGCCAGGAAAGCTGTAAATTTCGTAATCGAAAATGTCGATTTTGCAAAAATTCGCGAAGCCGTAGCGGCCAAACGGTTGGTCCTAGATTGGCACATTGTATACGCGTTTTAATCCTAATGACTATATCTTTAATTTGGCACAAGATTCGCGGGGATCGGATGAGAAATGAGGGAGTTATTGCGTTTTGAAATTTTCGCGATTTTTTTGAACCTCAGGCGATGAAATTTAAAATTTCAAAAATGTCGATTGTCGATTTTTCCTGTTTTGACGCCAACACTATATGTAATCGCACCCGCTGATTACGATAATCCACACTAGAGTTCGCTATCTGCTCTGGTTCTCGAGATATTTACGAAAAAGTGTCGACAGGTCAAAAGTACAAAAAACGAAATCGCGAATTCTCAGCGGAAAATCGTTCAGACCGTCTTCCTTAGCGCCCCCGAAAACCTTAGGGTAGATTTTGAGTAGAAATTCGAGATTGAAAATTTTTGGAAAATCGCGAAAATTTCGCCAAAATATTATGCTCGATTTCGACGCCTCTCTGTATCTGGGAAACCAGCAGCCTCTAGATGACCTCTCCTATACTGGCCGAAGCGTTTTGACGCTCTGAATCGACTGATCTAAACCAGAAGGCTCTAGGACGCCTACTTCTCGAGTTATGCCAGGAAAGCTGTAAATTTCGTAATCGAAAATGTCGATTTTGCAAAAATTCGCGAAGCCGTAGCGGCCAAACGGTTGGTCCTAGACTGGCACATTGTATACGCGTTTTAATCCTAATGACGATATCTTTAATTTGGCACAAGATTCGCGGGGATCGGATGAGAAATGAGGGAGCTATGGCGAACCTCAGGCGATGAAATTTAAAAATTTCAAAAATGTCGATTGTCGATTTTCCCTGTTTTGACGCCAACACTATATGTAATCGGACCCGCTGATTACGATAATCCAAACTAGAGTTCGCTATCTGCTTTGGTTCTCGAGATATTTACGACTAAGTGTCGACAGGTCAAAAGTACAAAAAACGAAATCGCGAATTTTCAGCGGAAAATCGTTCAGACCTTCTTCTTTAGCGCCCCCGAAAACGTTAGGGTAGATTTTGAGTAGAAATTCGAGATTGAAATTTTTTGAAAATCGCGAAAATTTCGTCGAAATATGATGCTTGATTTCGACGCCTCTCTGTATCTTGGAAACCAGCTGGCTCTAGATGACCTATCCTATACTGCCCGAAGCGTTTTGACGCTCTGAATCGACTGGTCTAAATCAGAAGGCTCTATGACGCCTACTTCCTGACTTATGGCAGGAAAACCGTAACTTTCGTAATCGAAAATGTCGATTTTGCAAAAATTCGCGTAGCCGTAGCGGCCAAACGGTTGGTCCTAGACTGGCACATTGAATACGCGTTTTAATCCTAGTGACGATATCTTTAATTTGGCGCAAGATTCGCGGAGATCGGATGAGAAATGAGGGAGTTATGGCGTTCTGAAATTTTCGCGATTTTTTTGAACCTCAGGCGATGAAATTTAAAAATTTCAAAAATGTCGATTGTCGATTTTCCCTGTTTTGACGGCAACACTATATGTAATCGGACCCGCTGATTACGATAATCCAAACTAGAGTTCGCTATCTGCTTTGGTTCTCGAGATATTTACGACTAAGTGTCGACAGGTCAAAAGTACAAAAAACGAAATCGCGAATTTTCAGCAGAAAATCGTTCAGACCTTCTTCTTTAGCGCCCCCGAAAACCTTAGGGTAGATTTTGAGTAGATATTCGAGATTGAAATTTTTTGAAAATCGCGAAAATTTCGTCGAAATATGATGCTTGATTTCGACGCCTCTCTGTATCTTGGAAACCAGCTGGCTCCAGATGACCTATCCTATACTGCCCGAAGCGTTTTGACGCTCTGAATCGACTGGTCTAAACCAGAAGGCTCTATGACGAATACTTCCTGACTTATGGCAGGAAAACCGTAAATTTCGTAATCGAAAATGTCGATTTTGCAAAAATTCGCGTAGCCGTAGCGGCCAAACGGTTGGTCCTAGACTGGCACATTGAATACGCGTTTTAATCCTAGTGACGATATCTTTAATTTGGCACAAGATTCGCGGAGATCGGATGAGAAATGAGGGAGTTATGGCGTTCTGAAATTTTCGCGATTTTTTTGAACCTCAGGCGATGAAATTAAAAAATTTCAAAAATGTCGATTGTCGATTTTCCCTGTTTTGACGCCAACACTATATGTAATCGGACCCGCTGATTACGATAATCCAAACTAGAGTTCGCTATCTGCTTTGGTTCTCGAGATATTTACGACTAAGTGTCGACAGGTCAAAAGTACAAAAAACGAAATCGCGAATTTTCAGCGGAATATCGTTACACCTTCTCTTTAGCGCCCCCGAAAACCTTAGGGTAGATTTTGAGTAGAAATTCGAGATTGAAATTTTTTGAAAATCGCGAAAATTTCGTCGAAATATGATGCTTGATTTCGACGCCTCTCTGTATCTTGGAAACCAGCTGGCTCTAGATGACCTATCCTATACTGCCCGAAGCGTTTTGACGCTCTGAATCGACTGGTCTAAACCAGAAGGCTCTATGACGAATACTTCCTGACTTATGGCAGGAAAACCGTAAATTTCGTAATCGAAAATGTCGATTTTGCAAAAATTCGCGTAGCCGTAGCGGCCAAACGGTTGGTCCTAGACTGGCACATTGAATACGCGTTTTAATCCTAGTGACGATATCTTTAATTTGGCACAAGATTCGCGGAGATCGGATGAGAAATGAGGGAGTTATGGCGTTCTGAAATTTTCGCGATTTTTTTGAACCTCAGGCGATGAAATTAAAAAATTTCAAAAATGTCGATTGTCGATTTTCCCTGTTTTGACGCCAACACTATATGTAATCGGACCCGCTGATTACGATAATCCAAACTAGAGTTCGCTATCTGCTTTGGTTCTCGAGATATTTACGACTAAGTGTCGACAGGTCAAAAGTACAAAAAACGAAATCGCGAATTTTCAGCGGAATATCGTTAGACCTTCTTCTTTAGCGCCCCCGAAAACCTTAGGGTAGATTTTGAGTAGAAATTCGAGATTGAAATTTTTTGAAAATCGCGAAAATTTCGTCGAAATATGATGCTTGATTTCGACGCCTCTCTGTATCTTGGAAACCAGCTGGCTCTAGATGACCTATCCTATACTGCCCGAAGCGTTTTGACGCTCTGAATCGACTGGTCTAAACCAGAAGGCTCTATGACGAATACTTCCTGACTTATGGCAGGAAAACCGTAAATTTCGTAATCGAAAATGTCGATTTTGCAAAAATTCTCGTAGCCGTAGCGGCCAAACGGTTGGTCCTAGACTGGCACATTGTATACGCGTTTTAATCCTAATGACAATATCTTTCATTTGGCACAAGATTCGCGGAGATCGGATGAGAAATGAGGGAGTTATGGCGTTCTGAAATTTTCGCGATTTTTTTGAACCTCAGGCGATGAAATTTAAAAATTTCAAAAATGTCGATTGTCGATTTTCCCTGTTTTGACGCCAACACTATATGTAATCGGACCCGCTGATTACGATAATCCAAACTAGAGTTCGCTATCTGCTCTGGTTCTCGAGATATTTACGAAAAAGTGTCGACAGGTCAAAAGTACAAAAAACGAAATCGCGAATTCTCAGCGGAAAATCGTTCAGACCGTCTTCCTTAGCGCCCCCGAAAACCTTAGGGTAGATTTTGAGGAGAAATTCGAGATTGAAAATTTTTGAAAATCGCGAAAATTTCGCCAAAATATTATGCTCGATTTCGACGCCTCTCTGTATCTGGGAAACCAGCTGCCTCTAGATGACCTCTCCTAAACTGGCCGAAGCGTTTTGACGCTCTGAATCGACTGATCTAAACCAGAAGGCTCTAGGACGCCTACTTCTCGAGTTATGCCAGGAAAGCTGTAAATTTCGTAATCGAAAATGTCGATTTTGCAAAAATTCGCGAAGCCGTAGCGGCCAAACGGTTGGTCCTAGACTGGCACATTGTATACGCGTTTTAATCCTAATGACGATATCTTTAATTTGGCACAAGATTCGCGGGGATCGGATGAGAAATGAGGGAGCTATGGCGTTTTGAAATTTTCGCGATTTTTTTGAACCTCAGGCGATGAAATTAAAAAATTTCAAAAATGTCGATTGTCGATTTTCCCTGTTTTGACGCCAACACTATATGTAATCGGACCCGCTGATTACGATAATCTAAACTAGAGTTCGCTATCTGCTTTGGTTCTCGAGATATTTACGACTAAGTGTCGACAGGTCAAAAGTACAAAAAACGAAATCGCGAATTTTCAGCGGAAAATCGTTCAGACCTTCTTCTTTAGCGCCTCCGAAAACCTTAGGGTAGATTTTGAGTAGAAATTCGAGATTGAAATTTTTTGAAAATCGCGAAAATTTCGTCGAAATATGATGCTTGATTTCGACGCCTCTCTGTATCTTGGAAACCAGCTGGCTCTAGATGACCTATCCTATACTGCCCGAAGCGTTTTGACGCTCTGAATCGACTGGTCTAAACCAGAAGGCTCTATGACGAATACTTCCTGACTTATGGCAGGAAAACCGTAAATTTCGTAATCGAAAATGTCGATTTTGCAAAAATTCTCGTAGCCGTAGCGGCCAAACGGTTGGTCCTAGACTGACTGGCACATTGTATACGCGTTTTAATCCTAGTGACGATATCTTTAATTTGGCACAAGATTCGCGGAGATCGGATGAGAAATGAGGGAGTTATGGCGTTCTGAAATTTTCGCGATTTTTTTGAACATCAGGCGATGAAATTAAAAAATTTCAAAAATGTCGATTGTCGATTTTCCCTGTTTTGACGCCAACACTATATGTAATCGGACCCGCTGATTACGATAATCCAAACTAGAGTTCGCTATCTGCTTTGGTTCTCGAGATATTTACGACTAAGTGTCGACAGGTCAAAAGTACAAAAAACGAAATCGCGAATTTTCAGCGGAATATCGTTAGACCTTCTTCTTTAGCGCCCCCGAAAACCTTAGGGTAGATTTTGAGTAGAAATTCGAGATTGAAAATTTTTGAAAATCGCGAAAATTTCGCCAAAATATTATGCTCGATTTCGACGCCTCTCTGTATCTGGGAAACCAGCTGCCTCTAGATGACCTCTCCTATACTGGCCGAAGCGTTTTGACGCTCTGAATCGACTGATCTAAACCAGAAGGCTCTAGGACGCCTACTTCTCGAGTTATGCCAGGAAAGCTGTAAATTTCGTAATCGAAAATGTCGATTTTGCAAAAATTCGCGAAGCCGTAGCGGCCAAACGGTTGGTCCTAGACTGGCACATTGTATACGCGTTTTAATCCTAATGACGATATCTTTAATTTGGCACAAGATTCGCGGGGATCGGATGAGAAATGAGGGAGCTATGGCGTTTTGAAATTTTCGCGATTTTTTTGAACCTCAGGCGATGAAATTTAAAAATTTCAAAAATGTCGATTGTCGATTTTCCCTGTTTTGACGCCAACACTATATGTAATCGGACCCGCTGATTACGATAATCTAAACTAGAGTTCGCTATCTGCTTTGGTTCTCGAGATATTTACGACTAAGTGTCGACAGGTCAAAAGTACAAAAAACGAAATCGCGAATTTTCAGCGGAAAATCGTTCAGACCTTCTTCTTTAGCGCCTCCGAAAACCTTAGGGTAGATTTTGAGTAGAAATTCGAGATTGAAATTTTTTGAAAATCGCGAAAATTTCGTCGAAATATGATGCTTGATTTCGACGCCTCTCTGTATCTTGGAAACCAGCTGGCTCTAGATAACCTATCCTATACTGCCCGAAGCGTTTTGACGCTCTGAATCGACTGGTCTAAACCAGAAGGCTCTATGACGAATACTTCCTGACTTATGGCAGGAAAACCGTAAATTTCGTAATCGAAAATGTCGATTTTGCAAAAATTCGCGTAGCCGTAGCGGCCAAACGGTTGGTCCTAGACTGGCACATTGAATACGCGTTTTAATCCTAGTGACGATATCTTTAATTTGGCACAAGATTCGCGGAGATCGGATGAGAAATGAGGGAGTTATGGCGTTCTGAAATTTTCGCGATTTTTTTGAACATCAGGCGATGAAATTAAAAAATTTCAAAAATGTCGATTGTCGATTTTCCCTGTTTTGACGCCAACACTATATGTAATCGGACCCGCTGATTACGATAATCCAAACTAGAGTTCGCTATCTGCTTTGGTTCTCGAGATATTTACGACTAAGTGTCGACAGGTCAAAAGTACAAAAAACGAAATCGCGAATTTTCAGCGGAATATCGTTAGACCTTCTTCTTTAGCGCCCCCGAAAACCTTAGGGTAGATTTTGAGTAGAAATTCGAGATTGAAATTTTTTGAAAATCGCGAAAATTTCGTCGAAATATGATGCTGATTTCGACGTCTCTCTGTATCTTGGAAACCAGCTGGCTCTAGATGACCTATCCTATACTGCCCGAAGCGTTTTGACGCTCTGAATCGACTGGTCTAAACCAGAAGGCTCTATGACGCCTACTTCTCGAGTTATGCCAGGAAAGCTGTAAATTTCGTAATCGAAAATGTCGATTTTGCAAAAATTCGCGAAGCCGTAGCGGCCAAACGGTTGGTCCTAGACTGGCACATTGTATACGCGTTTTAATCCTAATGACGATATCTTTAATTTGGCACAAGATTCGCGGGGATCGGATGAGAAATGAGGGAGCTATGGCGTTTTGAAATTTTCGCGATTTTTTTGAACCTCAGGCGATGAAATTTAAAAATTTCAAAAATGTCGATTGTCGATTTCCCTGTTTTGACGCCAACACTATATGTAATCGGACCCGCTGATTACGATAATCCAAACTAGAGTTCGCTATCTGCTTTGGTTCTCGAGATATTTACGACTAAGTGTCGACAGGTCAAAAGTACAAAAAACGAAATCGCGAATTTTCAGCAGAATATCGTTAGACCTTCTTCTTTAGCGCCTCCGAAAACCTTAGGGTAGATTTTGAGTAGAAATTCGAGATTGAAATTTTTTGAAAATCGCGAAAATTTCGTCGAAATATGATGCTTGATTTCGACGCCTCTCTGTATCTTGGAAACCAGCTGGCTCTAGATGACCTATCCTATACTGCCCGAAGCGTTTTGACGCTCTGAATCGACTGGTCTAAACCAGAAGGCTCTATGACGAATACTTCCTGACTTATGGCAGGAAAACCGTAAATTTCGTAATCGAAAATGTCGATTTTGCAAAAATTCGCGAAGCCGTAGCGGCCAAACGGTTGGTCCTAGACTGGCACATTGTATACGCGTTTTAATCCTAATGACGATATCTTTAATTTGGCACAAGATTCGCGGGGATCGGATGAGAAATGAGGGAGCTATGGCGTTTTGAAATTTTCGCGATTTTTTTGAACCTCAGGCGATGAAATTTAAAAATTTCAAAAATGTCGATTGTCGATTTTCCCTGTCTTGACGCCAACACTATATGTAATCGGACCCGCTGATTACGATAATCCAAACTAGAGTTCGCTATCTGCTTTGGTTCTCGAGATATTTACGACTAAGTGTCGACAGGTCAAAAGTACAAAAAACGAAATCGCAAATTTTCAGCAGAATATCGTTAGACCTTCTTCTTTAGCGCCCCCGAAAACCTTAGGGTAGATTTTGAGTAGAAATTCGAGATTGAAATTTTTTGAAAATCGCGAAAATTTCGTCGAAATATGATGCTTGATTTCGACGTCTCTCTGTATCTTGGAAACCAGCTGGCTCTAGATGACCTATCCTATACTGCCCGAAGCGTTTTGACGCTCTGAATCGACTGGTCTAAACCAGAAGGCTCTATGACGAATACTTCCTGACTTATGGCAGGAAAACCGTAAATTTCGTAATCGAAAATGTCGATTTTGCAAAAATTCGCGTAGCCGTAGCGGCCAAACGGTTGGTCCTAGACTGGCACATTGAATACGCGTTTTAATCCTAGTGACGATATCTATAATTTGGCACAAGATTCGCGGAGATCGGATGAGAAATGAGGGAGTTATGGCGTTCTGAAATTTTCGCGATTTTTTTGAACCTCAGGCGATGAAATTAAAAAATTTCAAAAATGTCGATTGTCGATTTTCCCTGTTTTGACGCCAACACTATATGTAATCGGACCCGCTGATTACGATAATCCAAACTAGAGTTCGCTATCTGCTCTGGTTCTCGAGATATTTACGAAAAAGTGTCGACAGGTCAAAAGTACAAAAAACGAAATCGCGAATTCTCAGCGGAAAATTGTTCAGACCGTCTTCCTTAGCGCCCCCGAAAACCTTAGGGTAGATTTTGAGTAGAAATTCGAGATTGAAAATTTTTGAAAATCGCGAAAATTTCGCCAAAATATTATGCTCGATTTCGACGCCTCTCTGTATCTGGGAAACCAGCTGCCTCTAGATGACCTCTCCTATACTGGCCGAAGCGTTTTGACGCTCTGAATCGACTGATCTAAACCAGAAGGCTCTAGGGCGCCTACTTCTCGAGTTATGCCAGGAAAGCTGTAAATTTCGTAATCGAAAATGTAGATTTTGCAAAAATTCGCGAAGCCGTAGCGGCCAAACGGTTGGTCCTAGACTGGCACATTGTATACGCGTTTTAATCCTAATGACGATATCTTTAATTTGGCACAAGATTCGCGGGGATCGGATGAGAAATGAGGGAGCTATGGCGTTTTGAAATTTTCGCGATTTTTTTGAACCTCAGGCGATGAAATTTAAAAATTTCAAAAATGTCGATTGTCGATTTTCCCTGTTTTGACGCCAACACTATATGTAATCGGACCCGCTGATTACGATAATCTAAACTAGAGTTCGCTATCTGCTTTGGTTCTCGAGATATTTACGACTAAGTGTCGACAGGTCAAAAGTACAAAAAACGAAATCGCGAATTTTCAGCGGAAAATCGTTCAGACCTTCTTCTTTAGCGCCCCCGAAAACCTTAAGGTAGATTTTGAGTAGAAATTCGAGATTGAAATTTTTTGAAAATCGCGAAAATTTCGTCGAAATATGATGCTTGATTTCGACGCCTCTCTGTATCTTGGAAACCAGCTGGCTCTAGATGACCTATCCTATACTGCCCGAAGCGTTTTGACGCTCTGAATCGACTGGTCTAAACCAGAAGGCTCTATGACGAATACTTCCTGACTTATGGCAGGAAAACCGTAAATTTCGTAATCGAAAATGTCGATTTTGCAAAAATTCGCGTAGCCGTAGCGGCCAAACGGTTGGTCCTAGACTGGCACATTGAATACGCGTTTTAATCCTAGTGACGATATCTTTAATTTGGCACAAGATTCGCGGAGATCGGATGAGAAATGAGGGAGTTATGGCGTTCTGAAATTTTCGCGATTTTTTTGAACCTCAGGCGATGAAATTAAAAAATTTCAAAAATGTCGATTGTCGATTTTCCCTGTTTTGACGCCAACACAATATGTAATCGGACCCGCTGATTACGATAATCCAAACTAGAGTTCGCTATCTGCTTTGGTTCTCGAGATATTTACGACTAAGTGTCGACAGGTCAAAAGTACAAAAAACGAAATCGCGAATTTTCAGCGGAATATCGTTAGACCTTCTTCTTTAGCGCCCCCGAAAACCTTAGGGTAGATTTTGAGTAGAAATTCGAGATTGAAATTTTTTGAAAATCGCGAAAATTTCGTCGAAATATGATGCTTGATTTCGACGCCTCTCTGTATCTTGGAAACCAGCTGGCTCTAGATGACCTATCCTATACTGCCCGAAGCGTTTTGACGCTCTGAATCGACTGGTCTAAACCAGAAGGCTCTATGACGAATACTTCCTGACTTATGGCAGGAAAACCGTAAATTTCGTAATCGAAAATGTCGATTTTGCAAAAATTCTCGTAGCCGTAGCGGCCAAACGGTTGGTCCTAGACTGGCACATTGTATACGCGTTTTAATCCTAATGACAATATCTTTCATTTGGCACAAGATTCGCGGAGATCGGATGAGAAATGAGGGAGTTATGGCGTTCTGAAATTTTCGCGATTTTTTTGAACCTCAGGCGATGAAATTTAAAAATTTCAAAAATGTCGATTGTCGATTTTCCCTGTTTTGACGCCAACACTATATGTAATCGGACCCGCTGATTACGATAATCCAAACTAGAGTTCGCTATCTGCTCTGGTTCTCGAGATATTTACGAAAAAGTGTCGACAGGTCAAAAGTACAAAAAACGAAATCGCGAATTCTCAGCGCAAAATTGTTCAGACCGTCTTCCTTAGCGCCCCCGAAAACCTTAGGGTAGATTTTGAGTAGAAATTCGAGATTGAAAATTTTTGAAAATCGCGAAAATTTCGCCAAAATATTATGCTCGATTTCGACGCCTCTCTGTATCTGGGAAACCAGCTGCCTCTAGATGACCTCTCCTATACTGGCCGAAGCGTTTTGACGCTCTGAATCGACTGATCTAAACCAGAAGGCTCTAGGGCGCCTACTTCTCGAGTTATGCCAGGAAAGCTGTAAATTTCGTAATCGAAAATGTCGATTTTGCAAAAATTCGCGAAGCCGTAGCGGCCAAACGTTTGGTCCTAGACTGGCACATTGTATACGCGTTTTAATCCTAATGACGATATCTTTAATTTGGCACAAGATTCGCGGGGATCGGATGAGAAATGAGGGAGCTATGGCGTTTTGAAATTTTCGCGATTTTTTTGAACCTCAGGCGATGAAATTTAAAAATTTCAAAAATGTCGATTGTCGATTTTCCCTGTTTTGACGCCAACACTATATGTAATCGGACCCGCTGATTACGATAATCTAAACTAGAGTTCGCTATCTGCTTTGGTTCTCGAGATATTTACGACTAAGTGTCGACAGGTCAAAAGTACAAAAAACGAAATCGCGAATTTTCAGCGGAAAATCGTTCAGACCTTCTTCTTTAGCGCCCCCGAAAACCTTAAGGTAGATTTTGAGTAGAAATTCGAGATTGAAATTTTTTGAAAATCGCGAAAATTTCGTCGAAATATGATGCTTGATTTCGACGCCTCTCTGTATCTTGGAAACCAGCTGGCTCTAGATGACCTATCCTATACTGCCCGAAGCGTTTTGACGCTCTGAATCGACTGGTCTAAACCAGAAGGCTCTATGACGAATACTTCCTGACTTATGGCAGGAAAACCGTAAATTTCGTAATCGAAAATGTCGATTTTGCAAAAATTCGCGTAGCCGTAGCGGCCAAACGGTTGGTCCTAGACTGGCACATTGAATACGCGTTTTAATCCTAGTGACGATATCTTTAATTTGGCACAAGATTCGCGGAGATCGGATGAGAAATGAGGGAGTTATGGCGTTCTGAAATTTTCGCGATTTTTTTGAACCTCAGGCGATGAAATTAAAAAATTTCAAAAATGTCGATTGTCGATTTTCCCTGTTTTGACGCCAACACAATATGTAATCGGACCCGCTGATTACGATAATCCAAACTAGAGTTCGCTATCTGCTTTGGTTCTCGAGATATTTACGACTAAGTGTCGACAGGTCAAAAGTACAAAAAACGAAATCGCGAATTTTCAGCGGAATATCGTTAGACCTTCTTCTTTAGCGCCCCCGAAAACCTTAGGGTAGATTTTGAGTAGAAATTCGAGATTGAAATTTTTTGAAAATCGCGAAAATTTCGTCGAAATATGATGCTTGATTTCGACGCCTCTCTGTATCTTGGAAACCAGCTGGCTCTAGATGACCTATCCTATACTGCCCGAAGCGTTTTGACGCTCTGAATCGACTGGTCTAAACCAGAAGGCTCTATGACGAATACTTCCTGACTTATGGCAGGAAAACCGTAAATTTCGTAATCGAAAATGTCGATTTTGCAAAAATTCTCGTAGCCGTAGCGGCCAAACGGTTGGTCCTAGACTGGCACATTGTATACGCGTTTTAATCCTAATGACAATATCTTTCATTTGGCACAAGATTCGCGGAGATCGGATGAGAAATGAGGGAGTTATGGCGTTCTGAAATTTTCGCGATTTTTTTGAACCTCAGGCGATGAAATTTAAAAATTTCAAAAATGTCGATTGTCGATTTTCCCTGTTTTGACGCCAACACTATATGTAATCGGACCCGCTGATTACGATAATCCAAACTAGAGTTCGCTATCTGCTCTGGTTCTCGAGATATTTACGAAAAAGTGTCGACAGGTCAAAAGTACAAAAAACGAAATCGCGAATTCTCAGCGCAAAATTGTTCAGACCGTCTTCCTTAGCGCCCCCGAAAACCTTAGGGTAGATTTTGAGTAGAAATTCGAGATTGAAAATTTTTGAAAATCGCGAAAATTTCGCCAAAATATTATGCTCGATTTCGACGCCTCTCTGTATCTGGGAAACCAGCTGCCTCTAGATGACCTCTCCTATACTGGCCGAAGCGTTTTGACGCTCTGAATCGACTGATCTAAACCAGAAGGCTCTAGGGCGCCTACTTCTCGAGTTATGCCAGGAAAGCTGTAAATTTCGTAATCGAAAATGTCGATTTTGCAAAAATTCGCGAAGCCGTAGCGGCCAAGCGTTTGGTCCTAGACTGGCACATTGTATACGCGTTTTAATCCTAATGACGATATCTTTAATTTGGCACAAGATTCGCGGGGATCGGATGAGAAATGAGGGAGCTATGGCGTTTTGAAATTTTCGCGATTTTTTTGAACCTCAGGCGATGAAATTTAAAAATTTCAAAAATGTCGATTGTCGATTTTCCCTGTTTTGACGCCAACACTATATGTAATCGGACCCGCTGATTACGATAATCTAAACTAGAGTTCGCTATCTGCTTTGGTTCTCGAGATATTTACGACTAAGTGTCGACAGGTCAAAAGTACAAAAAACGAAATCGCGAATTTTCAGCGGAAAATCGTTCAGACCTTCTTCTTTAGCGCCTCCGAAAACCTTAGGGTAGATTTTGAGTAGAAATTCGAGATTGAAATTTTTTGAAAATCGCGAAAATTTCGTCGAAATATGATGCTTGATTTCGACGCCTCTCTGTATCTTGGAAACCAGCTGGCTCTAGATGACCTATCCTATACTGCCCGAAGCGTTTTGACGCTCTGAATCGACTGGTCTAAACCAGAAGGCTCTATGACGAATACTTCCTGACTTATGGCAGGAAAACCGTAAATTTCGTAATCGAAAATGTCGATTTTGCAAAAATTCGCGTAGCCGTAGCGGCCAAACGGTTGGTCCTAGACTGGCACATTGAATACGCGTTTTAATCCTAGTGACGATATCTTTAATTTGGCACAAGATTCGCGGAGATCGGATGAGAAATGAGGGAGTTATGGCGTTCTGAAATTTTCGCGATTTTTTTGAACATCAGGCGATGAAATTAAAAAATTTCAAAAATGTCGATTGTCGATTTTCCCTGTTTTGACGCCAACACTATATGTAATCGGACCCGCTGATTACGATAATCCAAACTAGAGTTCGCTATCTGCTTTGGTTCTCGAGATATTTACGACTAAGTGTCGACAGGTCAAAAGTACAAAAAACGAAATCGCGAATTTTCAGCGGAATATCGTTAGACCTTCTTCTTTAGCGCCCCCGAAAACCTTAGGGTAGATTTTGAGTAGAAATTCGAGATTGAAAATTTTTGAAAATCGCGAAAATTTCGCCAAAATATTATGCTCGATTTCGACGCCTCTCTGTATCTGGGAAACCAGCTGCCTCTAGATGACCTCTCCTATACTGGCCGAAGCGTTTTGACGCTCTGAATCGACTGATCTAAACCAGAAGGTTCTAGGACGCCTACTTCTCGAGTTATGCCAGGAAAGCTGTAAATTTCGTAATCGAAAATGTCGATTTTGCAAAAATTCGCGAAGCCGTAGCGGCCAAACGGTTGGTCCTAGACTGGCACATTGTATACGCGTTTTAATCCTAATGACGATATCTTTAATTTGGCACAAGATTCGCGGGGATCGGATGAGAAATGAGGGAGCTATGGCGTTTTGAAATTTTCGCGATTTTTTTGAACCTCAGGCGATGAAATTTAAAAATTTCAAAAATGTCGATTGTCGATTTTCCCTGTTTTGACGCCAACACTATATGTAATCGGACCCGCTGATTACGATAATCTAAACTAGAGTTCGCTATCTGCTTTGGTTCTCGAGATATTTACGACTAAGTGTCGACAGGTCAAAAGTACAAAAAACGAAATCGCGAATTTTCAGCGGAAAATCGTTCAGACCTTCTTCTTTAGCGCCTCCGAAAACCTTAGGGTAGATTTTGAGTAGAAATTCGAGATTGAAATTTTTTGAAAATCGCGAAAATTTCGTCGAAATATGATGCTTGATTTCGACGCCTCTCTGTATCTTCGAAACCAGCTGGCTCTAGATAACCTATCCTATACTGCCCGAAGCGTTTTGACGCTCTGAATCGACTGGTCTAAACCAGAAGGCTCTATGACGAATACTTCCTGACTTATGGCAGGAAAACCGTAAATTTCGTAATCGAAAATGTCGATTTTGCAAAAATTCGCGTAGCCGTAGCGGCCAAACGGTTGGTCCTAGACTGGCACATTGAATACGCGTTTTAATCCTAGTGACGATATCTTTAATTTGGCACAAGATTCGCGGAGATCGGATGAGAAATGAGGGAGTTATGGCGTTCTGAAATTTTCGCGATTTTTTTGAACATCAGGCGATGAAATTAAAAAATTTCAAAAATGTCGATTGTCGATTTTCCCTGTTTTGACGCCAACACTATATGTAATCGGACCCGCTGATTACGATAATCCAAACTAGAGTTCGCTATCTGCTTTGGTTCTCGAGATATTTACGACTAAGTGTCGACAGGTCAAAAGTACAAAAAACGAAATCGCGAATTTTCAGCGGAATATCGTTAGACCTTCTTCTTTAGCGCCCCCGAAAACCTTAGGGTAGATTTTGAGTAGAAATTCGAGATTGAAATTTTTTGAAAATCGCGAAAATTTCGTCGAAATATGATGCTGATTTCGACGTCTCTCTGTATCTTGGAAACCAGCTGGCTCTAGATGACCTATCCTATACTGCCCGAAGCGTTTTGACGCTCTGAATCGACTGGTCTAAACCAGAAGGCTCTATGACGCCTACTTCTCGAGTTATGCCAGGAAAGCTGTAAATTTCGTAATCGAAAATGTCGATTTTGCAAAAATTCGCGAAGCCGTAGCGGCCAAACGGTTGGTCCTAGACTGGCACATTGTATACGCGTTTTAATCCTAATGACGATATCTTTAATTTGGCACAAGATTCGCGGGGATCGGATGAGAAATGAGGGAGCTATGGCGTTTTGAAATTTTCGCGATTTTTTTGAACCTCAGGCGATGAAATTTAAAAATTTCAAAAATGTCGATTGTCGATTTCCCTGTTTTGACGCCAACACTATATGTAATCGGACCCGCTGATTACGATAATCCAAACTAGAGTTCGCTATCTGCTTTGGTTCTCGAGATATTTACGACTAAGTGTCGACAGGTCAAAAGTACAAAAAACGAAATCGCGAATTTTCAGCAGAATATCGTTAGACCTTCTTCTTTAGCGCCTCCGAAAACCTTAGGGTAGATTTTGAGTAGAAATTCGAGATTGAAATTTTTTGAAAATCGCGAAAATTTCGTCGAAATATGATGCTTGATTTCGACGCCTCTCTGTATCTTGGAAACCAGCTGGCTCTAGATGACCTATCCTATACTGCCCGAAGCGTTTTGACGCTCTGAATCGACTGGTCTAAACCAGAAGGCTCTATGACGAATACTTCCTGACTTATGGCAGGAAAACCGTAAATTTCGTAATCGAAAATGTCGATTTTGCAAAAATTCGCGAAGCCGTAGCGGCCAAACGGTTGGTCCTAGACTGGCACATTGTATACGCGTTTTAATCCTAATGACGATATCTTTAATTTGGCACAAGATTCGCGGGGATCGGATGAGAAATGAGGGAGCTATGGCGTTTTGAAATTTTCGCGATTTTTTTGAACCTCAGGCGATGAAATTTAAAAATTTCAAAAATGTCGATTGTCGATTTTCCCTGTTTTGACGCCAACACTATATGTAATCGGACCCGCTGATTACGATAATCCAAACTAGAGTTCGCTATCTGCTTTGGTTCTCGAGATATTTACGACTAAGTGTCGACAGGTCAAAAGTACAAAAAACGAAATCGCGAATTTTCAGCAGAATATCGTTAGACCTTCTTCTTTAGCGCCCCCGAAAACCTTAGGGTAGATTTTGAGTAGAAATTCGAGATTGAAATTTTTTGAAAATCGCGAAAATTTCGTCGAAATATGATGCTTGATTTCGACGTCTCTCTGTATCTTGGAAACCAGCTGGCTCTAGATGACCTATCCTATACTGCCCGAAGCGTTTTGACGCTCTGAATCGACTGGTCTAAACCAGAAGGCTCTATGACGCCTACTTCTCGAGTTATGCCAGGAAAGCTGTAAATTTCGTAATCGAAAATGTAGATTTTGCAAAAATTCGCGAAGCCGTAGCGGCCAAACGGTTGGTCCTAGACTGGCACATTGTATACGCGTTTTAATCCTAATGACGATATCTTTAATTTGGCACAAGACTCGCGGGGATCGGATGAGAAATGAGGGTGCTATGGCGTTTTGAAATTTTCGCGATTTTTTTGAACCTCAGGCGATGAAATTTAAAAATTTCAAAAATGTCGATTGTCGATTTTCCCTGTTTTGACGCCAACACTATATGTAATCGGACCCGCTGATTACGATAATCTAAACTAGAGTTCGCTATCTGCTTTGGTTCTCGAGATATTTACGACTAAGTGTCGACAGGTCAAAAGTACAAAAAACGAAATCGCGAATTTTCAGCGGAAAATCGTTCAGACCTTCTTCTTTAGCGCCCCCGAAAACCTTAGGGTAGATATTGAGTAGAAATTCGAGATTGAAATTTTTTGAAAATCGCGAAAATTTCGTCGAAATATGATGCTTGATTTCGACGCCTCTCTGTATCTTGGAAACCAGCTGGCTCTAGATGACCTATCCTATACTGCCCGAAGCGTTTTGACGCTCTGAATCGACTGGTCTAAACCAGATGGCTCTATGACGCCTACTTCGCGAGTTATGCCAGGAAAGCTGTAAATTTCGTAATCGAAAATGTCGATTTTGCAAAAATTCGCGAAGCCGTAGCGGCCAAACGGTTGGTCCTAGACTGGCACATTGTATACGCGTTTTAATCCTAATGACGATATCTTTAATTTGGCACAAGACTCGCGGGGATCGGATGAGAAATGAGGGTGCTATGGCGTTTTGAAATTTTCGCGATTTTTTTGAACCTCAGGCGATGAAATTTAAAAATTTCAAAAATGTCGATTGTCGATTTTCCCTGTTTTGACGCCAACACTATATGTAATCGGACCCGCTGATTACGATAATCTAAACTAGAGTTCGCTATCTGCTTCGGTTCTCGAGATATTTACGACTAAGTGTCGACAGGTCAAAAGTACAAAAAACGAAATCGCGAATTTTCAGCGGAAAATCGTTCAGACCTTCTTCTTTAGCGCCCCCGAAAACCTTAGGGTAGATTTTGAGTAGAAATTCGAGATTGAAATTTTTTGAAAATCGCGAAAATTTCGTCGAAATATGATGCTTGATTTCGACGCCTCTCTGTATCTTTGAAACCAGCTGGCTCTAGATGACCTATCCTATACTGCCCTAAGCGTTTTGACGCTCTGAATCGACTGGTCTAAACCAGAAGGCTCTATGACGAATACTTCCTGACTTATGGCAGGAAAACCGTAAATTTCGTAATCGAAAATGTCGATTTTGCAAAAATTCGCGTAGCCGTAGCGGCCAAACGGTTGGTCCTAGACTGGCACATTGAATACGCGTTTTAATCCTAGTGACGATATCTTTAATTTGGCACAAGATTCGCGGAGATCGGATGAGAAATGAGGGAGTTATGGCGTTCTGAAATTTTCGCGATTTTTTTGAACCTCAGGCGATGAAATTAAAAAATTTCAAAAATGTCGATTGTCGATTTTCCCTGTTTTGACGCCAACACTATATGTAATCGGACCCGCTGATTACGATAATCCAAACTAGAGTTCGCTATCTGCTCTGGTTCTCGAGATATTTACGAAAAAGTGTCGACAGGTCAAAAGTACAAAAAACGAAATCGCGAATTCTCAGCGGAAAATTATTCAGACCGTCTTCCTTAGCGCCCCCGAAAACCTTAGGGTAGATTTTGAGTAGAAATTCGAGATTGAAAATTTTTGAAAATCGCGAAAATTTCGCCAAAATATTATGCTCGATTTCGACGCCTCTCTGTATCTGGGAAACCAGCTGCCTCTAGATGACCTCTCCTATACTGGCCGAAGCGTTTTGACGCTCTGAATCGACTGATCTAAACCAGAAGGCTCTAGGGCGCCTACTTCTCGAGTTATGCCAGGAAAGCTGTAAATTTCGTAATCGAAAATGTAGATTTTGCAAAAATTCGCGAAGCCGTAGCGGCCAAACGGTTGGTCCTAGACTGGCACATTGTATACGCGTTTTAATCCTAATGACGATATCTTTAATTTGGCACAAGATTCGCGGGGATCGGATGAGAAATGAGGGAGCTATGGCGTTTTGAAATTTTCGCGATTTTTTTGAACCTCAGGCGATGAAATTAAAAAATTTCAAAAATGTCGATTGTCGATTTTCCCTGTTTTGACGCCAACACTATATGTAATCGGACCCGCTGATTACGATAATCTAAACTAGAGTTCGCTATCTGCTTTGGTTCTCGAGATATTTACGACTAAGTGTCGACAGGTCAAAAGTACAAAAAACGAAATCGCGAATTTTCAGCGGAAAATCGTTCAGACCTTCTTCTTTAGCGCCCCCGAAAACCTTAGGGTAGATATTGAGTAGAAATTCGAGATTGAAATTTTTTGAAAATCGCGAAAATTTCGTCGAAATATGATGCTTGATTTCGACGCCTCTCTGTATCTTGGAAACCAGCTGGCTCTAGATGACCTATCCTATACTGCCCGAAGCGTTTTGACGCTCTGAATCGACTGGTCTAAACCAGATGGCTCTATGACGCCTACTTCTCGAGTTATGCCAGGAAAGCTGTAAATTTCGTAATAGAAAATGTCGATTTTGCAAAAATTCGCGAAGCCGTAGCGGCCAAACGGTTGGTCCTAGACTGGCACATTGAATACGCGTTTTAATCCTAATGACGATATCTTTAATTTGGCACAAGATTCGCGGGGATCGGATGAGAAATGAGGGAGCTATGGCGTTTTGAAATTTTCGCGATTTTTTTGAACCTCAGGCGATGAAATTTAAAAATTTCAAAAATGTCGATTGTCGATTTTCCCTGTTTTGACGCCAACACTATATGTAATCGGACCCGCTGATTACCATAATCTAAACTAGAGTTCGCTATCTGCTCTGGTTCTCGAGATATTTACGAAAAAGTGTCGACAGGTCAAAAGTACAAAAAACGAAATCGCGAATTTTCAGCGGAAAATCGTTCAGACCTTCTTCTTTAGCGCCCCCGAAAACCTTAGGGTAGATTTTGAGTAGAAATTCGAGATTGAAATTTTTGGAAAATCGCGAAAATTTCGTCGAAATATGATGCTTGATTTCGACGCCTCTCTGTATCTTTGAAACCAGCTGGCTCTAGATGACCTATCCTATACTGCCCGAAGCGTTTGGACGCTCTGAATCGACTGGTCTAAACCAGAAGGCTCTATGACGAATACTTCCTGACTTATGGCAGGAAAACCGTAAATTTCGTAATCGAAAATGTCGATTTTGCAAAAATTCGCGTAGCCGTAGCGGCCAAACGGTTGGTCCTAGACTGGCACATTGAATACGCGTTTTAATCCTAGTGACGATATCTTTAATTTGGCACAAGATTCGCGGAGATCGGATGAGAAATGAGGGAGTTATGGCGTTCTGAAATTTTCGCGATTTTTTTGAACCTCAGGCGATGAAATTAAAAAATTTCAAAAATGTCGATTGTCGATTTTCCCTGTTTTGACGCCAACACTATATGTAATCGGACCCGCTGATTACGATAATCCAAACTAGAGTTCGCTATCTGCTCTGGTTCTCGAGATATTTACGAAAAAGTGTCGACAGGTCAAAAGTACAAAAAACGAAATCGCGAATTCTCAGCGGAAAATTGTTCAGACCGTCTTCCTTAGCGCCCCCGAAAACCTTAGGGCAGATTTTGAGTAGAAATTCGAGATTGAAAATTTTTGAAAATCGCGAAAATTTCGCCAAAATATTATGCTCGATTTCGACGCCTCTCTGTATCTGGGAAACCAGCTGCCTCTAGATGACCTCTCCTATACTGGCCGAAGCGTTTTGACGCTCTGAATCGACTGATCTAAACCAGAAGGCTCTAGGGCGCCTACTTCTCGAGTTATGCCAGGAAAGCTGTAAATTTCGTAATCGAAAATGTAGATTTTGCAAAAATTCGCGAAGCCGTAGCGGCCAAACGGTTGGTCCTAGACTGGCACATTGTATACGCGTTTTAATCCTAATGACGATATCTTTAATTTGGCACAAGATTCGCGGGGATCGGATGAGAAATGAGGGAGCTATGGCGTTTTGAAATTTTCGCGATTTTTTTGAACCTCAGGCGATGAAATTTAAAAATTTCAAAAATGTCGATTGTCGATTTTCCCTGTTTTGACGCCAACACTATATGTAATCGGACCCGCTGATTACGATAATCCAAACTAGAGTTCGCTATCTGCTCTGGTTCTCGAGATATTTACGAAAAAGTGTCGACAGGTCAAAAGTACAAAAAACGAAATCGCGAATTTTCAGCGGAAAATCGTTCAGACCTTCTTCTTTAGCGCCTCCGAAAACCTTAGGGTAGATTTTGAGTAGAAATTCGAGATTGAAATTTTTTGAAAATCGCGAAAATTTCGTCGAAATATGATGCTTGATTTCGACGCCTCTCTGTATCTTGGAAACCAGCTGGCTCTAGATGACCTATCCTATACTGCCCGAAGCGTTTTGACGCTCTGAATCGACTGGTCTAAACCAGAAGGCTCTATGACGAATACTTCCTGACTTATGGCAGGAAAACCGTAAATTTCGTAATCGAAAATGTCGATTTTGCAAAAATTCGCGTAGCCGTAGCGGCCAAACGGTTGGTCCTAGACTGGCACATTGAATACGCGTTTTAATCCTAGTGACGATATCTTTAATTTGGCACAAGATTCGCGGAGATCGGATGAGAAATGAGGGAGTTATGGCGTTCTGAAATTTTCGCGATTTTTTTGAACATCAGGCGATGAAATTAAAAAATTTCAAAAATGTCGATTGTCGATTTTCCCTGTTTTGACGCCAACACTATATGTAATCGGACCCGCTGATTACGATAATCCAAACTAGAGTTCGCTATCTGCTTTGGTTCTCGAGATATTTACGACTAAGTGTCGACAGGTCAAAAGTACAAAAAACGAAATCGCGAATTTTCAGCGGAATATCGTTAGACCTTCTTCTTTAGCGCCCCCGAAAACCTTAGGGTAGATTTTGAGTAGAAATTCGAGATTGAAATTTTTTGAAAATCGCGAAAATTTCGTCGAAATATGATGCTGATTTCGACGTCTCTCTGTATCTTGGAAACCAGCTGGCTCTAGATGACCTATCCTATACTGCCCGAAGCGTTTTGACGCTCTGAATCGACTGGTCTAAACCAGAAGGCTCTATGACGCCTACTTCTCGAGTTATGCCAGGAAAGCTGTAAATTTCGTAATCGAAAATGTCGATTTTGCAAAAATTCGCGAAGCCGTAGCGGCCAAACGGTTGGTCCTAGACTGGCACATTGTATACGCGTTTTAATCCTAATGACGATATCTTTAATTTGGCACAAGATTCGCGGGGATCGGATGAGAAATGAGGGAGCTATGGCGTTTTGAAATTTTCGCGATTTTTTTGAACCTCAGGCGATGAAATTTAAAAATTTCAAAAATGTCGATTGTCGATTTCCCTGTTTTGACGCCAACACTATATGTAATCGGACCCGCTGATTACGATAATCCAAACTAGAGTTCGCTATCTGCTTTGGTTCTCGAGATATTTACGACTAAGTGTCGACAGGTCAAAAGTACAAAAAACGAAATCGCGAATTTTCAGCAGAATATCGTTAGACCTTCTTCTTTAGCGCCCCCGAAAACCTTAGGGTAGATTTTGAGTAGAAATTCGAGATTGAAATTTTTTGAAAATCGCGAAAATTTCGTCGAAATATGATGCTTGATTTCGACGTCTCTCTGTATCTTGGAAACCAGCTGGCTCTAGATGACCTATCCTATACTGCCCGAAGCGTTTTGACGCTCTGAATCGACTGGTCTAAACCAGAAGGCTCTATGACGCCTACTTCTCGAGTTATGCCAGGAAAGCTGTAAATTTCGTAATCGAAAATGTCGATTTTGCAAAAATTCGCGAAGCCGTAGCGGCCAAACGGTTGGTCCTAGACTGGCACATTGTATACGCGTTTTAATCCTAATGACGATATCTTTAATTTGGCACAAGATTGGCGGGGATCGGATGAGAAATGAGGGTGCTATAGCGTTTTGAAATTTTCGCGATTTTTTTGAACCTCAGGCGATGAAATTTAAAAATTTCAAAAATGTCGATTGTCGATTTTCCCTGTTTTGACGCCAACACTATATGTAATCGGACCCGCTGATTACGATAATCCAAACTAGAGTTCGCTATCTGCTCTGGTTCTCGAGATATTTACGAAAAAGTGTCGACAGGTCAAAAGTACAAAAAACGAAATCGCGAATTCTCAGCGGAAAATCGTTCAGACCGTCTTCCTTAGCGCCCCCGAAAACCTTAGGGTACATTTTGAGGAGAAATTCGAGATTGAAAATTTTTGAAAATCGCGAAAATTTCGCCAAAATATTATGCTCGATTTCGACGCCTCTCTGTATCTGGGAAACCAGCTGCCTCTAGATGACCTCTCCTATACTGGCCGAAGCGTTTTGACGCTCTGAATCGACTGATCTAAACCAGAAGGCTCTAGGACGCCAACTTCTCGAGTTATGCCAGGAAAGCTCTAAATTTCGTAATCGAAAATGTCGATTTTGCAAAAATTCGCGAAGCCGTAGCGGCCAAACGGTTGGTCCTAGACTGGCACATTGTATACGCGTTTTAATCCTAATGACGATATCTTTAATTTGGCACAAGATTCGCGGGGATCGGATGAGAAATGAGGGAGCTATGGCGTTTTGAAATTTTCGCGATTTTTTTGAACCTCAGGCGATGAAATTTAAAAATTTCAAAAATGTCGATTGTCGATTTTCCCTGTTTTGACGCCAACACTATATGTAATCGGACCCGCTGATTACGATAATCTAAACTAGAGTTCGCTATCTGCTTTGGTTCTCGAGATATTTACGACTAAGTGTCGACAGGTCAAAAGTACAAAAAACGAAATCGCGAATTTTCAGCGGAATATCGTTAGACCTTCTTCTTTAGCGCCCCCGAAAACCTTAGGGTAGATTTTGAGTAGAAATTCGAGATTGAAATTTTTGAAAATCGCGAAAATTTCGTCGAAATATGATGCTGATTTCGACGTCTCTCTGTATCTTGGAAACCAGCTGGCTCTAGATGACCTATCCTATACTGCCCGAAGCGTTTTGACGCTCTGAATCGACTGGTCTAAACCAGAAGGCTCTATGACGCCTACTTCTCGAGTTATGCCAGGAAAGCTGTAAATTTCGTAATCGAAAATGTCGATTTTGCAAAAATTCGCGAAGCCGTAGCGGCCAAACGGTTGGTCCTAGACTGGCACATTGTATACGCGTTTTAATCCTAATGACGATATCTTTAATTTGGCACAAGATTCGCGGGGATCGGATGAGAAATGAGGGTGCTATGGCGTTTTGAAATTTTCGCGATTTTTTTGAACCTCAGGCGATGAAATTTAAAAATTTCAAAAATGTCGATTGTCGATTTTCCCTGTTTTGACGCCAACACTATATGTAATCGGACCCGCTGATTACGATAATCTAAACTAGAGTTCGCTATCTGCTTCGGTTCTCGAGATATTTACGACTAAGTGTCGACAGGTCAAAAGTACAAAAAACGAAATCGCGAATTTTCAGCGGAAAATCGTTCAGACCTTCTTCTTTAGCGCCCCCGAAAACCTTAGGGTAGATTTTGAGTAGAAATTCGAGATTGAAATTTTTTGAAAATCGCGAAAATTTCGTCGAAATATGATGCTTGATTTCGACGCCTCTCTGTATCTTTGAAACCAGCTGGCTCTAGATGACCTATCCTATACTGCCCGAAGCGTTTTGACGCTCTGAATCGACTGGTCTAAACCAGAAGGCTCTATGACGAATACTTCCTGACTTATGGCAGGAAAACCGTAAATTTCGTAATCGAAAATGTCGATTTTGCAAAAATTCGCGTAGCCGTAGCGGCCAAACGGTTGGTCCTAGACTGGCACATTGAATACGCGTTTTAATCCTAGTGACGATATCTTTAATTTGGCACAAGATTCGCGGAGATCGGATGAGAAATGAGGGAGTTATGGCGTTCTGAAATTTTCGCGATTTTTTTGAACCTCAGGCGATGAAATTAAAAAATTTCAAAAATGTCGATTGTCGATTTTCCCTGTTTTGACGCCAACACTATATGTAATCGGACCCGCTGATTACGATAATCCAAACTAGAGTTCGCTATCTGCTCTGGTTCTCGAGATATTTACGAAAAAGTGTCGACAGGTCAAAAGTACAAAAAACGAAATCGCGAATTCTCAGCGGAAAATTGTTCAGACCGTCTTCCTTAGCGCCCCCGAAAACCTTAGGGTAGATTTTGAGTAGAAATTCGAGATTGAAATTTTTGGAAAATCGCGAAAATTTCGTCGAAATATGATGCTTGATTTCGACGCCTCTCTGTATCTTTGAAACCAGCTGGCTCTAGATGACCTATCCTATACTGCCCGAAGCGTTTTGACGCTCTGAATCGACTGGTCTAAACCAGAAGGCTCTATGACGAATACTTCCTGACTTATGGCAGGAAAACCGTAAATTTCGTAATCGAAAATGTCGATTTTGCAAAAATTCGCGTAGCCGTAGCGGCCAAACGGTTGGTCCTAGACTGGCACATTGAATACGCGTTTTAATCCTAGTGACGATATCTTTAATTTGGCACAAGATTCGCGGAGATCGGATGAGAAATGAGGGAGTTATGGCGTTCTGAAATTTTCGCGATTTTTTTGAACCTCAGGCGATGAAATTAAAAAATTTCAAAAATGTCGATTGTCGATTTTCCCTGTTTTGACGCCAACACTATATGTAATCGGACCCGCTGATTACGATAATCCAAACTAGAGTTCGCTATCTGCTCTGGTTCTCGAGATATTTACGAAAAAGTGTCGACAGGTCAAAAGTACAAAAAACGAAATCGCGAATTCTCAGCGGAAAATTGTTCAGACCGTCTTCCTTAGCGCCCCCGAAAACCTTAGGGTAGATTTTGAGTAGAAATTCGAGATTGAAAATTTTTGAAAATCGCGAAAATTTCGCCAAAATATTATGCTCGATTTCGACGCCTCTCTGTATCTGGGAAACCAGCTGCCTCTAGATGACCTCTCCTATACTGGCCGAAGCGTTTTGACGCTCTGAATCGACTGATCTAAACCAGAAGGCTCTAGGGCGCCTACTTCTCGAGTTATGCCAGGAAAGCTGTAAATTTCGTAATCGAAAATGTAGATTTTGCAAAAATTCGCGAAGCCGTAGCGGCCAAACGGTTGGTCCTAGACTGGCACATTGTATACGCGTTTTAATCCTAATGACGATATCTTTAATTTGGCACAAGATTCGCGGGGATCGGATGAGAAATGAGGGAGCTATGGCGTTTTGAAATTTTCGCGATTTTTTTGAACCTCAGGCGATGAAATTTAAAAATTTCAAAAATGTCGATTGTCGATTTTCCCTGTTTTGACGCCAACACTATATGTAATCGGACCCGCTGATTACGATAATCTAAACTAGAGTTCGCTATCTGCTTTGGTTCTCGAGATATTTACGACTAAGTGTCGACAGGTCAAAAGTACAAAAAACGAAATCGCGAATTTTCAGCGGAAAATCGTTCAGACCTTCTTCTTTAGCGCCCCCGAAAACCTTAGGGTAGATATTGAGTAGAAATTCGAGATTGAAATTTTTTGAAAATCGCGAAAATTTCGTCGAAATATGATGCTTGATTTCGACGCCTCTCTGTATCTTGGAAACCAGCTGGCTCTAGATGACCTATCCTATACTGCCCGAAGCGTTTTGACGCTCTGAATCGACTGGTCTAAACCAGATGGCTCTATGACGCCTACTTCTCGAGTTATGCCAGGAAAGCTGTAAATTTCGTAATCGAAAATGTAGATTTTGCAAAAATTCGCGAAGCCGTAGCGGCCAAACGGTTGGTCCTAGACTGGCACATTGTATACGCGTTTTAATCCTAATGACGATATCTTTAATTTGGCACAAGATTCGCGGGGATCGGATGAGAAATGAGGGAGCTATGGCGTTTTGAAATTTTCGCGATTTTTTTGAACCTCAGGCGATGAAATTTAAAAATTTCAAAAATGTCGATTGTCGATTTTCCCTGTTTTGACGCCAACACTATATGTAATCGGACCCGCTGATTACCATAATCCAAACTAGAGTTCGCTATCTGCTCTGGTTCTCGAGATATTTACGAAAAAGTGTCGACAGGTCAAAAGTACAAAAAACGAAATCGCGAATTTTCAGCGGAAAATCGTTCAGACCTTCTTCTTTAGCGCCCCCGAAAACCTTAGGGTAGATTTTGAGTAGAAATTCGAGATTGAAATTTTTGGAAAATCGCGAAAATTTCGTCGAAATATGATGCTTGATTTCGACGCCTCTCTGTATCTTTGAAACCAGCTGGCTCTAGATGACCTATCCTATACTGCCCGAAGCGTTTGGACGCTCTGAATCGACTGGTCTAAACCAGAAGGCTCTATGACGAATACTTCCTGACTTATGGCAGGAAAACCGTAAATTTCGTAATCGAAAATGTCGATTTTGCAAAAATTCGCGTAGCCGTAGCGGCCAAACGGTTGGTCCTAGACTGGCACATTGAATACGCGTTTTAATCCTAGTGACGATATCTTTAATTTGGCACAAGATTCGCGGAGATCGGATGAGAAATGAGGGAGTTATGGCGTTCTGAAATTTTCGCGATTTTTTTGAACCTCAGGCGATGAAATTAAAAAATTTCAAAAATGTCGATTGTCGATTTTCCCTGTTTTGACGCCAACACTATATGTAATCGGACCCGCTGATTACGATAATCCAAACTAGAGTTCGCTATCTGCTCTGGTTCTCGAGATATTTACGAAAAAGTGTCGACAGGTCAAAAGTACAAAAAACGAAATCGCGAATTCTCAGCGGAAAATTGTTCAGACCGTCTTCCTTAGCGCCCCCGAAAACCTTAGGGTAGATTTTGAGTAGAAATTCGAGATTGAAAATTTTTGAAAATCGCGAAAATTTCGCCAAAATATTATGCTCGATTTCGACGCCTCTCTGTATCTGGGAAACCAGCTGCCTCTAGATGACCTCTCCTATACTGGCCGAAGCGTTTTGACGCTCTGAATCGACTGATCTAAACCAGAAGGCTCTAGGGCGCCTACTTCTCGAGTTATGCCAGGAAAGCTGTAAATTTCGTAATCGAAAATGTAGATTTTGCAAAAATTCGCGAAGCCGTAGCGGCCAAACGGTTGGTCCTAGACTGGCACATTGTATACGCGTTTTGATCCTAATGACGATATCTTTAATTTGGCACAAGATTCGCGGGGATCGGATGAGAAATGAGGGAGCTATGGCGTTTTGAAATTTTCGCGATTTTTTTGAACCTCAGGCGATGAAATTTAAAAATTTCAAAAATGTCGATTGTCGATTTTCCCTGTTTTGACGCCAACACTATATGTAATCGGACCCGCTGATTACGATAATCTAAACTAGAGTTCGCTATCTGCTTTGGTTCTCGAGATATTTACGACTAAGTGTCGACAGGTCAAAAGTACAAAAAACGAAATCGCGAATTTTCAGCGGAAAATCGTTCAGACCTTCTTCTTTAGCGCCCCCGAAAACCTTAGGGTAGATATTGAGTAGAAATTCGAGATTGAAATTTTTTGAAAATCGCGAAAATTTCGTCGAAATATGATGCTTGATTTCGACGCCTCTCTGTATCTTGGAAACCAGCTGGCTCTAGATGACCTATCCTATACTGCCCGAAGCGTTTTGACGCTCTGAATCGACTGGTCTAAACCAGATGGCTCTATGACGCCTACTTCTCGAGTTATGCCAGGAAAGCTGTAAATTTCGTAATCGAAAATGTCGATTTTGCAAAAATTCGCGAAGCCGTAGCGGCCAAACGGTTGGTCCTAGACTGGCACATTGAATACGCGTTTTAATCCTAATGACGATATCTTTAATTTGGCACAAGATTCGCGGGGATCGGATGAGAAATGAGGGAGCTATGGCGTTTTGAAATTTTCGCGATTTTTTTGAGCCTCAGGCGGATGAAATTTAAAAATTTCAAAAATGTCGATTGTCGATTTTCCCTGTTTTGACGCCAACACTATATGTAATCGGACCCGCTGATTACCATAATCCAAACTAGAGTTCGCTATCTGCTCTGGTTCTCGAGATATTTACGAAAAAGTGTCGACAGGTCAAAAGTACAAAAAACGAAATCGCGAATTCTCAGCGGAAAATTGTTCAGACCGTCTTCCTTAGCGCCCCCGAAAACCTTAGGGTAGATTTTGAGTAGAAATTCGAGATTGAAAATTTTTGAAAATCGCGAAAATTTCGCCAAAATATTATGCTCGATTTCGACGCCTCTCTGTATCTGGGAAACCAGCTGCCTCTAGATGACCTCTCCTATACTGGCCGAAGCGTTTTGACGCTCTGAATCGACTGATCTAAACCAGAAGGCTCTAGGGCGCCTACTTCTCGAGTTATGCCAGGAAAGCTGTAAATTTCGTAATCGAAAATGTAGATTTTGCAAAAATTCGCGAAGCCGTAGCGGCCAAACGGTTGGTCCTAGACTGGCACATTGTATACGCGTTTTGATCCTAATGACGATATCTTTAATTTGGCACAAGATTCGCGGGGATCGGATGAGAAATGAGGGAGCTATGGCGTTTTGAAATTTTCGCGATTTTTTTGAACCTCAGGCGATGAAATTTAAAAATTTCAAAAATGTCGATTGTCGATTTTCCCTGTTTTGACGCCAACACTATATGTAATCGGACCCGCTGATTACGATAATCTAAACTAGAGTTCGCTATCTGCTTTGGTTCTCGAGATATTTACGACTAAGTGTCGACAGGTCAAAAGTACAAAAAACGAAATCGCGAATTTTCAGCGGAAAATCGTTCAGACCTTCTTCTTTAGCGCCCCCGAAAACCTTAGGGTAGATTTTGAGTAGAAATTCGAGATTGAAATTTTTTGAAAATCGCGAAAATTTCGTCGAAATATGATGCTTGATTTCGACGCCTCTCTGTATCTTGGAAACCAGCTGGCTCTAGATGACCTATCCTATACTGCCCGAAGCGTTTTGACGCTCTGAATCGACTGGTCTAAACCAGAAGGCTCTATGACGAATACTTCCTGACTTATGGCAGGAAAACCGTAAATTTCGTAATCGAAAATGTCGATTTTGCAAAAATTCGCGTAGCCGTAGCGGCCAAACGGTTGGTCCTAGACTGGCACATTGAATACGCGTTTTAATCCTAGTGACGATATCTTTAATTTGGCACAAGATTCGCGGAGATCGGATGAGAAATGAGGGAGTTATGGCGTTCTGAAATTTTCGCGATTTTTTTGAACCTCAGGCGATGAAATTAAAAAATTTCAAAAATGTCGATTGTCGATTTTCCCTGTTTTGACGCCAACACTATATGTAATCGGACCCGCTGATTACGATAATCTAAACTAGAGTTCGCTATCTGCTTTGGTTCTCGAGATATTTACGACTAAGTGTCGACAGGTCAAAAGTACAAAAAACGAAATCGCGAATTTTCAGCGGAAAATCGTTCAGACCTTCTTCTTTAGCGCCCCCGAAAACCTTAGGGTAGATATTGAGTAGAAATTCGAGATTGAAATTTTTTGAAAATCGCGAAAATTTCGTCGAAATATGATGCTTGATTTCGACGCCTCTCTGTATCTTGGAAACCAGCTGGCTCTAGATGACCTATCCTATACTGCCCGAAGCGTTTTGACGCTCTGAATCGACTGGTCTAAACCAGATGGCTCTATGACGCCTACTTCTCGAGTTATGCCAGGAAAGCTGTAAATTTCGTAATCGAAAATGTCGATTTTGCAAAAATTCGCGAAGCCGTAGCGGCCAAACGGTTGGTCCTAGACTGGCACATTGAATACGCGTTTTAATCCTAATGACGATATCTTTAATTTGGCACAAGATTCGCGGGGATCGGATGAGAAATGAGGGAGCTATGGCGTTTTGAAATTTTCGCGATTTTTTTGAGCCTCAGGCGGATGAAATTTAAAAATTTCAAAAATGTCGATTGTCGATTTTCCCTGTTTTGACGCCAACACTATATGTAATCGGACCCGCTGATTACCATAATCCAAACTAGAGTTCGCTATCTGCTCTGGTTCTCGAGATATTTACGAAAAAGTGTCGACAGGTCAAAAGTACAAAAAACGAAATCGCGAATTCTCAGCGGAAAATTGTTCAGACCGTCTTCCTTAGCGCCCCCGAAAACCTTAGGGTAGATTTTGAGTAGAAATTCGAGATTGAAAATTTTTGAAAATCGCGAAAATTTCGCCAAAATATTATGCTCGATTTCGACGCCTCTCTGTATCTGGGAAACCAGCTGCCTCTAGATGACCTCTCCTATACTGGCCGAAGCGTTTTGACGCTCTGAATCGACTGATCTAAACCAGAAGGCTCTAGGGCGCCTACTTCTCGAGTTATGCCAGGAAAGCTGTAAATTTCGTAATCGAAAATGTAGATTTTGCAAAAATTCGCGAAGCCGTAGCGGCCAAACGGTTGGTCCTAGACTGGCACATTGTATACGCGTTTTGATCCTAATGACGATATCTTTAATTTGGCACAAGATTCGCGGGGATCGGATGAGAAATGAGGGAGCTATGGCGTTTTGAAATTTTCGCGATTTTTTTGAACCTCAGGCGATGAAATTTAAAAATTTCAAAAATGTCGATTGTCGATTTTCCCTGTTTTGACGCCAACACTATATGTAATCGGACCCGCTGATTACGATAATCTAAACTAGAGTTCGCTATCTGCTTTGGTTCTCGAGATATTTACGACTAAGTGTCGACAGGTCAAAAGTACAAAAAACGAAATCGCGAATTTTCAGCGGAAAATCGTTCAGACCTTCTTCTTTAGCGCCCCCGAAAACCTTAGGGTAGATTTTGAGTAGAAATTCGAGATTGAAATTTTTTGAAAATCGCGAAAATTTCGTCGAAATATGATGCTTGATTTCGACGCCTCTCTGTATCTTGGAAACCAGCTGGCTCTAGATGACCTATCCTATACTGCCCGAAGCGTTTTGACGCTCTGAATCGACTGGTCTAAACCAGAAGGCTCTATGACGAATACTTCCTGACTTATGGCAGGAAAACCGTAAATTTCGTAATCGAAAATGTCGATTTTGCAAAAATTCGCGTAGCCGTAGCGGCCAAACGGTTGGTCCTAGACTGGCACATTGAATACGCGTTTTAATCCTAGTGACGATATCTTTAATTTGGCACAAGATTCGCGGAGATCGGATGAGAAATGAGGGAGTTATGGCGTTCTGAAATTTTCGCGATTTTTTTGAACCTCAGGCGATGAAATTAAAAAATTTCAAAAATGTCGATTGTCGATTTTCCCTGTTTTGACGCCAACACTATATGTAATCGGACCCGCTGATTACGATAATCTAAACTAGAGTTCGCTATCTGCTTTGGTTCTCGAGATATTTACGACTAAGTGTCGACAGGTCAAAAGTACAAAAAACGAAATCGCGAATTTTCAGCGGAAAATCGTTCAGACCTTCTTCTTTAGCGCCCCCGAAAACCTTAGGGTAGATATTGAGTAGAAATTCGAGATTGAAATTTTTTGAAAATCGCGAAAATTTCGTCGAAATATGATGCTTGATTTCGACGCCTCTCTGTATCTTGGAAACCAGCTGGCTCTAGATGACCTATCCTATACTGCCCGAAGCGTTTTGACGCTCTGAATCGACTGGTCTAAACCAGATGGCTCTATGACGCCTACTTCTCGAGTTATGCCAGGAAAGCTGTAAATTTCGTAATCGAAAATGTCGATTTTGCAAAAATTCGCGAAGCCGTAGCGGCCAAACGGTTGGTCCTAGACTGGCACATTGAATACGCGTTTTAATCCTAATGACGATATCTTTAATTTGGCACAAGATTCGCGGGGATCGGATGAGAAATGAGGGAGCTATGGCGTTTTGAAATTTTCGCGATTTTTTTGAGCCTCAGGCGGATGAAATTTAAAAATTTCAAAAATGTCGATTGTCGATTTTCCCTGTTTTGACGCCAACACTATATGTAATCGGACCCGCTGATTACCATAATCCAAACTAGAGTTCGCTATCTGCTCTGGTTCTCGAGATATTTACGAAAAAGTGTCGACAGGTCAAAAGTACAAAAAACGAAATCGCGAATTTTCAGCGGAAAATCGTTCAGACCTTCTTCTTTAGCGCCCCCGAAAACCTTAGGGTAGATTTTGAGTAGAAATTCGAGATTGAAATTTTTGGAAAATCGCGAAAATTTCGTCGAAATATGATGCTTGATTTCGACGCCTCTCTGTATCTTTGAAACCAGCTGGCTCTAGATGACCTATCCTATACTGCCCGAAGCGTTTGGACGCTCTGAATCGACTGGTCTAAACCAGATGGCTCTATGACGCCTACTTCTCGAGTTATGCCAGGAAAGCTGTAAATTTCGTAATCGAAAATGTCGATTTTGCAAAAATTCGCGAAGCCGTAGCGGCCAAACGGTTGGTCCTAGACTGGCACATTGAATACGCGTTTTAATCCTAATGACGATATCTTTAATTTGGCACAAGATTCGCGGGGATCGGATGAGAAATGAGGGAGCTATGGCGTTTTGAAATTTTCGCGATTTTTTTGAGCCTCAGGCGGATGAAATTTAAAAATTTCAAAAATGTCGATTGTCGATTTTCCCTGTTTTGACGCCAACACTATATGTAATCGGACCCGCTGATTACCATAATCCAAACTAGAGTTCGCTATCTGCTCTGGTTCTCGAGATATTTACGAAAAAGTGTCGACAGGTCAAAAGTACAAAAAACGAAATCGCGAATTTTCAGCGGAAAATCGTTCAGACCTTCTTCTTTAGCGCCCCCGAAAACCTTAGGGTAGATTTTGAGTAGAAATTCGAGATTGAAATTTTTGGAAAATCGCGAAAATTTCGTCGAAATATGATGCTTGATTTCGACGCCTCTCTGTATCTTTGAAACCAGCTGGCTCTAGATGACCTATCCTATACTGCCCGAAGCGTTTGGACGCTCTGAATCGACTGGTCTAAACCAGAAGGCTCTATGACGAATACTTCCTGACTTATGGCAGGAAAACCGTAAATTTCGTAATCGAAAATGTCGATTTTGCAAAAATTCGCGTAGCCGTAGCGGCCAAACGGTTGGTCCTAGACTGGCACATTGAATATGCGTTTTAATCCTAGTGACGATATCTTTAATTTGGCACAAGATTCGCGGAGATCGGATGAGAAATGAGGGAGTTATGGCGTTCTGAAATTTTCGCGATTTTTTTGAACCTCAGGCGATGAAATTAAAAAATTTCAAAAATGTCGATTGTCGATTTTCCCTGTTTTGACGCCAACACTATATGTAATCGGACCCGCTGATTACGATAATCCAAACTAGAGTTCGCTATCTGCTCTGGTTCTCGAGATATTTACGAAAAAGTGTCGACAGGTCAAAAGTACAAAAAACGAAATCGCGAATTCTCAGCGGAAAATTGTTCAGACCGTCTTCCTTAGCGCTCCCGAAAACCTTAGGGTAGATTTTGAGTAGAAATTCGAGATTGAAAATTTTTGAAAATCGCGAAAATTTCGCCAAAATATTATGCTCGATTTCGACGCCTCTCTGTATCTGGGAAACCAGCTGCCTCTAGATGACCTCTCCTATACTGGCCGAAGCGTTTTGACGCTCTGAATCGACTGATCTAAACCAGAAGGCTCTAGGGCGCCTACTTCTCGAGTTATGCCAGGAAAGCTGTAAATTTCGTAATCGAAAATGTAGATTTTGCAAAAATTCGCGAAGCCGTAGCGGCCAAACGGTTGGTCCTAGACTGTCACATTGTATACGCGTTTTAATCCTAATGACGATATCTTTAATTTGGCACAAGATTCGCGGGGATCGGATGAGAAATGAGGGAGCTATGGCGTTTTGAAATTTTCGCGATTTTTTTGAACCTCAGGCGATGAAATTTAAAAATTTCAAAAATGTCGATTGTCGATTTTCCCTGTTTTGACGCCAACACTATATGTAATCGGACCCGCTGATTACGATAATCTAAACTAGAGTTCGCTATCTGCTTTGGTTCTCGAGATATTTACGACTAAGTGTCGACAGGTCAAAAGTACAAAAAACGAAATCGCGAATTTTCAGCGGAAAATCGTTCAGACCTTCTTCTTTAGCGCCCCCGAAAACCTTAGGGTAGATATTGAGTAGAAATTCGAGATTGAAATTTTTTGAAAATCGCGAAAATTTCGTCGAAATATGATGCTTGATTTCGACGCCTCTCTGTATCTTGGAAACCAGCTGGCTCTAGATGACCTATCCTATACTGCCCGAAGCGTTTTGACGCTCTGAATCGACTGGTCTAATCCAGATGGCTCTATGACGCCTACTTCTCGAGTTATGCCAGGAAAGCTGTAAATTTCGTAATCGAAAATGTCGATTTTGCAAAAATTCGCGAAGCCGTAGCGGCCAAACGGTTGGTCCTAGACTGGCACATTGAATACGCGTTTTAATCCTAATGACGATATCTTTAATTTGGCACAAGATTCGCGGGGATCGGATGAGAAATGAGGGAGCTATGGCGTTTTGAAATTTTCGCGATTTTTTTGAACCTCAGGCGATGAAATTTAAAAATTTCAAAAATGTCGATTGTCGATTTTCCCTGTTTTGACGCCAACACTATATGTAATCGGACCCGCTGATTACCATAATCCAACTAGAGTTCGCTATCTGCTCTGGTTCTCGAGATATTTACGAAAAAGTGTCGACAGGTCAAAAGTACAAAAAACGAAATCGCGAATTCTCAGCGGAAAATCGTTCAGACCGTCTTCCTTAGCGCCCCCGAAAACCTTAGGGTAGATTTTGAGTAGAAATTCGAGATTGAAATTTTTTGAAAATCGCGAAAATTTCGTCGAAATATGATGCTTGATTTCGACGCCTCTCTGTATCTTGGAAACCAGCTGGCTCTAGATGACCTATCCTATACTGCCCGAAGCGTTTTGACGCTCTGAATCGACTGGTCTAAACCAGAAGGCTCTATGACGAATACTTCCTGACTTATGGCAGGAAAACCGTAAATTTCGTAATCGAAAATGTCGATTTTGCAAAAATTCGCGTAGCCGTAGCGGCCAAACGGTTGGTCCTAGACTGGCACATTGAATACGCGTTTTAATCCTAGTGACGATATCTTTAATTTGGCACAAGATTCGCGGAGATCGGATGAGAAATGAGGGAGTTATGGCGTTCTGAAATTTTCGCGATTTTTTTGAACCTCAGGCGATGAAATTAAAAAATTTCAAAAATGTCGATTGTCGATTTTCCCTGTTTTGACGCCAACACTATATGTAATCGGACCCGCTGATTACGATAATCTAAACTAGAGTTCGCTATCTGCTTTGGTTCTCGAGATATTTACGACTAAGTGTCGACAGGTCAAAAGTACAAAAAACGAAATCGCGAATTTTCAGCGGAAAATCGTTCAGACCTTCTTCTTTAGCGCCCCCGAAAACCTTAGGGTAGATTTTGAGTAGAAATTCGAGATTGAAATTTTTTGAAAATCGCGAAAATTTCGTCGAAATATGATGCTTGATTTCGACGCCTCTCTGTATCTTGGAAACCAGCTGGCTCTAGATGACCTATCCTATACTGCCCGAAGCGTTTTGACGCTCTGAATCGACTGGTCTAAACCAGAAGGCTCTATGACGAATACTTCCTGACTTATGGCAGGAAAACCGTAAATTTCGTAATCGAAAATGTCGATTTTGCAAAAATTCGCGTAGCCGTACCGGCCAAACGGTTGGTCCTAGACTGGCACATTGAATACGCGTTTTAATCCTAGTGACGATATCTTTAATTTGGCACAAGATTCGCGGAGATCGGATGAGAAATGAGGGAGTTATGGCGTTCTGAAATTTTCGCGATTTTTTTGAACCTCAGTCGATGAAATTTAAAAATTTCAAAAATGTCGATTGTCGATTTTCCCTGTTTTGACGCCAACACTATATGTAATCGGACCCGCTGATTACGATAATCTAAACTAGAGTTCGCTATCTGCTTTGGTTCTCGAGATATTTACGACTAAGTGTCGACAGGTCAAAAGTACAAAAAACGAAATCGCGAATTTTCAGCGGAAAATCGTTCAGACCTTCTTCTTTAGCGCCCCCGAAAACCTTAGGGTAGATATTGAGTAGAAATTCGAGATTGAAATTTTTTGAAAATCGCGAAAATTTCGTCGAAATATGATGCTTGATTTCGACGCCTCTCTGTATCTTGGAAACCAGCTGGCTCTAGATGACCTATCCTATACTGCCCGAAGCGTTTTGACGCTCTGAATCGACTGGTCTAAACCAGATGGCTCTATGACGCCTACTTCTCGAGTTATGCCAGGAAAGCTGTAAATTTCGTAATCGAAAATGTCGATTTTGCAAAAATTCGCGAAGCCGTAGCGGCCAAACGGTTGGTCCTAGACTGGCACATTGAATACGCGTTTTATCCTAATGACGATATCTTTAATTTGGCACAAGATTCGCGGGGATCGGATGAGAAATGAGGGAGCTATGGCGTTTTGAAATTTTCGCGATTTTTTTGAACCTCAGGCGATGAAATTTAAAAATTTCAAAAATGTCGATTGTCGATTTTCCCTGTTTTGACGCCAACACTATATGTAATCGGACCCGCTGATTACGATAATCTAAACTAGAGTTCGCTATCTGCTTTGGTTCTCGAGATATTTACGACTAAGTGTCGACAGGTCAAAAGTACAAAAAACGAAATCGCGAATTTTCAGCGGAAAATCGTTCAGACCTTCTTCTTTAGCGCCCCCGAAAACCTTAGGGTAGATATTGAGTAGAAATTCGAGATTGAAATTTTTTGAAAATCGCGAAAATTTCGTCGAAATATGATGCTTGATTTCGACGCCTCTCTGTATCTTGGAAACCAGCTGGCTCTAGATGACCTATCCTATACTGCCCGAAGCGTTTTGACGCTCTGAATCGACTGGTCTAATCCAGATGGCTCTATGACGCCTACTTCTCGAGTTATGCCAGGAAAGCTGTAAATTTCGTAATCGAAAATGTCGATTTTGCAAAAATTCGCGAAGCCGTAGCGGCCAAACGGTTGGTCCTAGACTGGCACATTGAATACGCGTTTTAATCCTAATGACGATATCTTTAATTTGGCACAAGATTCGCGGGGATCGGATGAGAAATGAGGGAGCTATGGCGTTTTGAAATTTTCGCGATTTTTTTGAGCCTCAGGCGATGAAATTTAAAAATTTCAAAAATGTCGATTGTCGATTTTCCCTGTTTTGACGCCAACACTATATGTAATCGGACCCGCTGATTACCATAATCCAAACTAGAGTTCGCTATCTGCTCTGGTTCTCGAGATATTTACGAAAAAGTGTCGACAGGTCAAAAGTACAAAAAACGAAATCGCGAATTCTCAGCGGAAAATCGTTCAGACCGTCTTCCTTAGCGCCCCCGAAAACCTTAGGGTAGATTTTGAGTAGAAATTCGAGATTGAAATTTTTTGAAAATCGCGAAAATTTCGTCGAAATATGATGCTTGATTTCGACGCCTCTCTGTATCTTGGAAACCAGCTGGCTCTAGATGACCTATCCTATACTGCCCGAAGCGTTTTGACGCTCTGAATCGACTGGTCTAAACCAGAAGGCTCTATGACGAATACTTCCTGACTTATGGCAGGAAAACCGTAAATTTCGTAATCGAAAATGTCGATTTTGCAAAAATTCGCGTAGCCGTAGCGGCCAAACGGTTGGTCCTAGACTGGCACATTGAATACGCGTTTTAATCCTAGTGACGATATCTTTAATTTGGCACAAGATTCGCGGAGATCGGATGAGAAATGAGGGAGCTATGGCGTTTTGAAATTTTAGCGATTTTTTTGAGCCTCAGGCGGATGAAATTTAAAAATTTCAAAAATGTCGATTGTCGATTTTCCCTGTTTTGACGCCAACACTATATGTAATCGGACCCGCTGATTACCATAATCCAAACTAGAGTTCGCTATCTGCTCTGGTTCTCGAGATATTTACGAAAAAGTGTCGACAGGTCAAAAGTACAAAAAACGAAATCGCGAATTTTCAGCGGAAAATCGTTCAGACCTTCTTCTTTAGCGCCCCCGAAAACCTTAGGGTAGATTTTGAGTAGAAATTCGAGATTGAAATTTTTGGAAAATCGCGAAAATTTCGTCGAAATATGATGCTTGATTTCGACGCCTCTCTGTATCTTTGAAACCAGCTGGCTCTAGATGACCTATCCTATACTGCCCGAAGCGTTTGGACGCTCTGAATCGACTGGTCTAAACCAGAAGGCTCTATGACGAATACTTCCTGACTTATGGCAGGAAAACCGTAAATTTCGTAATCGAAAATGTCGATTTTGCAAAAATTCGCGTAGCCGTAGCGGCCAAACGGTTGGTCCTAGACTGGCACATTGAATATGCGTTTTAATCCTAGTGACGATATCTTTAATTTGGCACAAGATTCGCGGAGATCGGATGAGAAATGAGGGAGTTATGGCGTTCTGAAATTTTCGCGATTTTTTTGAACCTCAGGCGATGAAATTAAAAAATTTCAAAAATGTCGATTGTCGATTTTCCCTGTTTTGACGCCAACACTATATGTAATCGGACCCGCTGATTACGATAATCCAAACTAGAGTTCGCTATCTGCTCTGGTTCTCGAGATATTTACGAAAAAGTGTCGACAGGTCAAAAGTACAAAAAACGAAATCGCGAATTCTCAGCGGAAAATTGTTCAGACCGTCTTCCTTAGCGCTCCCGAAAACCTTAGGGTAGATTTTGAGTAGAAATTCGAGATTGAAAATTTTTGAAAATCGCGAAAATTTCGCCAAAATATTATGCTCGATTTCGACGCCTCTCTGTATCTGGGAAACCAGCTGCCTCTAGATGACCTCTCCTATACTGGCCGAAGCGTTTTGACGCTCTGAATCGACTGATCTAAACCAGAAGGCTCTAGGGCGCCTACTTCTCGAGTTATGCCAGGAAAGCTGTAAATTTCGTAATCGAAAATGTAGATTTTGCAAAAATTCGCGAAGCCGTAGCGGCCAAACGGTTGGTCCTAGACTGGCACATTGTATACGCGTTTTAATCCTAATGACGATATCTTTAATTTGGCACAAGATTCGCGGGGATCGGATGAGAAATGAGGGAGCTATGGCGTTTTGAAATTTTCGCGATTTTTTTGAACCTCAGGCGATGAAATTTAAAAATTTCAAAAATGTCGATTGTCGATTTTCCCTGTTTTGACGCCAACACTATATGTAATCGGACCCGCTGATTACGATAATCTAAACTAGAGTTCGCTATCTGCTTTGGTTCTCGAGATATTTACGACTAAGTGTCGACAGGTCAAAAGTACAAAAAACGAAATCGCGAATTTTCAGCGGAAAATCGTTCAGACCTTCTTCTTTAGCGCCCCCGAAAACCTTAGGGTAGATATTGAGTAGAAATTCGAGATTGAAATTTTTTGAAAATCGCGAAAATTTCGTCGAAATATGATGCTTGATTTCGACGCCTCTCTGTATCTTGGAAACCAGCTGGCTCTAGATGACCTATCCTATACTGCCCGAAGCGTTTTGACGCTCTGAATCGACTGGTCTAATCCAGATGGCTCTATGACGCCTACTTCTCGAGTTATGCCAGGAAAGCTGTAAATTTCGTAATCGAAAATGTCGATTTTGCAAAAATTCGCGAAGCCGTAGCGGCCAAACGGTTGGTCCTAGACTGGCACATTGAATACGCGTTTTAATCCTAATGACGATATCTTTAATTTGGCACAAGATTCGCGGGGATCGGATGAGAAATGAGGGAGCTATGGCGTTTTGAAATTTTCGCGATTTTTTTGAACCTCAGGCGATGAAATTTAAAAATTTCAAAAATGTCGATTGTCGATTTTCCCTGTTTTGACGCCAACACTATATGTAATCGGACCCGCTGATTACCATAATCCAACTAGAGTTCGCTATCTGCTCTGGTTCTCGAGATATTTACGAAAAAGTGTCGACAGGTCAAAAGTACAAAAAACGAAATCGCGAATTCTCAGCGGAAAATCGTTCAGACCGTCTTCCTTAGCGCCCCCGAAAACCTTAGGGTAGATTTTGAGTAGAAATTCGAGATTGAAATTTTTTGAAAATCGCGAAAATTTCGTCGAAATATGATGCTTGATTTCGACGCCTCTCTGTATCTTGGAAACCAGCTGGCTCTAGATGACCTATCCTATACTGCCCGAAGCGTTTTGACGCTCTGAATCGACTGGTCTAAACCAGAAGGCTCTATGACGAATACTTCCTGACTTATGGCAGGAAAACCGTAAATTTCGTAATCGAAAATGTCGATTTTGCAAAAATTCGCGTAGCCGTAGCGGCCAAACGGTTGGTCCTAGACTGGCACATTGAATACGCGTTTTAATCCTAGTGACGATATCTTTAATTTGGCACAAGATTCGCGGAGATCGGATGAGAAATGAGGGAGTTATGGCGTTCTGAAATTTTCGCGATTTTTTTGAACCTCAGGCGATGAAATTAAAAAATTTCAAAAATGTCGATTGTCGATTTTCCCTGTTTTGACGCCAACACTATATGTAATCGGACCCGCTGATTACGATAATCCAAACTAGAGTTCGCTATCTGCTCTGGTTCTCGAGATATTTACGAAAAAGTGTCGACAGGTCAAAAGTACAAAAAACGAAATCGCGAATTCTCAGCGGAAAATTGTTCAGACCGTCTTCCTTAGCGCTCCCGAAAACCTTAGGGTAGATTTTGAGTAGAAATTCGAGATTGAAAATTTTTGAAAATCGCGAAAATTTCGCCAAAATATTATGCTCGATTTCGACGCCTCTCTGTATCTGGGAAACCAGCTGCCTCTAGATGACCTCTCCTATACTGGCCGAAGCGTTTTGACGCTCTGAATCGACTGATCTAAACCAGAAGGCTCTAGGGCGCCTACTTCTCGAGTTATGCCAGGAAAGCTGTAAATTTCGTAATCGAAAATGTAGATTTTGCAAAAATTCGCGAAGCCGTAGCGGCCAAACGGTTGGTCCTAGACTGGCACATTGTATACGCGTTTTAATCCTAATGACGATATCTTTAATTTGGCACAAGATTCGCGGGGATCGGATGAGAAATGAGGGAGCTATGGCGTTTTGAAATTTTCGCGATTTTTTTGAACCTCAGGCGATGAAATTTAAAAATTTCAAAAATGTCGATTGTCGATTTTCCCTGTTTTGACGCCAACACTATATGTAATCGGACCCGCTGATTACGATAATCTAAACTAGAGTTCGCTATCTGCTTTGGTTCTCGAGATATTTACGACTAAGTGTCGACAGGTCAAAAGTACAAAAAACGAAATCGCGAATTTTCAGCGGAAAATCGTTCAGACCTTCTTCTTTAGCGCCCCCGAAAACCTTAGGGTAGATATTGAGTAGAAATTCGAGATTGAAATTTTTTGAAAATCGCGAAAATTTCGTCGAAATATGATGCTTGATTTCGACGCCTCTCTGTATCTTGGAAACCAGCTGGCTCTAGATGACCTATCCTATACTGCCCGAAGCGTTTTGACGCTCTGAATCGACTGGTCTAATCCAGATGGCTCTATGACGCCTACTTCTCGAGTTATGCCAGGAAAGCTGTAAATTTCGTAATCGAAAATGTCGATTTTGCAAAAATTCGCGAAGCCGTAGCGGCCAAACGGTTGGTCCTAGACTGGCACATTGAATACGCGTTTTAATCCTAATGACGATATCTTTAATTTGGCACAAGATTCGCGGGGATCGGATGAGAAATGAGGGAGCTATGGCGTTTTGAAATTTTCGCGATTTTTTTGAACCTCAGGCGATGAAATTTAAAAATTTCAAAAATGTCGATTGTCGATTTTCCCTGTTTTGACGCCAACACTATATGTAATCGGACCCGCTGATTACCATAATCCAACTAGAGTTCGCTATCTGCTCTGGTTCTCGAGATATTTACGAAAAAGTGTCGACAGGTCAAAAGTACAAAAAACGAAATCGCGAATTCTCAGCGGAAAATCGTTCAGACCGTCTTCCTTAGCGCCCCCGAAAACCTTAGGGTAGATTTTGAGTAGAAATTCGAGATTGAAATTTTTTGAAAATCGCGAAAATTTCGTCGAAATATGATGCTTGATTTCGACGCCTCTCTGTATCTTGGAAACCAGCTGGCTCTAGATGACCTATCCTATACTGCCCGAAGCGTTTTGACGCTCTGAATCGACTGGTCTAAACCAGAAGGCTCTATGACGAATACTTCCTGACTTATGGCAGGAAAACCGTAAATTTCGTAATCGAAAATGTCGATTTTGCAAAAATTCGCGTAGCCGTAGCGGCCAAACGGTTGGTCCTAGACTGGCACATTGAATACGCGTTTTAATCCTAGTGACGATATCTTTAATTTGGCACAAGATTCGCGGAGATCGGATGAGAAATGAGGGAGTTATGGCGTTCTGAAATTTTCGCGATTTTTTTGAACCTCAGGCGATGAAATTAAAAAATTTCAAAAATGTCGATTGTCGATTTTCCCTGTTTTGACGCCAACACTATATGTAATCGGACCCGCTGATTACGATAATCTAAACTAGAGTTCGCTATCTGCTTTGGTTCTCGAGATATTTACGACTAAGTGTCGACAGGTCAAAAGTACAAAAAACGAAATCGCGAATTTTCAGCGGAAAATCGTTCAGACCTTCTTCTTTAGCGCCCCCGAAAACCTTAGGGTAGATTTTGAGTAGAAATTCGAGATTGAAATTTTTTGAAAATCGCGAAAATTTCGTCGAAATATGATGCTTGATTTCGACGCCTCTCTGTATCTTGGAAACCAGCTGGCTCTAGATGACCTATCCTATACTGCCCGAAGCGTTTTGACGCTCTGAATCGACTGGTCTAAACCAGAAGGCTCTATGACGAATACTTCCTGACTTATGGCAGGAAAACCGTAAATTTCGTAATCGAAAATGTCGATTTTGCAAAAATTCGCGTAGCCGTACCGGCCAAACGGTTGGTCCTAGACTGGCACATTGAATACGCGTTTTAATCCTAGTGACGATATCTTTAATTTGGCACAAGATTCGCGGAGATCGGATGAGAAATGAGGGAGTTATGGCGTTCTGAAATTTTCGCGATTTTTTTGAACCTCAGTCGATGAAATTTAAAAATTTCAAAAATGTCGATTGTCGATTTTCCCTGTTTTGACGCCAACACTATATGTAATCGGACCCGCTGATTACGATAATCTAAACTAGAGTTCGCTATCTGCTTTGGTTCTCGAGATATTTACGACTAAGTGTCGACAGGTCAAAAGTACAAAAAACGAAATCGCGAATTTTCAGCGGAAAATCGTTCAGACCTTCTTCTTTAGCGCCCCCGAAAACCTTAGGGTAGATATTGAGTAGAAATTCGAGATTGAAATTTTTTGAAAATCGCGAAAATTTCGTCGAAATATGATGCTTGATTTCGACGCCTCTCTGTATCTTGGAAACCAGCTGGCTCTAGATGACCTATCCTATACTGCCCGAAGCGTTTTGACGCTCTGAATCGACTGGTCTAAACCAGATGGCTCTATGACGCCTACTTCTCGAGTTATGCCAGGAAAGCTGTAAATTTCGTAATCGAAAATGTCGATTTTGCAAAAATTCGCGAAGCCGTAGCGGCCAAACGGTTGGTCCTAGACTGGCACATTGAATACGCGTTTTATCCTAATGACGATATCTTTAATTTGGCACAAGATTCGCGGGGATCGGATGAGAAATGAGGGAGCTATGGCGTTTTGAAATTTTCGCGATTTTTTTGAACCTCAGGCGATGAAATTTAAAAATTTCAAAAATGTCGATTGTCGATTTTCCCTGTTTTGACGCCAACACTATATGTAATCGGACCCGCTGATTACGATAATCTAAACTAGAGTTCGCTATCTGCTTTGGTTCTCGAGATATTTACGACTAAGTGTCGACAGGTCAAAAGTACAAAAAACGAAATCGCGAATTTTCAGCGGAAAATCGTTCAGACCTTCTTCTTTAGCGCCCCCGAAAACCTTAGGGTAGATATTGAGTAGAAATTCGAGATTGAAATTTTTTGAAAATCGCGAAAATTTCGTCGAAATATGATGCTTGATTTCGACGCCTCTCTGTATCTTGGAAACCAGCTGGCTCTAGATGACCTATCCTATACTGCCCGAAGCGTTTTGACGCTCTGAATCGACTGGTCTAAACCAGATGGCTCTATGACGCCTACTTCTCGAGTTATGCCAGGAAAGCTGTAAATTTCGTAATCGAAAATGTCGATTTTGCAAAAATTCGCGAAGCCGTAGCGGCCAAACGGTTGGTCCTAGACTGGCACATTGAATACGCGTTTTAATCCTAATGACGATATCTTTAATTTGGCACAAGATTCGCGGGGATCGGATGAGAAATGAGGGAGCTATGGCGTTTTGAAATTTTCGCGATTTTTTTGAGCCTCAGGCGATGAAATTTAAAAATTTCAAAAATGTCGATTGTCGATTTTCCCTGTTTTGACGCCAACACTATATGTAATCGGACCCGCTGATTACCATAATCCAAACTAGAGTTCGCTATCTGCTCTGGTTCTCGAGATATTTACGAAAAAGTGTCGACAGGTCAAAAGTACAAAAAACGAAATCGCGAATTCTCAGCGGAAAATCGTTCAGACCGTCTTCCTTAGCGCCCCCGAAAACCTTAGGGTAGATTTTGAGTAGAAATTCGAGATTGAAATTTTTTGAAAATCGCGAAAATTTCGTCGAAATATGATGCTTGATTTCGACGCCTCTCTGTATCTTGGAAACCAGCTGGCTCTAGATGACCTATCCTATACTGCCCGAAGCGTTTTGACGCTCTGAATCGACTGGTCTAAACCAGAAGGCTCTATGACGAATACTTCCTGACTTATGGCAGGAAAACCGTAAATTTCGTAATCGAAAATGTCGATTTTGCAAAAATTCGCGTAGCCGTAGCGGCCAAACGGTTGGTCCTAGACTGGCACATTGAATACGCGTTTTAATCCTAGTGACGATATCTTTAATTTGGCACAAGATTCGCGGAGATCGGATGAGAAATGAGGGAGTTATGGCGTTCTGAAATTTTCGCGATTTTTTTGAACCTCAGGCGATGAAATTAAAAAATTTCAAAAATGTCGATTGTCGATTTTCCCTGTTTTGACGCCAACACTATATGTAATCGGACCCGCTGATTACGATAATCTAAACTAGAGTTCGCTATCTGCTTTGGTTCTCGAGATATTTACGACTAAGTGTCGACAGGTCAAAAGTACAAAAAACGAAATCGCGAATTTTCAGCGGAAAATCGTTCAGACCTTCTTCTTTAGCGCCCCCGAAAACCTTAGGGTAGATTTTGAGTAGAAATTCGAGATTGAAATTTTTTGAAAATCGCGAAAATTTCGTCGAAATATGATGCTTGATTTCGACGCCTCTCTGTATCTTGGAAACCAGCTGGCTCTAGATGACCTATCCTATACTGCCCGAAGCGTTTTGACGCTCTGAATCGACTGGTCTAAACCAGAAGGCTCTATGACGAATACTTCCTGACTTATGGCAGGAAAACCGTAAATTTCGTAATCGAAAATGTCGATTTTGCAAAAATTCGCGTAGCCGTAGCGGCCAAACGGTTGGTCCTAGACTGGCACATTGAATACGCGTTTTAATCCTAGTGACGATATCTTTAATTTGGCACAAGATTCGCGGAGATCGGATGAGAAATGAGGGAGTTATGGCGTTCTGAAATTTTCGCGATTTTTTTGAACCTCAGTCGATGAAATTTAAAAATTTCAAAAATGTCGATTGTCGATTTTCCCTGTTTTGACGCCAACACTATATGTAATCGAACCCGCTGATTACGATAATCTAAACTAGAGTTCGCTATCTGCTTTGGTTCTCGAGATATTTACGACTAAGTGTCGACAGGTCAAAAGTACAAAAAACGAAATCGCGAATTTTCAGCGGAAAATCGTTCAGACCTTCTTCTTTAGCGCCCCCGAAAACCTTAGGGTAGATATTGAGTAGAAATTCGAGATTGAAATTTTTTGAAAATCGCGAAAATTTCGTCGAAATATGATGCTTGATTTCGACGCCTCTCTGTATCTTGGAAACCAGCTGGCTCTAGATGACCTATCCTATACTGCCCGAAGCGTTTTGACGCTCTGAATCGACTGGTCTAAACCAGATGGCTCTATGACGCCTACTTCTCGAGTTATGCCAGGAAAGCTGTAAATTTCGTAATCGAAAATGTCGATTTTGCAAAAATTCGCGAAGCCGTAGCGGCCAAACGGTTGGTCCTAGACTGGCACATTGAATACGCGTTTTATCCTAATGACGATATCTTTAATTTGGCACAAGATTCGCGGGGATCGGATGAGAAATGAGGGAGCTATGGCGTTTTGAAATTTTCGCGATTTTTTTGAACCTCAGGCGATGAAATTTAAAAATTTCAAAAATGTCGATTGTCGATTTTCCCTGTTTTGACGCCAACACTATATGTAATCGGACCCGCTGATTACGATAATCTAAACTAGAGTTCGCTATCTGCTTTGGTTCTCGAGATATTTACGACTAAGTGTCGACAGGTCAAAAGTACAAAAAACGAAATCGCGAATTTTCAGCGGAAAATCGTTCAGACCTTCTTCTTTAGCGCCCCCGAAAACCTTAGGGTAGATATTGAGTAGAAATTCGAGATTGAAATTTTTTGAAAATCGCGAAAATTTCGTCGAAATATGATGCTTGATTTCGACGCCTCTCTGTATCTTGGAAACCAGCTGGCTCTAGATGACCTATCCTATACTGCCCGAAGCGTTTTGACGCTCTGAATCGACTGGTCTAAACCAGATGGCTCTATGACGCCTACTTCTCGAGTTATGCCAGGAAAGCTGTAAATTTCGTAATCGAAAATGTCGATTTTGCAAAAATTCGCGAAGCCGTAGCGGCCAAACGGTTGGTCCTAGACTGGCACATTGAATACGCGTTTTAATCCTAATGACGATATCTTTAATTTGGCACAAGATTCGCGGGGATCGGATGAGAAATGAGGGAGCTATGGCGTTTTGAAATTTTCGCGATTTTTTTGAGCCTCAGGCGATGAAATTTAAAAATTTCAAAAATGTCGATTGTCGATTTTCCCTGTTTTGACGCCAACACTATATGTAATCGGACCCGCTGATTACCATAATCCAAACTAGAGTTCGCTATCTGCTCTGGTTCTCGAGATATTTACGAAAAAGTGTCGACAGGTCAAAAGTACAAAAAACGAAATCGCGAATTCTCAGCGGAAAATCGTTCAGACCGTCTTCCTTAGCGCCCCCGAAAACCTTAGGGTAGATTTTGAGTAGAAATTCGAGATTGAAATTTTTTGAAAATCGCGAAAATTTCGTTGAAATATGATGCTTGATTTCGACGCCTCTCTGTATCTTGGAAACCAGCTGGCTCTAGATGACCTATCCTATACTGCCCGAAGCGTTTTGACGCTCTGAATCGACTGGTCTAAACCAGAAGGCTCTATGACGAATACTTCCTGACTTATGGCAGGAAAACCGTAAATTTCGTAATCGAAAATGTCGATTTTGCAAAAATTCGCGTAGCCGTAGCGGCCAAACGGTTGGTCCTAGACTGGCACATTGAATACGCGTTTTAATCCTAGTGACGATATCTTTAATTTGGCACAAGATTCGCGGAGATCGGATGAGAAATGAGGGAGTTATGGCGTTCTGAAATTTTCGCGATTTTTTTGAACCTCAGGCGATGAAATTAAAAAATTTCAAAAATGTCGATTGTCGATTTTCCCTGTTTTGACGCCAACACTATATGTAATCGGACCCGCTGATTACGATAATCCAAACTAGAGTTCGCTATCTGCTCTGGTTCTCGAGATATTTACGAAAAAGTGTCGACAGGTCAAAAGTACAAAAAACGAAATCGCGAATTCTCAGCGGAAAATTGTTCAGACCGTCTTCCTTAGCGCCCCCGAAAACCTTAGGGTAGATTTTGAGTAGAAATTCGAGATTGAAAATTTTTGAAAATCGCGAAAATTTCGCCAAAATATTATGCTCGATTTCGACGCCTCTCTGTATCTGGGAAACCAGCTGCCTCTAGATGACCTCTCCTATACTGGCCGAAGCGTTTTGACGCTCTGAATCGACTGATCTAAACCAGAAGGCTCTAGGGCGCCTACTTCTCGAGTTATGCCAGGAAAGCTGTAAATTTCGTAATCGAAAATGTAGATTTTGCAAAAATTCGCGAAGCCGTAGCGGCCAAACGGTTGGTCCTAGACTGGCACATTGTATACGCGTTTTAATCCTAATGACGATATCTTTAATTTGGCACAAGATTCGCGGGGATCGGATGAGAAATGAGGGAGCTATGGCGTTTTGAAATTTTCGCGATTTTTTTGAACCTCAGGCGATGAAATTTAAAAATTTCAAAAATGTCGATTGTCGATTTTCCCTGTTTTGACGCCAACACTATATGTAATCGGACCCGCTGATTACGATAATCTAAACTAGAGTTCGCTATCTGCTTTGGTTCTCGAGATATTTACGACTAAGTGTCGACAGGTCAAAAGTACAAAAAACGAAATCGCGAATTTTCAGCGGAAAATCGTTCAGACCTTCTTCTTTAGCGCCCCCGAAAACCTTAGGGTAGATATTGAGTAGAAATTCGAGATTGAAATTTTTTGAAAATCGCGAAAATTTCGTCGAAATATGATGCTTGATTTCGACACCTCTCTGTATCTTGGAAACCAGCTGGCTCTAGATGACCTATCCTATACTGCCCGAAGCGTTTTGACGCTCTGAATCGACTGGTCTAAACCAGATGGCTCTATGACGCCTACTTCTCGAGTTATGCCAGGAAAGCTGTAAATTTCGTAATCGAAAATGTCGATTTTGCAAAAATTCGCGAAGCCGTAGCGGCCAAACGGTTGGTCCTAGACTGGCACATTGAATACGCGTTTTAATCCTAATGACGATATCTTTAATTTGGCACAAGATTCGCGGGGATCGGATGAGAAATGAGGGAGCTATGGCGTTTTGAAATTTTCGCGATTTTTTTGAGCCTCAGGCGGATGAAATTTAAAAATTTCAAAAATGTCGATTGTCGATTTTCCCTGTTTTGACGCCAACACTATATGTAATCGGACCCGCTGATTACCATAATCCAAACTAGAGTTCGCTATCTGCTCTGGTTCTCGAGATATTTACGAAAAAGTGTCGACAGGTCAAAAGTACAAAAAACGAAATCGCGAATTTTCAGCGGAAAATCGTTCAGACCTTCTTCTTTAGCGCCCCCGAAAACCTTAGGGTAGATTTTGAGTAGAAATTCGAGATTGAAATTTTTGGAAAATCGCGAAAATTTCGTCGAAATATGATGCTTGATTTCGACGCCTCTCTGTATCTTTGAAACCAGCTGGCTCTAGATGACCTATCCTATACTGCCCGAAGCGTTTGGACGCTCTGAATCGACTGGTCTAAACCAGAAGGCTCTATGACGAATACTTCCTGACTTATGGCAGGAAAACCGTAAATTTCGTAATCGAAAATGTCGATTTTGCAAAAATTCGCGTAGCCGTAGCGGCCAAACGGTTGGTCCTAGACTGGCACATTGAATACGCGTTTTAATCCTAGTGACGATATCTTTAATTTGGCACAAGATTCGCGGAGATCGGATGAGAAATGAGGGAGTTATGGCGTTCTGAAATTTTCGCGATTTTTTTGAACCTCAGGCGATGAAATTAAAAAATTTCAAAAATGTCGATTGTCGATTTTCCCTGTTTTGACGCCAACACTATATGTAATCGGACCCGCTGATTACGATAATCCAAACTAGAGTTCGCTATCTGCTCTGGTTCTCGAGATATTTACGAAAAAGTGTCGACAGGTCAAAAGTACAAAAAACGAAATCGCGAATTCTCAGCGGAAAATTGTTCAGACCGTCTTCCTTAGCGCCCCCGAAAACCTTAGGGTAGATTTTGAGTAGAAATTCGAGATTGAAAATTTTTGAAAATCGCGAAAATTTCGCCAAAATATTATGCTCGATTTCGACGCCTCTCTGTATCTGGGAAACCAGCTGCCTCTAGATGACCTCTCCTATACTGGCCGAAGCGTTTTGACGCTCTGAATCGACTGATCTAAACCAGAAGGCTCTAGGGCGCCTACTTCTCGAGTTATGCCAGGAAAGCTGTAAATTTCGTAATCGAAAATGTAGATTTTGCAAAAATTCGCGAAGCCGTAGCGGCCAAACGGTTGGTCCTAGACTGGCACATTGTATACGCGTTTTAATCCTAATGACGATATCTTTAATTTGGCACAAGATTCGCGGGGATCGGATGAGAAATGAGGGAGCTATGGCGTTTTGAAATTTTCGCGATTTTTTTGAACCTCAGGCGATGAAATTTAAAAATTTCAAAAATGTCGATTGTCGATTTTCCCTGTTTTGACGCCAACACTATATGTAATCGGACCCGCTGATTACGATAATCTAAACTAGAGTTCGCTATCTGCTTTGGTTCTCGAGATATTTACGACTAAGTGTCGACAGGTCAAAAGTACAAAAAACGAAATCGCGAATTTTCAGCGGAAAATCGTTCAGACCTTCTTCTTTAGCGCCCCCGAAAACCTTAGGGTAGATATTGAGTAGAAATTCGAGATTGAAATTTTTTGAAAATCGCGAAAATTTCGTCGAAATATGATGCTTGATTTCGACACCTCTCTGTATCTTGGAAACCAGCTGGCTCTAGATGACCTATCCTATACTGCCCGAAGCGTTTTGACGCTCTGAATCGACTGGTCTAAACCAGATGGCTCTATGACGCCTACTTCTCGAGTTATGCCAGGAAAGCTGTAAATTTCGTAATCGAAAATGTCGATTTTGCAAAAATTCGCGAAGCCGTAGCGGCCAAACGGTTGGTCCTAGACTGGCACATTGAATACGCGTTTTAATCCTAATGATGATATCTTTAATTTGGCACAAGATTCGCGGGGATCGGATGAGAAATGAGGGAGCTATGGCGTTTTGAAATTTTCGCGATTTTTTTGAGCCTCAGGCGGATGAAATTTAAAAATTTCAAAAATGTCGATTGTCGATTTTCCCTGTTTTGACGCCAACACTATATGTAATCGGACCCGCTGATTACCATAATCCAAACTAGAGTTCGCTATCTGCTCTGGTTCTCGAGATATTTACGAAAAAGTGTCGACAGGTCAAAAGTACAAAAAACGAAATCGCGAATTTTCAGCGGAAAATCGTTCAGACCTTCTTCTTTAGCGCCCCCGAAAACCTTAGGGTAGATTTTGAGTAGAAATTCGAGATTGAAATTTTTGGAAAATCGCGAAAATTTCGTCGAAATATGATGCTTGATTTCGACGCCTCTCTGTATCTTTGAAACCAGCTGGCTCTAGATGACCTATCCTATACTGCCCGAAGCGTTTGGACGCTCTGAATCGACTGGTCTAAACCAGAAGGCTCTATGACGAATACTTCCTGACTTATGGCAGGAAAACCGTAAATTTCGTAATCGAAAATGTCGATTTTGCAAAAATTCGCGTAGCCGTAGCGGCCAAACGGTTGGTCCTAGACTGGCACATTGAATATGCGTTTTAATCCTAGTGACGATATCTTTAATTTGGCACAAGATTCGCGGAGATCGGATGAGAAATGAGGGAGTTATGGCGTTCTGAAATTTTCGCGATTTTTTTGAACCTCAGGCGATGAAATTAAAAAATTTCAAAAATGTCGATTGTCGATTTTCCCTGTTTTGACGCCAACACTATATGTAATCGGACCCGCTGATTACGATAATCCAAACTAGAGTTCGCTATCTGCTCTGGTTCTCGAGATATTTACGAAAAAGTGTCGACAGGTCAAAAGTACAAAAAACGAAATCGCGAATTCTCAGCGGAAAATTGTTCAGACCGTCTTCCTTAGCGCTCCCGAAAACCTTAGGGTAGATTTTGAGTAGAAATTCGAGATTGAAAATTTTTGAAAATCGCGAAAATTTCGCCAAAATATTATGCTCGATTTCGACGCCTCTCTGTATCTGGGAAACCAGCTGCCTCTAGATGACCTCTCCTATACTGGCCGAAGCGTTTTGACGCTCTGAATCGACTGATCTAAACCAGAAGGCTCTAGGGCGCCTACTTCTCGAGTTATGCCAGGAAAGCTGTAAATTTCGTAATCGAAAATGTAGATTTTGCAAAAATTCGCGAAGCCGTAGCGGCCAAACGGTTGGTCCTAGACTGGCACATTGTATACGCGTTTTAATCCTAATGACGATATCTTTAATTTGGCACAAGATTCGCGGGGATCGGATGAGAAATGAGGGAGCTATGGCGTTTTGAAATTTTCGCGATTTTTTTGAACCTCAGGCGATGAAATTTAAAAATTTCAAAAATGTCGATTGTCGATTTTCCCTGTTTTGACGCCAACACTATATGTAATCGGACCCGCTGATTACGATAATCTAAACTAGAGTTCGCTATCTGCTTTGGTTCTCGAGATATTTACGACTAAGTGTCGACAGGTCAAAAGTACAAAAAACGAAATCGCGAATTTTCAGCGGAAAATCGTTCAGACCTTCTTCTTTAGCGCCCCCGAAAACCTTAGGGTAGATATTGAGTAGAAATTCGAGATTGAAATTTTTTGAAAATCGCGAAAATTTCGTCGAAATATGATGCTTGATTTCGACGCCTCTCTGTATCTTGGAAACCAGCTGGCTCTAGATGACCTATCCTATACTGCCCGAAGCGTTTTGACGCTCTGAATCGACTGGTCTAATCCAGATGGCTCTATGACGCCTACTTCTCGAGTTATGCCAGGAAAGCTGTAAATTTCGTAATCGAAAATGTCGATTTTGCAAAAATTCGCGAAGCCGTAGCGGCCAAACGGTTGGTCCTAGACTGGCACATTGAATACGCGTTTTAATCCTAATGACGATATCTTTAATTTGGCACAAGATTCGCGGGGATCGGATGAGAAATGAGGGAGCTATGGCGTTTTGAAATTTTCGCGATTTTTTTGAGCCTCAGGCGATGAAATTTAAAAATTTCAAAAATGTCGATTGTCGATTTTCCCTGTTTTGACGCCAACACTATATGTAATCGGACCCGCTGATTACCATAATCCAAACTAGAGTTCGCTATCTGCTCTGGTTCTCGAGATATTTACGAAAAAGTGTCGACAGGTCAAAAGTACAAAAAACGAAATCGCGAATTCTCAGCGGAAAATCGTTCAGACCGTCTTCCTTAGCGCCCCCGAAAACCTTAGGGTAGATTTTGAGTAGAAATTCGAGATTGAAATTTTTTGAAAATCGCGAAAATTTCGTCGAAATATGATGCTTGATTTCGACGCCTCTCTGTATCTTGGAAACCAGCTGGCTCTAGATGACCTATCCTATACTGCCCGAAGCGTTTTGACGCTCTGAATCGACTGGTCTAAACCAGAAGGCTCTATGACGAATACTTCCTGACTTATGGCAGGAAAACCGTAAATTTCGTAATCGAAAATGTCGATTTTGCAAAAATTCGCGTAGCCGTAGCGGCCAAACGGTTGGTCCTAGACTGGCACATTGAATACGCGTTTTAATCCTAGTGACGATATCTTTAATTTGGCACAAGATTCGCGGAGATCGGATGAGAAATGAGGGAGTTATGGCGTTCTGAAATTTTCGCGATTTTTTTGAACCTCAGGCGATGAAATTAAAAAATTTCAAAAATGTCGATTGTCGATTTTCCCTGTTTTGACGCCAACACTATATGTAATCGGACCCGCTGATTACGATAATCCAAACTAGAGTTCGCTATCTGCTCTGGTTCTCGAGATATTTACGAAAAAGTGTCGACAGGTCAAAAGTACAAAAAACGAAATCGCGAATTCTCAGCGGAAAATTGTTCAGACCGTCTTCCTTAGCGCCCCCGAAAACCTTAGGGTAGATTTTGAGTAGAAATTCGAGATTGAAAATTTTTGAAAATCGCGAAAATTTCGCCAAAATATTATGCTCGATTTCGACGCCTCTCTGTATCTGGGAAACCAGCTGCCTCTAGATGACCTCTCCTATACTGGCCGAAGCGTTTTGACGCTCTGAATCGACTGATCTAAACCAGAAGGCTCTAGGGCGCCTACTTCTCGAGTTATGCCAGGAAAGCTGTAAATTTCGTAATCGAAAATGTAGATTTTGCAAAAATTCGCGAAGCCGTAGCGGCCAAACGGTTGGTCCTAGACTGGCACATTGTATACGCGTTTTAATCCTAATGACGATATCTTTAATTTGGCACAAGATTCGCGGGGATCGGATGAGAAATGAGGGAGCTATGGCGTTTTGAAATTTTCGCGATTTTTTTGAACCTCAGGCGATGAAATTTAAAAATTTCAAAAATGTCGATTGTCGATTTTCCCTGTTTTGACGCCAACACTATATGTAATCGGACCCGCTGATTACGATAATCTAAACTAGAGTTCGCTATCTGCTTTGGTTCTCGAGATATTTACGACTAAGTGTCGACAGGTCAAAAGTACAAAAAACGAAATCGCGAATTTTCAGCGGAAAATCGTTCAGACCTTCTTCTTTAGCGCCCCCGAAAACCTTAGGGTAGATATTGAGTAGAAATTCGAGATTGAAATTTTTTGAAAATCGCGAAAATTTCGTCGAAATATGATGCTTGATTTCGACACCTCTCTGTATCTTGGAAACCAGCTGGCTCTAGATGACCTATCCTATACTGCCCGAAGCGTTTTGACGCTCTGAATCGACTGGTCTAAACCAGATGGCTCTATGACGCCTACTTCTCGAGTTATGCCAGGAAAGCTGTAAATTTCGTAATCGAAAATGTCGATTTTGCAAAAATTCGCGAAGCCGTAGCGGCCAAACGGTTGGTCCTAGACTGGCACATTGAATACGCGTTTTAATCCTAATGACGATATCTTTAATTTGGCACAAGATTCGCGGGGATCGGATGAGAAATGAGGGAGCTATGGCGTTTTGAAATTTTCGCGATTTTTTTGAGCCTCAGGCGGATGAAATTTAAAAATTTCAAAAATGTCGATTGTCGATTTTCCCTGTTTTGACGCCAACACTATATGTAATCGGACCCGCTGATTACCATAATCCAAACTAGAGTTCGCTATCTGCTCTGGTTCTCGAGATATTTACGAAAAAGTGTCGACAGGTCAAAAGTACAAAAAACGAAATCGCGAATTTTCAGCGGAAAATCGTTCAGACCTTCTTCTTTAGCGCCCCCGAAAACCTTAGGGTAGATTTTGAGTAGAAATTCGAGATTGAAATTTTTGGAAAATCGCGAAAATTTCGTCGAAATATGATGCTTGATTTCGACGCCTCTCTGTATCTTTGAAACCAGCTGGCTCTAGATGACCTATCCTATACTGCCCGAAGCGTTTGGACGCTCTGAATCGACTGGTCTAAACCAGAAGGCTCTATGACGAATACTTCCTGACTTATGGCAGGAAAACCGTAAATTTCGTAATCGAAAATGTCGATTTTGCAAAAATTCGCGTAGCCGTAGCGGCCAAACGGTTGGTCCTAGACTGGCACATTGAATATGCGTTTTAATCCTAGTGACGATATCTTTAATTTGGCACAAGATTCGCGGAGATCGGATGAGAAATGAGGGAGTTATGGCGTTCTGAAATTTTCGCGATTTTTTTGAACCTCAGGCGATGAAATTAAAAAATTTCAAAAATGTCGATTGTCGATTTTCCCTGTTTTGACGCCAACACTATATGTAATCGGACCCGCTGATTACGATAATCCAAACTAGAGTTCGCTATCTGCTCTGGTTCTCGAGATATTTACGAAAAAGTGTCGACAGGTCAAAAGTACAAAAAACGAAATCGCGAATTCTCAGCGGAAAATTGTTCAGACCGTCTTCCTTAGCGCTCCCGAAAACCTTAGGGTAGATTTTGAGTAGAAATTCGAGATTGAAAATTTTTGAAAATCGCGAAAATTTCGCCAAAATATTATGCTCGATTTCGACGCCTCTCTGTATCTGGGAAACCAGCTGCCTCTAGATGACCTCTCCTATACTGGCCGAAGCGTTTTGACGCTCTGAATCGACTGATCTAAACCAGAAGGCTCTAGGGCGCCTACTTCTCGAGTTATGCCAGGAAAGCTGTAAATTTCGTAATCGAAAATGTAGATTTTGCAAAAATTCGCGAAGCCGTAGCGGCCAAACGGTTGGTCCTAGACTGGCACATTGTATACGCGTTTTAATCCTAATGACGATATCTTTAATTTGGCACAAGATTCGCGGGGATCGGATGAGAAATGAGGGAGCTATGGCGTTTTGAAATTTTCGCGATTTTTTTGAACCTCAGGCGATGAAATTTAAAAATTTCAAAAATGTCGATTGTCGATTTTCCCTGTTTTGACGCCAACACTATATGTAATCGGACCCGCTGATTACGATAATCTAAACTAGAGTTCGCTATCTGCTTTGGTTCTCGAGATATTTACGACTAAGTGTCGACAGGTCAAAAGTACAAAAAACGAAATCGCGAATTTTCAGCGGAAAATCGTTCAGACCTTCTTCTTTAGCGCCCCCGAAAACCTTAGGGTAGATATTGAGTAGAAATTCGAGATTGAAATTTTTTGAAAATCGCGAAAATTTCGTCGAAATATGATGCTTGATTTCGACGCCTCTCTGTATCTTGGAAACCAGCTGGCTCTAGATGACCTATCCTATACTGCCCGAAGCGTTTTGACGCTCTGAATCGACTGGTCTAATCCAGATGGCTCTATGACGCCTACTTCTCGAGTTATGCCAGGAAAGCTGTAAATTTCGTAATCGAAAATGTCGATTTTGCAAAAATTCGCGAAGCCGTAGCGGCCAAACGGTTGGTCCTAGACTGGCACATTGAATACGCGTTTTAATCCTAATGACGATATCTTTAATTTGGCACAAGATTCGCGGGGATCGGATGAGAAATGAGGGAGCTATGGCGTTTTGAAATTTTCGCGATTTTTTTGAACCTCAGGCGATGAAATTTAAAAATTTCAAAAATGTCGATTGTCGATTTTCCCTGTTTTGACGCCAACACTATATGTAATCGGACCCGCTGATTACCATAATCCAACTAGAGTTCGCTATCTGCTCTGGTTCTCGAGATATTTACGAAAAAGTGTCGACAGGTCAAAAGTACAAAAAACGAAATCGCGAATTCTCAGCGGAAAATCGTTCAGACCGTCTTCCTTAGCGCCCCCGAAAACCTTAGGGTAGATTTTGAGTAGAAATTCGAGATTGAAATTTTTTGAAAATCGCGAAAATTTCGTCGAAATATGATGCTTGATTTCGACGCCTCTCTGTATCTTGGAAACCAGCTGGCTCTAGATGACCTATCCTATACTGCCCGAAGCGTTTTGACGCTCTGAATCGACTGGTCTAAACCAGAAGGCTCTATGACGAATACTTCCTGACTTATGGCAGGAAAACCGTAAATTTCGTAATCGAAAATGTCGATTTTGCAAAAATTCGCGTAGCCGTAGCGGCCAAACGGTTGGTCCTAGACTGGCACATTGAATACGCGTTTTAATCCTAGTGACGATATCTTTAATTTGGCACAAGATTCGCGGAGATCGGATGAGAAATGAGGGAGTTATGGCGTTCTGAAATTTTCGCGATTTTTTTGAACCTCAGTCGATGAAATTTAAAAATTTCAAAAATGTCGATTGTCGATTTTCCCTGTTTTGACGCCAACACTATATGTAATCGGACCCGCTGATTACGATAATCTAAACTAGAGTTCGCTATCTGCTTTGGTTCTCGAGATATTTACGACTAAGTGTCGACAGGTCAAAAGTACAAAAAACGAAATCGCGAATTTTCAGCGGAAAATCGTTCAGACCTTCTTCTTTAGCGCCCCCGAAAACCTTAGGGTAGATATTGAGTAGAAATTCGAGATTGAAATTTTTTGAAAATCGCGAAAATTTCGTCGAAATATGATGCTTGATTTCGACGCCTCTCTGTATCTTGGAAACCAGCTGGCTCTAGATGACCTATCCTATACTGCCCGAAGCGTTTTGACGCTCTGAATCGACTGGTCTAAACCAGATGGCTCTATGACGCCTACTTCTCGAGTTATGCCAGGAAAGCTGTAAATTTCGTAATCGAAAATGTCGATTTTGCAAAAATTCGCGAAGCCGTAGCGGCCAAACGGTTGGTCCTAGACTGGCACATTGAATACGCGTTTTAATCCTAATGACGATATCTTTAATTTGGCACAAGATTCGCGGGGATCGGATGAGAAATGAGGGAGCTATGGCGTTTTGAAATTTTCGCGATTTTTTTGAGCCTCAGGCGATGAAATTTAAAAATTTCAAAAATGTCGATTGTCGATTTTCCCTGTTTTGACGCCAACACTATATGTAATCGGACCCGCTGATTACCATAATCCAAACTAGAGTTCGCTATCTGCTCTGGTTCTCGAGATATTTACGAAAAAGTGTCGACAGGTCAAAAGTACAAAAAACGAAATCGCGAATTCTCAGCGGAAAATCGTTCAGACCGTCTTCCTTAGCGCCCCCGAAAACCTTAGGGTAGATTTTGAGTAGAAATTCGAGATTGAAATTTTTTGAAAATCGCGAAAATTTCGTCGAAATATGATGCTTGATTTCGACGCCTCTCTGTATCTTGGAAACCAGCTGGCTCTAGATGACCTATCCTATACTGCCCGAAGCGTTTTGACGCTCTGAATCGACTGGTCTAAACCAGAAGGCTCTATGACGAATACTTCCTGACTTATGGCAGGAAAACCGTAAATTTCGTAATCGAAAATGTCGATTTTGCAAAAATTCGCGTAGCCGTAGCGGCCAAACGGTTGGTCCTAGACTGGCACATTGAATACGCGTTTTAATCCTAGTGACGATATCTTTAATTTGGCACAAGATTCGCGGAGATCGGATGAGAAATGAGGGAGTTATGGCGTTCTGAAATTTTCGCGATTTTTTTGAACCTCAGGCGATGAAATTAAAAAATTTCAAAAATGTCGATTGTCGATTTTCCCTGTTTTGACGCCAACACTATATGTAATCGGACCCGCTGATTACGATAATCTAAACTAGAGTTCGCTATCTGCTTTGGTTCTCGAGATATTTACGACTAAGTGTCGACAGGTCAAAAGTACAAAAAACGAAATCGCGAATTTTCAGCGGAAAATCGTTCAGACCTTCTTCTTTAGCGCCCCCGAAAACCTTAGGGTAGATTTTGAGTAGAAATTCGAGATTGAAATTTTTTGAAAATCGCGAAAATTTCGTCGAAATATGATGCTTGATTTCGACGCCTCTCTGTATCTTGGAAACCAGCTGGCTCTAGATGACCTATCCTATACTGCCCGAAGCGTTTTGACGCTCTGAATCGACTGGTCTAAACCAGAAGGCTCTATGACGAATACTTCCTGACTTATGGCAGGAAAACCGTAAATTTCGTAATCGAAAATGTCGATTTTGCAAAAATTCGCGTAGCCGTAGCGGCCAAACGGTTGGTCCTAGACTGGCACATTGAATACGCGTTTTAATCCTAGTGACGATATCTTTAATTTGGCACAAGATTCGCGGAGATCGGATGAGAAATGAGGGAGTTATGGCGTTCTGAAATTTTCGCGATTTTTTTGAACCTCAGTCGATGAAATTTAAAAATTTCAAAAATGTCGATTGTCGATTTTCCCTGTTTTGACGCCAACACTATATGTAATCGGACCCGCTGATTACGATAATCTAAACTAGAGTTCGCTATCTGCTTTGGTTCTCGAGATATTTACGACTAAGTGTCGACAGGTCAAAAGTACAAAAAACGAAATCGCGAATTTTCAGCGGAAAATCGTTCAGACCTTCTTCTTTAGCGCCCCCGAAAACCTTAGGGTAGATATTGAGTAGAAATTCGAGATTGAAATTTTTTGAAAATCGCGAAAATTTCGTCGAAATATGATGCTTGATTTCGACGCCTCTCTGTATCTTGGAAACCAGCTGGCTCTAGATGACCTATCCTATACTGCCCGAAGCGTTTTGACGCTCTGAATCGACTGGTCTAAACCAGATGGCTCTATGACGCCTACTTCTCGAGTTATGCCAGGAAAGCTGTAAATTTCGTAATCGAAAATGTCGATTTTGCAAAAATTCGCGAAGCCGTAGCGGCCAAACGGTTGGTCCTAGACTGGCACATTGAATACGCGTTTTATCCTAATGACGATATCTTTAATTTGGCACAAGATTCGCGGGGATCGGATGAGAAATGAGGGAGCTATGGCGTTTTGAAATTTTCGCGATTTTTTTGAACCTCAGGCGATGAAATTTAAAAATTTCAAAAATGTCGATTGTCGATTTTCCCTGTTTTGACGCCAACACTATATGTAATCGGACCCGCTGATTACCATAATCCAAACTAGAGTTCGCTATCTGCTCTGGTTCTCGAGATATTTACGAAAAAGTGTCGACAGGTCAAAAGTACAAAAAACGAAATCGCGAATTCTCAGCGGAAAATCGTTCAGACCGTCTTCCTTAGCACCCCCGAAAACCTTAGGGTAGATTTTGAGTAGAAATTCGAGATTGAAATTTTTTGAAAATCGCGAAAATTTCGTCGAAATATGATGCTTGATTTCGACGCCTCTCTGTATCTTGGAAACCAGCTGGCTCTAGATGACCTATCCTATACTGCCCGAAGCGTTTTGACGCTCTGAATCGACTGGTCTAAACCAGAAGGCTCTATGACGAATACTTCCTGACTTATGGCAGGAAAACCGTAAATTTCGTAATCGAAAATGTCGATTTTGCAAAAATTCGCGTAGCCGTAGCGGCCAAACGGTTGGTCCTAGACTGGCACATTGAATACGCGTTTTAATCCTAGTGACGATATCTTTAATTTGGCACAAGATTCGCGGAGATCGGATGAGAAATGAGGGAGTTATGGCGTTCTGAAATTTTCGCGATTTTTTTGAACCTCAGGCGATGAAATTAAAAAATTTCAAAAATGTCGATTGTCGATTTTCCCTGTTTTGACGCCAACACTATATGTAATCGGACCCGCTGATTACGATAATCTAAACTAGAGTTCGCTATCTGCTTTGGTTCTCGAGATATTTACGACTAAGTGTCGACAGGTCAAAAGTACAAAAAACGAAATCGCGAATTTTCAGCGGAAAATCGTTCAGACCTTCTTCTTTAGCGCCCCCGAAAACCTTAGGGTAGATTTTGAGTAGAAATTCGAGATTGAAATTTTTTGAAAATCGCGAAAATTTCGTCGAAATATGATGCTTGATTTCGACGCCTCTCTGTATCTTGGAAACCAGCTGGCTCTAGATGACCTATCCTATACTGCCCGAAGCGTTTTGACGCTCTGAATCGACTGGTCTAAACCAGAAGGCTCTATGACGAATACTTCCTGACTTATGGCAGGAAAACCGTAAATTTCGTAATCGAAAATGTCGATTTTGCAAAAATTCGCGTAGCCGTAGCGGCCAAACGGTTGGTCCTAGACTGGCACATTGAATACGCGTTTTAATCCTAGTGACGATATCTTTAATTTGGCACAAGATTCGCGGAGATCGGATGAGAAATGAGGGAGTTATGGCGTTCTGAAATTTTCGCGATTTTTTTGAACCTCAGGCGATGAAATTAAAAAATTTCAAAAATGTCGATTGTCGATTTTCCCTGTTTTGACGCCAACACTATATGTAATCGGACCCGCTGATTACGATAATCTAAACTAGAGTTCGCTATCTGCTTTGGTTCTCGAGATATTTACGACTAAGTGTCGACAGGTCAAAAGTACAAAAAACGAAATCGCGAATTTTCAGCGGAAAATCGTTCAGACCTTCTTCTTTAGCGCCCCCGAAAACCTTAGGGTAGATTTTGAGTAGAAATTCGAGATTGAAATTTTTTGAAAATCGCGAAAATTTCGTCGAAATATGATGCTTGATTTCGACGCCTCTCTGTATCTTGGAAACCAGCTGGCTCTAGATGACCTATCCTATACTGCCCGAAGCGTTTTGACGCTCTGAATCGACTGGTCTAAACCAGAAGGCTCTATGACGAATACTTCCTGACTTATGGCAGGAAAACCGTAAATTTCGTAATCGAAAATGTCGATTTTGCAAAAATTCGCGTAGCCGTAGCGGCCAAACGGTTGGTCCTAGACTGGCACATTGAATACGCGTTTTAATCCTAGTGACGATATCTTTAATTTGGCACAAGATTCGCGGAGATCGGATGAGAAATGAGGGAGTTATGGCGTTCTGAAATTTTCGCGATTTTTTTGAACCTCAGTCGATGAAATTTAAAAATTTCAAAAATGTCGATTGTCGATTTTCCCTGCTTTGACGCCAACACTATATGTAATCGGACCCGCTGATTACGATAATCTAAACTAGAGTTCGCTATCTGCTTTGGTTCTCGAGATATTTACGACTAAGTGTCGACAGGTCAAAAGTACAAAAAACGAAATCGCGAATTTTCAGCGGAAAATCGTTCAGACCTTCTTCTTTAGCGCCCCCGAAAACCTTAGGGTAGATATTGAGTAGAAATTCGAGATTGAAATTTTGAAAATCGCGAAAATTTCGTCGAAATATGATGCTTGATTTCGACGCCTCTCTGTATCTTGGAAACCAGCTGGCTCTAGATGACCTATCCTATACTGCCCGAAGCGTTTTGACGCTCTGAATCGACTGGTCTAAACCAGATGGCTCTATGACGCCTACTTCTCGAGTTATGCCAGGAAAGCTGTAAATTTCGTAATCGAAAATGTCGATTTTGCAAAAATTCGCGAAGCCGTAGCGGCCAAACGGTTGGTCCTAGACTGGCACATTGAATACGCGTTTTAATCCTAATGACGATATCTTTAATTTGGCACAAGATTCGCGGGGATCGGATGAGAAATGAGGGAGCTATGGCGTTTTGAAATTTTCGCGATTTTTTTGAACCTCAGGCGATGAAATTTAAAAATTTCAAAAATGTCGATTGTCGATTTTCCCTGTTTTGACGCCAACACTATATGTAATCGGACCCGCTGATTACCATAATCCAAACTAGAGTTCGCTATCTGCTCTGGTTCTCGAGATATTTACGAAAAAGTGTCGACAGGTCAAAAGTACAAAAAACGAAATCGCGAATTCTCAGCGGAAAATCGTTCAGACCGTCTTCCTTAGCGCCCCCGAAAACCTTAGGGTAGATTTTGAGTAGAAATTCGAGATTGAAATTTTTTGAAAATCGCGAAAATTTCGTCGAAATATGATGCTTGATTTCGACGCCTCTCTGTATCTTGGAAACCAGCTGGCTCTAGATGACCTATCCTATACTGCCCGAAGCGTTTTGACGCTCTGAATCGACTGGTCTAAACCAGAAGGCTCTATGACGAATACTTCCTGACTTATGGCAGGAAAACCGTAAATTTCGTAATCGAAAATGTCGATTTTGCAAAAATTCGCGTAGCCGTAGCGGCCAAACGGTTGGTCCTAGACTGGCACATTGAATACGCGTTTTAATCCTAGTGACGATATCTTTAATTTGGCACAAGATTCGCGGAGATCGGATGAGAAATGAGGGAGTTATGGCGTTCTGAAATTTTCGCGATTTTTTTGAACCTCAGGCGATGAAATTAAAAAATTTCAAAAATGTCGATTGTCGATTTTCCCTGCTTTGACGCCAACACTATATGTAATCGGACCCGCTGATTACGATAATCTAAACTAGAGTTCGCTATCTGCTTTGGTTCTCGAGATATTTACGACTAAGTGTCGACAGGTCAAAAGTACAAAAAACGAAATCGCGAATTTTCAGCGGAAAATCGTTCAGACCTTCTTCTTTAGCGCCCCCGAAAACCTTAGGGTAGATATTGAGTAGAAATTCGAGATTGAAATTTTGAAAATCGCGAAAATTTCGTCGAAATATGATGCTTGATTTCGACGCCTCTCTGTATCTTGGAAACCAGCTGGCTCTAGATGACCTATCCTATACTGCCCGAAGCGTTTTGACGCTCTGAATCGACTGGTCTAAACCAGATGGCTCTATGACGCCTACTTCTCGAGTTATGCCAGGAAAGCTGTAAATTTCGTAATCGAAAATGTCGATTTTGCAAAAATTCGCGAAGCCGTAGCGGCCAAACGGTTGGTCCTAGACTGGCACATTGAATACGCGTTTTAATCCTAATGACGATATCTTTAATTTGGCACAAGATTCGCGGGGATCGGATGAGAAATGAGGGAGCTATGGCGTTTTGAAATTTTCGCGATTTTTTTGAACCTCAGGCGATGAAATTTAAAAATTTCAAAAATGTCGATTGTCGATTTTCCCTGTTTTGACGCCAACACTATATGTAATCGGACCCGCTGATTACCATAATCCAAACTAGAGTTCGCTATCTGCTCTGGTTCTCGAGATATTTACGAAAAAGTGTCGACAGGTCAAAAGTACAAAAAACGAAATCGCGAATTCTCAGCGGAAAATCGTTCAGACCGTCTTCCTTAGCGCCCCCGAAAACCTTAGGGTAGATTTTGAGTAGAAATTCGAGATTGAAATTTTTTGAAAATCGCGAAAATTTCGTCGAAATATGATGCTTGATTTCGACGCCTCTCTGTATCTTGGAAACCAGCTGGCTCTAGATGACCTATCCTATACTGCCCGAAGCGTTTTGACGCTCTGAATCGACTGGTCTAAACCAGAAGGCTCTATGACGAATACTTCCTGACTTATGGCAGGAAAACCGTAAATTTCGTAATCGAAAATGTCGATTTTGCAAAAATTCGCGTAGCCGTAGCGGCCAAACGGTTGGTCCTAGACTGGCACATTGAATACGCGTTTTAATCCTAGTGACGATATCTTTAATTTGGCACAAGATTCGCGGAGATCGGATGAGAAATGAGGGAGTTATGGCGTTCTGAAATTTTCGCGATTTTTTTGAACCTCAGGCGATGAAATTAAAAAATTTCAAAAATGTCGATTGTCGATTTTCCCTGTTTTGACGCCAACACTATATGTAATCGGACCCGCTGATTACGATAATCTAAACTAGAGTTCGCTATCTGCTTTGGTTCTCGAGATATTTACGACTAAGTGTCGACAGGTCAAAAGTACAAAAAACGAAATCGCGAATTTTCAGCGGAAAATCGTTCAGACCTTCTTCTTTAGCGCCCCCGAAAACCTTAGGGTAGATTTTGAGTAGAAATTCGAGATTGAAATTTTTTGAAAATCGCGAAAATTTCGTCGAAATATGATGCTTGATTTCGACGCCTCTCTGTATCTTGGAAACCAGCTGGCTCTAGATGACCTATCCTATACTGCCCGAAGCGTTTTGACGCTCTGAATCGACTGGTCTAAACCAGAAGGCTCTATGACGAATACTTCCTGACTTATGGCAGGAAAACCGTAAATTTCGTAATCGAAAATGTCGATTTTGCAAAAATTCGCGTAGCCGTAGCGGCCAAACGGTTGGTCCTAGACTGGCACATTGAATACGCGTTTTAATCCTAGTGACGATATCTTTAATTTGGCACAAGATTCGCGGAGATCGGATGAGAAATGAGGGAGTTATGGCGTTCTGAAATTTTCGCGATTTTTTTGAACCTCAGGCGATGAAATTAAAAAATTTCAAAAATGTCGATTGTCGATTTTCCCTGTTTTGACGCCAACACTATATGTAATCGGACCCGCTGATTACGATAATCTAAACTAGAGTTCGCTATCTGCTTTGGTTCTCGAGATATTTACGACTAAGTGTCGACAGGTCAAAAGTACAAAAAACGAAATCGCGAATTTTCAGCGGAAAATCGTTCAGACCTTCTTCTTTAGCGCCCCCGAAAACCTTAGGGTAGATTTTGAGTAGAAATTCGAGATTGAAATTTTTTGAAAATCGCGAAAATTTCGTCGAAATATGATGCTTGATTTCGACGCCTCTCTGTATCTTGGAAACCAGCTGGCTCTAGATGACCTATCCTATACTGCCCGAAGCGTTTTGACGCTCTGAATCGACTGGTCTAAACCAGAAGGCTCTATGACGAATACTTCCTGACTTATGGCAGGAAAACCGTAAATTTCGTAATCGAAAATGTCGATTTTGCAAAAATTCGCGTAGCCGTAGCGGCCAAACGGTTGGTCCTAGACTGGCACATTGAATACGCGTTTTAATCCTAGTGACGATATCTTTAATTTGGCACAAGATTCGCGGAGATCGGATGAGAAATGAGGGAGTTATGGCGTTCTGAAATTTTCGCGATTTTTTTGAACCTCAGTCGATGAAATTTAAAAATTTCAAAAATGTCGATTGTCGATTTTCCCTGTTTTGACGCCAACACTAGATGTAATCGGACCCGCTGATTACGATAATCCAAACTAGAGTTCGCTATCTGCTTTGGTTCTCGAGATATTTACGACTAAGTGTCGACAGGTCAAAAGTACAAAAAACGAAATCGCGAATTTTCAGCGGAATATCGTTAGACCTTCTTCTTTAGCGCCCCCGAAAACCTTAGGGTAGATATTGAGTAGAAATTCGAGATTGAAATTTTTTGAAAATCGCGAAAATTTCGTCGAAATATGATGCTTGATTTCGACGCCTCTCTGTATCTTGGAAACCAGCTGGCTCTAGATGACCTATCCTATACTGCCCGAAGCGTTTTGACGCTCTGAATCGACTGGTCTAAACCAGAAGGCTCTATGACGAATACTTCCTGACTTATGGCAGGAAAACCGTAAATTTCGTAATCGAAAATGTCGATTTTGCAAAAATTCGCGTAGCCGTAGCGGCCAAACGGTTGGTCCTAGACTGGCACATTGAATACGCGTTTTAACCTTAGTGACGATATCTTTAATTTGGCACAAGATTCGCGGAGATCGGATGAGAAATGAGGGAGTTATGGCGTTCTGAAATTTTCGCGATTTTTTTGAACCTCAGGCGATGAAATTAAAAAATTTCAAAAATGTCGATTGTCGATTTTCCCTGTTTTGACGCCAACACTATATGTAATCGGACCCGCTGATTACGATAATCCAAACTAGACTTCGCTATCTGCTTTGGTTCTCGAGATATTTACGACTAAGTGTCGACAGGTCAAAAGTACAAAAAACGAAATCGCGAATTTTCAGCAGAAAATCGTTCAGACCTTCTTCTTTAGCGCCCCCGAAAACCTTAGGGTAGATTTTGAGTAGAAATTCGAGATTGAAATTTTTTGAAAATCGCGAAAATTTCGTCGAAATATGATGCTTGATTTCGACGCCTCTCTGTATCTTGGAAACCAGCTGGCTCTAGATGACCTATCCTATACTGCCCGAAGCGTTTTGACGCTCTGAATCGACTGGTCTAAACCAGATGGCTCTATGACGCCTACTTCTCGAGTTATGCCAGGAAAGCTGTAAATTTCGTAATCGAAAATGTCGATTTTGCAAAAATTCGCGAAGCCGTAGCGGCCAAACGGTTGGTCCTAGACTGGCACATTGAATACGCGTTTTAATCCTAATGACGATATCTTTAATTTGGCACAAGATTCGCGGGGATCGGATGAGAAATGAGGGAGCTATGGCGTTTTGAAATTTTCGCGATTTTTTTGAACCTCAGGCGATGAAATTTAAAAATTTCAAAAATGTCGATTGTCGATTTTCCCTGTTTTGACGCCAACACTATATGTAATCGGACCCGCTGATTACCATAATCCAAACTAGAGTTCGCTATCTGCTCTGGTTCTCGAGATATTTACGAAAAAGTGTCGACAGGTCAAAAGTACAAAAAACGAAATCGCGAATTCTCAGCGGAAAATCGTTCAGACCGTCTTCCTTAGCGCCCCCGAAAACCTTAGGGTAGATTTTGAGTAGAAATTCGAGATTGAAATTTTTTGAAAATCGCGAAAATTTCGTCGAAATATGATGCTCGATTTCGACGCCTCTCTGTATCTTGGAAACCAGCTGGCTCTAGATGACCTATCCTATACTGCCCGAAGCGTTTTGACGCTCTGAATCGACTGGTCTAAACCAGAAGGCTCTATGACGAATACTTCCTGACTTATGGCAGGAAAACCGTAAATTTCGTAATCGAAAATGTCGATTTTGCAAAAATTCGCGAAGCCGTAACGGCCAAACGGTTGGTCCTAGACTGGCACATTGTATACGCGTTTTAATGCTAATGACGATATCTTTAATTTGGCACAAGATTCGCGGGGATCGGATGAGAAATGAGGGAGCTATGGCGTTTTGAAATTTTTGCGATTTTTTTGAACCTCAGGCGATGAAATTTAAAAATTTCAAAAATGTCGATTGTCGATTTTCCCTGTTTTGACGCCAACACTATATGTAATCGGACCCGCTGATTACGATAATCTAAACTAGAGTTCGCTATCTGCTTTGGTTCTCGAGATATTTACGACTAAGTGTCGACAGGTCAAAAGTACAAAAAACGAAATCGCGAATTTTCAGCGGAAAATTGTTCAGACCGTCTTCCTTAGCGCCCCCGAAAACCTTAGGGTAGATTTTGAGTAGAAATTCGAGATTGAAAATTTTTGAAAATCGCGAAAATTTCGCCAAAATATTATGCTCGATTTCGACGCCTCTCTGTATCTGGGAAACCAGCTGCCTCTAGATGACCTCTCCTATACTGGCCGAAGCGTTTTGACGCTCTGAATCGACTGATCTAAACCAGAAGGCTCTAGGACGCCTACTTCTCGAGTTATGCCAGGAAAGCTGTAAATTTCGTAATCGAAAATGTCGATTTTGCAAAAATTCGCGAAGCCGTAGCGGCCAAACGGTTGGTCCTAGACTGGCACATTGTATACGCGTTTTAATGCTAATGACGATATCTTTAATTTGGCACAAGATTCGCGGGGATCGGATGAGAAATGAGGGAGCTATGGCGTTTTGAAATTTTTGCGATTTTTTTGAACCTCAGGCGATGAAATTTAAAAATTTCAAAAATGTCGATTGTCGATTTTCCCTGTTTTGACGCCAACACTATATGTAATCGGACCCGCTGATTACGATAATCTAAACTAGAGTTCGCTATCTGCTTTGGTTCTCGAGATATTTACGACTAAGTGTCGACAGGTCAAAAGTACAAAAAACGAAATCGCGAATTTTCAGCGGAAAATCGTTCAGACCTTCTTCTTTAGCGCCCCCGAAAACCTTAGGGTAGATTTTGAGTAGAAATTCGAGATTGAAATTTTTTGAAAATCGCGAAAATTTCGTCGAAATATGATGCTTGATTTCGACGCCTCTCTGTATCTTGGAAACCAGCTGGCTCTAGATGACCTATCCTATACTGCCCGAAGCGTTTTGACGCTCTGAATCGACTGGTCTAAACCAGAAGGCTCTATGACGCCTACTTCCTGACTTATGGCAGGAAAACCGTAAATTTCGTAATCGAAAATGTCGATTTTGCAAAAATTCGCGTAGCCGTAGCGGCCAAACGGTTGATCCTAGACTGGCACACTGAATACGCGTTTTAATCCTAGTGACGATATCTTTAATTTGGCACAAGATTCGCGGAGATGAGGGAGTTATGGCGTTCTGAAATTTTCGCGGGTTTTTTGAACCTCAGGCGATGAAATTTAAAAATTTCAAAAATGTCGATTGTCGATTTTCCGTGTTTTGACGCCAACACTATATGTAGTCGGACGCGCTGATTACGATAATCCAAACTAGAGTTCGCTATCTGCTTTGGTTCTCGAAATATTTACGACTAAGTGTCGACAGGTCAAAAGTACAAAAAACGAAATCGCGAATTTTCAGCGGAAAATCGTTCAGACCTTCTTCTTTAGCGCCCCCGAAAACCTTAGGGTAAATTTTGAGTAGAAATTCGAGATTGAAATTTTCTGAAAATCGCGAAAATTTCGTCGAAATATGATGCTTGATTTCGACGCCTCTCTGTATCTTGGAAACCAGCTGGCTCTAGATGACCTATCCTATACTGCCCGAAGCGTTTTGACGCTCTGAATCGACTGGTCTAAACCAGAAGGCTCTATGACGCCTACTTCCTGACTTATAGCAGGAAAACCGTAAATTTCGTAATCGAAAATGTCGATTTTGCAAAAATTCGCGTAGCCGTAGCGGCCAAACGGTTGATCCTAGACTGGCACATTGAATACGCGTTTTAATCCTAGTGACGATATCTTTAATTTGGCACAAGATTCGCGGAGATCGGATGAGAAATGAGGGAGTTATGGCGTTCTGAAATTTTCGCGATTTTTTTGAACCTCAGGCGATGAAATTTAAAAATTTCAAAAATGTCGATTGTCGATCTTCCCTGTTTTGACGCCAACATTATATGTAATCGGACCCGCTGATTACGATAATCCAAACTAGAGTTCGCTATCTGCTTTGGTTCTCGAGATATTTACGACTAAATGTCGACATGTCAAAAGTACAAAAAACGAAATCGCGAATTTTCAGCGGAAAATCGTTCAGACCTTCTTCTTTAGCGCCCCCGAAAACCTTAGGGTAGATTTTGAGTAGAAATTCGAGATTGAAATTTTTTGAAAATCGCGAAAATTTCGTCGAAATATGATGCTTGATTTCGACGCCTCTCTGTATCTTGGAAACCAGCTGGCTCTAGATGACCTATCCTATACTGCCCGAAGCGTTTTGACGCTCTGAATCGACTGGTCTAAACCAGAAGGCTCTATGACGCCTACTTCCTGACGTATGCCAGGAACACCGTAAATTTCGTAATCGAAAATGTCGATTTTGCAAAAATTCGCGTAGCCGTAGCGGCCAAACGGTTGGTCCTAGACTGGCACATTGAATACGCGTTTTAATCCTAATGACGATATCTTTAATTTGGCACAAGATTCGCGGAGATCGGATGAGAAATGAGGGAGTTATGGCGTTCTGAAATTTTCGCGATTTTTTTGAACCTCAGGCGATGAAATTTAAAAATTTCAAAAATGTCGATTGTCGATCTTCCCTGTTTTGACGCCAACATTATATGTAATCGGACCCGCTGATTACGATAATCCAAACTAGAGTTCGCTATCTGCTTTGGTTCTCGAGATATTTACGACTAAATGTCGACATGTCAAAAGTACAAAAAACGAAATCGCGAATTTTCAGCGGAAAATCGTTCAGACCTTCTTCTTTAGCGCCCCCGAAAACCTTAGGGTAGATTTTGAGTAGAAATTCGAGATTGAAATTTTTTGAAAATCGCGAAAATTTCGTCGAAATATGATGCTTGATTTCGACGCCTCTCTGTATCTTGGAAACCAGCTGGCTCTAGATGACCTATCCTATACTGCCCGAAGCGTTTTGACGCTCTGAATCGACTGGTCTAAACCAGAAGGCTCTATGACGCCTACTTCCTGACGTATGCCAGGAACACCGTAAATTTCGTAATCGAAAATGTCGATTTTGCAAAAATTCGCGTAGCCGTAGCGGCCAAACGGTTGGTCCTAGACTGGTACATTGAATACGCGTTTTAATCCTAATGACGATATCTTTAATTTGGCACAAGATTCGCGGAGATCGGATGAGAAATGAGGGAGTTATGGCGTTCTGAAGTTTTCGCGATTTTTTTGAACCTCAGGCGATGAAATTTAAAAATTTCAAAAATGTCGATTGTCGATTTTCCCTGTTTTGACGCCAACACTATATGTAATCGGACCCGCTGATTACGATAATCCAAACTAGAGTTCGCTATCTGCTTTGGTTCTCGAGATATTTACGACTAAGTTTCGACAGGTCAAAAGTACAAAAAACGAAATCGCGAATTTTCAGCGGAAAATCGTTCAGACCTTCTTCTTTAGCGCCCTCGAAAACCTTAGGATAGGTTTTGAGTAGAAATTCGAGATTGAAATTTTTTGAAAATCGCGAAAATTTCGTCGAAATATGATGCTTGATTTCGACGCCTCTCTGTATCTTGGAAACCAGCTGGCTCTAGATGACCTATCCTATACTGCCCGAAGCGTTTTGACGCTCTGAATCGACTGGTCTAAACCAGAAGGCTCTATGACGCCTACTTCCTGACGTATGCCAGGAAAACCGTAAATTTCGTAATCGAAAATGTCGATTTTGCAAAAATTCGCGTAGCCGTAGCGGCCAAACGGTTGGTCCTAGACTGGCACATTGAATACGCGTTTTAATCCTAATGACGATATCTTTAATTTGGCACAAGATTCGCGGAGATCGGATGAGAAATGAGGGAGTTATGGCGTTCTGAAGTTTTCGCGATTTTTTTTGAACCTCAGGCGATGAAATTTAAAAATTTCAAAAATGTCGATTGTCGATTTTCCCTGTTTTGACGCCAACACTATATGTAATCGTACCCGCTGATTACGATAATCCAAACTAGAGTTCGCTATCTGCTTTGGTTCTTGAGATATTTACGAAAAGGTGTCGACAGGTCCAAAGTACAAAAAACGAAATCGCGAATTTTCAGCGGAAAATCGTTCGGACCGTCTTCTTTAGCGCCCCCGAAAACCTTAGGGTAGATTTTGAGTAGAAATTCGAGATTGAAATTTTTTGAAAATCGCGAAAATTTCGTCGAAATATGATGCTTGATTTCGACGCCTCTCTGTATCTTGGAAACCAGCTGGCTCTAGATGACCTATCCTATACCGCCCGAAGCGTTTTGACGCTCTGAATCGACTGGTCTAAACCAGAAGGCTCTATGACGCCTACTTCCTGATTTATGCCAGGAAAACCGTAAATTTCGTAATCGAAAATGTCGATTTTGCAAAAATTCGCGTTGCCGTAGCGGCCAAACGGTTGGTCCTAGACTGGCACATTGAATACGCGGTTTAATCCTAGTGACGATATCTTTAATTTGGCACAAGATTCGCGGAGATCGGATGAGAAATGAGGGAGTTATGGCGTTCTGAAATTTTCGCGATTTTTTTGAACCTCAGGCGATGAAATTTAAAAATTTCAAAAATGTCGATTGTCGATTTTCCCTATTTTGACGCCAACACTATATGTAATCGGACCCGCTGATTACGATAATTAAAACTAGAGTTCGCTATCTGCTCTGGTTCTCGAGATATTTACGACTAAGTGTCGACAGGTCAAAAGTACAAAAAACGAAATCGCGAATTTTCAGCGGAAAATCGTTCAGACCTTCTTCTTTAGCGCCCCCGAAAACCTTAGGGTAGATTTTGAGTAGAAATTCGAGATTGAAATTTTTTGAAAATCGCGAAAATTTCGTCGAAATATTATCCTTGATTTCGACGCCTCTCTGTATCTTGGAAACCAGCTGGCTCTAGATGACCTATCCTATACTGCCCGAAGCGTTTTGACGCTCTGAATCGACTGGTCTAAACCAGAAGGCTCTATGACGCCTACTTCCTGACTTATGGCAGGAAAACCGTAAATTTCGTAATCGAAAATGTCGATTTTGCAAAAATTCGCGTAGCCGTAGCGGCCAAAACGGTTGGTCCTAGACTGGCACATTGAATACGCGTTTTAATCCTAGTGACGATATCTTTAATTTGGCACAAGATTCGCGGAGATCGGATGAGAAATGAGGGAGTTATGGCGTTCTGAAATTTTCGCGATTTTTTTGAACCTCAGGCGATGAAATTTAAAAATTTCAAAAATGTCGATTGTCGATCTTCCCTGTTTTGACGCCAACATTATATGTAATCGGACCCGCTGATTACGATAATCCAAACTAGAGTTCGCTATCTGCTTTGGTTCTCGAGATATTTACGACTAAATGTCGACATGTCAAAAGTACAAAAAACGAAATCGCGAATTTTCAGCGGAAAATCGTTCAGACCTTCTTCTTTAGCGCCCCCGAAAACCTTAGGGTAGATTTTGAGTAGAAATTCGAGATTGACATTTTTTGAAAATCGCGAAAATTTCGTCGAAATATGATGCTTGATTTCGACGCCTCTCTGTATCTTGGAAACCAGCTGGCTCTAGATGACCTATCCTATACTGCCCGAAGCGTTTTGACGCTCTGAATCGACTGGTCTAAACCAGAAGGCTCTATGACGCCTACTTCCTGACTTATGGCAGGAAAACCGTAAATTTCGTAATCGAAAATGTCGATTTTGCAAAAATTCGCGTAGCCGTAGCGGCCAAACGGTTGGTCCTAGACTGGCACATTGAATACGCGTTTTAATCCTAATGACGATATCTTTAATTTGGCACAAGATTCGCGGAGATCGGATGAGAAATGAGGGAGTTATGGCGTTCTGAAATTTTCGCGATTTTTTT